>CM059312.1:2105000-2705000 GCA_030340665.1 Neosalanx taihuensis
CCATGTGTTGCTTTTTTAGACTTTGTCATTCTTTTTATCGTGTGTTTGGATGTCACTCGAATTTGAGAGTCGAGGGGGCGAGTCTGTTTTTTGTTGTTTGATTTTTTGGTTTTCAGGAGGGTCTCGTTTTAGTTCCTCTGTTTTGACGCCAGGCTAGGACTGAACTCCCCCTCGCCGCAAGACGCCGTAGACATGTCCCTTAGGGTTCCCCATCCCACACACACACACACCACACACACAGGGTGCAGACCAGAGGTGTAGTAAGGGTGTGGAAGTGTGGCCTGCACCACCTAGCGACACTGCCCTGCAGCTTGTACATAACGCCCCCCCCCCACCATCGTCTGAATAGTGAGAACGCCTTTTTAAACCGTAGAGAAACGACTGAACAAAAAGCCAACCCCCCCCCGTTCCTCTATCAGCCCTGCTCTCCACCGTCAGGTTCCAGCGATGGCGCTCTCGTCTTTCGTTCACTTTTCACTCCTGTTTTTCAGTGATGAGGTGTTGTTGGAAAAGGAATGCTCAGGTATGTGTCCATCTTTCTCTTTGAACACCCCCTCCTCCTCCCCTCCTCCTCCCCCTCCCCTCCTCTACCGCTGAAACCTGTGGCGAACGAACAAGGAACCTTTTTTTGGCTCGTCGTATTTCAGACTTCAGACCCCGTCAGCGTCGCGTGCGTTTTCCATCGTAGCTTTTTTTTTTGTTTTTTTTTGTAAATAAAATCTTTTTCCAGACTTTGTATGGACGCGTCTGTAAGGTGTTGGCTTGGAGTGCTGAGATGCGCCTGAAAGCAGGCTTCAGTCCATAGCGGCGTGCTGTTCTCTAGTTTGGTCACCAGGGGTCGTATGTTGGCTGAATTTCAAATGTTTGTTTGATGAAATAAAGGTTTTGGGATTTTCTTTTTGCAGTGTGACTGCCTGAAACTAGCATCGGTGTCGTTGTCTCTCTACAGAAGATTCTGGCTGAAAGCATAGAGTTAAGTTTATAAAGGCTGTAGTAACTGTTGCTAAGTTCTTGTAGAAATTGTAAATGGGTCACTAGGTACTTAGGTAGGCAGTTAGGTCTACAGTAGCTAAATCCATGATCAAACACAACCTGTCATTAGGCTTTTCTGAAGTAACCATGTGATTTCAGTCTGACGTCCATGGTAAATCCACTGTACAAGTATCGTACAACTTGTTTTTTTGACGGGGGGACAATCCCCCCTGAGGCAAGTAGGGTGAAGTGCCTTGCCCAAGGACACAACACCACATAGCCACCGCTGGGAATCTATCTGACAACGTTCTGATCATGAGGCCAACGCCTTAACCCGCTGAGCCATCTGACTCTCACCTGACGAGTCATCGTAAGCAGAGTATCTCAGGATGGAGTCTGGACGATGACTCGTCTGAACCCCGTGCTCGGGTCCGAACCTGAAGGCTGTGCCACGCACACCTTGAAGAACGAACCCCACTTTACTGCACGCTCAGCTGGTCACACACCGAAGGAGTCAACTGAGATAGCCCTTCCACACACACACACACACGCCCTGAATGGTAGGGCAGAGACCTTGACCTCTCAAAGTCCAGTATTTTCAGACAGCATCCGAAGACAAACTTCACAAGCAGGGCCTCTCTTGATTGGATGCTTTGTTAGAACTCAGCCTTGTAACTCGGTGCTCTCCTAGAGGACAGCGTTCTTAAAACCTCCTCCAGAGGGCGATGTGGGGCCAGGGTCTGGGCCTAATCTCCGAGGTCAGAACCCGGGACAGCGAGGGCGCCTGTGAGATCGACGAAACCACATCAAAGAGGATCAAGTTGCCTCGGTTATCAGTTCACTTACGGCCATCGACACTGTCTCAACTGGTCTACTTTTTAAGGGAATTCGCTATTGGGAGAGATATGCTATCTGTTTGCGAAGTGGCAGTGATAAGATTTTCCACTGTGCTGTCCGCTAAAACACCCCAGCAGAGAATGTGGGCCAGTTGAGCAGCTACACAGGATCACGCTTCCTCTAAACGCTGGAAACTTTTTAAAATTCTGTCCGACTTCTGTTGTGGGAAAATAACCTTTATCAGTGTCTGAAAATGAGTCAGGGGTCCGTATTCTAGAATTCCAGAGACGTTCTAGGATTCTAGAAATCTGGTGCTGTTTGATATTGGGAGGTTCTATTGGGGTTCTATTCAGAACATGAATGCCCACCCCCCCCCCCCCTTCCTCTCCCACCCCACTGTGCCCCAGACTGTAAAATCTCTCGCACGATAAGCAGGCAGTGATAATGAGGGTGCTCGGCCTATCTGTTAGCCAAGGGTTAGTGCCATGTCATGGAACGTGACACATGAGTGTGTGTGTGTGTGTGTCACTGTGTCACTCAGCAGGTGGGGCAGTGTGTAAAGTTGCCCCTGGGGCAGGTTGGTATCTCAGCATGATTGTGGTAGAGAGGACTCAGCCCTGACCTTCACTGAGACAGACAGAGAGAGATAGAGAGGGAGAGAGAGAGGGGGAGAGAGACAGAGAGAGATAGAGAGGGAGGGAGAGAGACAGAGAGATAGAGAAGGAGAGAGACAGACAGATAGAGAGGAAGAGGGGGAGAGAGAGAGGAAGGGAGACAGACAGATAGAGAGGGAGACAGGGAGGGATACAGACAGAGAGAGAGGGAGAAGGGGAGAGAGATACAGACAGACAGAGAGGGACAGAGGGAGGGATACAGAAAGAGAAAGAGGGAGGGAAAGAGGGAGAGAGACAGACAGACATAGAGAGAGATAGAGAAGGAGAGAGAGAGGGAGAGAGATAAAGTGATGCTCGTTCAACTTAACATCTTTCCAAATCTTGTCAGCACATTACAGAGTGTTTGCTGTACATGTCACAGTACATGTCTCACACACACACACACACGTGCAGGAATGCCCTTATAGGAGTCGGATGTATTTATTCAGTCTTTCATATCTAAAGCCACAACAAAGGACTTCGACTGGATTTGAGAAGAGGGAAGGCGATTATTCCGAGCTTTAACCTGAATTCCTGTGTACACTAGGACCTTGTTACACACAGAGAACCTTTGGGGAGATATTCGGTGGTATTTGGACATTTAGCATTCCAGCCCTAAAACGCCTGCTGTGTGTGTGCGTTTGCGGGTGTGTCTGTGTGTGTGTGTCTGCGTGTGTGTCTGTGTGTGTGTCTGTGTGTGTCCTGTGTGTGTGTCTGTGTGTGTGTGTGTCTGTGTCTGTGTGTGTGTGTGTCTGTGTGTGTGTCTGTGTGTGTGTCTGTGTGTGTGTGTGTCTGTGTGTGTCTGTGTCTGTGTGTGTGTCTGTGTGTGTGTGTCTGTGTGTGTGTCTGTCTGTGTGTGTGTCTGTGTGTGTGTGTGTGTGTCTGAGGTCTGTGTGTGTGTCTGTGTGTGTCTGTGTGTGTGTCTGTGTGTGTGTGTGTGTGTCTGTGTGTGTGTGTCTGTGTGTGTGTCTGTGTGTGTGTGTGTCTGTGTCTGTGTGTGTGTCTGTGTGTGTGTCTGTGTCTGTGTGTGTGTCTGTGTGTGTGTGTCTGTGTGTGTGTCTGTCTGTGTGTGTCTGAGGTCTGTGTGTGTTTTTGTGTAGATGTTCTTTGTTAAACTACAGTAGGATGGCATGTCTTCTCACACATACAGCACATGGTCCATGTAACCGTGTGGGTTGATGCAGATGTGATGGGAGTGCTAACACACTTAGAGCATCCCACTGACGCAGCACAAAATCTGAGTGTGTGTGTGTGTGTGTGTGGTGCAGCTGCAACAGACAGACTGGGCAGTCATAACACTCCCCCCTCCCCAGTGGACCGGACTATCCACTGTGTTGAGGCTGGAGGGAGGCTGGGGGGAGAGGCTGGGGGAGGCGGGAGGGAGACTGGAAGGAGGCTGGGGGAGGCGGGAGGGAGACTGGAAGGAGGCTGGGGGAGGCGGGAGGGAGACTGGAAGGAGGCTGGAGGGAGGCTGGGGGAGGCAGGAGGGAGACTGGAAGGGACTGGAGGGAGGCTGGGGGAGGCGGGAGGGAGACTGGAGGGAGGCTGAGGGAGGCGGGAGGGAGACTGGAAGGAGGCTGGGCTGGGGGAGGCTGGGGGAGGCGGGAGGGAGATTGGGGGAGGCTGGGGGAGGCGAGAGGGAGACTGGAAGGAGACTGGAGGAGGCTGGGGGAGGCGGGAGGGAGACTGGAAGGAGGCTGGAGGGAGGCTGGGCTGGAGGAAGGCTGGGGGAGGGGGGAGGGAGAGTGGAGGGAGGCTGGAGGGAGGCTGGGCTGGAGGGAGGCTGGGGGAGGCGGGAGGGAGACTGGAAGGAGGCTGGAGGAAGGCTGGGCTGGAGGGAGGCTGGGGGAGGCGGGAGGGAGACTGGAAGGAGGCTGGAGGGAGGCTGGGCTGGAGGGAGGCTGGGGGAGGCGGTAGGGAGACTGGAAGGAGGCTGGAGGAAGGCTGGGCTGGAGGGAGGCTGGGGGAGGGGGGAGGGAGAGTGGAGGGAGGCTGGAGGGAGGCTGGGCTGGAGGGAGGCTGGGGGAGGCGGGAGGGAGACTGGAAGGAGGCTGGAGGAAGGCTGGGTGGAGTCTGGATGGAGCTCAGATCTCTGGACTGGAGTGTATGGGAGACCATGGCAGGGTCTGGTTCATATTAGTCGTCCTCACACTGTTCCGCCCCCCACCCCCCCCCCGCCCCCTGAGTCCCCCCTCACACACACACATACAGAACATACACCCCCCCCCCCCACTCCCCCATTACACACACACACACATACAGAACACCCCCCCCCCCCCCCCCCCGGGAGACAGAATATTAAGTGTCCACCAAGAACACACACACACACACACACACACTGAACTGCAGAGGCACACACACAAACTGAACTGCAGAGGCACACACACACACAAACTGAACTGCAGAGGCACACACACACACACACACACACTGAACTGCAGAGGCACACACACACACACACAAACTGAACTGCAGAGGCACACACACACACACACACACACAAACTTCCCTCCCAGGGACCCTCTCCCTGAGAGCTCCTTCTCCTCTCTGTCCCCTCACAAAGGACGGATGATAAAGGGACGTTTTTCTGTCCTCCTCCCGGTCTTTACGACCCCTGTCCCTCTGCGGAGGTCGCGCTCCGCCCCGCCCCTAATGTCCCCCGGCCTCTTGTAAAGGACTCTTAAACAAGGGCTTCAATCACAGAGAACCTCTGTAGCGCACGGCTGCTAATTGGTCGCTTTCTGTGGCTTTGGAAAGGTCTGACAGAAATAATCTGGGGAGGGCAAGAGGGTGTTGTTGGACACGAGCTGACGTGGAGGGGAGGGAGAGGAGGACAGACGGACGAGGAGAAGAGGAAGGTGAGCGAAAGAGAGGAGGGCGGAGAGGACGAGGACAGGGACGAGGACAGCCCTCGGCTGGACGTATCCCAGCAGGCAGCGGCACGGCGTCTTGTCCGCCGCCAGCCCCCGCCACAGCGCCCGCTACACGCGCAACCTCCCCGCTGGTTTTCTTTAAGGGGCCCGCTTCATCCGACTGTGTAACCAGATCCTTCTCTCCCTTTGTGAGTAAACACACGTGATTCATCTCCAGACTCCCAGTTCGATGAGAGAGACTCAGAATGTGTATCTCCGCGTGTGCACGTGTTTGTGTGTCTTTCTGCTTTCGAGGATGGATGGGGCCCTTTGATGGAGCCTTAGTATTGTAAACATAGGGGCCCCCAGACCCAGCTGTGTTATGCCAATGTAGGCGCTGGTGCGCATGCATGGCTGTCTGTGTGTGCGTGTGTGTGTGTGCATGTGTGTGTGTGTGTACATGTGTACTGTGTGTGTGCATGTGTGTGTGTTCGTGTGTGTGTGTGTCCTGTGTGTGTGTGTGCATGTGTGTGTGTACTTGTGTGTGCGCGTGTGTTCGTGTGCATGTGCGTGTGTATTGTGTGTGCATGTGTGTCTGCATGTGTGTGTGTACTGTGTGTGTGTGTGTGTGTGTGTTCGTGTGTGTGTGTGTTCGTGTGTGTGTGTGTACTGTGTGTGCATGTGCGTGTGCGTGTTTGTGTGTGTGCATGTGTGTGTGCATGTGCGTGTTTGTGTGTGTTCGTGTGTGTGTGCAGGCTTGTGTCTGGCTAGCCTGAGGTGCCATGTGGTACAGATGGGGTTGTATTCATCACTCGCCGAAATGTTTGTAATGAACGACGACACTGCTTGTTGACCCATTAAGATGCTCCGCCTCACCGGTTCAGCTGGTCCTCGGGCCCCCAGGGGCCCCCAGGGGCCTGGCTGACAGGTCAAGCAGGCCTAACTCACGCCTGTGGAGGGATGTTTGTGGAAAAAACACCCCAGCAGTCTGGATCTCCAACGCGCTCGGACAGTTCCGGCTCATTGAAACAAACTCACTGAACTCGAAGCGTCCACGCCGACCCAGGTTCACAGGGTCAAAAACTCAACAAGGGGGTTTGAGGAGGAAAGACGTTCTTTCCCAACAGGAAACGGTTTCCCTTTCATCCCGCAGCCGAAGGGTAAAGGCACTTAGCTTTTCATTTCCTCATCGTCGTGGTAATAAGCGTGATCCGGGCAGAATGGATGACTAAACTTAGTCAGCAAACATGATGTGGACCAGATAAAGCACCTCTGGCATTATCTGCCTGTCTGTCCTTATGATGGCCTGGCTTGCTGTGTAGCGTGAGAGTGGATGGACCTGAACTTCAGCTGGCTCCGCTTGAGCTGCTAGCTTATCTGCTATCTTATCTGCTACCACAGGCAGGGGTAGAACCAGAGAAAGATCTAGAAGCTTAGGCGTTGCTGTGGCTGTTAACCACTGGGTTGTGCCCCTGGAACAGGCAGCCTAAACATCACTTCCTTGCGGTTGTTTCAGACCCAACATCATCATTGGGGTCCAATTAGCAAAATAAGCCGTTTATTTTTAGTTTAACGGTAAAGAGGAGCTGATTTAGCTCACCGCAGGGAATGCAAACGGCCGCTTTCGATGGTTTGGATGAAATGTGGGTCAAAAGAGCAGAACAATATCAGAGCACGATATCTTCCATGGATCGACCGAAGTACACCCTCCGAGTCTCAACGGGGGTCTTTTTTGTTCCAACACACCCTTATTTGGGGGTGGCTCAGCGGCTAAGGTGTTAGCCTCATGACAGGAAGGTTGTGTGTTTCATTCCCGGCTGTGGCTGTGTGATGTTGTGTTCTTGGGCAAGGCACTTCACCCTACTTGCCTCAGGGGGAATGTCCTTGTACTTACTGTAAGTCCCTCTGGATAAGAGCGTCTGATAGATGAATATTTATTTATTTACTTCTTAGTAGGGGAGTCAGGTGGCTGAGCAGTTAAGGCGTCGGACTAGTGATCAGAAGGTTGCCGGTTTGATTCCCAGCTAAGGCAGCATGATGTTGTGTCCTTGGGAAAGGCACTTCACCCTACTTGCCTCAGAGGGAATGTCCCTGTACTTGCTGTAAGTCGCTCTGGATAAGAGCGTCTGCTAAATGACTTCATGTAACCGTACTTCAGGTCAGCCTAGTGACTGGAGGTTACTCTGGGTCATTCTGGGTTTGCCACACTAATAACCCTTCGCATGTAACCCCTGACAGCACGCTGGTTCGTTGGAAGGTTTGCTTTTCCAGATGATTCCCTTGAACATAAAAATATTTCTCTAGGTAAGTAAGGAAGGGGCCTGTAGGGGGGGGGGGGGGGGGGGGGGGGGCTGGCTGAAGTCCAGCAGGGGTTTCATGGAGGTTTCGTGTAGGAAAACAGTGGATACTATGACCTGAAAAAGCACACATGAGCTGTTTTGGCTTATTGAGATCAACTAATACCATAGTATTGTAAAGGATATTGTTTGGGGTAAGGTGTTTTTAATTTTCTTTGACTAGACTTTCCGGAGGTAAATAAGAACGGCATGTCTAACTGGACTGTTTTTACGATGTGTCACGTTTAACTGTATCTCCCGTAAACTGGAATTGTTCATAAAATCTTAACTATCTTCACACCCACGCGGTTTCATCGGTGTCATTTGTTTTTCTTTCACCATTACGCGCAAAAGCAGACGCCCGCCAGTGAACCTAACTCACAAACCTGGTTTGTTTGCAGGAAAGAAATGGGATTTGTGTTTATTTATATCTGTGTGTTGTGAACATATGTGTTGTTAACATCAGTGTTTCACTGTCTCCATGCTTCACATTTCGCCTTCCAAGCGCTTCTGCCTCCGGAACAAAGGACTCTCGTTGCGCACACACTCCTCCACTCCTCACACACTCCTCAACTCCTCACACACTCCCCACTCCTCACACTCCCCACTCCACACACACTCCCCACTCCTCACACTCCCCACTCCACACACACTCCCCACTCCTCACACTCCCCACTCCTCCACTGCATCCTCGTTAGTCCACGGAGCTTTGCCATTGTTTCCAAACCCCATTTGCAAAGTCTTTAAGCCTGACCAATTAGCAGGCGAGCTTCTCAACACACCCAGATCATCCGAGCACAGGAAAGTCATGGAGATCTTCAGTCCTCTGACGCGGAGGCACTGTGGTCCCTCGATCGGTTCCAAGTTATAGTTCGCACGTAAAAAATCGCCATTACACAAACACGAACCCTTCATTCATCGTCGATATAAATCTACTATAAAACAATAGAGAAAAATCCATTAAAATCGATTCAAATGTGTTTAATTTAAAGAGCATGCGTGACAAACATACCGTGCACAAAATGGACTGATTTAATGCATGATTCATTTGGGTTTATTATTCTGTCGTATTTGCATAGTAGAACTCTCAAGAAAATGTTTAAATGTTTTATTTATTTTGTGTTCTTGAAACGGGAAGTAATTGGATGACGCTATAGTTAGACTACCTACTTTTTATTTCATGTGCAATTCAGATTTGATCACTGTGCAAGCTCATATATGTGACATAAAAAGTGTGCATTGGTCAATTCATTAAACAAAAGCTAAATGAATACATGTAAATGTAACCAGCGCATATCATCCCATGCAAATGACACCTTGGCCTCCTCCCCCCACGCAGGGGTCGTTCCTGCCGAAGCTGGGGGGGGGGGGGGGGGGAGGGGGAGGGGGGGGGGACTTGTGAATGATTTCAGAGCTAAAAGCAGGTTTAGAAAAGGTTCAAGCCCAGCCCACTCAGTCCAGACCAATGGTGAATGGTTTATTCAAATGAGAGACTCATAAAGATAAGTTAGAGCGCAATTGTGGCAGTCACTTCAGTCACTTCAGAGAACCTTAAGACTTAGAACCCACTCTGGTCTAAAACTGACCCCTGTAACTGGATACACTGCTGTTCAAACCAAATCCAAGGACCTTTCTAATTCAGGATCTGTGAAGGGAAACAAGCCAAATCCAACAATAATATGGGAAAGGAAAATATATATTTGCTCACTTATTGGATAACTTGGTCAAAAATCTGTGCAGTCCTTTCTTTCTCCAATGACTCAACTATTCTTGGTGAGTATTTTTATTGCAAGGAACTTTTAAAAGCATGTAAAAAAATAAAGAATACAAGAGCTGCAACGTTAAATTGATCTCATAAAATAAACACTAATGTTTACTGGAGGGACCTTGTGGAGTGACCGAGAGTAACCCAAGGGTCTGGGCTGATGAGGGCTACGAACCAGTCCAGTGGTTCATTCTTTAAATAATTTATCAATTTAATATATCTGTGGTCTGTTTAGTCTAACTACAGACTATCACATTTAAATACTTTTCTCCCCCATTTTATTTACATATGGAAGAAATGTAGGTCAGTAGGCTGTTTAAAGCGATTGAATATTTCGTTGTTTTTCATTGTTTGTTGTTTTACGTTCAGGCGTAATTTCTCCAGTTTTTCGATTATTTATTTAACTGAACTGCAAAAACGTTATTCTTGCAGAGTCGGTTTGAGCTGGTTAATGTGAGACAAGAGGGGGCGATATCTTCCCTCAACATAGAAACAGCCTATCAAGCTGAACTGCTTCACAAATGGTTTCTGGATTTAGATTTATTGTTGCTTTTCTTTAAAGAAATATATCTGTGCGTTGTTTTGCCAGCACAATTTTTTATTTTTTTTTCTCACACTAACTATCTGGTGAAATTGCCAAAACTATATGAATGGGAAACTCACTTGATGACACAGGCATCTGTAGATTAGTCATACAAGATGGAATTTCTTTTTAGATTATATAAAATATCATGATGACTGGATGATGTAGATCTGCATGTCCATGCTACTGGATTGAGACCAGATTTATTTGGTAGACCTGTGTAAAATACCTGTGGAACTTCAAAAGTCTGACATCATCATGAATCACCTCACGTGTCTGTTGTCCAGGTAATGTCACTGAGAGCCTAACGCTCTCCGCCACGCCTGATTGGCTGTTGGACTACACTGACATCGTGTCCAAGTTCTCGCTCCGCACAGCTGACGTCCCCGACGACGACCTCTGCTACCTCGTCCCCGGACAGACGAAGACCATCGCGGAGTGTGAGTTCAACCAGGACACTCAGACCTTCGTCATCATCCATGGCTGGACGGTAAGTAGACCTCGCTAAGACCGGACGACATCCTATACAATTGTCCGTTACATCCTTATCTTTCTGTAGCCATCAGTGCTAAATTTAGGGCAAAGTCAACCTAGATCCTAGAAAAAAACAGTTCAGTAATTACACAACCTTATAATGAGTCGCAGGCACAATGCCAAACAGTAGAGTCATCAAAACCAATCATGTCAGCCGGAACACTGCAAAGGCCTGGCCAGCGTCCAATCAGAGCACTGACTAGACAATGAGGTCTGGAGCACATTGGGACAGAGGAGGACCTTATGGTGGTTTGTGTGTGTTTCTGTACACGTGTGTGTGTGTTTGCAGATCACCGGGCTGTTTGAGAGCTGGGTCCCTAAGCTTGTGTCGGCCCTGTACCAGAGGGAGCCCAGGGCCAACGTGATCGTGGTGGACTGGCTGACCCGTGCCCAGCAGCACTACACCACCTCGGCCGCGTACACCAAGCTGGTGGGCCGCGACGTGGCCAAGTTCGTCAACTGGATACAGGTAGGCGATTCCTTCTGAGGAAATACTCACTGTAAATACACTAAACTAGGTACATTTGTGACGAAACAGAAGTGTAATTATCAATTTTATATCAACACAAAAGTCATAACTAAAGGTCAAATATGAAACAAAGGTTGGGGATTGGGAAAACGAGGAGGGAGAGTGTCGAAGTAACGGTAGTCTAGTTATGGAGTCTGAGGTCAATTCCTCCTCAGAAGTCTCGTTGTTGTCAGATGTGCATCTGATGAAGTCATCAGGGTTAGGAGGTCCGTCTCCTCCTGTTCGATCCCTAACCTAACCATGGTTGGTTTTCCATGGTCGCGTCAGCCAAGCATTAGCCAGTCTTTACACGTGTTCGCTGCTTATAAGAATGGCATGTGGTGCTTCGAATTCCCCTCGGATAAAATACAACAAAACAGCTGCTCTAGATACAACACAGATCTGGTTTTCCAGGACTTTGATTGAGTTTAATCCTGGACTATAATCCTTCATATCCTCCATCTTTGAGTTTGACCGGAGTTTGGTTCATCTGGATGTGGTTGATCTCGTCTCATCTCTTTCCTTCTCTTCTTCTCCACGCTTCCTCCTGCAGAAAGAGCTTCAGTACCCCTGGGAGAAGCTCCATCTGCTGGGCTACAGTCTGGGGGCCCATGTGGCGGGGATAGCTGGAGCCCTGACCGAGAACAAGATTTCCAGGATCACAGGTACTCGCGGCAAACTGCCTCTCTCTTCGACTGTCTCTCCCTCCTCCCTGTCTGCCGCCACCGCACCTGTCTCTCTCTCAGGCAGACTCACCACTGTGTCGCTCTAGGGTCACCCTAGGTTCAGGATTGATTGTTTTTTGTGTTTGTGTTCCTTTCCCTCCCTCCCTCCCTCCCTCCCTCCCTCCCTCCCTCCCTCCCTCCCTCCCTCCCTCCCTCCCTCCCTCCCTCCCTCCCTCCCTCCCTCCCTCCCTCCCTCCCTCCCTCCCTCCCTCTTTCCTTCCTTTCCTCCCACTCCATCGCCCCCCCTCCCAGGGTTGGATCCGGCAGGACCCAGCTTCGAGTACGCTGACTCGCAGAGCACGCTGTCCCCGGACGATGCTCAGTTTGTGGATGTGATCCACACCAACACCCGGGGCTCCCCCGACCGCAGCATCGGCATCCAGAGGCCCGTGGGCCACATCGACATCTACCCCAACGGAGGCACCTTCCAGCCGGGCTGCGACCTCCAGAACACCATGCTGATGATCGCCTCCTCCGGCTTCCAGAGTAAGATGGATTCTAACATACTCTCGTACTCTCTTTTACTCTACTATGTAGTCTACTCAACTCTACTCTTCTGTACTTCAGCACCAGGAATCTTTCAGTGTTGCTAAATGTTTCTTCTCTATATCAAATAAACTAAAAACGCACCTTTAATAAACAGCTGTAGGTTTTCCAGAGGGGTGTTACTTTGCCTGTCAGATTGCCTCAGGGCCCTTTTAACCCTCATAAAGAGCTTCAGTGTCTAGCTGTCCGTGTGTCTAGACTAAACACACCAAACCAGCTGTCCAGACTGTTACTGTTATACTTGGCATGTCAGAGACAGGACAGGGGTGCAGACCCAAGCCCAGACCCAGACCTGAGCCCAGACCCAAGCCCAGACCCAGACTTAGGCCCAGACCCAACCTCAAGGCTGTTCTCCCCCCCCCCCCCCCCCCCCAGACATGGACCAGCTCGTCAAGTGCTCCCACGAGCGTTCCATCCACCTGTTCATCGACTCCCTGGTGAACGCCCAGCTCCAGAGCATGGCCTACCGCTGCAGCAGCAAGGAGGCCTTCAACCAGGGCCTGTGTCTCAGCTGCCGCAAGAACCGCTGCAACAAGATGGGATACAGCGTGACCAAGGTGCGCACGCCACGCACCGCCAAGATGTACCTGAAGACGAGAGAGGCCATGCCTTACAAAGGTGAGCCGGGGGGAGGAGGGGGAGGAGAACAGGAGGAGGGGGAGGAGAACAGGAGGAGGGGGAGGAGAACAGGAGGAGGGAGAGGAGAACAGGAGGAGGGAGAGGAGAACAGGAGGAGGGGGAGGAGAACAGGAGTGGGAGGAGGAGCGAGAGGGAGAAGGGGGAGGAGAACAGGAGGAGGGGGAGGAGAACAGGAGGAGGGAGAGGAGAACAGGAGGAGGGGGAGGAGAACAGGAGGAGGGAGAGGAGAACAGGAGGAGGGGGAGGAGAACAGGAGTGGGAGGAGGAGCGAGAGGGAGAAGGGGGAGGAGCGACAGGCAGGAGGGGGAGGAGGGAGGAGGAGGTGAGGAGAGGAGGGGAAGGAGGGGGAGGAAAGGACACGGATTGCTCCGCTGAGCAGGAGCAGGGAGGGCAGGAGAGGGAGATGGTACCGAGAGACAGGCAGAGATAGAGGGAGGGAGGGAGTTCAGAATGGGAATGTAGACAGCTCCTTCTGCGTTCAGAATTCTAATATTTGAAGTATTAGTTGTCATCTCATGTTAGTTTTCTTTCTGCTGCTGGTGAATGTAGCCATTGTGCCTAAAGCTGAGAAAGCCTAATCTATCTTTTTTAGAGCCTTTTGGAGTCTTAAGCGACCTGTGCTTGGTACATTAGCACAACACACACACACACACACACACACACACACATATCTACTCATATCACTCATTGGTGTGGAACCACAAGGAGAGTTAGCTGGCCCCAGCCTTGTCACGTGACCCCGGGAGGGGCCTGTGGGGGTATTTTTGTGACAGGGTGGGGGGGTGGAGGTGGGGGTCGTAAGGGTCCCTGACGCTGCAAATTACTGATTGACAGGATGCTTTAAACAGCTGGCTCATTCCTGTGTCATCTAGGCGCCTACACGCGTGAATAGTTCACGAAACGAGCCGGGAAGCCTAGCTTGGTGTGAGGTGAGGAACACTCAGTGTTGATCTGTCAGGAGGAGGAGGTTCTCTAAGAGGTACGGAGGAGTTCGTGTGGACCAACTGCAGACTAGGCAGGCTCGACAGGATAGTGATCGCTGGCGTGATCGGGACAGCGGTCCGTCTAATAATAACACCTCAATGAGCAGACGCTTATATTCAAAGCAACTTACATTTAAGTACAGGGACATTCCCCCCTGAGACAAGTAGGGTGAAGTAGGGTGAAGTGCCTTGCCCAAGGACACAACATCACGTAGCCGCAGCCGGGGGTTTGAACTCGCAACCTTCCGCTCGTGAGGCCAACGCCTTGGGCCGCCGACGCGTGTGGCTGCATGGGCCTGCGCGCTGGAAACGCTCACCCCCTCCTCCTTTCTCTCTCCTTCTCTCTCTCTCCACCCCCCCCCCCCCCCCACAGTTTTCCACTACCAAGTGAAGGGGCACTTCTTCAGCAAGAACAAAATGAGCTTCAGCGAGCAGCCGCTTCGCGTGTCCCTGTACGGCACCAACGGGGAGAAGGAGGACATCCCTCTGATCATGTACGTACAGGCGCCACAACACGCCCGGCAACCATCCCATAATCCAGTGGTTCTCAATCCTGGTCCTCAGAATCAGAATCAGAATCAGAATCAGAATGGGGGTTTATTCGCTATGCAAGATAAACAAACATAGAATTTACTTTGGCAGGAATGAGCAAACATAGAACATAAATGTGGCCTACTAATAAAATGAAAATGAATACCATGTAAGATACACTGCAGATATGATACATATAGACAAGGAATACAAATGTTACAAATAATACACTAATAATACAATGAAGCGAGTAGTGCAATTATACAGGTACCATGGAATGCAAATGTTACAAATAATACAAATGATGCGAGTAGTGAAATGATACAAGTAACATGGAATGCAAATGTTACAAATAATACAAATGATGCGAGTAGTGCAAATGATACAGGTAACATGGGATTGCAAATGACATGGGTACAGAGTGGAATGGGTATATATAGAGGGCCCGCTGTCCTGCATGTTTTAGATGTTTCCCCCTTCCAACACACCTGATTCAAATGAAGTGTAATTATCAGGCTTCTGCTGAGCTTCATAGTGACTCATTCATTTGAATCAGGTGTGTTAGAGCAGGGAAACATCTAAAACATGCAGGACAGTGGGCCCTGAGGACCGGAATTGAGAACCACTGCCATAATCGAACCTTCATATCCATCCGCTTCGGCGCAAGAACGTTTGTTTGTTTATAGTTCCAACGTGCTACCGCGAACACGCTCGTTCGGTTGTCCAAAAACACGTGCCGCTCTCTATTGATAGAAATCCACTGACCTATTGACCCCCCCCCCCCCCCCCCCCCGACCTGCCCCAGGCCCTTTCTGAATGGCAACAGCACCCTCTCCTTCCTGCTGACCACCGACACGGACATCGGCGAGCTGATGATCGTGAAGCTGCGCTGGGAGAAGGACGCTCTGCTCAGCTGGTCCGACTGGTGGGGGAGCAACAGTTTCCACATCCGGAAGCTCCGCGTTAAGGCCGGGGAGACGCAGTCCAAGTGAGTCGCTAGCCTCCCCCTTCGAAGCCCTTCGATTTAACGCTGCCGAGTGTGAGAGCGCGGAGGCTGACTGTCTTGCCTGCGGTTGTTCAGGGTGATCTTCAGGGCCAAGGAGGGAGAGTTTGCTTTCCTCAGCCGAGGAGGCGAGGACGCCGTGTTCGTCAAATCCAAGGAGGACAACGTGAGCCGCACGGAGAGGAGGTGAGGCTTGCCTCAACATCCTGTCAACATAGGACGCTCCTGTCCTGAAAGTCCATTTGGTTTTGGTTTTCCGTTGTTGACTCCCCCCCCCCCCCCCCCTCTCTCTCTCTCTCTCTCTCTCTCTCTCTCTCTCTCTCTGTCCATCCAGAATGCACCGGCTGAAAACCCAGGGAAGTCTTTTCAAAGAGGAAGACGCTTAAAGCAGCCCTCGACGAGGTTGTGCCGCCATTCCGCCCCCTTGCCCCCCCCCCCCCCCCCCCCACTGTGTCCGATCGCCGCAGCCAAAGCTGACACGGATGTGAGGGAGAGCCGTTCTAGAGGGGATGTAGAGACCGGGCGCGTCACGGCTCACCTCCTCCGTCCTCCTGACCGACGTCATCCCGCCTTCTCCTCCTCCTTTGGCTCCTCTCCTTTCTCCTCCGCCTCCCTCTCTCCCTGCTTTCTCCACGCTCTCAAGCACAGCCTCAACCACCTCGTCCCGCTTGGAGTCTCCATGTTCTCGTCGATCGTTCGTCCTCTTGTTCGTCTTGTCTTGCCATGTCCAGCCGCCACCGTTTATCTACCAATATTTATGGCAAACGTTACGATCGCCTCGACCATAAAATATTTGAGAACTGAGAACGCTGACTAACTTCCTTTTTGAAAACGTATCATTCTTAAGTCCTCTTTAGGCTGTTTATGTCTGCCTCTTTTAAAACTCTGTGGAAGTCTTAAACCCAGGAAGCATTCGCCAGTGAACTTGTTCTTAACCAAGCGGAAGGGAAGGGTGATAGGCATTGCTCTCCTTCGACTAGGAGTTCGTCATATCTCTATGAACGCTAAAAGAATAATGGCTAACATAGCTTATTTTTATTGTGCCGCAACCACTAATGCTACATATGCTATATCTCAATGCGGCCCAATGATATTTAGCTTCTTTTTTTGTGTAAGTGTGTGTAAATAGCTTTTCTCAATCAGTATTATTATACGTATGGGTGAAAACATGTGTTTTATCGCTGAGTGAATGCAGGCTTGTTCTGGCTTGGTTATTGTGTCTGGCACGGGTCACTTTAAGGGCTCTCGGTTCTCAATCCCAGTGGAACATTCTTGAAGGTCAAAGACTCACATTGTTTGTTTCTTTTTTTCTATTTTTTTTTTTCCACGGTAGATCTGACATCATCATGCGCTCAATTCTGATTCGTCCGTTTGTAGTACCTCTGTCCGTCCTTCTGAAAGGGTCAGTGATGTCATGCATGAAGCTCACCAGAACACCCTTGTTTTTGATAGGTCACTCTGTTATCTGGAAGAGAAAACAACAAATAATCTGATATGTCATGTAAAGCCCTCTGCAGTCACTGCATTACAATCTGTGAACTCAACATCATAGCCATAATACATCCAGAGAATATCACATATTCTATTTATTGAATGTATCTGTACATGTATATATTTGTATATTAAGTTGTAATATATTTGGCCAAGTTTCCAATGCAGTCGGTCTGTGTTTTTTCTTGGATTTTTGTTTATTTTGCACGCGTGGCTGCTTGTGTATCTGATCAAATCAGACTCAATGTCCGTTGACCTTTACTGAACTGAAATGCTGTGCACTGAAAAATCAACATCAAACTTTAATAAAGTGAATCCAATACACACTCGAGTGTCTGCGGATTCAAATCCGTGATAAATGGGCATTTCTTCAGTAAACAGCCATTGGGTGGTGAGACCAGATCATTCGTTTCTGTTTAAAAGTGAATATTTCATATGTGTTCAGAGAAAACTGGAAAAAGGCCCAGTGTACATACAGTAGTGTGCTTGGATCTTCGTAAACACACCCCTTAAAGAAATCAATCATTCAGCCTTCGCCAAAGTGCAGATTGACATACCTGGCTTGACCGCATCAAAGGCACAGATTCTGAGCTCTTTTAGAAAAACAGTATTCTAATTAGAAAAACAGCGCGCTAGTTAGAAAAACAGTATTCTGTATTGGAAAAACAGTACTCTAATTAGAAAAACTATTCTGTATTAGAAAAACAGTATTCTTTATCAGAAAACAGTATTCTTTATAAAAAAACAGTATTCTTTATCAGAAAAACAGTATTCTGTATTAGAAAAACAGTATTCTTTATCATAAAAACTTTGTTCTGTATTAAGAAGGTATTCTAATTAGAGAACAGTATTCTCTATCAGAAAAACAGTATTTTTTATTAGAAAAACAGTATTGTCTATTAGAAAAACTGAATTGTCTATTAGAAAAACTATATTGTTTATTAAGCCCTCTCTGACATTGCTTGTAAAAAGGGCTATACAAATAAATGTTTATTTGATTTGATTAGAAAAAACAGCATTGTCTATTAGAAAAACAGCTATCTCTATTAGAAAAACAGGGTTCTCTTTTTGAAAACAATAGGGGACAGGACACTGTAGGCTACCTCTTTCGTGTTTCTGTCGGCTCATGAAAGGCAGCTCCAGTTTGGCCTCCCTCCTCTGGATTCCTCACATAGCTCCTAACCGTGTTATTACTCCGATGGCTCCCGCACAGAGCCGTCATTGTAGCTCGGCCGATACCTGCCGTGAGCAAAGACTCTGCCATCGTCCTTGTCGGTTACCTCCGAACGCTGGCCTCCGCACGCAAAACAAGTTGTGTAACACGAGAATCACACCGTCACATCACCAAGTTGGCTACTGCTTGTACTATATATACATTGTGTGGAAGTTTTCAATGGAATTGCGTCATTTCCTTGGGTAATCATTGGGAGTCTATTAAAACGTTCTAGATATGACAGTGTTATTATCAGGTGAGAACTTCATTGCTTTGCTATACTTTATACATCAGTCCAACTAAAAGCTTCATTGTCACTTGTCAGTCCATTTATCAACACTCAGGAACCCGTCCACAACACCAGAATTGACATTCAAATATTTGGATACAGCAGTTGACTTGTTTCAGACCTTGGGGGAGAGGCAGGTTGTGTTGTCTTTCGGTCAGCCTGTGCTGGTCACAGTCGACTCCCATTTCTGCCGCACGGACGACCCATAGTAACACCTCCGCTTTATCCCCCCCCCCCCCCCCCCCAGCAACTCTCACTCCTCCTGGCTGCAACACAACATCCTGTTCGTGGAACATTCCATGATGGGGCAGTTGTGGAATCTCATAAAGCGAAGCCAAACCCGGGCAAAGGGGACCTCGTGGGAGCTCCGCTTACCTCCCCCGAAACTCCCCCAAAACATGTTGTTTTGTCCCCCCCTTAACCAGCGCTCTCCTGCCCCTGAACCGGATCTGCGGTTTTCACTGGACCCTCGATCCGCTTCTCATCCAAACAAACAACATCCAGGGCTGCCCACCCCATGTCAGATTCGTGTCCCCCGCAGAAGACAACAGACAGCCCTGCCCAGGACCGAGCCTGAGCGTGGGGCTGTGCTGCGGCTGTTCCTGCTTTACAAGGAAAACTGGCAGGGCCCTTTCCTGGAAGTCACACGTGCCTGTGCCAACTGGATAGGGTGAGGTAGGGAGGTAGAGAGCCAGGCTCAGCTCCTGGAACCAGGTGGAAGGTAGTGTGCTTTTGAGGGAGTGTGTGTGAGTGTGCGTGGTGTGTGCTTCCACCTGTCGATGGGGAGAGATTCCGCCTTCATAGCCAACTTCTGCTTTGTTTTCAGTCAGGGACAGCGGGGTCAGGTGATCTCTGGAGGGTCAGGTGATCTCTGGAGGGTCAGGTGATCTCTGGAGGGTCACGCTCGAGTACCGAGCCGCTCGACTGCGATTGGGCAGAACGAGCACAACGCTCCGTGGGGTTGGCGGGTGATAATGTTATCACAGTGACTGTGTGTGTGTGTGTGTGTGTGTGTGTGTGTGTGTGTGTGTGTGTGTGTGTGCGGTGTGTAAACACTACAGCCTCCTGGGAACCTCGCCTGCATCAGATTACACTGCAGCAGCCTGATGCCATCAAACAGCCCAACACTCACCATTCACTCACCTGACTCCTCTGTCTCTAGGCAACAATGACCGACCCCTATGAATCTCTTTAGCGGCGAGAGTCACCAGGATTCAAATCCAATTAAACAAACTAGATGTGCTTCAGGGACCTGGATAAGGTCCTTATCGGTTCCTTATAATATCCTGGTGTGTTTGTGGGGTCGTCTTGGTTCTCAGCAGGGCTAGGAACCTCAGATGGAGGAACCTCTTCCACTCCCAGGGTGGTCAGGCCAGGGTTGAAGACGGCGAAACCCACCTTTGCGAAGGCTGGGCGGGGTCTGTGTAGCTAGCTAACCTCACCCATGGTCCCCTGAGCTCAACAGGGTTCTCAGAGACCCCACGGCTCCTAGGAAACGGCTGAGAATTCTTTCGAGGGTGACTTTCTGTTACACACAGTAGCTTTTGGCATGTGAAGTGAAGCAGGTGTGTAAAACACCCAGCGTTCATACTACTGGTCACATTCCAGCATCAGTACCTCAGGTGGAAAAACAATTACGAGTTTCCATTAAATCCGTTTCCGTGGAGATTAAACTTTAGCCTAAACACCATTTTGCTCTAAAAGTACGACCTTGGACCTTGAAGTTAGACAATTTCTGTTTTGGCAGAGGCAAACAAATAGCATGATACCCTTGAACAGATGTCTCACATAACAAATCAGCACAGAGAGATGTTCCTTTAAAAAAGTAGAGACAAGAAACATCAGATGCAATAAAAAATCACAAATGATTGACTTGGTGCTGCGGGTTCATCCCCGCCCTGGAGAGGGTGAGGTTCTATTTAAGACCTGAGCTGTTCAAGGTGGCTCACATATCAACTCTGTGCGTAAAGAGCGCACTGGAGTTACAGGAGCGCACACGAGCGCAACCTTTAGGACGGAGGTTTCAAGAACGGTTCAACAACACGGTTCAAGACAAGTTTCTTGTCCCCCTGAAACATCTCGGTGACAAAGCGATGAAAGGCTGGCAGGTCCGATGTCTTTGCTTTCTTGTGTTCAGCGCGAATTTTCTTCACGTGACCTCACTGGAAGAGGAGCTGTCCGATTCTATATTTGGTGAGTTCCCTTGTCTGGTTCATACATGATTTAGACATTTTGCATAGTGACAGTGAAACATGTGTCCTGCTCTTTTGAAGTAGGGCTGTCTAATCGGTTTGGATCGGTGGGAAAACAGCTGTGGATTTATGCAGAGAGCGGCTGCATGCTTGTGCATGGAGTATTTATGAGATGACGTATACAAAGTCTTTATAGTTATAGTACACTTAATACGCCCACTAACCTTTATGAGTTAATTTCGAAAAGTATTTTTAAGTCGCCTAGACAGTGTTCAGGTTAATATAACGGCTGCCAAGTACGTTTTATTATCCCCTAATTAAAGTAAAGAAATGTGAAAAAGTATGCTTTTAATTAGGCTTTCGAGTCCAACCAACTGTAGACAGAGCACTTCAGTATCCCCCCCCCCCACACCCCACCCGCTTCTGCGCAACCCCCCCCCCCCCCCCCCCCCCCCCTGCCCCACCCAGGCAGCTGAGCTGGACTGCAGCGTGTCTAATTCCTGTTACTGTTATTCTCTGAGCTGAAGAACAAAGCTGGGAGAACTGTGTTGTTGCTTTCCGGGGGCCAGGCTGAACCCCAGTAACCTCCCTGATCCTCTGAGTCACTAAGGGGCCTTCAGAGGCTGGGCAGTCAGGCATCAGCTGCCCGGCCGGCCCCTCCTGACCTTCAGCCTTCAGCTCAGGGAAACAGCAAGGACTTATGTTGATGGAAATACTAATTGCTTAGCAACTGAGGAATGTGGCCCCACTTTTTCCTTTCTGTTTGGATTCCTTCGTCACGGGGAAACCTATTGTAAACTACAATATCCTACTCTATAGTTAGGAAATTATAATTTTCCACTCCATTCTGTTTTGGAAGCCGTTCGTATTCGTTCGAGAAGATATGTAAGACTACATGTTCTATTTCCTGTCAACCACCGTCATCCCTCCTCCTCCCCCCTTCAGGGAACTTCCTGGACCCTCTGAAGGACCTGTTTGACCATCCAGAACAGAGCCATGGAGCCAGCGCCCGGTTCTCCCTGCGGAGACCCTCCCAGCCCGACGACGACCTCTGCTACCTCGTCCCAGGGAAGAGGGGTACCCTCGCAGACTGCTCCTTCAACAGCAGCACCAAGACCTTCCTGGTCATCCACGGCTGGACGGTACATTTTCTCCCGTCGTTCCTTGCTCCTTTCGTTCGCCGCAACCCAACCTGGCAACCGCTAGTCTTCGGGTTTGGACCCAGTCAGCTTGGTTTCTTCCAAGCACATCTAACCAGATTCAGCCTGTTGCGCAAGCACTGGTCTAGCCATGCAATCCCAAGTCTCCCAGGGTTACATTTAATACCCTTTATTTCTACTGGATATCCTGCCAAATTCCTCAGGACACATTTGACGGTTAACAAAGCTCGTCTTAGAAGTATGCACCAAGACAGGTCTGGAGAAGCTTGGAACTGCAACTGTAACTTTACAAGAGCTGTAACTTTATATTTCTCTCTCTCTCTCTCTCTCTCTCTCTCTCTCTCTCTCTCTCTCTCTGTCTCTCTCTCTCTGTCTCTCTCTCTCTCTCTCTCTCTCTCTGTCTCTCTGTCTCTCTGTCTCCTTCTCCTTCCCTCCTTCCCCTCCTCAGGTCAGTGGTATGTTCGAGAGCTGGGTAGCCAAGCTGGTGTCTGCCCTGTACGAGCGGGAACGAGATGCTAACGTCATCGTGGTGGACTGGCTTACGACCGCCCAGAACCACTACGTGGTGGCCGCCCAGAACACCAAGATGGTGGGCCAGGAGATCGCCCGCTTCATCGACTGGATGGAGGTGGGTCCATCTAAAGACAATACCTAATTGCTTCTTATCTGTCTCTATCTCACACCTCATCCATCTTTCATTCATCCATCCATCTATTCCTCCACGTAAAGTTTTTTTTGTGACAATAGCTTCAACAACATTAACTACTTTCAGGAGACCACCAACATCCCTCTGGAGAACCTGCATCTGATTGGCTACAGCCTTGGAGCGCATGTGGCAGGGTTTGCTGGAAGCCACGCCTCCAATAAAGTTGGAAGAATAACAGGTAAACAACTGGTTGGGGTTTTCACACAGTTGTTACTCTTAAACACTTCCATCTGTCTTTTTATTGGAATATGTTCTTTGAACGATTTTTATGAGTGACCTCTTTCTCTCTTTGCTTGCTTCTGTCAGGTCTCGACCCTGCTGGGCCAGACTTCGAGGGGGAGCATGCCCACAGGCGTCTGTCCCCGGACGATGCTCACTTTGTGGACGTGCTCCACACCTTCACCCGGGGCTCCCTGGGGCTCAGCATCGGGATCCAGCAGCCGGTGGGACACGTGGACATCTACCCCAACGGAGGTGGCTTCCAGCCGGGCTGCAACCTGCGGGGGGCCCTGGAGAAGATCGCCCACTTTGGATTATTCGGTGAGAACGCGCTCGTTTCCGCACACGCTCCGTTCCACGCGTTATCCGCTGATGTTTACCCCGTCCACAAAGGTATCTGCTCCAGACATCTCATAGTGTGACCAGTCTGAATGAAGAACGCAGAGTTTGTAGTCGTAAACAGACATGAATAGGTCAGGTGATACTGGAAAATCCTTAGTGCCCCTTGCCAAGATAGACACCAGCCAGTATCTCTGTTAGTTAACTACTGGCATCGCACCCCTGTTTGAACCTTGTTGTCGTCGGAATATTAAGCCAACTTGTGTCGGAGCCTGGTCTGTTTGGAAGTCTCCGTAACAACCCGTCCCCGTCTCCGCAGCCATCAGTAACGCGGTCCAGTGCGAGCACGAGCGCTCCATCCAGCTGTTCATCGACTCCCTGCTCCACGAGCAGCAGGCGGTCAAGGCGTACCGCTGCGGCAGCACCGACATGTTCGACCGCGGCGTCTGCCTCAACTGCGGGAAGGGCCGCTGCAACACGGTGGGCTACGACGTCGACAGGGGGCGGCGGGCACGCCACGTCCAGATGTACACCAAGACGCGCGCTTCCATGCCGTTCCGAGGTCAGTACCTGGGGTCGGAGGTCAGGGGGGGCAGGGTCGGAGGTCAGGGGGGGCGGGGTCGGAGGTTGAAATGAGAGTCGAAGGAGACTGAAAACAGATATCAGGTACAGGTGTAGCCTGTGGACTTTGTATCATCACAATTACCTTTGTCTCTCACATTTACATTTACTCATTTAGCAGACGCTTTTAATCCAGAGCGACCTCCTTCCAGAGAGCTTTACAATAGAGCATCGGTCACTCTTGAAATCTTGAAAGTCTTCAAATTTCCTACCTGCACGTGTTTCAGATGTGAAGGAAACTTCCTGATTCCGGACGTTGTAAGGATACAAAGTTTGGTAGTTTGTTAGATACAAATTTATTGAATAAATGTATTGAGTATTGCAATAATATCACATGAAACAGACAAGACACACATAAAACAGAATTCTGTGACCTGGTCTCAAAGACACTTGTAGTTCTAGAGAGTCGGCCCCGAGTCTCATCGTGGCATTGTATATATATCGTTGAACTCCCCCCCTCCCCACCCCATTGTCCTGGTGAGGGTAGGGGAGAGTCCAGAGCCAAAAAGGCCCCCTTCCACGTTCTGGTCGGAAGCGGTTCCAAAGGGGGGAAAGGGGGTGGGGGGCTCCCAGACCCTTTGTCTACGCAATTGCATTGATAGAATAAGCCAGTTGATTAGCACCTCCAAAGGAGTGTGATCTCCCAGACCTTTTGTCTACGCAACTGCATTGATAGAGTAAGCAAGTCAATTAGCATTGTCTGTGGGGAGGTGTTAACTTTTGACCAGAATGTAACTTGCCATATGTCCATGCAGTTTCAAACATCAACACAACTTATAGAATTCAACAATCTGACCGTACAACTATGGAACAACAAAATACGGTCAGGACACAGGACGACCGTGTTTTTGGCTTGTTGTCCCGCCGGTGTGGTTGCTAAGGTCTGTTCTGCCCCTCTGCAGTCTATCACTACCAACTGAAGATCCACTTCTCCAGCAAGGTGAACCGGTCTGAAATGGAGCCCTCCCTAACTGTGTCTCTCTTCGGGACGAACGGAGAGGCCGACAACCTGGAACTCACGCTGTGAGTATCTCCTGTGGGATCTGGCTAAATGGCATATTTCTACATGGCGTATTTCTATATTTCTGTGGGACCTGGATTTAATTCCCAGCTAATTCATTAAACAAGAGTGTGGCTGTAAAATGTCCCTACTGTGGGACTAATAAGGGATAATCTAGATTTGTCTTTTTTTGATGGCAACCCCCTTTATTTGGTTCCCCTGTCACTGGTACAGGAAAGACAAAATTGCAACCAATAGGACCCACTCGTTCCTGCTGGTGACAGAGAAGGACATCGGCGATCTCATGATGCTCAAATTCAAGTGGGAGGAGTCTGTCCGCTGGTCGGCCTCCTCCGTGCTCCAGATGGTGTCCTCGTGGTGGGCGGGGGACTCCGGCGCCGGCATGGATGTTCATAAGATCCGCATCAGAGTGGGGGAGACGCAGAAAAAGTGAGTCGTGGAAACCTGATTGGGTGGCCCGTTAACTACTTAAGAGTCATTGGTTAGTTGGGTGTAAAGAGGAAGAAAATGGATGGATGTATGGTTTGTAGGGTTTGTGGTCGCGAGGATGTGTTTGCTAACTTTTGGTACATTGGTGTTCTTGTTCTGCAAGGTTGGTGTTTTGCGTGAAAGACCCTCAGGCTCACGTCTCGGAACAGGAAGTCACCTTCGTGAAATGCAAGGACGAGTGGAGGACCCCTGCTAACCGCCCTTCAAGAAGGTGAGGCACCTGGTCGGTCCTGACCTTCCTGTCTACGAGAATCATTACCCGTTAGCGATGCGGTCGTTGAAGAGAACTGACCTTTGACTTTTATTTTGACAGGATAACCCTGAAGAAGCCTTAACCCTGGAGCCGCCAAAGAACGCCCTCGTCACTGCACTTACAAAAAACAAAGAAGAACAAAAATATATGTCCAGAAGCTATCGTTTGTTTTGTATTTTTGACGACACAGAGACAGTACTCCATTGCACCCAGTGTACAGGGAAGTCCGCTTATTTATAAGAATGCTATGCAGATCATGTTCTGTTCTTAAACACTGCATCTGTAGCATGTTGCTGTAACTAGAAGTGACGCAGAAACACTGAATGTTCTCTGGCAACCCTGCAGTAGTATTGCAGAGATGTGGAGCTGGTGTGGAGGACAGGGGGCCTGCGGATCCTGCTGACGCCGGGCAGAGAAGGGTCCGGGTGTAGCGGCCCTTTGCGAACACCCGGCCCTGTCTCCGACCCCTGGGTGAGGTGTGGAGAAGATTCCTCCTTCGCCTCTCTTCCTTAAGTGATTCCGTTCGGAACGTTTAGCGACACGTCCACATCTAGGGGATTTTGGGGGGTTTTAGCGTCCAAATTGCAGATGTTGTAGAGAGAAAACATGCACAGATAAGTGTAACGTTTACTGCACGCTGGTGATTCTATACAGTGCGTGGTCCGTCAAGCTTTGGGGGTTCGAAGGGTTGATCAGATCAAACCAAACTTTCCCCCAAAGCGGATGAAGACCACTTGGTCCGTTACTCCTGCAGGGGCAGACCTGTAGGAGTGTTGCGGTGGTGTTTGGGGCAGCGGGGCCCCCTGGGCCCCCCGAAAAGCCCCACTGGGTTGTTTTTCTTCTCCCACCTGAGCATTCACCATGTCGTCCTCAGCAATGGGCTGCAGGATCCGACCAGGGTGCCTTAAAAATGGCCGCCACACAACAACACCTGCACACTGGTGCAAATGCAGGGTTTTCCATGTTTGTTTGATGTTGATCGTTGTAGTGTTGAAGTGTGTGTTTCTGTGTTGAAGTCTGTGTTTCTGTGTTGAAGTCTGTGTTTCCGGATGTGGAACATGACAGCATTGGTATTCGTAAGATCTGAATTGCACATTATTCCAAGAACTCTTTGTCATATTCAAGCACTTGAGCAGCAATGCAAGGACTTTTCTATTGTTTTTTTTTTAGCAACAAATGTAGTTGTGGCATTTGCGGTAATAACTGATATCAGTCAGTGAACTAAGATCTACTATGGATAACTACAAAGCTGTTATTAATACTAAGTATTTTACTGACACAGTATATTTTCTACCTATCACTAGGTACTGCTGTATGTAAACCAAATAAGTTGGATTTAGTGTGGAGAAGGTCGTTTTGTTTTATTGCGGTTTGTGGGAGGGCACTAATTGCCTTTCAACAACGTATAATATGACAGCTAATATCAATACTGCACTGTGGACTATGACAGACGGTTTATCACTGGCTGAAGATTTGATAGTTGAAAGCGCTTGGTGGGTTAAATAGTACAAATGATAGAGAGATTGGTATTGCGATCATTGTGACTTATTCATTTGTTTGACGTCATATTTTTGCACTGATACAGAGGAAAGGGTTATTTATCCATTTCGTTGTCAGGAGGTCAATATTCAGAAAAGATCACTCCAGCTATTCATTCACTGGCAGAACAGAAAGATATTGTATGTTTTTACCTTATGATGAAAAGTATGTATTTCTGTATTATATGCTTAAATGTAAATATATGAACGTATAGCCCAATAAAATTGAGCAATATTTTTAGGTTGAATGAGTGTGTCTTGCTGAGTGCTACGTGTGTGTATGTCTACTGTTTGTGTTGCAGAAAAGCTAGTTCAGTCACTCATAGATTTAACCACTTATTGAAGATTGTCCAAGACTTTGGTGGAGGCGGTTCTGTTGAGAACCACACGCAGGCAACATCCCGCAGAAATTGAGAAAAAGCACTGACGCTTATTTATTCACAGTAAAAAGGCATTTCATGTTTCCCATCCAAGACAAAAGTGTGAAAAAGAACTGCAAGGATTAAAAAAACAAAATTGTACCAAACAAACCCAGACTGGTCATGTGACAGGAAGTGGATGTTCTCACGATCATACCTGCATCAAACCAACCAACCAACATGAACACTAACATGAACAGCCTTGCTTTAGCTGTCTCAGGCAGGGCTGGGATTACCCACAACTCCTAGCCTGTATTCAGGGACACCCAAAACCCAAAGTCACACGGTTCTTCAGATGCAGCGAACACCGTTGAATCCTGACACCAACAGGACCGGGAGTCTGGATCCCAGCTCAGCCCTGCACTGGACTCCTCCAGGGTCTTCAGACAAATCCTCTGAAAAGGAAGCCTGGACCCATGGGCGTCGTTAGCCCTGTTTTAGGGGGGCTGAAGCCCCCCCTAAATGTTCTTCAGCCCCCCTAAATAATTATCGGGATTATTATCGGGCCGCCGAAGAAACACGATAATTAATAGCAATATTTTATTTCGAAAAATTACCGGATGCTCTCGGTTAAATGTCGGTCACTTGAGCGTCAAGAATGTAACCCACAAGTTCGAAAAACGAGTGAAAAACGGATGTCTATGGGAATCGCTGGCTCGCATCGGACTGCGGTGCGACTACCCCCCCCCCCCCCCCCCCGTCGACAGAAAATGCCAGGGGCTAAGCCCCCCCTTTCTTTCAATCCTAGAAACGTCCCTGCCTGGACCACAGTCAGAACTAAGATTAGCCCTCAAGTTAAAATACTAGTAGTAGGGAGTCAGGTGGCTTAGCAGGTTAAGGCATTGGGCTCATGATTGGAAGGTTGTGAGTTCGATTCCTGGCTGTGGCTATGTGACGTTGTGTCCTTGAGCAAGGCACTTCACCCTACTAGCCTCAGGGAGAATGTCCCTGTACTTACTGTAAGTCGCTTTGGATAAAAGCGTCTGCTAAATGAATACATTTAAATGAAAATACCGCTGCAATGGCATTAGCGGATGTCCGTGGGCTGGCTATAGGGGAGACATGGGAGGGGAGATGGGAGGGGAGGGGACGAGAGTCGAACCCAACGAGCTGCTGGTGAACAGCTGCCTCTAAATGAGGACAGTGCCCCCCCCCCACAGAAGGGGAAGAAAACACACGTGGCAACACCGGCACACTTTCCAAAACATGTGCACTGAGTTTCTGTGTGTGTGTGTATGTGTGTGTCTGTGCCATAGTGCAGCAGAGCTTAAAGCGTTCCTGAGTGTTGATGCACGAATCGTCTGCTCTGTAAGAGGGTTATGTCAGTGTAATAGATGTGTTACGTAAGTGCATTTCGCCTGCGAGAAGCACCTGGAAGTGTCGGTCTGATGGACAGGTGACAGCTGACTGTTCTAGAAGCTTCTGAACCTACTGCAGGTTCCTTTTATAATCAATCCAGTTGTTCATATTTCCAATTTCTCCTGCGCAAATCTTATTGTTGAGAAAGGAACGAGGCGGTCAGGATACTTAAGTTGACCAGATAGGAAGCGTGACAACACACTTGTAACTCTTCGGTCGAATCCCAAACCATTGTGGCTGCTGTGAAGCGATCAGTCTGGTCCCCCCAACAAGTGCTCTCATGACCTCATGAAACAGGGAGGTCAGGTAAGGGGTCAGGGGGGGGTGGGGTGTGTTTGGACAGTCTCCAGAGACTGTCCAAACACGTAGATGATGATGCCCATGACCCCTGACACCGTCAGGATGACCAATAGGATGGCCCACCAGTAAGCCTGCAACACAACCAGCCTGGGGTCAAGCACAATTAGACAAACACAACATAGACTTACGGTGCCTTTGATTTAAACACAAAACTAAACACACATTCCCAAAAGAGTGAACACTGAGTGAACATCCTTGGCTATAGGCTCATATAAGGACATGCTAATAGTTCATCCTAATTTTGCACATCTGCATATAGTTCCATTTGGTACTATCTATACATGCAACATTGTAAACTTTGTAGAAATACTGTAATATCTTGTACAATACAGTGTGTATTTGTTGCTACCAAATCACTTGGTGTCTATGTATATGTAACGTACATAGTCTGTATATTCTGCTTATAACTGATATATTCTGCTTTTTATATTTTATATAACTGCAATTTCCCCCCCTAGGGGACAAATAAAGGTTTATCTTGTCTCTTATCTTATACTAACTGTTTTGCACTTCTGGTTGGATGCTAACTGTATTTCGTTACCCTGTACTTGTACCTGTGTAATGACAATAAAGTTGAATCTAATCAAATCGAATCTAATAGGTCTACCTGTGTTGTTTCCGGAGCAGGTTTTAGCAGACCATTGCACTGTTTACTGAGTAACAGATGGTGTTTACGATGGCCGCCATCTTGGATTGGTGGCCCATTTAAACACATTTTCATCTCATGAGCGTATCTAGTCTGCAGCAAAGGTACATGAATAATTCCTAAATGGGACAAGGTCGTCACAGAGGTCAAACGGACATGTGGTCTCCTTAACTCCGGAGAACGACCCCATGGACGACCTCCTCACCCCAGTGGGCATTCCCGATCCTCCACGCTCTGCTGCCTAACCGTACCTCGACGTCCAGCGAGACAGGGATCTCCTGAGGGATCGGCCTCATGCAGGAGGCTGGACATGCCGTTCTGAAGCGCGTCACTGTGCTAATGCGGAGCCAAAACCAGCCAACAGTTCTTATAGGGTGACTTGCTTAAGAACTCGTGCCAGCTTATTCCATGCCAACATCGACTGGAGAACGCTAACGCTAAAACTATGACTCGTTCCCAAGAGAGAAGGCCAAAACCTAGCCTAGACGCTACACCCTAAAACTTCGTAGAGTCGTAGGAATTTACATCGGCAGATCATCGATATATATGTTCTATGTTTGCTCCTTTCTGCCATAGTGAATTCTGTGTTTGTATATCTTGCATAGCGATTCAAATACATTTTGATTCTGATTGATCTGTAGACCTCCAGAGCGTTAGACCCCTTCGACTGTATATCTGTACTGATCTCTTGATCCCCCCACCCCCCACTGACCTTCATCCAGTCCGCCAAGTCCTCGTAGTCATTCAGGTGGAGGAAGGAGTTCTTCAGATGGGCGATAGGGCCGTCAGCATCCAGCAGGCGACAGAGCTGGAACATGTCGCAGAAGCCCTGATTGGACGAGCACGGTGCCCCGGCAACCAAAGCCACCCTCTTGCCGTGGAACTGCCGGGACAGGACGGAGGAGACGGTGCTGGCACAGGTGTTGGGCTTTTCTGAGGGAAGAAAGAACAGCTTCCTGTTCGGTCGCATGCTTGTGTATCTGTACTGAGGCACACCTTTAAGGAAATCTTCCAACGAACAACCGCATCGTCATGTTTGGAACACGGGTGCTTCCGAACAACAGCACGTGGGTTTGGTGAGAGGGAAGTTGGAATGGAACACTGTAGGCCATAGGCCAGATCTTTGTCACGGGCGGGGGGGGGGGTGGGGGTGGGGGGGGGGGGGGGGGTGGCCTCGTGTTTTCTTCAGAGTATCTAGAGCATGAGGTGAACCCTGAGAGTATATTGACAAAGTCTGTTTGTCATCCGTCATAAACACATTCCGCAGTGGGATGGAGGTTGCGAGGGAGGGGCTTGAGGAACGGACGGCGGGTGCGTGCGTGTGTGCGTGCGTGAGAGGGGGGGGTTACCGGGTTTCTGGCAGCACATGTGGCATTTCTCTTTCATGGAGTCTCCAGGACAGTCGCACTGCTCCAGGCCATGTTTCAGACACAGCGACGCCGCGCACGTCTGGGGAGAGGAGCGAGGGGAGAGGGGAGAGGAGCGAGGGGAGAGGAGTGAGGGCAGAGGGGAGAGGAGCGAGGGGAGAGGAGTGAGGGCAGAGGGGAGAGGAGCGAGGGGAGAGGAGCGAGGGTAGAGGAGCGAGGGGAGAGGGGATTGGAGCGAGGGGAGAGGAGCGAGGGCAGAGGGGAGAGGGGAGAGGAGCGAGGGGAGACAGGATTGGAGCGAGGGGAGAGGGGATTGGAGCGAGGGGAGAGGAGCGAGGGCAGAGGGGAGAGGGGAGAGGAGCGAGGGGAGACAGGATTGGAGCGAGGGGAGAGGAGCGAGGGCAGAGGGGAGAGGGGAGAGGAGCGAGGGGAGACAGGATTGGAGCGAGGGGAGAGGGGCGAGGGCAGAGGGGAGAGGAGCGAGGGGAGAGGAGCGAGGGCAGAGGGGAGAGGAGCGAGGGGAGAGGAGCGAGGGCAGAGGGGAGAGGGCAGAGGGGAGAGGGGAGAGGAGCGAGGGGAGAGGAGCGAGGGGAGAGGGGAGAGGAGCGAGGGGAGAGGAGCGAGGGCAGAGGGGAGAGGGGAGAGGAGCGAGGGGAGAGGAGCGAGGGCAGAGGGGAGAGGAGCGAGGGCAGAGGGGAGAGGGGAGAGGAGCGAGGGGAGAGGAGCGAGGGCAGAGGGGAGAGGAGCGAGGGGAGAGTAGCGAGGGCAGAGGGGAGAGGAACGAGGGCAGAGGAGCGAGGGGAGAGGAGCGAGAGGAGAGGGGAGGAGAGAGGAGCAAGGGCAGAGGGGAGAAGGGAGAGGAGTGAGGGTAGAGGAGAGGAGCGAGGGGAGAGGGAAGAGGAGCGAGGCGAGAGGATCGAGGGGAGAGGAGCAAGGAGCGAGGGGGGAGGGGCGAGGGGAGAGGAGCGAGAGGAGAGGAGCGAGGGGAGATGGGGGGGGAAGAGTCACGCCGAGAGGCAGTGAGCGTGTGAGAGATGGACAGAGGAGAGAGAGAGGAGCGAGAGAGGAGAGAGAGAGGAGCGAGAGAGGAGCGAGAGAGAGTAGAGAGAGGAGAGAGAGAGGAGAGAGAGAGAGTAGAGAGAGAGGAGCGAGAGAGGAGCGAGAGAGAGAGGAGAGAGAGAGAGGAGCGAGAGAGGAGCGAGAGAGAGAGGAGAGAGAGAGGAGAGAGAGTGTAGAGAGAGAGGAGAGAGAGAGGAGAGAGAGAGAGAGAGGAGAGAGAGAGCAAGAGAGGAGAGAGAGGAGAGAGAGAGTAGAGAGAGAGAGAGGCGAGAGAGAGCAAGAGAGGAGAGAGAGGAGAGAGAGAGTAGAGAGAGGAGAGAGAGAGGAGAGAGAGAGAGTAGAGAGGAGCGAGAGAGGAGAGAGAGAGCAAGAGAGGAGAGAGAGAGGAGAGAGAGAGGAGAGAGAGAGGAGCGAGAGAGAGGAGAGAGAGAGCAAGAGATCAAACTGGGCTGCATGGGTGGTGAGACGAAAGGTGAAGTCTAACATCACGACTGAGACGTCCGACTAACTTCTTCCTGTTCCTGTGGGGATGAAGTTGTTCGTAGAAACACAGTTTTTGATCTTTGTTTTTATGTTCTGTGGGGGGTGGGGGGTCCCAGTTCTTCCATTTCAGGCAAACCCTTGGCCTTCTAAAAGAGCCCCAGGAGAGTCATACATTCAGACTGTACAGTGAAAATGCTTTCCAGGCATCTGCGTAGACCTCCATCCCCTTTCAGAGGGTCGTTCATCATCAGAAACACAACTGGAGAAATTCAGTCATGGTCTTGGAAGACGTGTGCTGTTGAAAGAAGATATGGTTCCTGCAGACCGGGGTTCAAAGAGCATGGGGTTTAGGAAAGTTGAGGGGGCGACCCTTACCCCCAGCCTCCTCCTCAGCCTCAGACCTCAACCCCCGGTCCTAAAGCCCCAAGCCCCCATAGCAAACTCCATGGCCCCCTACCTCAGCTCCACCCTGAGGACTCACCCCGTTCAGGCAGACTCTTGTGCCCAGACTGCAGAGGGTCATGTTGGGCTTGGCCTTGGGCTGGGGGCAGGTGGCAGAGACACCAGAACACACACTCTTCTCCATGCAGTCAGACTCTTCATCGCACTCCTGCCCAGGGGGCCTGAACACACACTTTGGAGAACAGCACAGGCCCTGGCTAGGGCTGACACACACACACACACACACACACACACACAGAGAACGGGCTCCTCAATCTAAACCACAGAAATGGTCTGAATCAGTTGAGGAAATATGCCTTTTACTTCAACTCTCCTCTCTACATAAACTCCATGGTTACTATCAGACATTCATCTAGGTATGATGAGGAGCATTTTTTATCTTATTTGATCTTATTTGACTTACATTGTGATCTTATTTATGTTGAATTTAGATCTCTATCTCTTGTTCTTGATATTTTGTATTTTGTATTCTACTGTATCTTCTGTACTTTATATTTGAACCTGTTACCCTGAGTGCTGTACTGTACACTGCTGCAGTTATCCCTCTGGGGGACAAATAAAGGGTTTTCTCATCTTATCTTATTTACATAATGAACTTCTGCATGTATGTATCCCGTACACCTAACGAGATTGCATCTAATTCGATTTTAAACTAATATAAAGCTATGCTATTCTACTTTAAGGCCTCATGTACTTACAAGGGCTCTCAGATCCTTTCCTCTGATTGAAAATGACTCCTGGATGGGATTCCTAACGTCTTGATTTTGAAAACAGTGTCCGGATGACCATCCCTGAAACCTCGTCTAGAATGGACCAGCTCTAAAGGAAGGAGGCTTTACAGAGCCTCAGACCCAGTTACCTGCACACTTTGTTGGGTTTGAGACGACACTGGACCCCCACGGCCTCCATGGTGCTGTAGCAGCAGGGGTCCGTGTCGTCGTGGCCCACGTCACACTCCTCCCCTTGCTGCACGATGTGGTTCCCACAGATGGGATTGTCGCTGACTGTCGAAGGAACACGCACACACTGTATTATTTTATAATATCTCTGCTGCTTGATCGTGTAACTCACACTATGCGATACATTTAGCCTAACTTTTTCTGAAAGGCCGGACCAAGAACTGTTGCACATTTGCCTATTGGCTAGAAACCTTTCATGCAACACATCTACAACATATTATCATTCATGTACTTAATAACGTGCGCTGCATTGTCCCTGACGAATAAACAAATCAAATTAAAAAACACAGGTTTCTCCTCAGTGTTGCTTTAAGAGACACAGACAGTTTGTATAGACACAGACAAACAGACAGACAGGCAGACACTCAGATAGACAGACACTCGGACAGACAGACAGGCAGACAGACACTCAGACAGGTAGACAGGCAGACAGACAGGCAGACAGGCAGACAGACAGACACTCAGACAGGCAGACAGGCAGACAGGCAGACAGGCAGACAGGCAGACAGACAGGCAGACAGGCAGCCAGACAGATAGACAGACAGCCAGGCAGACAGACAGACACTCAGACAGACAGACAGGAAGCCAGACAGACAGACACTCAGACAGGTAGACAGACAGACAATCAGACAGACAGAAAGACAGACAGACAGGCAGCAGGGCAGACAGACAGACACTCAGACAGGTATACAGACAGCACTCAGACAAACAGACAGACAGACAGACAGACAGACAGACAGACACTCAGACAGACAGACACTCAGACAGACAGACAGACAGACTGACAGACATACAGACAATCAGACAGACAGACACTCAGACAGACTGACCCACAAAGCAGTTGTCCTTTTTGAGTTGGAGAATCTTGCTGATGTGTTTGATGCTGCAGGGAGATAACTTGTTGTTGTTCTCCCGAATCTCGTTGGTGGCTTGAGGGAACATGAGGAAGCGGCCTTTCCCCCCCGTAGAACCCAGGTTCCCGCAGTTTAAACCCTCGTCGTGCTGGGGGATAGAGATCCCATTTAGTAATTTATCAGACGCTTTTATCCAGAGCGACATACATTAAGTACAGGGACATTCCCCCCTTGGGCAAGTAGGGTGAAGTGCCTTACCCAAGGACACAACGTCATGCTGACACAGCTGGGGGTTCGAACCAGTTACTCCCTGATTACTAACCCTCTAACCGACTGCACCACACAACTCCCTTTTGGTGAACTTAATCAGGGTCACGTCAGGCCAAGGGAACGTGCTGAGCCAGCTGTAGTGGAGGCTTCCCGGGGGGGCTACACAGATCCACGGCTCTGGTCACCGCATACAAAACCAGATGATTCCGCTAATCTACAGGACAGACCTTGGAGGGTTTATTTGTTTGGATTCCATCCAATCGCGGCCCGAGGGAGCGAGGCGAACTGAGGTGAGCTCTGGACCGAGTGCGGGCGAGGTTTCTTTCTGGCTCCATCATCTCACCTGGTCATCAGGAGCGGAGGGGACTCACTGAGCATGGCTGTGGGCTGTCGTCCATGAGAAGCAAGGCTAAAGGGCATCTCTTACCCCCACTGCCCTTCCACCCCCACCCCCTGTGCTCACCCCACCCCAGCCCAAACTCCCAAACCCCAGATGGGGCTGCCGGCTGCTCCGACGGACCCATTCCCCTCTCCTCCTATCTCAGGCTGGTCGGGGGGTGTCGGAGCAGCAGAACTAATGTTCCCAGGAAAGCCGGGGGGAGGCCCCCTACCCTCACCCCTCCTCCCCGCGCCTCTTAACTCATGGAGGTGTTAATACCCATGTGGGTGAGGCCTCTCTGGGGGAGAGTTGAGGCATGGACCGGGTGGCGGGTCGTTGGCATTTGAGTCAGTGGGAGAAAGGTCGCAGGTGGTTCTGTAGGGGAAAGTTTACGCGTGCGCGTGTGTCTGTATGTTTGCGCGCGCGGGACGGAATTCGGTTGCATAAGCCCTTCCGAAGACGGACAGACAACATCTGCAGCTCGACGAAGCTGGAGGGCTCCTCGCCATCCCGAAAAAAACGCCATACGAGATGGGAAACCGAACGCTCTGTCCGTGTGACATGCTCAGTATGAACCGCGTCTGGGGGCCTGGGGGGGGGGGGGGGGGGGGGGGGGGGGGGGTGGAGGGGCAAGCAATTTTTTTCCACCATTTGTTCAAGGAGGAAATGCATAACGTGTGCATTGTTGAGTGCTGAATTGCTCCTTCCAAGGGTTCTTCCATTTTTTTCTCCCTAGTGAGTTTTTCTGGGAGTTTTCCCTCGTCTTCCTTGAGGCTTTAGGTTGGTTGAGGGGCAGTTCTATGGGCATATGTGAAGCCCTTTGTGACATTGCTTGTAAGAAGGGCTATACAAATAAATGTTGATTTGATTCTGTCCTCGTTGGTCGTAGGGATCAGTTGGGATTCAGAGGTCGTCGGTGAAAAAGGTTTGAAACGTGTGAAGAGAAACAATTGTGGTTTTTCATCTATTCAGGTCCACTTACCAGACAAAACGTTTGAACGATCGAAGTTAGAAGTACGAAGGGACAGAGATGGAGGAGAAGTTTGGATTAGTCAGTGACCTGGTAGTGTCTAGGGCAGGGGTGTCCAATCCTGGTCCTCAAGAGCCGCTGTCCTGAAGGTTCTAGATGTTTCCCTGCTCCAGCACACCTGATTCTAATGAAGGGTCATTATGAGGCTTCCACAGAGCTTGATAACAACCCATTCATTAGAATGAGGTGTGCTGCAGCAGGGAAACCTCTAAAACCTTCAGGACAGCGGCCCTCGAGGACCAGGATTGGACACCCACGCTGTAGGGTTAGCAGGCAGGGAGGTGGGACTGCAGGAGGCCACTGACCGGAGCTCCCAGGCTGTGACCCAGCTCGTGGGCCAGGGTGAGCTGGACGTGGCCGGCAGGGATGTGGTGGCCGTAGTTCTGCAGGGTGATCAGCCCCGTGTTCAGGCTGCTGTTCTGGCCGTTCCGCAGGGTGGTGTGTAGGGAGCAGATCCCGCCCCAGTTCCCTGAGAGAGGGGGTGCAGAGGGAGGGGGGGGGTGGGTGGGTGGGAGAGAGTTAGCTTCTGTCATGTGGACATCAGGCCGTCTACTAGAAGAACAGAGAGATCAGACCGGACGGCTAAGCCCCTCCGACAGCACCTCGTAAATATTTGCTTAACCTCTTATTACTCCGGGTTTACATAACCGACTTTGCCCCCTCCCCACCCTCCACCCCGCTCCCCATTTAAGCCACATTCTGTGTGTAGGCTGGGAGAGGCCCAGACCAGAAGGGGGCCGTCCCATTGGTCGAACTCTGAGATCGAATGGCGTCTCGCCAGACGTCTCGAACCGGCAGCGATCGGCATCCTACTTTTCCTTCGTCTTCATCATCCTCGTCACCTTCCTCATCGTCAACCTCTTTTTTTCACCATCATCATCATCATCATCCTCGATGTCACGGCCGCTGGGGAAGATTCCCGAGGTCGTGATGTAATCCGTGATGTAACGCTAGGTGCCTCTCATTCAAGGGAGGTCTCTGCCTACTGGTCACAAACCTTTACGTAACAGACGCTTGCTCAATACCTCATCAGCGACACAAACGTGTGCAAGGTTTTTTGGGGAAGATGAGTGTTTGTTGTGGGGGAGCAAAGAGGGGGTTTGAACGAAACACGACACACCCCTACTGTTCTCCGGCAATTACCCCTCCGCTGTGGTTTCCTGCGAGGGAGGGATTGATATGATGAGATGCTGGTGAATCCCGCATGTAGTTGTGTGCGATACCAGTCTTCCTTATGGAAGTTCTGGTACAAATCTTTAATGTGATGTCCCTTTTTTCTTTTTATTTTTTGTATATTCTTGTGTTTATGTATATATTCATTGTGTGTGTTGTATATGGACCATGAGTCTGCCAATAAAGATGATGATGATGATGATACCCTGCCAGTCAACCTTAACAAGGCTGGGGATCGTAAACACGGATAATCCCTGCAGTTCTGTACACATCCAGCCAGGCTGACCGTTAGTAACCGTGTTCGCAGTGGAATCTTCTCCTAGTTTCTCCTAGTTTCCCAGAACCTCAGCTCTTTTGATAATGTTTTCAAAAGTCTGACTCACGTCAAGGGAATGGAACAGTTCAGCGATCAGGGGAAGTGGCTACAACCCAGCCAGCCAATCAACACCAGAATATGTAGCTAGTTCTTCCAGGTGACCTAGAGGAAGACCATTTAAGGGAGCTGGGTTCCTAGAAAGACCTTGTCTCAGGAGCCAGTTGTGTGGGCCCCCAAACTGGGCGACCCTGCCAAACTAAACCCATGCCAAACAGAGACAGCCAATGAGTGGTTGCTTGTCTTGGTCCCCTAAAACACACACGCGCACAAACTTGGGGACACACACACACAGGCGTGTGTCCAAGTGCGTGCGCGATAATGTCCGACATCGGGTACACGCATGCGCATCCCTACGCGCACGTCAAACACACGCTTCCAGGAAAACTTTCTAAAGTAATGCGAACGCCAATGGCTGGGGACAACGAATTGCCCACAACAAACACTCAATCTTCCCCCAAAAAAACCCTTGCACACGGCCCTGTTGCTGAGGTATTGAGCAAGCGTCTGTTACATAAAGGCTTTTGACCGGTAGGCAGAGACCACCCTCGAACGAGAGGCAGCAGACTTTTACCTCACACCCTTACCCCTGTGTGCTTTTGCGAGACTGTGTGCTGTTGCTGTGAAGGAGTTTCCCCCTTCATGAATAAAGTAGTACAGGATCCATACCAGCCAACCGACATCATGGCAACAAACAAACAACCTTTGCCATCCTGTCACCGTAACAAAAAAAGAGTGGATGCTGGGTTCTGATTGGTGCTCTCTTCACAGTGGCTGTCCAGGCAACAGATAGAGGGAGGAGGAGCTTCGCGGACCTTCATTTACTAAGTCAAAGACCCACCGGCCATCACAACAACAACAAGAACGCAACAACGCAACAACATTTCCGTTGACCTAGCGTGTTTCACTGTCAGCAGAGGGACAGCGTGTGTGTGTGTGTGTGTGTGTGGGGGGGGGGGGGGGTGGGGAGGGGTGAGTGAGGGCATGTGTTTGTGTGTGGATGGGTGTATAATAATGATGAACATGTGTCGGTTAGTGACTGTTTTAGCAGAGGTACAGCGTGTAATATCTCGCAATCTTTCTGGGAATCTCTGTGGTGAAGTTGAAAGGTTGGAAGCGTCTGGGCCAGGCACCAAGGACGTGCGATGTCATTTATGAAAACAACAAAAACATTTCAACACGTAGCCAGACGCAACTCCAACGCAACTCAGAAGCTAGCGACTACAGACGGAACGCATTTCAGAAGAACGTTCTGGAACGGACGTCACACCACCAAATCTTTCCCTTCTCCGGTTGCTACGGGCAAAGGGTCAGGTGATATCTTTCCTGTCCTATGAGGAGCGCTTCTCCCAAGATGTTGACCAGTTACAGTTGACCGGTGGGAAACCTACACTGAAAGCTCTATGCTGGTGTAATCTAAGAAGCGCTGTGCGCCACCACTCGAAGAATACTCTGCTGTGGCTGTCTTCATCGTTCCAAAACCCAACTGCTTCCTCCATGCTCCCGTTTAGGAATGTGGAGGGAGGTGGGGAAGGGCAGGGTGGGAGGCCTGTACCCCTCCCCCACTCCATTGACAGAAAGAGAGAACTGCAGAGACAGGGGGAGAGTGGCTGGCTGGAAAGAAGAAACAGAGAGCGAAAGAGAACAAGAGAGAGAACAGAAAGAGAGAAAACAAAGAGTCTGAGAAAGACAGAGGGAAAGAAAGAGAGACAGAAGGAAAGAGAGAGAGAAAGACAGAGGGAAAGAGAGAGAGAAAGACAGAGGGAAAGAGAGAGAGAAAGACAGAGGGAAAGAGAGAGAGAAAGACAGAGGGAAAGAGAGAGAGACAGAAGGAAAGAGAGAGAGAAAGACAGAGGGAAAGAGAGAGAGACAGAAGGAAAGAGAGAGAGAAAGACAGAGGGAAAGAGAGAGAGACAGAAGGAAAGAGAGAGAGAAAGACAGAGGGAAAGAGAGAGAGACAGAAGGAAAGAGAGAGAGAAAGACAGAGGGAAAGAGAGAGAGACAGAAGGAAAGAGAGAGAGAAAGACAGAGGGAAAGAAAGAGAGACAGAAGGAAAGAGAGAGAGAAAGACAGAGGGAAAGAAAGAGAGAAAGACAGAGGGAAAGAGAGAGAGACAGAAGGAAAGAGAGAGAGAAAGACAGAGGGAAAGAGAGAAAGACAGAGGGAAAGAAAGAGAGAAAGACAGAGGGAAAGAGAGAGAGACAGAAGGAAAGAGAGAGAGAAAGACAGAGGGAAAGAGAGAGAGACAGAAGGAAAGAGAGAGAGAAAGACAGAGGGAAATAGAGAGATAGAAGGAAAGAGAGAGAGAAAGACAGAGGGAAAGAGAGACAGAGAGAAAGAGAGAGACAGAAGGAAATAGAGAGAGAGAGAGACAGGAGATCGCAGGAGAAGAGAAGATGAGGAAGGAGGTGGCATGATCAAGGTTGACCGGGGTCTGACACCCGGGTCTTTGAGTTTAGCCCCCATTCCACTGGGTTCAGGCTATCTCAGTTGTTGTCTTGGCTGCAGTCCGGATTACATTGGCCTGCACGCAATGATTCAAACTGTGTTTTCATACAGCCTGCGTCCCTTTAACTTTCCATGAGGCCGAATCCCAATTGAGAGCTAATGTTTAGGTTCATTCACATTGTGAGCTGCGTCACATGATCTTCTGGGTTGTTCAAAGTCACAGCAATGTTACGGATGTTGGAGGTGGGGTTCGTGTCAACGTCTTCTCTGTGGATGCGTGTGCACAAGTGTTCACGTGACGCTGTGTGGGTCTCCACCGCAACGTCCATACGGCAGCGAACACGCTCAGGAATGCGGTCAGCCTCTATGGGTTCCTGAAGACCTTGGGGGGGGGGGGGGGGAGGGGCTTAACAGGGTCCATGGTTCAACTCTTGGTGGTCACATGTCACCATCAAAGTCCTCTCCCACGCCCCCCTGAGCAGCCAATCCTAGGCCCCCTTCAGCTGACAGGGGCGGAAACGCCGAGGAAGCCGTGCCCAATGGGGGAACAGCCCCCCCCCCCCCTACCCACCCACCCATCCACCCCCCTCACCCCACCCCCACCCTTCTTCCCACCACCTGCCTCCCCCCCTTGCAAAACAACCGAATCACCACAGAGCAGCCTTTGTAACCAGGGGCAGTGTGAAATGGCCCGCCGGAGGCTCGCCTGGGAACAATGTAGACGTTCCTCTGGTGACGCCAGACCACCACGCCTGTGGTCCTCCTGCCCAGGATGGTCGCTTCCTACCTTCCTACCTACAACTAGGTCAAAGAAACGAAGGAACTTGGCCTTCCCAGAACCACAAAGGTCCAATATAAAAATCGTCGTATAACAGGGGGCGCTTGTTTTGCTGAGGAAAACAATGTTTGAACTTTTTTGCGGCAGAATCGTACAAACACGTCTCAATCAGGTCAGTGATCCATGACCTTCTGGCTACTAGCCCAATTCCCTTACTGCTCAGCCACTCGCCTCCCTCTCCCAGGTGCCTCACCTGCCTTGCCCTCCCAGGCCAGCCCCAGAACCCCACTGTAGTCCCTGTTGGTCAGCAGGTAGGACAGGCAGTAATTCCCCCAGTTGTGATGGGAAAACAGACTGAGAAGTTTCTCCGGGCCAAGGAAGGGCTTGTGAAGAGGGTTAGCTTTGTCTTCCTCCTTGTCCACCTGACGGGGCACACACACACACACGGTCACCACACGGCAACTCCTGTACCAGGAATGACCCTATCGAACACGGCTGGTCCAAATCCAAGGCATTAATGCCTCCAGCCTTTTTTAGAGAGACATATTGAGACAAGAGCTCCCTATATATTATAAATATTTTTTTTTTTTTCGAAAAGTAATTTGAGACTCTGGGGCTGTTTCAGAAGTTCTCACCGTGAGGGATTTCACTTTAAAGTTGATCAGGTCGATCTTGTCAAACTCCACCTTATCGTAGACGTCGTTCACCGCTTGGATGTAGGTGGCAATCTGCACGAGGAAACACGCAGATCAGTTGAACTGTTGAATGTGATACGAAGCCATCGCACAGTACTTCACACGAGAACCAGACCATTCGTCACTGGAAAGCGTATTTGGGACTTTTTCACATCCCCAATGTCGGTGTGACCCTAATCTTTTCACCCTGTCGGACTAGGAAAGCGTGCGCTTGTGTCCCAGTGTCTTGCCTACTTGCATACCAGTCACATGCTAAGAACAACCCCCCCCCCCCCCCCAAGCACGTGTCACACCTGCATCATTGGTGATTATTTACAAAAGTCAGCTCTGGCCCGGACACATTTACATGTATTCATTTAGCAGACGCTTTTATCCAAAGCGACTTACAGCAAGTACAGGGACAATTTTCCCTGAGGCAAGTAGGGTGAAGTGCCTTGCCCAAGGACACAGTCACATAGCCACAGCGGGGGCTCGATCTCACAACCTTCCGATCATGAGGCCAACGCCTTAACCCGTTGAGCCATCTGACCCCGGACACCAGAGGATATACTTAGAACGCCGACGCAGAACGGAAATTATGCCGAGGATGTCTAGCGGAGGAACATGTTCTGCTGCCCCAGGGTCAGACAGGTTGGATCTGGGGGGGGGGAATGAACCTGAATGAACACAAATCTCTCTAAAGAGTCGATGAAGGGGAGACAAGACTTCTTCTGTCCAGACAGACAAGCAGGAAGGAAGGAATGAAGGCAGACAGGCAGATAGACAGACAGACAGACAGACAGGAAGGGAGGAAGGAAGGAAGGAAGGAAGGAAGGCAGGAAGGAAGGAAGGAAGGAAGGAAGGAAGGAAGGAAGGCAGGCAGGCACGCAGGCAGGCAGGCAGGCAGGCAGGCAGGCAGGCAGGCAGACAAACACACAGACAGACAGACAGGCAGGCAGACAGGCAGACAGGTAGACAGGAAGGAAGGTAGGCAGACAGGCACACAGGCAGACAGACAGACAAGTGGACAGGAAGACAGGAAGAAAGAAAGGCAGGCAGACAGACAGGCAGACAAGTAGACAGGAAGACAGGAAGAAAGAAAGGCAGGCAGACAGACAGACAGACAGACAGACAGACAGACAGACAGACAGACAGACAGACAGACAGGAAGGAAGGAAGGAAGGAAGGAAGGAAGGAAGGCAGGCAGGCAGGCAGGCAGGCAGGCAGGCAGGCAGGCAGGCAGGCAGACAAGTAGACAGGAAGACAGGAAGAAAGAAAGAAAGGCAGACAAGTAGACAGGAAGAAAGAAAGGCAGACAGGCAGACAACCACACAGACAGGCAGACAGATAGACAGGAAGGAAGGCAGACAGGAAGAAAGAAAGAAAGGCAGACAAGTAGACAGGAAGAAAGAAAGGCAGACAGGCAGACAACCACACAGACAGGCAGACAGATAGACAGGAAGGAAGGCAGACAGGCACACAGGCAGGCACACAGGCAGGCAGACAGACAGACAGACAGACAGACAGACAGACAGACAGACAGACAGACAGACAGACAGACAGACAGGCAGGCAGGCAGGCAGGCAGGCAGACAGACAGACAGAAAGGAGGTGAGGGGACCTCTGTCCTCAAAAAGAATGCCTTGGCACATGCCTTGTTCCAGAATGCTGTTCCCTCTAATATCCTGTACTCTAAACACTTTGGCCCTTCATAACAATTCATAACGCTGTACCTTCTATCAGACAGGCCTCTAAATGCCCAGCATTCCCTTGTGTGATCTATGTGAACGATCCCTAAAACTATTTGACCTAGACAATGGACCACCTGGTGGAGAAGAGAACGTCCCCTAATTGCTGGGGTACTGAACCCTGTCCCAGATGTCACTGTAGCTCCTGATCAGAACACCTTATCCTCCATCAGCATCGGCAAACAGACCCAGGTAACAGGCCATACGCCAGTCCTCTTATCTCGGACACACACAGGTTACCTAACAAACGTGTTGGTGTTGTACGGCCAGGGTTTTCAGGGAAACTAGTTGTTTTGAACAGAAGCAGGTTCAGATCCTCCCGCAATCGATTACATTCCTCGAACGAGGACAAATATTTTCGCCCGTAGTTCCTCCCCCAGCGTTACTTTAAGACAAGCGCGGGGCTTCTTGACCAATCAGAACGAACTTCAGCTTGTTCCACTCTTTGTCGACCAATCACCTGAGCCACGACGGCGTCGACACTGCGGAACTTCTTGTAGTACAAGTGGTCGACGTGGAAATGAAGCAGGCAGCTGGTTTTGGATTGGTCTATCGCTCTCGGGGACCGAGCCGCTGGCGCCCCCTGTGGACATCACAGGAACCACGATTAGCATCAGTTACTGGGCAGCCATACTGCATACCATCAGGACTCATTCTAAGAAATAACATCAATAATTGAATGTAGTTATTCACAGAACCTTCCAGACAGTTTTCTAGATTACTTGGATGTTTACACTACATACTAAAAGCTGCCAAAGTGTGAGGTGAGCCTAAAATGAACCAAAGCGAAAAACATGTCAGACCTGATTATTGCGTGCCACTCTCATACACCCAAACATACTCATGAACACACACACACAAACACAACCACACACACAAGCACACACACATGAATACACCCCCACACAGAGTGGTGGCCTTAGGTGCAGGCCCTAGAGAGCCGGGGCTTCTGGGATAGATCTATCTTCTGGTTTGTACATCTGTTTCCACCATTATCACGGAGGCGCACACATTAGTAACCCAGCAGGGGATTTGTGGGAATGCAGCCTTCCTACAGGGGTCCCAGATTAAACATGGCACGTACAACTAAACTTGCTGTTTTCCTGATTCAATAAAGTTACTGTACAAACCAGCTGAAACAAGACAATGTACCATGTTTGGTTACCTATGTTAGTATTAGGGGGTTTTTGTGGCCAAGAAGATTGGTTGGTCCTACCTGGTCTGACTGTAGGTTCTGAGAAAGCTGCTGGAGAAGATGTGAGCCACAGAACCCATCATGGCTGCTTCCTATAGCAGAGACATCTGGAGATGACACACGCGCACACACACACACACACACACAAGCACACATACACACTGACTAAATCTATACAAACCATCATTGCCTAATGAGGGGGGGAAAAACACTGATTTAAAGTAAACATTTACATTTAGCAGACGCTCTTATCCTGAGCGACTTAAAGCGAATAAGGGGACATTACCCCCTGAGGCAGTTAGGGCGAAGTGCCTTGCCCTAGGACAGTGGTCTTCAACCCTGGTCCTCAGGACCCACTGTCCTGCATGTTTTGGATGTTTCCCCCTTCCCACACACCTGATTCTAATGCATGATCGTTTACCAGGATTCTTCAGAGCTAGATAACGACCCAATGCATTAGAATCAGGTGTGTTGGAGCAGGGAAACATCTAAAACATGCAGGACAGTGGGTCCTGAGGACCAGGGTTGAAGACCACTGCCCTAGGACGCTAGGTCATGATAGCACAGTCAGGAATTGAACCTTCCGGCCACGAGCCTGACACCTTAACCGCTCGTTCGTTTGGATATCAGGTCATTAGTGCATGCTAACGACTTTTACTGTGCTCAGCGCACTGTTGAGTCTGAGGGTGTGTCGTGCTTACTTAGTACACCATGCGTCTGTGTGCGTGTGTACCCACTGGGCAGGTAAACCATTGTCGACCATTAGGTCCCCACTTCAGATTCACATTCAGAATACTTTCTTAATCCCTGAGGGGAAAATCTTTAGCAACGGCAAACAGTCTTGTAAAAGAACAAAGGAGTAAGAGTGAGGAGGTAAAAGAGTAGAATAGTGCACAAAGGGATAAGGGAATGGGGGTAAAATGCACACAAGGGGTAAAGGCTGGGATCAAAATACAGTGCTGGAATACATTTACATTCATTCATTTAGCAGACACTTTTATCCAAAGTGACTTACAGTAAGTACAGGGACATTCTCCCTGAGGTAAGTAGGGTGAAGTACCTTGCCCAAGGACACAACATCACATAGCCGCAGCCAGGGTTCAAACTCGCAACCTTCCGATTCATGAGGCCAACTCCTTAACCCGCTGAGTTATCTGACTACCTATATACGATATATACAGATCTTGAGATAATAATAATCAGGAGATAAATAGTAGGGAGATACAACCCTATCGACTTAGGGTCACACATACTAATTCTAGGGGTTGTAATGTGTAATATTGAGGTGAATAATTCTGCTTGTGCAGGAAAGCAAGACCATGTTCATTTGTATGTGTTTGATTGGATGAGGGGAGGAGGGGTGATGTTTGTGTTTTGCTGACCCGTCGGTGTTGGCGTAAGTCTGTCTGTTCACCTCACACACTACTGACAGCATGCCATCCTTGGCAGAAGGTAGGGAAGTCCTGTTAATGTTGGTTTGGGGTGTCGCAACAGTGTGTCAGGACCACATTCGAGTAGCTGCTAAATTGTTAACTGAGAGGCCGGAATCATGACAAAAGATCGTAAATCCTGGTTAAAGATGTGGAAAATCCCCAGATTTGGGGTTAGTCGGTTTTACTCATCAGTAAAATTACTTCAAGGTTAACTTTCAAGAGTCCAGATTAGAATGTAATGGCTAACCCTAACGTATAGGATGACTTATTAGCTCTGTGACACGGACAGCTGAGAGCCGGGATTCACTTCCTTATGGCTGCCAGAAGTTCAAGCGGGTCCAGAATTGCTTCCTGCCTCCCAGTCGTAGTATGAGCCCAGGGTCAAAGGTCACCATCTTTAGCAAGACAGCCTTGATGAGAGGGGGTCAGATGGCTCAATGGTTAAGGCGTTGGCCTCATGATCGGAAGGTTGTGAGATCGAGCCCCGGGGCTTCTGAAAAGAGCATCTCACAGACTCTGGCAGAGGGAATTTATTTTGAGACGAAAAACAACCAAGATAGGACGGATTGGCACAGAAAAAAGTCAACCGATCGAACCGTCAAATGCCCCCTGCCCCCACAAGAAAAGGAAAGAAATAGGTATGAAAACGGTTATGGATGGCATTGCGTCACGTTCTGACAGACATTCAGCACACAGCTGGTTCGCTCTTGCAGATAATGCGGTGGAACGATATCTTCACACCGAAGAACCCTCACTGCCTGAGCTGGTCTGTTTGAACGTGCACACGCCCCTACCCACCCCCCTCCCACCCTCCCTCCCCCTTAACCACCCAGCCCCCCACCCAACCCTCCCCTTCCACACGCAAATGTAAACACACCCCCCCCCCTCAGACAACCAGGCACATCCTCAAACCGGACTCAAAGTTCTGCTGTGATTATTCGCCCGAAAATCCCCCGATTCAGCACAAAAAATACGAGCTCTGGCTCAGCTTTAAGGAATTAGGCAAAACTTCCCAAAAGGAATTTCAAGTCCGGTCTGAAAAAAACCTTCTAAATCCCGCAAAGGCATCTCGTGACAGAATCTGATTCACATGTAATTGCCTGACATGAATCAGCGCGGCAGAACCAGGACGTCTTTCTGACCCAGATACACAGAGAGAGCGGCCAGTTCCCACAGTGCAGAGGGACACGGAGGAAGCGAGGGAAGGAGAGAAGGAGAGCGACAGAGATATGGCGAGAACGTAAGGAGAACTTGCGGGAGGGGGGTGGGGGGGGGGGGGGCCCATCTGGACGAGCTCAGTCCGTCTCTGACAAACGGCTGACATGGTCACACCATACTGCTGGGGGGAACAGGGAGCCAATGACAGGCAACGGCTCGCTCCCCTAGATGGACGGGGTGTGGCTGGGGTGGGGGGCGGGGGGGGGAGTGGGGGGCGGGGGGGGGGGCTGGTGTAACCACCGGGCGTTGACCCATTGACAGAATTATTTCCAGACCTCCCCCTCCCTCCCTCCCTCCCTCCCTCCTTACGTCTCTCCTTTCCGCTGTACTTCCTGTTCCCTCTCTCCAAGCATTTTCAGAGCTCGTCTGCGAAGGGGGGGGGGGGGGTGGTGGGGTCTACATGACGGAGGTGAGCACATGCTGGAGAGGTTTTACGGGCCACTCAGCCAAAATCCCAGCGGTGGGGGGGGGGGGGGGGGGGGGGGGGGGCGTGGAAGGTGGTGGTGGTGGGGGGGGGGGTGGTCACGTCTACAAGCCTTTCCCTGAGCTGGCTCTGGCTAGCTGTGGCCACGCCCCGGCCCGAGCCCACAACAGTCACGTTGACCGTTAAAAGCACTTTGACTGGTCACACCGAGGATCTGTCATACTTTTGGCTTCGTCCCATTGGTGGGTTTCCTGGAGTGGAAACGCCCTCTCTGTTCGAGGTTGATTCCCTGATGGAGACTTGAGTCCCACCAGACCAGTAAACTGTGTGGATTTAGCTTCCCTGCCTGAGAGAAGATTTAAAACCATGCTCCTATTAACCATCCTCACCCCACAAACACAGGCATGTTTCCACCAGGCCGAGATGCCCATTGTATCCCAGCACTCTATTTTGATCCCAGGCTTTACCCCTTGTGTGCATTCACTCACTTATTTTGCCCCCCATTCCTTTATCCCTGTGTGCACTATTCTACTCTTTTACCTCACACCCTTACCCCCGGGTGCTTTTACGAGACCGTGTGCCGTTGTTGCTAAAGAGTTTACCGTCAGGGAATAATAAAGTATTTTTAAATTTTGTTTTGAAGGGTTGAAACCTTTTCCGTCCTAATCCTGGCTCTCACTGTGATACAGGGCAATGTGCGGGGGAAAGGGTGGCTACGATCGACAACAACGTGAGCACGTAAAACTGAAGAGTTCATTAGCAAAGAGACGCTGCCTCACATCAGGAAAGGGTTGTTGTTTTCTCCCCCCCCCCCCCCAAATGGCCGCCATTCTCAGCAGACCTGCTTACAAGCCTGTCAATAAATGGTTTATTGGTCACAGGAAGAAAACAAAGGATATGAACTGAAAGCATATGGGTTGAATATTTAGAGTGGCTAGCTTTGCACCCACACCTCTATCGAACTACGTACTACGATAACACAGATGTTTAGGACACGAGGCGCACGTGTGTGTTTTCGGAGCGGGAAATCTCTGTGGCGTCACACTGGGCAGGAAGCAGAAACAGCGTGTGTGTGTGTGTGTCTGCTGAAGGGAAGCATGCGAACTGCCCTGTAGTTACCTTCCTCTCATGTGGGCTGCTCATGGTGTGACTTCAGAAGAGAGGTCACGAGGCCACGGGTAACTACAGGGTACTGATACACACACGCTCACAAGGACAGTCCTCGCTCTGGTGTTGTGAAATCGGAGTTCCTGTTCTCTTCTCTCTAACGCAGCGTGGTCACCTTTCAGAGAAAGCCAAAACGTTCTCATCCTCAACCCTGGACAGACACGAACGCAGCGGTCGGTTATCTGACCGGAGGAATGTAGACCGCGTTTCATCGGGGGGAGATGTGTGCGCAGGACCATGAACCCCTTTGGTTTTGGGATGTTTTACCACATATGATGAATAGGAATAGTATGGTACTTAAAATAATCTAATGTTGCTCAGAACTACTGTCAGTCCCCATGTGGTGACTCACCAGTGTTGTTGTTTTCTTGCTTTATTGCTCGCAATCATCGTGTTATGCTCTTATAGCTCTTCCCTTGGCACGTATTGAATCAGAATCAGAATGCCCTTTATTGTCATTATACAAGAGATTGGAGACTTCTAAAACAGTGCCAGACGAACAGGTGCAAAAAACACATACAAATACATGATATAATTAAAAGCAGCAGCATCACTATAAGTAAAAACGGTTGCAGTGCGTGTGCAACCGGTAAAACAGTAAAATTGATTAAAGTGTGTGTGAACCAGGAAACAGGTAAAACAGTCAAATCGGTTTAAGAGCATGTAAAACAGGTAAAACTGTAAAACAAGTCTGTGCTGTTAGCATGTTATACTCAGTAACAGTGTGTTTGAGAGTTCAGAGTTGTGATGGCTCTCGGAAAGAAACTGTTTTTCAGTCTGTTTGTCCGTGCTTTGATGCACCTGTAGCGCCTGCCAGAAGGCAGCAGGTCAAACAGCTGGAGAGCGGGGTGTGAACTGTCCTCGATGATGTTCTGAGCTCTGCTGAGGCACCGGGAGGTATAAATGTCTGTCAGAGAGGGGAGGGGGCAGCCGACGATCCGTTGCGCTGCCTTAACGGTCCTCTGAAGCCTCGCTCTATCTGCCTCGGTGCAGCTGCCGTACCAGGTGGAAATACAGTAGGTCAGCAGGCTCTCGATGGACGAGCGGTAGAAGGCCAGGTTCTCAAGTTCTTGCCCAGATGGTTCATCCTGAGAACTCTCAGGAAGTGTAGACGCTGCTGAGCCTTCTTAATGACAGCTGTGATGTTGTGTTTCCAGGAGAGGTCATTGCTGATTTGGACTCCCAGGAACCTGAGTGTGCGGACCTGCTCCACACATTCGCCGTTGATGTAGAGGGGGGGGGGGCGTGTCAGTTCTGCTCCTCCTGAAGTCCACGATGACCTCCTTTGCCTTCGTGGTGTTCAGTGTCAGGTTGTTGTCTGAACACCACGCCGCCAGTCTCTGGACTTCCTCTCTGTAGACTGCCTCTCCCTTTGAGATCAGTCCGACCACTGCGGTGTCGTCAGCAAATTTGACCATGATGTTGTCTTTGTGGGCCGGACTGCAGTCGTAGGTGCAGAGACAGTACAGGAGGGGGCTCAGCACACAGCCCTGTGGGGAGCCTGTGCTCAGTGTGCGGGTGGTGGAGGGGGACAAGTCTCACAGTCTGGGGTCTGTTTGTGAGATAGTCCTGGATCCATGTGCAGGTCAGGGAGGGGAGGCCCAGGATGTTGAGTTTGGTGGTGAGGATGTCGGTTTGATGGTGTTAAACGCCAAGCTGTAGTCTACAAAGAGAATCCAGGCATAACTCTGCTGCTGCTCCAGGTGACTCAGTACAGCATGCAGGGCTGGAGAAGATGAGTGTCGTGGAGATGGATCGAATCTGGCAAAGAAGCAGCTTAGCTCCTCTGCCAGGGACAAGCTCAGGTCTCCTGGCGTTACACCACAGCCTCTGAAGTTGGTGATGGTGTGTAGACCCTGCCAAACGTCTCTGGGTCTATTGCTGGTGAGGTGGGACTCAATCTTCCTCCTGTAGTCCGCTTTAGCTGTTTTAATTCCTTTCTTCAGGTCAGCACGAGCCACGCTGTAGAGGGTTCTGTCACCTGACCAGAAGGCAGTGTCGCGGGCAATTGGTTCTCACGATGTGTTTCATGATCTAAAAGCCCACTGTGTTCGGGGTCTATCACGTTGCTATGCTCAGTGACCGATGCTCTTTGTAAAAGCTCTCTCATTGAAGTCGCTGTGGATAAATGAATAAATGTAAATGTAAATGATGAGGTGTCCCTGTCAACTGATTAGTTGCGATTTGTCAGCGATTCCTTAGCAGAATGACACCGGTGGGGTTGGCGGAATGTGTGACGGTCAGGACGCTAAACCGCAGAAGGAAAGGGCTCTTCATTCCCAACTTCATCACTCTCTCCGCTCATTGTGACGAGCTAATGGGCCTGCTGGTTCGAATCCTGACCCCCCCGCCCATTCACACACAGCCCGCCCCCCCCCCCCCCCCCCCCCCCCCCCCCCCTGTCACGCTGCACACGAGCCTCCGGTGAAAACAAAAAACAAGCCCTGACAAAAAAAAAACGAAAGGCAGGAAGGGAATTCAGAACTGGGAAACCCGGCTGTTGTGATGGACGGGCTGTCCCTGAACCGCCACACGAAGCTTTCTCTCAGAAGTCGCTTGGGATAAAAGCTTCTGCTAAATGAATAAACGTGAATGTTACCTAACCTCAGGGTCTGAGACGGCAACCGCAGGAAAGGGAAATGAACGAACCGGAACAATGGGAAGGGATTCTACAAATGGACCCATGACTTCAGCTTCTGCTGGACTGATGTCACCGATTGCTCATGGATTCCTTAAGATTTCAGAACTTCAACAGAAAAAGATAAGATAAGATAAGAAAATCCTTATTTTGTCCCCCAAAGGAGAAAAATGAAGGAAGGAAGGATGAAGGACTTCAAAAGAAAGAATTACCCGCATCTGAAATGCCTGCTTGACTACTGCCAAGCACTGGATGCAAGCATGAACGAACCTTACGTAGTACAGTTGTAGAAAAAGTTGTTTACGGGAGAATGATAGAGCCAGGAAATGTGTGAAAGGGAGAGGGAGGGAGAGAAGGAGAGAGAGAGGGAGAATGTTTCTTTGGAAGGGAAGGGGTGTGTCTTGGCTTGCCTTGCAAGTTATTTTTTCCAGAAAACGGCTTTCCTGGAACTTCTTTAAAGCCGAAACGCACCTACGGGCACACACAAAACGTACACACATTCGCACGCGCACCGCTTTCAAGCAGGACGCCCGGTCCAATGTGTGCCACCTGGTCAGCTTTCTGGAGCCTGTCTGACAGGACGTCTAGAGGGCCTCCTGTATCGGCTGCTAAAGAATCGCTGTGGGAACCATCTAGAATGTTCTCCTGAAACTGATCCCATGACACCGTTTTCCCTCCCTCCTTCACCCCCCTCGGCCCTCCTCCCTTCCCGCTCCCCTCCTCGCTTGGCCTCCCACCGCTCTGCCTCCCTCTGCCTTCGTCGTCCTCCTCCTCTTCCTCTCCCCCCCCCCTCCCCCCCTTCCCCTCCCCTTTCCTCCTTCTCTCCCGGTCCGGCACCACATCTCAGGTTTGTCTTTACTTTGGCTGCTGCTCAGAGCTTCGTGCCCCCCCGCGCGCGCACACACACACACACACAGATCCGTAATCATAGCCGGCTGGGAGACTTTAACCCTTTCTGATCGGAGGGTTTGGGGTTAGAGAGACCAGATGTTTGACCCTGAGCAAATCACACTGCTACCTCTACCGCTGCTGCAGACTGAACGCCCATCCCAGCATCCAGTCTGATCGTAAATGGGAGCATTTCCTCTGTTCTATGTCATTTTAGAAAGTGTACGCCTCTCACCCAGGTCATCGATGTGGTAGATGATAGAATGGTTCACCGGTGGCTGCTTGGCCAGGCGCTGGTCCAGGGAGGGCTTGTTGGTGGGGGGCCAGTCCAGGGGGGGCTGGTTGGTGGGGGGCCGGTCCAGAGGGGGCTGCTCGGTGTATCTCTCAGCAGGCTCCACATGGTAGATCCCCCCAGCTGTGTGGATGAAGCCTTCAAACCGGCCCTGCAGCACCGCCCCACGGCAGGAGGAGCCACCTTCATCTGGAAACACAAAGGGGCATCATGGGAGACAAGAAGCATTCACGGACGCGTGAAATAACTGAAGGATTACTGGGCGGTGGGGCCAACGGACGGCTTGACAGGCCAACGGACAGGAGGTCGTGACCTCCGTACCTTCCAGATGTCCTGAGTAGATGTGAGAAAGGTCAGCCGAAGTCGGCCCGCTCGCCGACGCCACGCTGAAGCTCTCCGAGAACACCCCGGTGTCCCTCCTCAGGCGCAGACGGAACTCCCTGAGGGGAACGCGAGGTCACACAACCAGGTGCGCTTTATTCGACTGACGGGGCAGCGCGTCGGGGGCGCCATTGCTGTGTAACATCGCCGGCTTGAATGGTTTGTTTGTGAGCGAGTGTTAAGATGCACGCGGCCACCTGCTGAAGGCTGTGAAGTCGAGGCGGAGGGTCTGGGTCTGCGTTTCCCGCCGGACTCGCTGGTGTCTCCGGTGCACTTCCTCTCTGTCGTACGACAGACCCTCGTAACGCCTGAGAAACGGGCTGAGACCTGACACCGCCCCTAGTGGTAGACCAAGAAAATACGTCATGGTTAACGTCTGCGTTCCGGACGGTGGCGTCGAACCGGGTGCCGCCGAGGGCCGAGAAGGTGAAGGTTTTTTCATTTCAACCAAACGCTACACCAGCTACAACGAGTTTCTCTGCTCAGTGAAATAGCGCTTGGTTGAGGTGAAAACCTGCCCCCTCTAGTGCGGGCCATGGGTGGGCAATCCTGGTCCTCGAGGGCCGCTGTCCTTAAGGTTTTTTTATGTTTCCCTGCTCCAGCACACCTGATTCAAATGAACAGGTCATTACCAAGCTCTGTGGAAGCCTGATAATTATAATCAGGTGTGCTAGAGCAGGGAAAGACCTTCAGGACAGTGGACAGGATTGCCCACCCCTGCTCTAGGCCCTCGATGGCACACGGTTCGACACCACGGATTCAGCAGGTTGCAGACCATGAGAAAAGATGTGATTCAGCTGTCATCCTGGGCCTCAACCCCAAGGTGGCCCCTAAGACCCCCCGCCAGACTGTCGCACGTATCAAGGTAAACATCTCGATAGGGGTCGAAACAGTCAAAACTCCAAGCTGTCATCAGAAGAAAAGGTTTCTGGTTTACTATAATAAATATTCAATTATCTTCTTATGTATAAACAGTTGGGGGAAGTCAATAAGATAGCAACGGTCCTACGCTTTCAGACGCCTGTTTGGTCACTGTTAATGGAGTTCAGCACCATCTGGGTGCTGCGAGTCCTTAAACTGGTCAGCCCTCAATATCGTTTGAACGGATGACAGACTCTACCGGATAACAGGTTATCGTCCCTTTTGGCCCCGGGGGGGCGAGGTCGCGTGCGATGACACAGCGAGGCTGAGGACGAGCCCACCACCCCCCCCCACACCCCCCCCCCCCCCCCCCCGCCCCCAACCCCCCCCCCCCCCCCCAGCCCCCCCCATCCTCAAAGGCACCACGGGAACCTTCTCGGCATCAGCCCGAGAATGAGCCCAGAGCAACCGACGTGGATGGAGATACGCTGAAGAGGCTTTGCCAACAGCGTCGACAGGATGTGTGTGTGTGTGTGTGGTGGTCCGAGGATTCCAGATGGGACAGGTTGGGACAGATCTGCTGTCTGTTTGACAGCGCCCAGCTGGGCTGACAAGCGAGGGAAGGGAAAAACAGGAGGGAAAAAGAGAAGGGGGAGGACAGAACAAGATGGGAGGGGAGGGGGGGAAGGGGGCAAACAGGGAAAAAGCGGGCAGTGGGCGGAGGCAGAAGAGGGGACAACCTGAGATCTCCAACCATCACGTACCATGACGACCATCAACAAGTCAACACCCACCCACCAACCAGCCAACATCACGTCCAACACACATCACAGCCCCCCTGCTCAACACTGGCCCATCCATCACAGCCACAGCACATGACAGGCACAGCAATCACATCGCCACCCAGCAGTCCCATCCTCAAACACAGCATGAACCCCACCTCAGACCCCAACACCAGCTTGGCAGTTCCACCCCGACCCCAGTTATAGTGGTGTGCAGCGTCAGATGGTGTAAGGGTGTAGGGTATCTACCTGCATAGACGAAGACCAGCAGAGACAACCAGCAGCACGGGAGGAGCGACATGATGGTCTCTCTCTCTCTTCCTTTCTCTTTACTCCTCTCTTTCTCCCCCTCTACCTGTCTCTTTATCCCTCTCTCTCCTCTACCGCTCTCTCTACCCCTCTCTCTCCTGTACCTCTTTCTCTCTCCTCCTCTACCTCTCTCTACTCCTCTCTCCTCCTCTAACTCTCTCTCCTCCTCTCTCTCCTCCTCTAACTCTCTCTACTCCTCTCTCGCCTCCTCCTCTACGTCTCGCTCAGTGGAATGTGACTTCCATGCTCGTGCGTGGGCTGATCAGCTGGCTAGGAACCCACACAAGCCAAGACAGTTCCAGACCTGTTTAGTAGTGAGGCTAAAGGCAGCCGGGACGTTCCAACAACCCATTCAGAATTCACGAGCGAGGAGATTCAGGTGAGTTTACGAACAACGACTCAACAACTGGTTTAAGAGGAGATCGTTGGGAATCTGGTACGCTGAATACAGTATGCTGCCTGGAGCTTGATGTGAACTATTCATAAATAAATGTAATTGAACGTCAGAAATGTCAACAGAAATGTTAGGATCTCAGTTCTGGGTGATGTATCTGATAAAATAGGCTCCCACGCTATTAGGTCTTGGACATCACCAACCCTCGGAAAGCATGAGAAGTTCCACAAAGCTGTTTAGGATGGACAGGGTTAGAGTTAGCTAACCCTAATATACAGATGGTTATTTTTACATATTTATTTAGCAAATAAACAGTCATACACACAGAATTTACACACACAAATACACCCCCCCCCACAAGCTATGGGATAAATTCCAGACTTTGGTACAAACAACAAATCTTATTATTCATGGTTTGTGGACCCACGTGTAGGTGTGGGCACGTGTATGCGTGTGCACGTGTGTGTGTGTGTGTACATGTAAGGACGTGTGTACGCATCCAGCGTTCTTAGCGTGTTAAAAAAAAGTGATATCCGCCAACCTCTTCATGCGATGCGATCGCACACAGACAGGAAGTGACCTCAAACGCTCCTCTGCTCGTTCCCCACCCCTTCTAACGCCAACTGGGTGAAGGTCCGCTCACTTACGCACCAGCCACATCGCCCTGAGCCAAGCAGCGTCAGATGGCTCAGCGGGTTAAGGTGTTAGCCTCGTGAGCGGAAGGTTGTGAGTTCGAACCCCGGCTGTGGCTATGTGGTGTTGTGTCCTTGGCCAAGGCAATTCACCCTACTAGACTCAGGGGGGAATGTCCCTGTACTTACTGTAAGTCGCTTTAGATAAAAGTGTCTGCTGAATGAGGTATTGTTATCATAAGAGTTCGATAGACAGGATATGTTGTTGGTGAGACTCATGTGATCTCCCCAGTGCCAGAGACATGGGTGTGTGCTGGTGTGGTGTGTGTGCCACAGAGATACTGTCACTCAGTGTGGTTCCTGTCAAGACATGCCTGAAAACATCCATGCCATAAATCTGGATGCCCGCGCGCACATGCAAACTCAAACACACACACCATATAAACACACACACACACCATATAAACACACACACACACCATATAAACACACACACATACACACACAGTCTGGATCCAGTAGAAACCCAACAGAGCTGGATGCCATTGTCTCTAAGTCATGCTGTGTGTGCGTGTGTGTGTGTGCGTGTGTGTGAGTCTGTGCTTGTCGCTCAGCAGTCGTACCGTGACCGAGGCAGAGGCAGCAGGAAAACACATCTTCTCCCCCCAGTTCTGGGAGGTAGAGCTGTCTTGCAGTCGCTGTCCAAACCCCCTTTTCTTTGTGTGCGAGTGAGCATGTGTGTGCGTGTGCGCACGCGCGCGTGTGTGTGTGTGTGTGTGTCCAGCATAGGGGGCTGGACCGATACCAAAACAAGCACTGTAGCACATAGTACTTACTGTATATGAGCCAAAACAGATGGGGCCAAGAATGTACTTTGCACTAAGATAGCCACCTTTTAATTTACAATAACAGAAGACCTCTGTAAGACCTCTATTAAGAAGCGTATATTCATTAATTCAGCTCCTAAGTAGGGAGTCAGATGGCTCAGCGGGTTAAGGTGTTGTTGGATTGATTGGAAGGTTGTGAGTTTGAACCCCGGCTGTGGTTATGGGATGTTGTGTCCTTGGGCAAGGCACTTCACCCTACTTTCCTCAGGGGGGAATGTCCCTGTACTTACTGTAAGTTGCTTTGGATAAAATGCATCTGCTAAATGAGGTATTATTATTAAGTTAAGGTAACAGAACGTTGTCAGTTCTCAAGAAACAAACGACTGTTGGTTTACATCTCTCTTTACTTAGGTGCCAAATGTAATGTGTTTAAACTCTCTGAAACGTTCTTCTTCAGAGCTGCCCTTCAGGCACTTCAGGCAGAAGACCCTCTCCCTCCTTCCACCGGGGGGGGTTTGGGGTTTTACATTGTGGTGATTTAGCCGAGGGTCTTATCCAGAGTGGCTTACAGTAAGTACAGGGACATTCCCCCCTGAGGCAAAGAGGGTGAAGTGCCTTGCCCAAGGACACAACATCACGTAGCCACAGCCAGGAATCAAACTCACAACCTTCCAATTGCTAGCCCAACACCTTAACCGCTGAGCCACATGACTCCCAACATGGCTCAGTGTTTTGGTCAATTAAAACACCATAAACAGTGTGTGTGTGTACGGGGGTGTCATTGTGTGTGTGTGTGTGTGTGTGTACTTTATTGTTAAGTTTGGATGAACAGCGAAACAATCAGCCCCTGAACACCACGTGTTTTGTTTTTGAACATTTGTCTGTCAGTAAAAAAAAAATTCGAATTCATGGTCTCTCTCTCTTTTAAACGGTCGCTATCTTTATCTCTCACTCTGGGTGGAGTTTGGCCACTTTGATCTCTTATCTGTCGAGAGAAGCTTCCAGAGAAGAGGCATGGGTCGACTTGGTGAAGTTCACCTCATTTCTCTCTCTGTGTCTCCTGTATCTCTCTTCTCATTGTCTCTCCTCTTTCTCACACACGCATCCTTTGTGTTTTCCCCATCACTCTCTCCTCCTCTCCCTCTCTCGGTTGCCGATGAGCAGTCTTCCTTCAGAAGGTTCCTGGTGAGTGAGGTTCATCAACAATCTCCCTTCCTCTCTTCTCCTCTTCCTGTTATGACTGAGCAAACTTTCCACGCAGATTCCTCGCCATGGTCAGCTGTATGTCTTGGCTCATCTCTCACGAGCCTAGCTTAGCACACACACACACAACACAGCGGGTCAAGCCAGCCCTGAGGAAAACACACAGCGCTCCCATCTCAGGGGGGGACGCTGTCACGTTCCTCCCACACGTGTCGGTACGCTTTCTGACTGGCCGCAGGTGGGGGTTCGGACGCAGGTCATGGCAACGCAATATTATCAACCAAGATGTTTATTAATCTCCTATCTTCATGGAAGGAGGGGATGAGGGAACGAGGGAGGGAGGGAGGGAGGGAGGGAGGGAGGGAGGGAGGGAGGGAGGGAGGGAGGGAGGGAGGGAGGGAGGGAGGGAGGGAGGGAGGGAGGGAGGGAGGGAGGGAGGGAGGGAGGGAGGGAGGGAGGGAGGGAGGGAAAGAGTGAGACAAAAACAACGATTGAAAGCAAGAGAGAGAAAAGTTTCTTAGCGGTTGGAGAAGGTAAGATTCTGGTCTGATTCGGTGTGGGGAGTCAGGTGGCTGAGCGGTTAGGGCATCGGGCTAGCGATCAGAAGGTCATCAGTTCGATTCCTTACTGCGCCAACGTGACATTGTGTCCATGGGCAAGGCACTTCACCCTACTTGCCTCAGGGGGAATGTCACTGTACTTGCTGTAAGTCGCTCCGGATAAGAGAGTCTGCTAAATGACTGAATGTAAATGTCTGCTTGCTCATTGGTGCACAGCACCCAGGGCTGATCTGCACTGAAGCCTGGGAGGATTCTTTCCAGAATCACCGAGACAGAAGTGGGAGATTCATACCTTTAATCAACTTTCTAAATGAAATATCATCAATCAGCCTGTGTGTTTGTGTGTGTGTACAGATCTAATCCTCACATTAGGCTGGAACATCAATTGCTCTCCCAAGGCCCGTTGTCAAGGTGACTCAGGTTCCGCAGTGAGAAGCTCGCATTAGGATGACAATCACAGACAATCACACTCATAGACACAGACAAAATGAGGAGACACTCAGTTTCCCATGAGCCTCTGGGAACGGCTGTGTGGTCTGATGGCAGGCTAGTCCCCTTAACTGATCGACCTGGAGGTACTGTTGAACCAGCGGTGTCCTGGGAAACCAACCTCAAGCTATCAGCTGTGTAATGCTGCCCTCTGCTGGACGTATTTGTCAAATCAACAATTATCGATGTAGTCTTTTTTACAAGCAATATCACAGAGGGCTTCACATACGCCCATAGAGCTGCCTCTCAACCAACCCAAACCCCACTTTGCTGCCTAGTGTTGTAAATTATTGTAATACATAAAAGTACATCCAACATGTACATGATACAAAATACCAGTATCCAATTGATATAATGTGTTAATATACCGAAACTGTTAGTAAAATCAAGACGTCAGCGGTTTTCCTGTTGAAGCACATTAAAACGGGTTGACATTATCCATGCATGTTGTTTGAACTACATCAAGCTGCTTGATACCTATATTGTCAATATTATTGTGCACACTTGTTTTAGTATAGTACGTAGTGTAGTGAATGCACCATAAATGGTGTTGGTGATAAATGGTGTATAGTTCTTCCCATGGCACTTATTGGTGGTGTTTTAGAACCTAGATGCCCACTATGTTTTGAGGTCTATCACGTTGCTATGCTCAGTGACCGATGCTCTTTTGTAAAGCTCTCTCTTGTGAGTCGCTTTGGTTAAAAGCATCTGCGAAATGAATACATGTAAATGTGGTGAAGCACTGCTTCCCCTTACTGAGGCACTGAACAGTTTGCCAGAAATTCCTTGGGGTCGCCTGATAGTCCTCCTCCATGGCCTCCCCGAACTCCTCCCAAACCCGAGTTTTTGCCTCTGTGACTACCCGAGCTGTGGCACGCTTGGCCTGCCGATACCGGTCAACTGTTTCGGGAGTCCCACAAGCCAGAACGGCTCGATAGGACTCCTTCTTCAGTTTGACGGCATCCCGTACTACCGGTGTCCACCACCGGGTTCTGGGGTTGTTAAATTGCGCCAACCACAATTTAGGGCTGCACTGACAATGGAGGCAGAGGACATGTTCCACTCTGACTCAATGTCCCCATCCTCCCCCAGAATCTGTTAAAAGTTCTGCCGGAGATGTGAGTTGAAGACCCTGCTGACTGAGGGATCCGCAAGACATTCACGATACGCTTGGGCCGGCCAAGTCTGTCCAACTTCCTCCCCCGCCAGCAGATCTTATAACCAGGTGACGATCGGTTGACAGCTGAGTGTCCAAGACACGTCAGAAGACACAACATCAAAGTCGATCATCGACCTCCGGTCTAGGGTGTCCTGGTGCCATGTGCACTGATAGACACTCTTGTGCTTGAGCATAGTGTTCATTATGGACAAAATGCGACTAGCACAGAAGTCCACTAACAAAACCCCACTCATAACCGCCTTTTCAGGTTAAACCCGGCCCCATGGGCAAAGACTCCAGGCGATCTCTTGTGAGCTCCCACTCCGGGCCTGGCTCCAGGTAACGCCGAGCCAGGCGATGTAACGAACCTCGATTTCATCGTCAGCATAGGGTTTTCTGAAACACTCTTGGTCTGGCTAGTCACCTAGCCTCTGTTAGCCTTGAGAGAACCTACTACAACACAACAACATGAGCTTCTAGAACAGTGATATTCAACCGGGGGTCCGCGAAGCTTAGGAGGTCCGTGGAGGTACTGCAGGGGGTCCCCCAAATTAAAAAGAAATTATTGTAATTTTTACCAACATTTTTACCCAAATAATTTGTGAGTAAAAACAATATATATATTTATAATATGATTGAGAAAACTTCATTAACCGGCGATAATAATAATAATAATAATACATTTTAGTCTAGTTAATAAACATAAATATTAGGTATAGCCTACCCGGCATTCTGAAGTTAAATGTTTCATTATTGGAAAATTCTTGTCTCAGGGAGAATGTCCCTGTATTTACTGTAAGTTGCTTTGGGTAAAAGCATCACCTAAATGAATAAATGTAATAAATGTGCCTCTCTGACATCTCAGCCTGGATGGCCAGACATCACCTCCAGCTGAACCTCACCAAAACAGAACTCCTCATCATCCCTGCCAAACCCTCAATCACCCACGATCTCTCTATCACTATGGGATCTGCAACAGTGACCCCTTCATCCTCTGCCTGGAACCTGGGGGTCACCTTGGACGACAATCTCTCCCTCACAGCTCACACTGCCGCAGTCTCTCGGTCATGTAGATTCACCATCTACAACATCAGGAAAATCAGAAAATACCTCTCAACATTCCACCCAACTGCTAGTCCAAGCCCTTGTCCTCACAAAGCTGGATTACTGCAACTCGCTACTAGCCGGCCTTCCTGCAAATGCAATTTGTCTCCTTCAGAGGATACAAAATGCAACCGCTCGTCTGGTTTTCAACCTACCCAGACGCTGTCATGTCACCCCACTCCTCATCGCCCTCCACTGGCTTCCCATCATGGCCTGCATCAGATTCAAGACCCTGGTGCTGACCTTCCGGGCTGTAATTGGGACTGCCCCGAGCTATATCAACTCTCTCCTCCAGCCCTATACCCCCACCCGTCACCTACGGTCATCTGCTGACAACCTTCTAGTGGTACCCCCCCTCAAAAGCGCCAGAGCGCAACACAAACTCTTCCACTGCCTGGCTCCCCAATGGTGGAATCATCTCCCCACCTCCATCAGAAGTCACAGGCTGCCTTCTCACCTTCAAGAGAAGGCTTAAAACTCACTTAGAGAATTTAATGGCACTTAGGAATAGTATGGCACTTCACATAATCTAATGTCGTTTAGAACTATTCGTTGGTCCCCATATGGTGACTTGCCAGTGTTGTTGTTGTATCTCTTGCTTTATGTTCACAATCGTTGTGTTATGCATTTATAGTTCTTCCCTTGGCACTTATTGGTTCTCATGATGTATGATTCACGATCTAAAAAAACCCACTGTGTTCGGGGTCTATCACGTTGCTATGCTCAATGACTGATGCTCTTTGTAAAAGCTCTCTCTTGTAAGTCGCTTTGGATAAAAGAGTCTGCTAAATGAGTAAATGTAAGCAGTTGTTATGGTGCAACCTATTTTAGTTTCTTTACAAAACGCTAAAAGCGGTAGGCCTGCATCTAACAGCAGAAATGAAGATGTGTCTTTTAGGACACCAGGATCTGCACATTCCAGTGTGCCCCTTCAATCCCCCCCTTAGTCCAGTAGCAGCTTGAGGGGGCCTGTGGCCTGTACTACAAATGCAGATTTGGCATTAATAATTAAATAAACCCAATACAGAAACCCGTGTTGAACCGGAAGTACATTGCAAATTTGGATTCGTAGAACAGGCCCCTGGTTGCAAGGTGGGAGCAGTGTAATAAAAACTAATACTGTCAATTATAATTGTATTTGTTTAATAACATACACAAATAAAGCCTTATCTTTAACAATGATGACAAAACTGCGTATTTAGGTTAAGAGAAAGGTTTGATATGGTATGAGTATTATTAAACATACAGCAAAACACCCAATAACAATCATGTAACGTGAGGTAATTCTGCAAGATGTTTTAATGTAGAAGAGTTTTATCACCTCAATTTTTTGGTTTTAACTTGTGCGTTTTACTCCAACCAATCTGGCAACAAATTCCTCCGACATGCAAGAATGTGTCTTAAACACTCATTTTCAGGTGTAACAAAGGAATATTAAATTCACATCCCGATAAAGGAATGGCATGTTTCAATTTACTCTCGACAATATTACTGTGAATACTATTATTCTAGTGCAACAATGAGTAACTAACAGATTTGTATTTATTTGAACTTAATTTTATACCTCATATACTAAAAAACATTATTCAGCTTCAGTGCTGAGATCAAAAGGTGGTGCTTGTGGTACAAAGCATCTATTCTCTCCTTCAACCAGGGTGAGTTGTAAGGTTGTGTCATTACCACTCCAGTTCAACAGGGTATTTCCCTGTCAGGCAAGCAGTGCAGTGGCCTATCTTTCTACTGGCTTTGTTATTGGAGTTGATCAGCTCATCCTTCTTCAGAAGGGATGGGATCCCTCCCTGAACAGCAGACAACAAACCCTCCACTGACAAGTACTGAACACTGGTGGCACCTGTAAGACATCACAATTCGCCTGAATCAAATAACTCCTTATAGATGTTACAGAAAAAAAGCCTTTTCAACAATCCCCTTTGTTTTAAAAAGCAGGAATGTACTCAAATAACACCAACCGTCTTTGTTCATTCTCTTACCAATGTAGCCAGCAATGTCCTTGAACTCTGGCTTGTTGGCAATGAGCTCTTCCTTTGTAGGAATATTGATCCCCATGTAACAAGGGAACCTTATTGGAGGAGACGCTACCCTGATATGAACCTGTGGGAAAATGCATTAGTAAAGTTTTTGTGTACTGCATAATACTGTAATTGTGTTCTGTGTATATTTTCACACTACTTTGCAAAGCTTCTTTTTATTTTATTTTTTACTCACCTCAGTGGCCCCCGCCTCCTTCAGCAGTTTTATGATGGGGGATATTGTGTTGCCCCTGACAATGGAATCATCTATAAGCACTACTCGCTTGCCAGAAAAGTTGTCAGTCAGTGCCCCAAACTTCTTTGCCACTCCCAGTTGTCTCAGACGTGTGTTTGGTTGAATAAATGTTCTCCCAACATAGCGGTTCTTACACAAAACCTCCACGTATGGTAGCCCGGACTTCAGAGAGGGAATATAAAGCAGAAAGACTGAAACGCATCCCCATCTCCTCTCCACACGCTTTTCAAAAATAACTGCGTAGTTTTTGTTTCGTTAAAGCCAAAGTATGTACTCACAGGACAATTTATACATTTTGTAGCTTTACTTCACTCACCTGTTGTGCGTATCCTAATGCTGCAGGTGTGGCAGACTCTGGCACAGTGCTGACAACATCTGCATCTGTAGGAGACTCGATGGCTAGCTGTCGGCCACATTGTTGCCTTACTGTGTAAACCATCTGACCTGGAAGAATTTAAAAGGAAACGCACAACTGCTGCTAGTGATGCATCACATTAGCAGACATTGGCATCAAAAACAAAATGTCATGCCTTGTACTGTGACACTATACATATGTATACTGTATATATTTGTGGTGTATTGAGAAGATTGCTGAGGTTTGGCAAATGAGGCCAGTAGATGTACCTTCAAATATGGAGTCAGGTCTGGCAAAGTAGACGTATTCAAATATGCAGAAGGCCGGGAGGTCTCCCTCTGGACGGGGAACGATACTCAAGGTCTTCACTCCATGTTTGGAGATCTGGACTATCTCTCCTGGGAGAACCTCTCTGTAGTACCTGAGGAGCAACCAGAGGGCTCTGCATGAGGGGCCTGACCGCTATGGCAAAGAGGCATAGATAGGTCAGGTGATAACCCACTTAGCACCAATGGATTGGAAGCTGCAAGACTCTGATGACACCACCCAGCCCTCTGTATCTCCTTCTCCAGCACCTAGCAATAGTGACAAAACAGTTAGTGATGCATTCTCCCTTGAAACCAGCTTGCCAAATCATGGATTGCCATAGATCAGGGGTGTCCAATCCTGGTCCTCGTGGGCCACTGTCCTGAAGGTTTTAGACGTTTCCCTGCTCCAGCACACCTCCACAGAGCTTGATAACAACGCTTCATTAGAATCAGGTGTGCTGGAGCAGGGAAACATCTAAAACCTTCAGGACAGCGGCCCTCAAGGACCAGGATTGGACACCCATGACTTAGATGCAAGCACAAAGCCAGGCATTTTGATAACTTGCCTTATTAACATTATTTGGTTGATTCATTAATTGTATTTTTCAGCAGAAATGTTCACTGTCTCTATACCTGATGTGTGGAGTTTAGAGATGGGGACAAGCCGGCCAAGACTGAGGGGTCGGTTTCCATATGGGTCACGAATAGCATAGATTACATCTGTATACATCACTAGCAAGGAGTAGGATGTAGGCGTCTCAGTCATCAGATTCTTTATCCTGTAAAATAATCAGTAACATAACCAAGGTAACTTGATACCTCTTGTCATAAGTACTATCTAGTACTAGCAACATTGAGATTACCTGGCAACCCAGTCAGGAGCATCTAGTTCTTCCATTGGTGGAGTCAGAGCCAATAGTTGGGTGATGAGCTCGCTGTCTGAGCTGGTAGACAGGCCAACACCATGACGCATCACCTGCACAGGACACAGAGTCAGAATAAATACAGTGCATACAGAGTAATTATAGATCAGTAAGACCAAATACATTAAAACAAGCCATCTTGAGTTTTATAGAAGGAAGAAGAGCTCAACTCTCTTTTGCAATCTAATTACCACACACGTTGATAGTCATCAATCCGACACCAGGGGCCAGTTGTTCCCAAAATGTAATCTGGATCAGAATGATCTGGGTTTCGAAAGCCCATATTTTGCTATCCAGAATCAGGTAATCCATTTTAAATTTGTACTGGTCTTTCGAAGTGACTTTGGACTGGATCATCTTAATCCAGATACAAACTTTTTTGGGTCCCACAGCACATATACTAGCTAACTAGCCTTGCTTACATTAGCTAACTATGGCCTACGACTAAAACAAAGGGAGTTTTGTTTCTGAACAAAAATAACCTCATCCTGACGCGAGACAGCATTGCTTACTTGACATCGATAAACCCAACGACACATTTCTGATCACTTCGTCATCCAATTCTTGGTCCCTCTGCCTCCAACTCAAGTCCTCCTACCTTCTCTCTTCTTTCTCATGGTCTCCATCCACAAAACGCACAATGCACTGGCCAAGAATTTAGCATGCCCACTAATATCAGTCCACTCATCAAGTTGCAATGCAAATTACTCACCACACTTTCGACGTCTGCAAACATCATCAATATGTCTGTACATTGTTATATAGAGTCAAATCAAAATGTATTTGTATAGCCCTTTTTACAAGCAGTGTCACAAAGGGCTTCACATTTTTTTTAAACACAAAAGAAACTTTATTTGACAACCTAATGTTCACTTTTGTAGCCATGACAACCATTTCAAAATGAAAACAGCTGTGCTTCATTACACATTATGCAGTTTTGAACTGTCCAATGGAATATTTTCCGACAGACAAAAACTATGCGACAAATGTTTTAGTCGGGCTTCAAGAACTCATCAGGAGGCTTACAAGTAACACCTGCATGGTAGTAACCTGGAAATGCTAGCTAGTTGCCAGAAAACGAACTAAAACTAGCTAGCTATTGTTTTATATGTTACTTTAACATACCAGACACCTATAAAGCCTGTTGTTCTCTATTCTATTGTTATTACTATAACTTGCCTTTCAAGATGAAATGTCTGTTCACGGTCTCTGATTTTGTCAAATAAATTTCCCCCCAAAAAGCCATTTATAGTCCATGACTTATGTTTTTTTTTCATCATTATGCATTTTTGGGCTGTGGCAAATAATACTCTGGAGCGACTTATAGTCCATAAAATATGGTATATATTAAAATATATAATTTCACGTTTGTAATTTTCTCCGGTACTGAAAGACTTAGTCCAGTGTGATTATGGTCTTTATGGTACAAGCCTTGTTACTGATGCATGCTGTACATTTCTGCACAAAGCATGCAAAGTTACCTTTGTGAAATACAGGCATTGCAATAGAGATCGAGATGAACATTTTGAGACCGACAGTAGTATGTAGTGCAAAAACTGATGTACTAGTATGGTGTGAAAATAATCATTATAAAAAAAAGAGAAAAGAATTGTGACATGCCAATACTGTATTGTTCAGTAACCATGGTCAATGTTGCTTTCATGCACAGTATATTGCTCACCTTTTTACGGAGCACTGCAGCATTAACCAGTTCTCCATTGTGTGCCACTGCAATTTTTCCATGTAGTGTGTCTACCACAAATGGCTGACAATTCTGCAGCTCAGAGATGCCTGTGGTAGAATAGCGTGTGTGGCCAATTCCTAGGTTACCATAGCGAAGTTTCAGAAGATCCTCAGGAGGGAAAGCATTGTTCACTAACCCCATGCCCTAATACAAGAAGAAAAGAAAAACGGTTAAAAACAGTAATAGTTAATGAATTATAATAATTAACACCAAACAAATACATAAGAGTTGCGAAATGCCAGACATGTTCCAAGTTGGAAACTGTGCATGGGAATGTGTGGAAATTAATGAGATGTGGGAATTAACAAGGATTAATGGAAATGAAATGGACATTTGCAAAACTGCAGGGAACTGCAGGTGAATAAAAATGTTCAGCACAAGTTTGGTTAAGAAAATGTGATTTAATGTGAAAACTGAAATTTCTACCCTGAATATTACTCAATCACATGCACAGAACGGTACTTGGCTATTTACTGCCACACCACCAGCATGGACTATGCAATCCTCCCATCACACATTTATTAAATTAACATTCATGGTTTTAGTTTTTCCATATTCCGAGAATTGAATGGCACTTAGAAACATTAGAGTTAGCATAGCACTCAGAAATATCACTTGTTGTTGCTGTTGTTCCGAAACTCGCTATTGTTGTGTTGTTGTTGTTGCTTTATTACTGGCGCCATAGGTGCATTTTGTCAAGTTTTCAGAAATGTTATCTGGGTGCTATGATGTATTCATAGTTTTAATAAGAAGAGCAGGTATTAAATATATGACAACACATTTAAAGTAAAGCTTTTCATAAAAAGAGCTTTGTTAAACGTTGATTTTGAAAAATCACACACACGTATACACACACAAGTATTATTAAGTGTTTACTGTTTTACCTTCAGGGTTGTATATGTTGGTGGGCTGGCTCCATTACTAGTGACAACACCAGCACTTTCCTGTCCCCTAAAACAAAGAAACATAATAATGTCTTAATCTACGTATATGAAGCTCATCAATGTTTAAGGACACAGTTGACCTAACTAAATCTTTTACATGTAAAAATCTAGAATCGTGTACAAATCGAGATGAAAAGTAACAACCACTCATGTAACAATAATCTATAATCTACCACAGCAATTCCCAACAAGGGAGTTGGACTCCCACTAGAAGACGCTAAAGGTTTCTGAGGAGGAGATGCCAAGATCACTCTAGTTTGAGGGTTTAAAGTGCTCCTATTTATAAATGTATTTAATGGGGTCTGGAACGACCCCATTACAATGGACGATAGGCGGGCTGACTCCAACGTTCTACTGCTAACAATGTTAACTGGACGAAAGGGGGCTGACTCCAACATTCTACTGCTAACAATGTTAACTGATTGGTTTTGCCATGACTGATTTCGCGAGGTCTTAAGCTTTCAAGCAAGGTATAGCAAAAGCATACACCCTGCAATGAAATCGTTAGAACAATTTATGTTCTTGTTGTAGCACGTCTGGCACAACCCATCTCATTTAATATTTTAGCAGCAGGACTTCTTGGCAGTTCTCCTTTGAATTGAGTGACATCCCCGGTAAACCGGAAGCAACGGAAGTGTGAAAAAAATAAAAAGTGGGCAGGGAAAAGGTGAATACACAGATAAGCCAAAACACTGAAACACAGGCTTATAGCAAACAATTAGTCCAAATCAAACCAGTACTCGAAAGGTTGTCATCACAAAGTATCTCTAATAATTATGGCAATTAAATAATCACAAACTTGAAGAGCACAATAACCAGGTGAAGGGTGGATTAATTAGGGTTTTAGCCATTTTTGTTTGTCTATTAAAATAAATAGGACAACAGTGAGGAAAAGAGCAAAAGAAAGAGGGAAAACAGAGGCATGGATGAAAGTTAGAAATTCTCCATCATCCATTGATTACTTAGCAGTGAGTCACATGAGCAACAACAATCTAAGAGTCCCTTCTGAAAGATAAAAGTGGACTAGCTATGGATGGTGTCATTCAGCCATGTGACTAGGTGTGACAGTCTCCTTACTAAACACATTTGGGGAGTCACGAAACTGCAGTTAGACCCAGTATAAATTAATTTAAATGTCAATTGTAAAGAATGTAGCAGATAGTGTTGCCAAAACTGCTGACAAATGTTAAAAGGCACAATGCAACTATTCAAAACTGGCCTTTAGAGAGGAAAAAAGTGTTTGGATGAGCTCATGGATGATAAACCTCTAGTATTGTGATAAACCTCCTCTAGTATTGCGATAGACCTCCTCTAGTGACTAACCTCCTCTACAATGTTGTTCTCAGATAACACCAGACGTGTACAACGATTGCGAATTCATGATCACGATGTCGAAAAAAGCACATTTCGGTACAAAGACAAGAACGGTCAATAAACACTACCGATTTTGAAAAGATCAATGTGTCTGCTCAATAGCGCCAGCCTGAGTCCTGCACCAGATTAATGCACTATCCCTCGTGTTCAGACAACACTAAGGTAGGCTACTTCAAATAAGGTGTACAATTATACCAAATGTTTACAAAGCCTAAATTCACAACTGTATGTCTACTTATGTATTCATCAATGAATAGGTTTTGGGTAACACATTGTAAGTTTAATGTCAAACTCCAAGTCAACCCCCAAACTGGACTAGGGTTGTCTGTGCAGTGTGCATCATGCTCGTTCGGTTTCCACACCCGTATAATAAATTGTTCCAACCAACAAAGTTTGAGGATATACATGTTGCCTTTAAGCCTTCTTTTTTTCCATCATAACGTATACATGTATAACAGACAGCAGGTTCGTGAACTTTACCTGTGCTGTAGAGCTACAAGTCCCAGAGTTAAGACCTGAGCCACCTCCAGTTGTGTTGGCCACTCTCCTGCCGCCACACACCCGAACACCCCGCACTCCTCTCCGATGCCCGATCCTTCAAACTCCATCAGATCTTTGATCTTCAGAGGGTGGATTATTCCACCACAATCCACGTGGAACTGAAAATAGTCTGTTGAAAATGGTCCCAATCTATGACTACCAGCCACAGGGCTACAACAAAATGGCTTTAATTTAAAAGTTGCATTGACACCCTAATAGATCACTAATAATAGATCACTAATACATGGATGGGTCAGATCGATTCATTAGGACCCAGATGGTTCTGTCTTTTTGTGATTTGAGTGGATTAACTTATCACTAAAGCAGCTTCAGCAGACTGAGGAATGTCATGTCTTCCACATGTGTTGCATCAAAGTTTTCCCTCGGAATGGGCGGTGCTGGGGGGGATCTTATTGGTTCTATCTGGATCTTATTGGTTCTATCTGGATCCCAGCACAGATGTAATTGGCTTATTCTTACACGTGAGGATGGTTAGTTTTTGCATCCATGCTATTTTAACTTAAGGGAGACAGGCAGTTGGTCATAACTTTAAGGTTAAAGCCCTAACTTACAATTTGGGAACATCCAGACAAGGCTTTAAGGGTGCAGAAACATCACGTTCATTGTTACTTTTGTATTTTTTACCTTTTGCACGACAGACTTTCTACAAATATGGCGGCTGCATCAGGTACGTGAGCAACATGTGTCAAGTCATTGCATCAAATCATATTGTTTAAGCCTACATCTTCGGATAAGATGACGCACATGTGCGTCTTTCCATAGCCAAGTGTTGTTTAAATGTATAATCTACTGCAGAGATCAAACTTGGACAGAAACTGAACGAGGGAAAGACCAAACAGATCTTGGAAATCGTTAACGAACCGGGTCACGTTCTGGTCCAGTCGAAAGATCAGATCACTGCTGGAAATGCAGCGAGGAAGGACCAGCTGGAGGGGAAGGCTGCGATCGCAAACAAGACCTCCAGTTCTGTTTTCAAGCTGCTGGAGGAGGCTGGTGAGTCAACACACGACAAAGTTCACTTCACATTTGGAAATGCATGTGGGCGATTTGCCTCGTTTTTAGTAAATATCTCAATTGTTTTGACATTGTCCCAAACTACCAACACCCCCACCCAGAATCCAACTGCACTCTGCACAAGCCACTTTAGCACACGACTCCCTAAAACTTACGACTGTGATTTTGCACCACTGTTTGCACTACTGTGTAAACCCCCCTCCCCCTCTACTATATCTATTCTTCTCTACTCTCTCACGTACTATAGTCATACTCCCCCCCCATCTGTACAGCTAGTGCCCACTTTCATCTCACTTTTATCTTATTTGTATTTTATATTACATTTTTTATTCTATTTTTGTCTGTCTATGTTCCATATATGTTCTATGTTTGCTCTCCTGCCAAAGTAAATTCTGTGTTTGTATATCTTGCATAGCGAATAAAAACTGATTCTGATTTGATGAAGTGGTAGACATGTCCATACCCAGCTCCTATGTTCAGTCCGATGATGTTATATCTAAATGTTTGACCTTAAAGTCACATTAGTCTGTTTGACCTAAAAGTCACATTAGTCTGATATGAAACTCTCCCAAAAGTAATCCACATGTTCAAGTAAATTTCCTAAGTGAGCTAAGTACATCCCGTGTGTGCTAAATTATGTCAGCTAGCCGTGCTGTCAAAATTTGTCTTGTGACCTAGTCATGCTTATTTTAATTGATTCCGGCAAGCTGGAATTGAAGACTCCCTTGCAGCCCATACTTAAATCTCTGCATCAGTTGACAAGGCTGCTTTTGATTCCTAATTGAACCGTCTCGAAATGGAAGTTTAACAACTGTCCATAGTAAGTTGGACGCTTTGGATAAAAGTGTCTGCTAAATGAATACATGTTAATGTCAGATTTGGTCCTTGGAGTGAGTGTCTGACTTTGTTCTGATTTAATGTTTTTTTATATTTATCAGGCATCAAGACTTCCTTTGTGAGGCAGCACTCAGAAACTGCATTCATTGCTACTCATTGTGAGATGATTCCCATTGAGTGGGTGGGTCGGAGATTGGCAACTGGATCATTCCTTAAGAGAAATCCAGGGGTGAAAGAAGGCTACCGGTTCTCCCCAATTAAGATCGAGATGTTCTTTAAGGTGTGTGTGTTGGGCTGTTAATGTTTCCTGCAATGATCTTAACATTGGGGTTGACTAAATTGGATATAGTTATTAGCACTCATCTACTTTACAACAAATTATTTCGGGGAATAACATTTTAGAGAATTCTTTTTTCACCACTCATGTTGAATTTGTCTTTTTTACTTTTGGGACAGGATGATGCTAATAATGATCCTCAGTGGTCTGAGGAGCAGATTCTGGAGTCTCAGTTTTCTCTAGCAGGCCTTACCATAGGCCGCTGTGAGGTCGACATCATGAATCGTACCACTGTGGCGATCTTTGAGATCCTAGAGAGAGCTTGGGCCACCCAGAATTGCACCTTGGTAGACATGAAGGTACAGTGTGCATCAGTTCTCAATTATGGTATTTATTCTATTAAAAAGCTATGTTTATTTAACTGTTTGTGGTGTGGCATTTCCAATCCAACTTTATTTCTATTGCACTTTAAAACAACACGGTTGACTAAAGTGCAGCGCATAGCAATATTAAAAATGCAATAAATAGACACACACAGTAAAAACACAATTGGTAAAAAAAACTGACACGAGTGGCGTTTATTTAATTCGAATTAACCAAGGGATTGCACAAAGCGGTTTGTTCATAACTTAATCTCTCAAGTGTGCTGTCAACTATATTTTAAGTCACCAAAGCATGAACCACAAAAGTAATCTTGAGTGCATGTTTACAATTTAATGTTAGCAAGAATACAGATGGTGACTTAAAAATACAATATTAGTGACTGTTTCGTACTTGTGTGCGATACCCATTTTTTACTACAAATGGGTACAGTACATGATGTGCACGTACAAAATGGTCACAAAATATATTTTTCTGCATCATCATCTGTCCTTGTCAACATCAATTATAAACATCCATCCATCCGTTATCTTACGCTTATCCGGGGCCGGGTCGCAGGGGCAGCAGTCTGAGCAGGGAATCCCAGACTTCCCCCACCGCACACACCTCCTCCGGGGGGGGGATCCCAAGGCGTTCCCAGGCCAGCCGAGAGACATGGTCCCTCCAGCGTGTCCTAGGTCTTCCCCGGGGCCGCCTCCCGGTGGGACATGCCTGAAACACCTTCCGAGGGAGGCGTCCAGGAGGCATCCGAAACAGATGCCCGAGCCACCTCAACTGGCTCTTCTCGACGTGGAGGAGAAGCGGTTCTACTCCGAGCTCCTCATCCTATCTCTAAGGGAGCGCCCGGCCACCCTGCGGAGGAAACTCATTTCGACCGCTTGTATCCATGATCTTGTCCTTTCAATCATGACCCAAAGCTCATGACCATAGGTGAGAGTAGGAATGTAGATTGACCGGTAAATCGAGAGCTTTGCCTTGCGGCTCAGCTCCTTCTTCACCACGACAGTCCGGTACAGAGACTGCATCACTGCAGACGCTGCACCGATCCGCCTGTCAATCTTCCGTCGTTCCGTCCTTCCGTCACTCGTGAACAAGACCCCGAGATACTTGAACTCCTCCACTTGAGGCAAAGGCTCCCCACCCACCCAGAGGGGGCAAGCCACCTTTTTCCGGTTGAGTACCATGGCCTCGGGTTTGGAGGTGCAGATCCTCATCCCAGCCGCTTCACACTCGGCATCAAACCGCTCCAGAGCATGCTGGAGGCTCCGGCTCGAGGAAGAAAACAGAACAACATCATCCGCAAACAGCAGAGATGAGATCCCGTGCTCCCCGAACCGGAAACCCTCCGCCCCCTGGGCGCGCCTAGAAATTCTGTCCATATAAACAATGAACAGAACCGGTGACAAAGGGCAACCCTGGCGGAGTCCAGCATGCACCCGGAACAGGTCTGACTTATTGCCGGCAATGCGAACACAGCTCCTACTTTGGTTGTACAGGGAACGGACTGCCCCTAACAAAGGGCCTCGGACCCCGTACTCCCGAAGTACCCCCCACAGGACACCACAAGGGACACAGTCGAATGCCTTCTCCAGATCTACTAAACACATGTAGACTGGTTGGGCAAACTCCCATGAACCCTCGAGCATCCGGTAGAGGGTGTAGAGCTGGTCCAGTGTTCCACAGCCAGGACGAAAACCACACAGCTCCTCCTGAATCCGAGGTTCGACTATCGGCTGGATTCTCCTCTCCAGTACCCTGGCGTAGACCTTACCGGGGAGGCTGAGGGGTGTGATTCCTCTGTAATTGGAACACATCCTCCGGTCCCCCTTCTTAAATAGGGGAACCACCACCCCGGCCTGCCAATCCATAGGCACTGTTCCAGACCGCCATGCAATGCTGCAGAGGCGTGTCAACCAGGACAGTCCCACAACATCCAGAGACTTTAGGTACTCAGGACGGATCTCGTCCACCCCCAGAGCCCTACCACCAAGGAGCCCATCGACTACCTCAGTGACTTCAGCCCGGGTGATAGGCGGGTCCGCCCCGGAGTCCCCAGTCTCTGCTTCCTCCTCGGAAGACCTGATGGCAGGATTGACGAGATCCTCAAAGTATTCCTTCCACCGTCCGACAACATCCCCAGTCGAGGTCAACAGCTCCCCACCCGCACCGTAAACAGTGTTGGTGAAGCACTGCTTCCCCCTCCTGAGGCACCGAACGGTTTGCCAGAATTTCCTTTGGGCCGATCTATAGTCCTTCTCCATGGCCTCCCCGAACTCCTCCCAGACCGAGTTTTTGCCTCTGTGACTACCCGAGCCGCGGCACGCTTGGCCTGCCGATAACGGTCAACTGTTTCGGGAGTCCCACAAGCCAGAACGGCTCGATAGGACTCCTTCTTCAGTTTGACGGCATCCCTTACTTCCAGTGTCCACCACCGGGTTCTGGGATTGCCACCGCGACCAGCACCAGAGACCTTGCGACCACAACTCCGGACTGCCGCATTGACAATGGAGGTCGAGAACATGGTCCATTCAGACTCAATGTCCCCAGCCTCCCCCGGGATCTGTGAGAAGCTCTCCCGGAGGTGTGAGTTGAAGACCCCTCTGACAGAGGGGTCCGCCAGGTGTTCCCAGCAGACCCTCACGATACGTTTGGGCCTGCCAAGTCTGTCTAACTTTCCCCCCCGCCAGCGGATCTGACTCACAACCAGGTGGTGATCGGTTGACAGCTCCGCCCCTCTCTTCACCTGAGTGTCCAAGACACACAGCTGCAGGTCAGAAGACACGACAACGAAGTCGATCATCAACCTCCGGCCTAGAGTGTCCTGGTGCCACGTGCACCGATGGACACTCTTGTGCTTGAACATGGTGTTAGTTAGGGACAAACCGTGACTAGCACAGAAGTCTAATAACAGAACACCACTTGGGTTCCGATCAGGGGGCCCGTTCTTCCCAATCACCCTTCTCCAGGTATCACTGTCATTTCCCACGTGGGCGTTGAAGTCCCCCAGTAGAACGACGGAGTCCCCAGTCGGCGCACTGTTAAGTACGCCTCCCAAATACTCAAAGAAGGCCGGGTACTCTGCACTGCTGTTCGGCCCGTAGGCCACCACAACAGTGAGACCTGTCCCCGGCTTTTAGGCGCAGGGACGCGACCCTCTCGTTCACCGGTGTAAACTCCAACACGTGGCGACTGAGCTGTGGAGCTATAAGCAAACCCACGCCAGTCCGCCGCCTCTCCCCACGGGGAACGCCAGAGAAATGAAGAGTCCAGCCTCTCTCAAGGATAATGGTTCCAGAGCCCAAGCTGTGCGTGGAGGCTCCTTCCCCGCCAGCGTAGTGACATTCCATGTCCTGAGCGCTAGAGACTGTGTGCGTGGCCCTGGTCGTCCGGGCGCCTGCCCCTGACCACCGCCCAAATCACACAGCACCGGCCCCTTACGGTCCTTCCTGCGGGTGGTGGGCCTGCGGGAAGGTGGTCCCACGTCGCCTTTTCGGGCTTTGCCTGGCCGGGTCCAATGGGAAAAGGCCCGGCCACCAGGCGCTCGCCTGCGAGCTCCCACTCTGGGCCTGGCTCCACGTAACGGAGTTTTTGAACCGCTCTTAGTCTGGCAAGTCACCTAGGACCTGTTTGCCTTGGGAGACCCTACCAGGGGCATAATGCCCCAGACAACATAGCTCCTAGGATCATCCAAGCACTCTAACCCCTCCACCACATTAAGGTGGCGATTCACAGAGAGGATTATATGCATCCACGGAGAGGATGCTCCGTGGATGCTTATAATATAAACATCCTCTCCGATAGTTACTCAATCTAACTTTTACTATTGTGATGAGCCTCACAATAACATAGACTTATTGTAAATATTATATTGCAGTGTATAACTATTAGAGTTAATGCAACATTATCATGGGTGCATCTAATCAAAGAAATACGGTTCTTAATTGCTTAAACCGTCTTTCTAGCATGTATTCAATTTATAACAAAAGAATAGTAATGGAAAAAATATGCAAGAGGTGAATATAAATTGTATGACCATCTTCTTTTGTTCATAGATTGAATTTGGTGTGGATGTGACTTCCAAAGAGATTGTACTTGCGGATGTGATTGATAACGATTCATGGAGGTTGTGGCCAGCAGGAGATCGGAGCCAGCAGAAGGACAAGCAGGTGAGATCTTCATTATCTTGTACACCAGTGGTGTCAAACTTGTGCCATCGAGGGCCAAGAGGGGGCAGGTTTTTATGTCAGCCAGGCACTACACTGCTGATTTCAGTAAGTAGAGAAACTCGTTAGTGAAATCAGATGGCGTAGTGCTTGGTTGACACGAAAATCTGCACCCTCTTGACCCTTGATGGCACGAGTTTGATACCACTGTTTTACACCCAATCTGTTATACCAAATTGTCAATGCTGTTGTGAAACCATTGTGACTTCATTAGGTTTACCGAGACCTTAAAGAGGTTACCCCTGAGGCAATGCAGATGGTGAAACGGAACTTCCAATGGGTCTCTGATAGACTTGAGGTACTTTCAACATGCATCATACTTTTTTCCATGTCGTTTTGTCTAACTTCAAAACCCTTCCATCTGTACATCTTAGATCAGAAAGTAAAGCAGTGCTAAAGTATTTTCTGAGTAGCTTTGTGGATGGTCATCTGCACATGTACAAACACAAGGCAGTTATTTGCAAAGAGTTTACAATTAATCCATAACACAGATCCTGTGTCATCAATACTCTTAAGTGCAGTGTTGTTGTTCTGTGTTGCAAGCTACTGATGGAGCCCCAGGTCAGTGGACGTGTGGTGGTGCTAATGGGGTCCACATCTGACCTGGCCCACTGTGAGAAGATCAGGAAGGCCTGTGGAGCCTATGGCATCCAGAGTATCCTGCGAATCACCTCTGCACACAAAGGACCAGAGGAAACACTCCGTATAAAAGCTGAATATGAAGGTGGGTTACGCTTGATCATTTACCTTCATCAGATGCTCTTATCCAGAGTGACTTGCACTACATATAAGGGATGTTCCCCAGAGGCAAGCAGGGTGAAGTGCCTTGTCCAAGGGCACAAGGTAATGTTGTTTCAGCTGGGAATCAAACTGGCACTAGCCTGATGCCCTAACCATTCAGCCACCTGACTGTCTTTTTTAATTAAATTAAAATATTAAAACGATTTAATTTAAAAGTGCGTAAATGGGTCTCTTAGGTGATGCTGTGCCAACTGTGTTTGTGGCTGTGGCTGGAAGAAGCAATGGCCTGGGTCCTGTGATGTCTGGAAACTGTGCGTATCCTGTCATCAACTGCCCACCTATCACTCCTGACTGGGGGGTACAAGATGTGTGGTCATCCCTTCGCATGCCAAGTGGTAAGCGTAGCCATGTTTGAGTACATTTACATGTATTCATTTAGCAGACGCTTTTATCCAAAGCGACTTACAAGAGAGAGCTTTTACAAAGAGCATCAGTCATTGAGACCATCAGACCATGGCTGGAGACTATAGGCTCTGTACTACAAGTAGGAATCTTTAGTGTTTTTAGATAAGATGATTAGATTCAACTTGGGCAGTATTTTGGCAATTGTAATGTGATTGTCAAAAACTGTCATCTTGAAGAAATCACATCAGCTGTTTTGCATTTAATCTGCCAATTTATTAACGTAACACTAAACAAATATTTTTAAATTAGATTTGTATTTTATTTTATTGGACATTGCCACAGCTATTTAAAAAAGCTGCCTATTTATGAGTTGTATATTATTATTTAATATTTAAATGTAGTGTTTAATAAATAATTGTCCAATGTAGTACAGAGCCTATAGTCTCCCCCCATAGTTTGATGGCAAACCCCACCCTACCTTAACTAAGAAATTGTCTGTGGGAAACACTGGTGCATTGTAGAGTCCAACAAAATAATTTTCATAATTTTAAATAGGCTATACACTTTTTTTCTGTACATCTCATTTAGGTTATAACCATATGAATTAAATAGGGCACATTTAGAGGTGAGCTAATGCATTCAATATTCGTTTGTTCCACATATCCAGTGTCTGCTTCGTTGCAGGATTTTGCAATGATTTCCATTCCACATCAACACACTGTCTTTCTGCCAGGTCTCGGCTGCTCCACAGTTCTGTCTCCAGACGCTGCTGCTCAGTTTGCAGCCCAGATCTTTGGGCTGTCGAACCACTTGGTGTGGTCCAAACTGTGTGCTGCCATGCTGAACACCTGGATCGGTCTGAAGCTGGCTGACAAGAAGCTGCAGGCAGGCAGCGCTTAAGGAGTTTGTCTCATCCCTGAGATTTAATCTGAGCGTAGAAAAATGTCTGTCCGTATTTCCTGTTGAAGTAAATGCTATCATAGTGTTTCTTACAATTTGATACATACATAATACTAAAGTCAGTTAACTGAATAAAATTGTATACAATTAAATGTACTTAAATCAAATATGTTGTATTCTTTTGTAGCCCATTTTAATCACATTGTTCTTTTTTTGTATTATAACCATTTAACACCCTGCCACACACCCTACATTATGAACCGATTTGTTTGCATGTTTTGGGCCCCTCTTTTCAACGGGTGTTTCTGCTGTGGATACAGCATAAATTCAAAAATTTAAGATGAACCATAATTAACGTAAACATTTCTTTAAAAGGAATTTGTAAAGCTATTGAGCTGGTACCGGTACCTTAACCAAGATAATTGTATTTTCACTCGGTTCTTTTTGAAAGCTTGTTTGCCTCCTTTCACAACAAAGTCCCCAAAAACAAAACCAGCAGTTGCATGAAATCGTCCTATAAACTAGCTAAGCAATCTAGTAGAGCAGGGGTGTCCAATCATGGTCTTCAAGAGACACTGTCCTGACAGTTTTAGATGTTTCCCTGATCTAGCACACCTGATTCTAATGAATGGGTCATTATCAGGCTTCCACAGAGCTTGATAACAACTCATTTGTTAAATTCTAGATAGCAATCATTCAAACAACTGTTTGGTAAATAAAATATAATATACAAGGCAACCAGTTTGTATTTAATAACATTTTAAAAAGCACGTCCAGAGAGAGGATCCCGTTTTTATCCGCACCCATGTTTTTCCACTCCAAGCTGGAATGGCAAACTCCACCAGGCTCTCCATCTCTCCACCAGGCTCTCCATCCTTCCACCAGCCTCTCCATCCCTCCACCAGCCTCTCCATCCCTCCACCAGGCTCTCCATCCTTCCACCAGCCTCTCCATCCCTCCACCAGCCTCTCCATCCCTCCACCAGGCTCTCGATCCCTCCACCAGGCTCTCCATCCTTCCACCAGCCTCTCCATCCCTCCACCAGCCTCTCCATCCCTCCACCAGCCTCTCCATCCCTCCACCAGGCTCTCCATCCCTCCACCAGCCTCTCCATCCCTTCACCAGCATCCCTCTCCATTTACATTTACATGTATTCATTTAGCAGATGCTTTTATCCAAAGCAACTTACAAGAGAGAGCTTTACAAAAGAGCTTCAGTTACTGAGCATAACAACTTGCTAGACCCTAACATAGCGGGCATCTAGGTTACAAAACATACATCATGAGAACCAATAAGTGCCAAGGGAAGAACTATAAGAGCATTTAGCTGAACATTTTACAAGTTTTAAGGTGAGCCTCCGCCAGGCAGTAGTCCACCAGTGGTGCAAGTCATACCACATTAGGACATTTCTGAATTACAGCAACAACAAGTAATATTTCTGAGTGCCATACTAACTAGTGTTTCTAAGTGCCATTAAATTCTCGGAATAAGCGGGTTTTGAGCCTTTTCTTGAAGGTGAGGAGACAGCCTCTCCATCCCTCCACCAGCCTCTCCATCCCTCCACCAGGCTCTCCATCCCTCCACCATCTCCATCCCTCCACCAGGCTCTCCATCCCTCCACCAGGCTCTCCATCCCTCCACCAGCCTCTCCATCCCTCCACCAGCCTCTCCATCCCTCCACCAGGCTCTCCATCCCTCCACCATCTCCATCCCCTTGATTGATGCAATAAAGGACTTAACCAAGTAACCTTGCTCTATGCAAACTAGCCATGTTATCTGGGATAGCCAGCTAGTGAGTGGCCCTGAAATTCCTGATGAGCGTCAAGACCTTTCTAGACGATTTATTGCTGAAAGAAAAGATTAACTTTGAATATTGACAGAGTGACTATAAACCAACTTCTGCTTAAGATAGCTACACATTATCTAGCTAGCTAGAGTAAGTCTTGCTTACGTTAAATACTAGATCTACACTAGCCTAGCTCAAACTGCATGTAACAGAGCCTAACAAGCTATGATACACAAGTTTTAAAAGTTGTCTATATAAAACAATTATAAAAAACAAATATATATTAGAGGTCCAATCATGGATCGAAATATGAAAGAACTCCGTACTTTCATCGATTTACTTGATACACGTTATCTAGGCCTAGGGGTGGGCAATCCTGGTCCTCGAGGGCCACTGTCCTGGTGGTTTTATATCTTTCCATGCTCTGGCACACCTGATAATAATTATCAGGCTTCCACTGAGCTTGATAAGAACCTGTTCATTTGAATCAGGTATCGAGGACCAGGATTGCCCACCCCTGAGCTAGATCCAGGGCCCATGCGGACCTTTAACCCTTATGGTGTGGCTCCCTGCTGCTTTGGCTCTCAAAGGGAACACCTCAACATCGGAGGTGGATGTAATACTGTGACATATTATACTGTGATACTGTGACAATAACATCCTTTTTAATTAGTGTATTAATATGTTGTCAACCAAACAATGAGTCCCATCCTGCAAAGTCTATTGCTGTCTTTCTCCATAGACGGTGGGATATTGTGTTCGGCGGCCAGCTAACCATGGATAAATCCCCCAAATGCATGGACAAATGCATTTGCTTTCACTGTCGAAGATGCTGACTTACATGTGGGCTACACTATGCTTGATGTGTGACTAAAGTTGTCTATAGAAAATACTACTAAGAACAATTGATTAGATGTCCACTCATGTATAGAAATTTGAAAACAAATCTGTAATTTCATTAATTTAACAGCAAACGTGCTTCGGAAACACTGGAAATGAATGAGGTTGAACTGTACCAATGTACAAAGTTTGGAACTGTAGGTGGCATGACACCTTACTTCCGCATTCCAAGAGAACGGTGGAAGTCAATGAAAGTTTTTTATTTTATTTGTTATAATATAATTTGGTATAATTTTGTATTATTATTATTATTATTATTATTATTATTATTAGTAGTAGTAGTAGTAGTAGTAGTAGTAGTATTATTAATAATAATATTATTATTATTAATGTCAGAATAAACATAAACATAATTTGCAGACAGTAGTGACACATCAATGAATTACATATATGTACAATAGAAAAAAATCATTATCATTATAGGAAAGCATAATCACATAGATTCCCTAATTAGTCTGTGTTACCAAAGATTGTTTTTTCAAAATTTGAGAGGTTTTAATAGGTTATTTTTATTTATTTATTTAGAAATAGAGTCAAATAGCAATTTAAGGAAGTCAATGGAAGTGTCGCACCTCTCTTTTTACATGGCTCTGGACTAAACCAGATGAAATACGTCATCTATGGTCGCCACTCTCTTTTTTCTATGGCTGGTTGAAGTCATCTGTTTTACTGACATCTTAATCAGCTGTATCAGGGGCACAGTGCACACGTTATATATGCAATATACACCACTGTGATTTTGCACCACTGTTTGCACTATTGTGTATATACACCCCCCCCCCCCCACCCCCTTGTACTATATATATACATTCTTCTCTATACCCTCTCACTTACTATAGTCATAATCCCCCATATGTACATCTAGTGCCCACTTTTATCTCACCTTTATCTTATTTGTATAATTAAAAAAATGTAAATCCATTTTATCTACCCTTATTATATTTCATATATGTTCTGTTTTTGCTCTCTCCTGCCATAGTAAATTCTGTGTTTGTATATCTTGCATAGCGAATAAAAACAGATTCTGATTCTGATATACGTACATATAAAACGTCAGGACTCTTATTCTGAAGACAGATTCACCAAACCGGAAGTGTGATCTAACAGGCCACTTTCACGATGCTGCCATTTCACGACTAAAAGGAGGCTAAAACACACAGAAGTTCAACTAATGAGAAGAAATATCTCTACAAAACTATCTATCTTACCGTCATGCCAACGGAGAGGGCTGATTAATGTAGGTCGGGGTACCGCATAGCTCTTAGCTAGATGTCGTCCTGTAATGTAGTACTTTAATTTGTCCAGGTTTGTCATTAACAACGTTCATATTCGGCCCGTCTGTTGTGTTGTGGATGTAGCTTGTCATGTGAAAACACGTTAGCGGTCTAAATATTAACCATGGATTGTTGACTTACCAAGCTCCATTGAAGATTGATCCACTGGTCAGTCTGTAACTCAACAGTTTCAGGTACCAACATAACCATGACTTGTTTTTGCAGCTGAAAATGGATTGAAGCTGCAGCAGCTAGTAGTCCGAGCTCAAATATTCAGTATAAAGCTAGATTGGAGGCATTGCAACCAACTGGCTGGATATTTATAGAAAAAGGCATCCTTGTTACCAAGGTTACTGTACCTAAATTAAGAAGGCGTAATATCAGGGGATTGTTTTGGACCCTTATGCCACAAGCCACCAACTACTGTCGTGGGATTTGATGAAAAGTTAGTTTTGTTCTTCACTGCTGCCAGAGTTGCCTGTAAGCATTACTGTCATCCTCCATAAAGTCCAGATAAAATGTCTGAAAATCAGCCTAACGTCAACAACAACATCCCACAAAACAACAACGGTGGAGGGAACAGGATGAGAAATCCCAACATCAACCAGAACCCACTGATCAATGTGAGAGACAGACTTTTTCACGCCCTCTTCTTCAAGATGGCAGTGACTTACGCCCGGCTATTTCCACCATCTTTCCGGAGAATCTTTGAGTTTTTCGTCCTTTTGAAGGTAAGATATTATCACGAATGAACTCAATAAGCTTCATAAACGTCATTGACACTCATAAACGCACAGTCACCGGTTACTTGATAAGGTAGGCCTTTTCAATGGTTTAGTATGGACGATCAGCCAATCACATGGCAGCAATTCACTGCTTTTAGGCATGTATATGTGGTCAAGACAACTTGTTAAAGTTCAAGTCTAGTATCAGAATGAGGAAGGGCATGTAAGTGACTTTGAGCATGACATGGTAGATGACCACACACACCTGGTGACACTCCTGTAAGGTAAGACAGGTAACTGAGGCTACAGTATGAACTGACTCACCAAATTTGGAAAAGATTGGAAAAATGTTGCCTGGTCTGACGAGGGTCGATGTCAGCTATGACACTCAGATGGTAGGTTCAGAATCAACAACATGAAAGTCTTGTATCACAGGTGTCAAACTCCAGTCCTCGAGGGCCACTGTCCTGACAGTTTTAGATGTTTCCCTGCTCCAGCACACCTCCACAGAGCTTGATAACAACCCTTCATTTATAATCAGGTGTGCTAGAGCAGGGAAACATCTAAAACTGTCAGGACAGTGGCCTTCGAGGACTGGAGTTTGACACCCCTGCCTTGTATGAACGGCTCAAATTGGTAATGGTGTAATGCAGTGGTCTTCAACCCTGGTCCTCAGGACCCACTGTCCTGCATGTTTTGGATGTTTCCCCCTTCCCACACACCTGATTCTAATGCATGATCGTTTACCAGGATTCTTCAGAGCTAGATAACAACCCATGCATTAGAATCAGGTGTGTTGGAGCAGGGAAACATCTAAAACATGCAGGACAGTGGGTCCTGAGGACCAGGGTTGAAGACCACTGGTGTAATGTGTGGGGGGTATTTTCTTGGCACACATTGAGCTCCTTAATACCAATTGAGCATTATTTAAACACAGCACTACCTGGGTATGGTTGCTGACCAAGTCCATTCCTTTATGACCACACTGTACCCATCTTCTGATGGTTTCCAGCAGGATATTGCATCATGTCACCAAACTCAAATCATCTTAAACTGGTTCCTTGACCACGAAAAGGAGTTCATTGTACTGCAATAGCCTCAGTCACTAGATCGCAATCCAATAGAGCAGGGATCACCAACCCTGGTCCTTGAGGCCCACTTTCCTGACAGTCTTAGATGTCTCCCACAGCCACCAACTGGTAAAACTGTTTTAAAAAAACATCAACGCCCAGGTGGGATCTGCACAAGGTGCTGGAAACAATTTTGTAAATGACCCATATTGGGGATGATGAATTATGGATATGAAATTGAATGAGTTATGCACAGTAAACAAGCTGGTTGAGTGTTGAGTTGTTAACACTAGACATTTGACTTAGCAGAGACTTTACATCACACAGTGTTAGTCCAGCTTTTTGCATCTTGCATCCAGCAAGACATTACCCTGAATAACTTGTCATTCTATGCCTGTTTTCCAGTTTAAGGGAGGCTTCATGCACCATCTTGATTGAGATTATTAGTTTGTTGTTTATGTTACGTTAATGTTTGGTCATAGTTTACGTAATTTAATGTTCATTTCAATTAAATAGTTGTATTGTAGTGCTTCTCCAGCGCAACTGAATCATGTCTGTTTTATCCATTTGATATAACACGTTGCTGCTTCTTGACAATAAAGTAGGATTCTGTTTCTATCCCTTTCTTCTTTAGGCCTTGTTTGTACTGTTTATTCTGGCATACATCCATATTGCCTTTTCTCGTTCCCCCATCAATTGTCTGGAACATGTGAGGGAGAAATGGCCGCGTGATGGTATTCTACGTGTAGAAATTCAACGCAACTCCAGCAGGGCGCCTATATATCTGCAGTTCTATGAAATTGACAGTATTGAGGATATGGTAAAGGATCCTGAAGGAGGTGTGGACAGAGACTTGCATGGTGGCGTAGCAGGTGGACTGGACCTGACTGCTTTTAGTCACGAAGAGGGGGAAGATGAGGAACTAACCCTGGAGATGTTTGACAACAGTTCAGTGCAGGTAAGCTGCTTCACTTTCCTGATGGGTTAGGTTCAGTGTGGTTGTCCTTTGTTCATGTCAATTATATGTAATTTAAGAAGGTTAATGACCTATTCTTTTAAAAACTTTGTAAGGTTACAAATTATTTCTCAAATTTCCATTTGAACAATAAATTGTTACTGTTTCAAATGCTAAAAACACAAGCCTTGCAACATATTTTGTGGATGCAGAGATTACTTGCATTAGGAATCTACCCATTCATGTGTATTATGTTGCAACGCCTGCATTAACTCCTTAGGTTGCTGGCAGAAATAAATCCTTTCTCCTGCTGTTTAAAGGTCAATTACAGCTTGTTAGATTCCTAACAAAAAGTGCTAATAACATGATCATTAGATTATCTAATATTCTTAAGAGAAGTGGGTTTAAGACCTCTTTGCATTCCATGGCCTGACAGTGGTGGCTGTAACCCCCCCACCCCCAATGTTTTTATTTATTAAAGTTGCAATAGCGCAGGTACAATCTATGTCTTTGTTCCACCACAAACGTGTCAACATGAAAATCAACCGACTACTCATTTAACAAAACGCCAGTTACGTAAAACATCCCAACAAAAATGCTTTGGTTACATTTACGTTACACGTTCATAAAGGTTGTATTAATCGAAAGTATGATGAAAACAATGTATTACATCCATAAATAGCCATGAACTCTTCATTTGTATGTAGGTAATGGTATATTCTTATATTCCATTATTTTTGAGTGCCAACCATAATTTACAATTGCAAATAACGTGTTTTGTGAAGCATATAAACCTAACTAATATAGATTTTGCATGTACTCAAACATTGCTATAGTCATTCGCCAATAAAATCACCAATGAAAACTGTGATGTAAAGTAAGTTGGAGGATACTCAAACTATAGTTAAACTAGAAGCTATGATCTACAGCAGTGTTTCTCAACCCTGGTCCTCAGGGAACACCTGTCCTGCATGTTTTACATGTTTCCCTGCTTCAACACACCTGATTCCAATGAATAAAGCTTCTGCAGAGCTGAGTAACGAACCATTCATTGAAATTGGGTGTGTTGGAGCTGGGAAACATCTAGAACATGTAGGACAGGTGTTCCCTGAGGACCAGTGTGTCCCATCTGCTCACAGTCTGAAATGGGTGTTACTGGCTCCTCTCCATCACTGTTTACAGTATCTTGGAGGCAGACTCGCTCGGCAATACATCTTGATGCCAGCCGGGTCTATGGGCCTGGTAATTAGTCACCCCAAGTTCTCATCTTCATTGGCTGCTGGTCACTGAAAAATTTACAAATCTCTATATCTCATATGACTCATGATTTAGGGCGCTCAGTTCCATTCTATAGGATGCAGTCTTGTCTCTTGCTTGCCTATATTACCATGTGCTCGCCTATATTCTCTCGTATATTTATTGGGTTTGCCTGCCTGAGATTTTGCACTGCCAAGACAATGTCGGTGTCACGATGTTAGTCTTGGTCACACCTGCATTAGTTGTATCTGCACAAACATTCAGTTTGATGATTTAGGTCAGGGGTCGGCAACCTGCGGCTCTGGAGCCACATGCGTCTCTTTAACCCTTCTGCAGTGGCTTCCTGCCGCTTTGTCTATCAAACGGAACACATCTTATGTTGGAGGTCGATGTGATACTGTGACAATAACATCATTTTTGAAGTGTTTTAATATGTTGTCAACCAAACTATGCATCCCATCCTGTAAAGTCTGTAGCTTTTTTGTTTCCTGAGTCGATGTAATTTCCTCAAACCGACGTTTTAGACTTTTAGTTGACTAAAACTTGACTAGATTAAAGTATAAAGGTGAGTAAGACTAATAAATCTCAGATGACAGCTTCATCCAAAGACTAGTCTAAAATTAAAACAGGTCACCAAAAATAACACTACATGTGTCATTGCAATACTTTTCTGTAAGAAATACTTCATTTTCTGGTAAAATATCAGGGGTGCCAACAATCTTGGCCTTCACTGTATGTGTATTTATGTACAGGACCATCTCAGAAAATGAGAATATCATGAAAAATGCCAATACTTTTGGTCATTTAGCACCCTAAACAAACCTACTGTAAATATAGTGCCTACTGGTAGTATTGTGGTTATGTTCTCCATCCATAATATTTGTTATTTTTGCAGTTAAAACTATTTTGTCCTATTTTATATTTTGATGTTTGGATTGAAGCCAACTGGAACCACTTTTATAGTTCTGTTACTGTAGGGCACAGACGTCAAACTTGTGCCATCGCGGGCCAAGAGGGTGTAGGTTTTCATGTCAACCAAGCCACTACACCAGCTTGGCCTCGCAATGGCACGAGTTTGACACCACTGCTTTAGGGGAATCTCTGCTCTGCCTAACTATGTTGGGGATCTATTTTTGTATTTTAGTTGCTCTTTCTCGTATTTGTAAATCCCTCCATTCTCCTAAGCCAACATTGTTCTTCTTCTCTTTTTCTCCCCCCAGTTTGAACTAGACATTGAGCCACGTCTGAAGTCTCCACTGAAAGGTGGTGTTGGTGACATCAGTGGACAGGGAGGAGGGGGATTCAATGAGAGCCAAGATCCATCCTTCGGCCAAGTGCCCACAAAAGGTATGCAGCTAGCACAGTGTTTCCCACACACTGATTTATTTATGGTGGCCCAGCGCATAAAAACATTTGCTGCCACAAATGTACTGTTAAACATGGCAAAAAAATAATATTGTAGATTTATGCACATTGCATTGATTTGCTCAGCCCCTTCTCGCTCACCTTACAATTTTCTCTCTCACTAAAACAGACTCCTCTGTGAATAGTCCCCTCTCTCTGTACATGCTCTGAATAAATGTACGGGACGAACAGATTTTATTTCCCCCAGAAAAGAGTTTGGTTTGGTTCGGCCTAATCCCAATGTCCTGATTCAGACTTTGAGGCAGGTTCTTGCTAAATCTATAGAACTGAATATGTGAGTTGGCGAAAAGAGAGTTGCAGAAAATTGACAAAACATACACGGACAGAAAGAGATAATTAGTTTTTGAAGCATCAAAATCCAATGCTGAATTTGGGTCTGAGGTAGCACAAAGTCTGTTTAAACAGCCACAGGGCTGGGCTTCATGTTTGGCGCAGCATCATAGGCAGGGGGATGAGGAAAGGGACTGGGAACTCCCTTCTTGTCTATCAGGGAAACCAATGTTCATTTGGCAACCAGACCCAGGGTTGGTAGACCGTCACAGATTGATCCGGTTAGAACATCAAGTATGTTCCAAGGAAGTGAAACTTTAAGATCATAATTAAAAAAAGCCCTGTCCTTTGTATCCAGCTAGCAACAGAATCAGTACAAATAACAACATACAGAAACAGGTTAACATTATTTGTAAATTCAGGTCGGGTTTCCAGGAACATATAGAAGCCTTATTTGTATTGTAAAAGATAAACAGACAGATACACAATCCAGGGTTCCATTACAAATACACAAAACACACACTTCAGTCGTAGAACTGAATAAACTTTTTTCAGTTCTAACTTTAAATGTAGAGACAGTATCAGCCTCCTTAACTGAGACAGGTAATTTGTTCCAGAGAAGAGGTGCTCTGAGAACGTTTGGGTACCACTAAATTTTTAGATTAGATTAGATTAGATTCAACTTTATTGTCATTACACAGGTACAAGTCCAGGGCAACGAAATACAGTTAGCATCCAACCAGAAGTGCAAAACAGTTATTAACAACAGAATATAATAATATGGGTATACGCAGAATATACATATTATGAACAGTATAGACAGGATATACAGGGTATGTACAGATTCAAACAGGGTATCTACAGATTCAAATGTACAGATGTACAGATTCAAATTAGACAAGCAGAAATTACCGGGTAGCATGTATATACAGGTAGTGCAAATGATGCGATTGAACAAAAAGAACAGATGTGCAAAGTGAACAAAATGTGAACAAAATGTGCAGGTGGTGCAGTAACAGATGTGCAAAATGGACAGATAAATAACAAATAACAAATAACAATTCACATATGCAAGTGGTGCAAATGTACAAACAGAATGTGCAAATATAGGAAGGGGGGGGTTCTATGGGGGGCGGGGGTTATATAGGGGGGCGGGGGTGTAGTGGAGTTCAGGAGTGAAACACTTCTGGGGAAGAAGCTGTTCCTCAGTCTGCTGGTTCTAGACCGGAGACTCCTGAGGCAATAGCCGGCATCTTGGGATCTTAGTGTCCTTATGTGGTGATAGAGTGCAAGAAGACCAGAGAGGTACTGCTCATCCATGCAGAGATTTGTAGGTTAGCATTTGAATCACTTCTGACTTGGATAGGGAGCAAGTGTAGAGAGATAAGAGTAGATTTTATGTGATCATACTTCCTAGTTCTGGTCAGTAGTCTAACAGCACCGTTTTGCCCCAGCTTACAAATGTTTTACGTAGTGTGGCTAAAGAATGAGGACTAGTGATGTCGGGAAAGAGCACTTCATTAAAGCAGCAGTTCTTTACAGCTGATGAAACAAAGCAGAAACTCCCAAAACTCAAATACGAGGATGCTAATTCTCCCAGCACTCAAACTCAAGAGTAGGCTGGACTAGAGCTCTTGGTTCTGGGCTGCATTGGCTGCTTGGTACCTCCTCAAGGGATTCTGTTGGAAAAAAGTTTCAGAGGATTAGCGACATGCGACCACAGGCACAAACCAGAAGAAAACCCACCCATTAGGGCAGTGGTTCTCAATCCTGGTCCTCAGGGCCCACTGTCCTGCATGTTTTAGATGTTTCCCCCTTCCAACACACCTGATTCAAATGAAGTGTAATTATCAGGCTTCTGCTGAGCTTCATAGTGACTCATTCAATTGAATCAGGTGTGTTGGAGCAGGGAAACATCTAAAACATGCAGGACAGTGGGCCCTGAGGACCGGAATTGAAAACCACTGCATTAGGGAATGTTGTTGGTCCTTCCTTTAAGGCACAGCGGACAAGCTCTTACACGATGCAGGTGTGTCTGTTCATTATTGCTCGTCAGCAATGGGGAGGGGAGGCTGGGGAGGATCTGTCCAGGGTGCTGGCCAGTGGATCTCATGGTGTGGCGGCTCGGGAGCTGTCCAGGGTGCTGCCAGGTTATACCCTGGACCCATGCTGATCCCCACCTTTTGCGCTCCATACCACCACAGTAGGTATTTGGGAGAGTAATGCAGTGCAATAATCCAATTGGATTTAACAAATGCATGTATTATTTTTTCAGCGTTGTGCCCAAGGACACAACATCACATAGCCAGAGCCAGGAATCTCACAACCTTCGGATCATAAGGCATTCATTAATTCATTTAGCAGACGCTTTTATCCAAAGCGACGCACAGTAAGTACAGGGACATTCTCCCTGAGGCAAGTAGGGTGAAGTGCCTTGTCCAAGGACACAATGTCATATAGCCACAGCCGGGGCTCGATCTCACAACCTTCCGATCACGAGGCCAACGCCTTAACCCACTGAGCAACCTGACTTGAGCCTTTTCTTGAAAGTGGGGAGATAGTCGGTGTCTCTGATGGAGGTGGAGAGTTGATTCCACCTTTGAGGAGTCAGGAAGGGAAGATTTATGCTGGGACCGGGTGCTCTTGAGGGGTGGGACCACTAGACGGTTGTCAGAGGAAGACTGTAGGTGGCGGGTGGGAGTGTAAGGTCGGAGGAAATACTTGATATAAATGGGTGCAGTCCCGTTCACTGTTTGGAAGGTCAGTACCAGGGTCTTGAATCTGATACGGGCCATGATGGGAAGCCAGTGGAGGGCGATGAGGATCGGGGTGACATGGGAGCATCTGGGTAGATTGAAAACCAGGCGGGCTGCGGCTTTCTGGATTCTATGGAGGGGGCGGATTGCGCATCTAGGCGGAGATGTCTGTGAGGCAGGCCTCAATCCTAGCTGAGATCCCCAGATTGGTTGGGGGGAACGATGGGTATAGCTGCGTGTCGTCAGCATAGCAGTTGAGGGGAAGCCATGGGAGGTAATGATTGGTCAGAGTGAGGGGGTGTACAGGGAGAATAAGAGAGGTCCAAGGTCAGAACCCTGTGGGACACCAGTGGAGATCTGGCAAGGACCAAGATCCATTTAAGTGCAGTGCCAGTGATGCCCATCTCAGAGAGTCTGGGGAGCAGAGGAGCTCCTGGATAAGCATCCATCATAGTGGATAAACTGTGCTCTATCAGATAAATATTATCTAAACCACTGGAGTGAAGTACCAGAAATCCCAACATAATTTTCCATACATTCCAGAGAATTTCATCATCCACAGTGTCACTTGGGTCAAGGAGAACCAGGACAGAAATAGAGCCTGCATCATAGGATAATAGTAGATCATAACTACCTTGGCTAGTGCAGTTTCAGTACTATGGTGAGGGTGAAATCCAGACCAGAGAAAATCATGTACAGTAATCCCTCGTTTTTCACGGGGGTTAGGTTCCAAAAAGCACCTGTGATAAGTGAAATCCGTGAAGTAGAAACCTTTATTTTTTTTAGAATTATTATACTGTACAATTAAATTTAAATTAAAGATTCATGCATTCCGTAATGCCGACCTACAGCCGCACAGCTTTTACCCTCCTTCAGCATGTCCAGAAGTTGAACTTTTTCTGCGACTGTTAACATCTTCCTCCGACCGCAGGTGCCTTTGTCGGTGCAGAACGTTTTGTCGACATTATTGGTTAAGAGAATTTGCTTGTACAAGAGACATTTCCGTGTATTTTATTCGTTTTACTGTTTTGCACGTGTACAGTGCATACAGTATTACAGTGAACCGCAACGTTATTGACGCACAGATAGAGAAGCAAAGAGACTGTTCAGCCAATCAGAATTCAGAACACAATGCACGATAAAAAAAACATGAAGTAGCGAAACCGTGAAAAGTAAACCGTGATATAGCGAGGGATTACAGTAACTGATTTGAGGTAAGGTGTTCAGTGAGCTTTTGTGCTCCAACTTTTTCTATAATTTGTGAGAGAAATGGCTGATTTGAAATTGGCTTTTAGTTGCAAAGAGAGAAGTGTAAGGGTTTAGGGCTTGGGGTTAATGGGGGACATTCGGATTGGGCATTTTCTTAAAACTGATACATTCAAGTTAATTATAATAATATTAATTGTTAAATACGTTCAGATACATTTTCATTATTTGAAAATCATTGATTTCATTGATTAACTCTTTTTTCAGATTCTGAATATTTTATTAATCCTGGACTATCTCCTTGGTTTAACATGGTTTAACTAACTTGCCCCACCCCTTTATCCCTGTGTGCACTATTCTAATCTTTTACCTAACACCCTTACCCCGCTGTGCTTTTGCGAGACTGTGTGCCGTTGCTGCTAAGGAGTTTCCCCCTAGGGGATTAATAAAGTATTCTGAATCAGAATTATGTACAGGCTATACAATTTTACAAGTATTGCTCTTGCAGAATATACAGTGTTGTGTTTCAGGATTTACAGGGTTTTTGCAGAATATACATTATATTATACGTTATACGTGATATTACAGGATGTTATGTCATATATAACAATGTATATCCTGTAAAATGACCCCTGCTCAGTGCTTCTAGTGTTAAGAGGGTGGCAATTTTTTTTGCTTTGTTTAAGGTGAGTATATTGATAAAACATGAGTGTGTATTTCATCCTTTAGTATGGCCTCAGGAGGAGTACATAGTGGAGTACTCTCTGGAGTATGGCTTCCTCCGGCTGTCCCAAACCACCCGACAGCGACTCAACATCCCCGTCATGGTGGTCACTCTAGGTAAGCTACAGTTGGTGCAGTTAGTGCAAGAAGTTATATGAGAAGAATCAGTGATATAAGTATATGGCCTTGAATCCATATTATTATTTAATCTATTTAAGCACTCCTTTCAAGCATTGTTAGAGATTGTAGTTTATAGTTATAGTCTTTACAAATATTAAAGGAATTCAGCTACAAGGCAACTTTGATTTGACTTTGATTGTGTATGGTTAGCTACTTACCTTTAAATTTATTCATTTAGCTTTTATCCAAAGCAACTTACAAGACAGAGTTTTACACAAAAGCATCGGTCACTGATCATAGCAACGTGATAGACCCAAAACATAGCAGGTTTATAGATTATGAGACGTACAGTTGTGGTCAAAAGTTTACATACACTAGTGAAGATCATGTATGCCATGGCAATATAGGGTTTTCAATAAACTCTACAACTCTTATTTTTCTGTGATGGAATGATAAGGAGCACATATTTCTTTGTCACAAAAAACATTCATGAAAATTTTTTCTTTTATGAATTTATTATGGGTCTTTTGAAAATGTGACAAAATCTGCTGGGTCAAAAATATACATACAGCAATGTTAATATTTGGTTAAATGTCCCTTGGCCATTTTCACCTCAATTAGGCGCTTTCGGTAGACATCCACAAGCTTCTGGCAAGCTTCTGGTTGAATCTTTGACCACTCCTCCTGACAGAATCGGTGCAGTTCAACTAAATTTGTTGGTTTTCTGAGTTGGACTTGTCTCTTCAGCACAGTCCACATATTCTCTATGGGGTTTAAGTCAGGACTTTGGGAAGGCCACTCTAAGACCTTAATTCTAGCTTGATTTAGCCATTCCTTCACCACTTTTGATGTATGTTTGGGGTCATTGTCCTGTTGGAACACCCAACTACGTCCAAGACCCAACTTTCTGGCTGATGATTTTAGGTTTTCCTGCAGAATTTGGAGGTAGTCTTCCTTCTTCATTATTCCATTTACTTTCTGTAAAGCACCAGTTCCACTGCCAGCAAAACAGGCCCACAGCATAATACTACCACCACCATGTTTGACGGTAGGTATGGTGTTCTTGGGGTGAAAGGCCTCACCTTTTCTCCTCCAAACATATTTCTGGTCATTGTGGCCAAAAAGCTCAATTTTAGTTTCGTCTGACCACAGAACTTTCCTCCAGAAGGCCTTGTCTTTGTCCATGTGATCAGCAGCAAACTTCAGTCGAGCCGTAAGGTGCCGCTTCTGGAGTAATGGCTTCCTTCTTGCACGGCAGCCTCTCAGCCCATGGCGATGTAGAACACGCTTGACTGTGGACACTGACACATGTGTTCCAGCAGCCTCCAACTCATTGCAGACTTGCTTTTTGGTGGTTCTTGGTTGACTCTTGACCAACCTGACCAATTTTCTCTCAGCAGCAAGTGATAGCTTGCGTTTTCTTTCTGATCGTGGCAATGATACAACTGTGCCATGCACTTTATACTTACAAACAATTGTTTGCACAGTTGATCTTGGGACCTGCAACTGCTTTGAAATGGCTCCAAGGGACTTTCCTGACTTGTTCAAGTCAATGATGCGCTTTTTCAGATCCGTGCTGAGCTCCTTAGACTTTCCCATTGTAGTATTTCTGGCTGAGTCTAGTGAATGTGTCAAACAAGCCCTATTTACATGGACTGAAAGAAGTCACCAGCTGGAGTCAATCATAATCACTCGTAAGAAGTTAGGAGGCCATGCCAAAAAGCAAATTGGATTGAAACAACTTTTTCTACATCACCAAATTGGTAATTCAAGGTGCTGTATGTATATTTTTGACCCAGAAGATTTTGACACATTTTCAAAAGACCCATAATAAATTCGTAAAAGGACCATTTTTCATGAATGTTTTCTGTGACAAAGAAATATGTGCTCCTTATCATTCCATCACAGAAAAATAAGAGTTGTAGAGTTTATTGAAAACCCTATATTGCCATGGCATACATGATCTTCACTAGTGTATGTAAACTTTTGACCACAACTGTACATCATGAGAAGACAATAAGTGCCAAGAGAAGAGCCATAAGAGCATTCAGCCAAACAAATTCACAAATTTAAGGCAAGCATCTCCGATGGCAATAGTGTACTTGAAGGAAGCAAACATTAAAGCAACAACAGCTGTAGTGCACCTGAGTACCAAAATACCTATGTACGATTAGGACCTTCAAAAAGACAACAGGTCCCCCGGAAGGACTTGCCCAGCTATTATCCCTGAGTGCCATTGAATTCTTCTCTGAAGACACAGGTTTATTGTGTAGCCAGCACTATAATTTAGTACAGTGAACAGACAGTTTTGCTGGAATTACTTGGTGCATTATCACCTGATGACGGACACCCCAACATCATTTTCCTTTGCTGTCTAAAATCAGCAAAAATGTCTAAAAATGTAAAGACACTGAATGAATGATGTCATTAAACACCAGGACTATGGTCAGCTGGGGCAGCCACAGTTTCCACAGTAATTGTATCCCCTCTAGTTATTATTATTATTATTATCTGTGAAATGGCTCAATATCTCAAAGTCCTGTCCAGTTTTTGTCCCCCAATTCGCCCCAATGATGCAACAGGACACTCACTACTCCCAGATGGCTAGTGGCCCACATGCGCCCATAGGTGGCACTGTAAACCACGCCCAGAGTCTACATGATTTTCTTAGTGTCCCTTTACTCCAAAATGCCTGGAATTTGAGGAAATAAAAACATTCAAAACCTCCTCATGAACCATAGATCCAATCAACTTGAAATCTAGCTGACCAGCATTCCATAAAAATATTAAACAATATTTATATTTGACACCTAGACAAGTGTTTCAGGGAGGTTACCTCTTATCTGATGGTACAAGTGATTCTTTTTGTTTTTAGATCCTCTGAAAGATCAGTGCTTTGGGGATGGTTTCAGCCGCTTTCTCCTGGATGAGTTTCTCGGCTACGATGATATCCTTATGTCCAGTGTCAAGGCACTGGCCGAGAATGAGGAAAATAAAGGTATGTTTATGTGCATTATGTGTTTAGAGAATGGTACACTACCTTGTAATCTACTCACTTTTGTCTGATTCGAATATGTGGCAATTTTCAAGCATTTTTTTGCATTTTGTCCACAGGTTTCCTTAGGAATGTGGTGTCTGGTGAACACTACAGATTTGTAAGCATGTGGATGGCTCGTACCTCTTACCTAGCGGCTTTTGTCATCATGGTCATATTTGTAAGTGGTTCAGTGCACCATTTCTGTTGCAAGTTACCTGTAAAATCATCATCCCAATGGCAACCTTAGATCAGGGGACCTGACATTGCCTTGTTTTTGTGGTGTACGTGAGGGGAAAGGAATTTGTGCCAAACATGTTTTTCATCAATCTTGTTTCTTTCCATACCTACAGACCCTGTCAGTCTCGATGCTGCTGCGTTACTCCCACCACCAGATTTTCGTTTTCATAGGTGAGCAGATTGTTTCCCAAGCTTGAAAAATAACCCTGAGTACAAGATGGACTAGAAAATATAGACACAGGTTAAATATAGGTAAAACAAATGTTGGAACAGAATTAATAAAATAGATCAAATTTATAAATCAAATTCATAAATACTCAATATATATATATATACAGTGAGGAAAATAAGTATGTGAACACCCTGCTATTTTGCAAGTTCTCCCACTTGGAAATCATGGAGAGGTCTGAAATTGTCATCGTAGGTGCATGTCCACTGTGAGAGACATAATCAAAAGAAGTAATATCCAGAAATCGCGATATATAATTTTTTAAATATTTATTTGTATGAAACAGTTGCAAATAAGTATAAAAAATACAATTTAAAAAATCTGTGGCATTTTACCGCAAACCAGAACCCTCAAATTAAGGAACATCTGTAGATAACATAAAGCTATCTAATACATACCAATACACACGCAACATATAAAAAAATACATTATTTGTGTTGTTAATAACATATTAACATCAAATGTAAATGTGAAACATTTTGGACAATGTCTCTTTTGGACAGACTGCACTGGAGGTTCAATGACTTAACAGCTTTATTATGCCAAAAGTGTATTTCTTTGACTAGATTCACAAAGTAGTGGTCCGGTAAAATCATACAATTAAGGTGTACAGCTGAATTCCATCTAAAATGTATGATTATATATTTTAGTATTTTTTCACTTATTTTTTCTCCCCTCTCTGCCCACAGTGGACCTACTGCAGATGTTGGAAATGAATATGACCATTGCCTTCCCTGCAGCTCCTCTGCTCACCGTCATTCTGGCCCTTGTGGGTAAGATCCTTCAAGTGGTTTGGGCCAAACCTTGAAATAACAATTCTATTGTATTTTATCAATACATGTAATACAGCATAGCAAATTAAGATGTTGTTTGTGTTTATTGATGCATTTGTGTTCTCTTATGCACAGGACTGAAATGTTAAATAATTAATTTGGCTTGTTGGACTTTAGGTAGAACACCTGTGGGACCTGGTCGTAAAGCCAATACATTTTTTTGTGCATGTCTGTTATACATTGTACAACTGTATGCACATGACTACTGTATATGCGATACGGAACGTGTATTGGCTTTATGACCAGGTATATATATATATATGCATCGTTTGTGACATTGATTTTGCTACACTTAAATTTACAGGCATGGAAGCCATTATGTCAGAATTCTTTAATGACACAACCACAGCCTTCTATATCATCCTAATTGTATGGTTGGCTGACCAGTATGATGCCATCTGCTGCCACACCAACACCAGCAAACGTCACTGGCTGAGGTAAAACCCAAACACATCTGTTCACACCAACATTGGTCATTTTTGGGTGGGCTTGTTTGGGGCCTAAGCAAATCCACACACCACTCCAGTACGATTGGCTGGAGATTTGGGATCACACAAGCATGAGCCAAACTCAGCTGCAACTTGTCATTCTAATCATACAGTCCTTTCGCTTATGTTTGAGGCAATTTCAGCTAAGGTATTCCCTCTTTTTTCTTTTCAAGGTTCTTCTATCTGTATCACTTTGCGTTCTACGCCTATCACTATCGCTTCAATGGGCAGTACAGCAGCTTGGCACTGGTGACCTCCTGGCTCTTCATACAGGTGATATGGAAGTTCAGTTAGTCAATGCATATAAAAAGCATTCAAACTCCTTACACTTGTACAGATTTAGTTATTCTGGAACTTATGATGTTGTATTTGCAAAATCCTAGAGGGATGACTGTCAAAAAAATGCTACTATATTAGTAATGGTTAAAAAATATATTCTTTATTATTGTATACATTTCTAACCTCCTCCCCAGTTCAGTTTCTGCACAGAATAGACATGAATGGTTTTTAAATGTGCATCTCTTTTGTGAATGTGTTGCAATTACTTTCTGAAAATTCTTATAGCAAAATTTAAGGTTTAAATATGTATAAATAAGGTTCCAGCTGTGGTCCATCTCATTGACCCCTCAATCTACATCAACAAATATAAATCTATAACTGAATAGAATAGTCAAATAAATGTACATGTATTCATTTAGCAGACACCTTTATCCAAAGCGACTTACAAGAGAGAGCTTTACATAAGAGCTTCAGTCACTGAGCATAGCAACTTGATAGACCCCAACATAGCGGGCATCTAGATTACAAAACATACATCATGAGAACCAATAAGTGCCAAGGGAAGAACTATAAGAGCATTCAACATTATACAAGTTTTGAGGTGAGCCTCCGCCAGGCTGTAGTCTACCAAATAACATAAGGATCAAGTGAACAGCTTCAATGAATAGTTAAGATTTTGTGATGAAAACCTTAGTTAACTAGCTAATTGAAGTCACAAATGTGACAATGTCATACAACATTGGACTGTACAGTGCCAGTCTTGATAAGTGGACATTTTATAAACCATGTATTAACCATGACCTGGCTTCTATTCTGTAATCTATCCACAGCACTCAATGATCTATTTCTTTCACCACTACGAGCTACCTGCCATCCTGCAGCAGATCCGCATCCAGGAGATGCTCCTTCAGAACCAGCAGGCAGGCCAGGGCAACCAGACAGCTCTGCAAGATAACATCAACAATAACACAACCCAAGGCTCCGTTCCTGCTGCCATAGCTCCAGCTCAGGGAGGAGAAGCAGCGGATCAGACCAGTGCACCAAGAGAACCCCAAGCTGCCACCCAGACCCAGGTTCCCATGCAGGCGTCTCAGCCCAGCGACCTCGCAATGAGGGGGGAAGCAACATCAGACCTGAACTGGATGGCAGAGACTGCCGCCATCCTCACCGAGGCGTTTTCCTCATCCGTTCCCCAGCAGCAGCTTGGTGAATTCCTGCTGGATCGTGCGGAGAGGTCTGGAGTGGAGTTGGTTGAGGTCGATAGAGTGGAGAGTTCAAGTCTCAATGTTGTGGCAGAGATTCAGATGGGAGCAGCACATGGAGGTGAAGCAGGAGCAGAAGTTACAGATGTAAATTCTGCTAGTCCCAGTATGGTAGCGTTAGAATTCAGAAGCATAGGTGATTTTAGTCACAGTGCCCCAGGCCCACTGTTTTGTCACTCTGCTCAAAGTGAAGGTACCCAAAGAGGAGAGACTGACCCTCAGATGTTCCTCCCCCCCTCTTCCCAAACGGACTGTAGAGAGAACACCTTGGCACCCATATCCCCTCCCAGGCAAACCAACACAGACTGGGACTCTAAGAAATATGACCCCTCTAACTCAAATTCTGTCAAACCCACTCAATGTTGAGTCTACTTTCTCGCATTATGTTTTACTAGTCATTCACATAGGAACGGTGAACAGAGGAGAGGGGGAACAGACAGCAATGGACTGGTACAGACAAAAATGTGCCCCTCTGCACATTAGCTGTGGATGGGGGGTAGCTTTTAGTTTTCAACTGCTCGCAAAAGGCCGGACTTACCAGTTTCATGTTGTTATTGGAAGTATGTTTAGAATGTGACATTTTTCAGGTAAGCATTTGTAATCATATTTAAGGCTACTATGGTTTGATTATCATGTGATTTAGTCATGAATGACTGTTAATGAAATACACATTGTCAGAAATGTGTTAATCTAAAGACTGTACAACAAAGACCAAGATTTGAACCTATGTTTTCTGTTTACCTTATTCATTTATTGTGCATTTTGATACAGCTCAATGGTAAAAAAAAAAATACCAATTTGCCACAGAAATTACATGGTTTGACAGTCTATTGTGAAATAATGTATATCTGAACGATCAGTTGTATTGATGTGTAATTAGTCCGTAAACTCAAAATCAATATTTCATTTAGTTAGTGTCTATTTGTGAGAAAAGGAATTCATACATGAGACCTACTCAAAATGTCAATCTTACGTCTGTCCAAGACTGAGATGCTCAACCATATGCTGAAAATGTTCATGGAAAATAATATTGGAATCAAGCCTACGTGTTAACATATTCATGTGTTAAAGTAGCAGACCAAGATATTTTACAACTTGCTTCTTTTTATTTCTTAACAAAGTTGAAATCCTCAAAAAGTTGAAGGTAATAGAAATTTTGGCACGTCATTTGCATACAGAAATAATTTTGCTGTGATCAACGAGCAACTGCATAGTATTTAATTCTGGGTGGAGAAATGCACAACATTAAAGATTCCAAACTGGAACCCTGCTTTAAATTGTGTTGAAAAGTTATCTTAATAGCCTCATTGTGTTTGATGTGTCATTAAAGTTTCTTTATTATTTTTTTCTGACATTATTATTTTAAAGACTACCGTGCCACTGTATATGCCATGTGCCAAGGATGCATATGTGGCAGTAGTTCAAAATCAGGCCTTTGTAGCTTTTATGAATTCACTTCTCCAATTGTACGTTGCATAAAAGTGAGTATTTAGTGGCACTGATATTGAATAACAAAATATGCAACTGTGTATTGGCATGTTTTTCCAAGACTGCAGTCATTTTCAGTATTTCAATGTGTCCTGAGTAATATTTAATTGAAAACTATATATCTGACGATATATAGTCGGAAATAAAAGTAAATATATTTCCAATGAGGCTATTCACATATTTTCGCGTTACTTTGGCATTAACAAAAGAAATTAGGACAAAAATCTAGCTGTGTCCATCATTTTGAAAAAATGTATTTGAGTTCGTTTGACCTGATTTAGGGTGATTTAGGTACTTATCTTCCCGATAAGGAGTATATTGAGCCAAGGAGAGGATAAATTAAGCCACATTAGAGTACGGCTATTTTAAACGGAACCGTTTTACCTTAAAACATTTTTTTAACAAGTCCTGTTTGAAATGATCAGAACAGAAATTATTGGCTTCAAAGTAGTTTTGATAACAAAAAAAAAACTCCTCCCTCCCCTTTTGCCTCCATACCTCCTCCCTCTCTCTCCATGCCTCCTCCCTCCACTTCTCCCTCCATACCTCCTCCCTTCCTCTCCCCCCATACCTCCTTCCTTCCTCTCTCTCCATGCCTCCTCCCTCCACTTCTCCCTCCATACCTCCTCCCTTCCTCTCCCCCCATACCTCTTCCCTTCCTCTCCCCCCATACCTCCTCCATTCCTCTCCCCCCATACCTCCTCTCTCCACTTCTCCCTCCATACCTCCTCCCTTCCTCTCTCTCCATACCTCCTCTCTCCACTTCTCCCTCCGTACCTCCTCCCTCTCTCTCCATACCTCCTCCCTTCCTCTCTCTCCATACCTCCTCTCTCCACTTCTCCCTCCGTACCTCCTCCCTTCCTCTCTCCATACCTCCTCTCTCCACTTCTCCCTCCGTACCTCCTCCCTTCCTCTCCATACCTCCTCTCCACTTCTCCCTCCGTACCTCCTCCCTTCCTCTCTCTCCATACCTCCTCTCTCCACTTCTCCCTCCGTACCTCCTCCCTTCCTCTCTCTCCATACCTCCTCTCTCCACTTCTCCCTCCGTACCAACTCCATCCCACCTTCCTTATCTTTATTCCCTTCGCTTCAGAAATCGCAAGTTAACAGCAGCTCAGATCAGAGTCCAGATGAATGCCACACACAGTTCTAGCAGCAGACCCATCTCGGTCCATCTCGGTACACTGTCCTGAAGGTTTTCGATAAAAGCGTCTGCTAAATGAGTTTATTTTAAATGTTTCCCTGCTCCAGCACACCTGATTCAATTGAACGGTCATTATCAGGCTTCCACAGAGCTTGGTAACAGCCAATTCATTAGAATCAGGTGTGCTAGACCAGGGAAACATCTAAAACCTTCAGGACAGCGGCCCTCGAGGACCAGGATTGGACACCCCTGACCAAGAGGGTGCAGGTTTTTGTGTCAACCAAGCACTACTCCAGCTAATTTCACCAAGTAGAGAAACCTGTTGAACTGGAAACACCAGCCAATCATGGTGCTGCAGGGCGCTCTTCAGCCATTGTGTCCCAGACGCAAAGAGGGAGAGATGTGCAATGTTATTCGATTCAGAACACCAGAGGGCAGCAACGAGTAGCTGAAATACCTGTGACCTGTAGGCCTACTATCCTGACTCAGCAAAACTCAAACATAACCCAAAAGTGCCAGGATCAGTTGAATAAGTCGTCCATACCAATCATGGAAAGTGAATCTTCCCTTGTTATTCTTTAAAAATATATATATATATCTTTGTTAGGGGTGTCAGATAGCTCAATGGTTAAGGTGTTGGCCTTATGATCAGAAGGTTGTGAGATTGAGCCCCCGCTGTGGCTATATGACTGTGTCCTTGGGCAAGGCACTTCACCCTACTTACCTCAGGGAAAAATGTCCCTGTACTTACTGTTAGTCGCTTTCGATAAAAGCGTCTGCTAAATGAATAAATGTAAATGTATTTGCTCATGTAACTTCTATTCAGTTTGGATTCAACTTAACTTGACCCAAAAAAATTGCATTTAAATATATTCCAATTGTCAAATATGTCAATGTACATAGATCTATTAGTTCTTAAATTGTTCCAGGTGGCTTCTCATAAATGTGGTCATTTGTACCTTGCCACTGCACGTGCTTTGGAAACATTGGGCCAGCCTGGAGCTGTGAGAATATTGAATACTGTTATAAGCCTAGGCTTTTAACAGAGGAAAACTGACCCCTGCCACCGCTCAGAGACTCTCAAGGCCAGTGGATGATTTCGCAGATGTACGGAGTTTGAATAATGGGCACAAACAAAGGGTTCCAAATGAAAAGGTTTAGGCTTTATTTCGCCACCACTGTAGGGTGAAGTGGTAATAATGATAATGACTGAAGAAATAATAATCAGGGACAAGGGGAGGACTGGACAGGACCAAAGAAAAGAAATCAACATAAAGTTTCCTAAACTAAACACAAAGCAACCGACACACGAATAAGGTGTCCTAAACAAAATACAGCCGTGGTCTGTCCAGGTCTAGCTAGTGTATATAGACAGTAGGTTATACTACGGGTGATGTATACCCCAGGGCAGCTCTAAACTACTCCCCAGTCCTTGAACGAAAGAACAAGAAAACAACGTCCTGGACAACACTAAACACTACAGGACGAAACACAACAAGTCAATACAACAAATGGCAAACACAGAGGGAAAATCCAAAACAACAAACCACAAAAGTAGGCCTTACCCACATGTACTAATAGCGACTTATCTCCCCCTAAACAAACACAAAGTGGCCACATATATACTGGTGGAGGGATGGTTGATTATGGTCCCAGGTGAACCGGATTATGGAGAGGAGGAGTCATGAATGGGTGTAGGTTTGAGTGGCGCCACCTATGGGGAAACAGACAGCACAGCAGGGAATACACAAATACAACAACACAGACTGGGGGTCGTAACACGCCCCCACCAAAAGAACACAACTATAAGGTTGGTGTGAATACTAACCAAAAGACCCCAGTCTAAGACCTCTCCCACACTCGCGACAGAGCGTCGGCCACCACATTGTCAGTACCCTTGATATGGCAGATCTTGATGTTGTAGCCTTGAACAACCAAAGCCCACCGCATGAGGCGGCGGTTGTGATTGTACATCCGGTTTAGAAACACCAAAGGATTATGGTCAGTATACACTTCGACAGGCATGGCCGTTGAACCAACATACACCTCAAAGAACTGTAATGCTAACAGTAACGCCAAGGTTTCCTGTTCGACAGTAGAGTACCTGGCCTGACAAGGGTTAAACTTGCGGGAGAAAAAACACACAGGACGATCAACACCTTCATCGTCCTCCTGTAGGAGCACTGCACCTGCCCCTACCACACAGGCATCCACTTCCAGTTTAAAAGGTCTGTCAAAATTCGGAGCTGCCAAAACTGGAGCAGAGCACAACAATAACTTAGCCATCTCAAAGGCAGTCTGGCTTTCAGGCGTCCACTTAAAGGGCACCTTTGGGCTGATCAAAGCGGTCAGCGGGGCTACTACGGACGAAAAGTTCTTACAAAACGTTCTGTAATAACCCACCATGCCCAAGAACCGGCGTAGCAGACGACGGGAAGTGGGCACTGGGTACTGACTAATAGCCTCGACTTTCCTTGCCACAGGGCGCACCTGTCCACGACCCACCTCTTTCCCCAGATAGGTCACAGTTGTTTTTCCGAATTCACACTTTGCCAAATTCACTGTTAAGGAAGCAGCCTGTAACCGCTCAAAAACCTCTTTCAGAGTAGAGACATGTTCATCCCAAGTAGAGGAGTGAATCACTAAATCATCCAGGTAAGCAGTACAATTTCTCACCCCAGCGAGCACTTTATTCACTAACCTCTGAAATGTAGCTGGTGCATTACGCATGCCAAATGCCATGACCTTGTACTGCAGAAACGTGTCTGGTGTAACAAACGCTGAGATTTTCGAGGCACGTTCTGTTAAAGGAACCTGCCAGTAACCTTTCAGCATGTCTAATTTACTTACATAAGTAGCAGACCCGATTGTGTCAACGCAGTCATCAATGCGCGGCATCGGGAAAGAGTCGGGCATGGTGACCGCATTGACCCGTCTGTAGTCTGTACAGAGCCTAGCTGTGCCGTCTGGTTTTGGCACTAGGATGCAGGGAGAACTCCACGGGCTGCTGCTGGGTTCTGCCATGTCGTGCTCCAATAAGTACCTTGTCTCTTTCTCCATCAGCTCCCGCTTACGGGCGTTGACTCTGTACGGGTGCTGTCGAATCGGAGTCGCACCCCCTACATCCACGTCGTGCGCTAGCACCGTGGTTCGGGTGGGAACATCCTTAAAGATCTCAGGAAATCTTAAGATTATTGCTATCAGTTCGTTTTGTTTACTGTGGTCTAAATGTGGCATTATGGAAGGCAAGACTGTCAGACTTTCCGAATTGCTCAACCGTTCACCTTGTACATGAGCGGTCTTTGGCTCCAACCCATCCTCCTGATCGTCCTCCAGGGAGTCCAAGCACATCACCGCAATGGCAACGACAGCCGCACCTTGGACATTGGGCAAACAAGGTTTACGCACATAATACTCTTTTAACATGTTAACATGACAGAGCCTTGATGAGCGCCTTCGCTCTGGTGTTCTCACAACATAATTAGTGTCACTTAATTTCCTCTCCACCACGTGTGGACCAGTATACCGAGCGGACAGAGACGAGCCCTGTACCGGCAGTAACACCAGGACCTTGTCCCCTTCCCTAAACTCGCGGATCTTAGCCTTCTTGTCATAGTTCTTCTTCATTTTTGTCTGGACCGACAAGAGAGATTGGTGTGCCAATTCGCATGCGTCACGGAGACGGTTACGCATCTCATGTACATAGTTGTACACGTTCTTTGGCACATTTGTAGGCGACTTGGACGAAAGGATGTTTTCCTTAAGCACCTTCAACGGACCCCTCGGGGTATGTCCGAACACCAAATCTGCAGGACTGAAACCCAAAGACTCCTGTACTGCCTCCCTAACAGCAAACACCACATACGGCACTCCCTCATCCCAACCACCTCCTGTTTCCAGACAATATTTGCGAAGCATTGATTTCAGCGTTTGGTGCCAGCGTTCTAACGCACCCTGGCTTTCTGGATGGTAAGGAGTTGATGTCTGATGACGGATGGAGAGGTTATGCAACACATGTGACAACAGTTTGGACATGAAATTGCTTCCCTGATCAGTTTGGATTTCCTTAGGAAGACCAAATGTAGTAAAGAATTTGATGAGCGCTTTGGTCACGGTCTTAGCGGTGATGTTCCGTAGTGGAACAGCTTCAGGGTAGCGAGTAGCACAGCACATTATTGTCAACAGAAACTGGTTTCCTGACCTTGTTTTTGGCAATGGACCCACACAATCCACAATAATCCTGTCAAATGGTTCCCCCACCACCGGGACTGGACAGAGAGGAGCGCGGGGAACGGATTGGTTGGGCTTACCCATGACCTGGCACACATGACACGTTTTGCAATACTCTGCAACATCGGACTTTAACCCAGGCCAGAAAAAGTGTTGGAGAATGCGGTCATATGTTTTTGAGATCCCCAAGTGGCCAGACCATGCCGGGTCATGAGCCACAGACAGGACCTGCTGTCTATACAACGTAGGAAGAACCACCTGTGACACAGTGCTCCAGTCTCCATCTATGTCATGCGCTTTCCATTTGCGCATCAGTACACCATTTTCCAAGTAGAACGCTCTTCTACTGTCTTTTGCTTCCTCAGCGGAAACAACTGTTCGAAAACATGTCGCTAAACTACCATCCCCCTTCTGGGCCTCAACCACATTAGAGGTTGTAGCGGACAACAAAATATCCCCTAAGTGGGTGCTCTCCACCCGGGCAGCCTTTATGGGTGCCTCTTTCTCCCTTGACACAGGAGCATCCTCTAAGACAGAATCTCCTAGATTCACTAAGTCTCCAAACTTCCTGCTTTGTGCTCGAGTGACAACACAAGCTGGAAACACATGTGGAAACTCTGAAGACAACACATCATTGTCTGACCTGGTGTCTGGTTTTTCCACCACTTCCAACACAGGTTTCACTGTGCCGCCCGCAATGTCATTGCCAAGGAGCAAAGACACACCTTTGATGGGTAGTTTCTCCACCACTCCAACCCTAAAACAACCAGAAACAATGTTGGACTCCAAGTTCACCCAATGCAACGGGACTGCTTTTGTCCCCATTTCTATCCCCTGCAGTAGTACCTGTGTGCCTACAGCAGTGCTATCTGAACAAGGCAACACATTGGCTAGGATCAGGGACTGTGCAGCCCCTGTGTCCCTTAGGATAGCCACACGTTGCCTACTCTGTAGGTCACCTGTCAAGGATACCCAGCCGGTAGACATAAAGGGCGTGTAACTGTCTTCTGACAAAGGGGTTTTAGCTGCACAGCTGTACGACTGGACTAACCCCACCTCCTTGGATCTGCGTGGAGGCGATCTCTGCTTATTTTTCAAGGTGGGACAGTCAGCTAGAACATGCCCCACCCGGTGGCAGTAAAAGCACTCTCTACCTTCAGGTTTCGTAGACCCCTCGGCCAATTGAGGACGAGCGTAACGGGACGACACCACAGGCTGGGGATTGGAGAACACTGTCTTATGGGTTAAGGCGTATTCGTCTGCCAAGACAGCCGCCTGAGCCATGGACGCCACTCGTTGCTCATTAAGGTGGACTACGATACGGTCAGGCAGGTGATTCTTAAAGTCTTCCAGCAAGACTAGTTCCCTCACCTCTGTCAGGGTAGTGGCCTTACTGGCAGAACACCATTTATCAAAAAGGGACTCTTTGTCCCTGGCGAACTCTACATAAGTCTTGTTAGTTGTTTTTCTGTGGTTCCTGAAGCGCTGTCTGTAAGCTTCAGGGACCAGTTCATACGAGCGCAACACTGTGGCTTTAACAACATCATAACAGAGACTGTCTTCTAGGGACAGGGAGGCCACTACCTCCTGAGCCTTTCCGGTAAGCCTACACTGCAACAGTAATGGCCACACTTCTTGGGGCCATTTCAGCGCTCCAGCCACCCTCTCAAAAGCTGAGAAATAGCTGTCTACCTCAGCTTCCCTGAAGGGGGGCACCAAAACAATATTTTTGCTGACATCAAAATGTCTAAACCCGCTAGGTGACGATGATCCACCCATCCCCGCCTCTAGCTCCATCTGTCGAATCCGTATTTCCTTTTCTGCCTGTATTTGCAGTTTCTTTACCTCTAACTCCAACTCAAATGTCCTCCTGTCTGCCTGGTCCCTCAACTCGCCCTCGAGACGGGACAAACGAAGGCTGAGCTCTGCCGCCTCCCCCGAACCAGGAAAAACAGGAGAACCAGGGTTGTATTTTGGCAGCGTTCGAGGAGCGGGGAAAAGACCCTCAACCCCCCTGTCCACTGACCGTGTGGGCGAGGACCTCAGCGGTTCTTTGGTTTCCCCATCTTCCTCCTCGCTCTCACCCTCTTCCACCATCGTTACAACCCCTTGTTCTAGCAAACCACCTGTAACAACTGCCAGGACTTCGGCCCTAAGAGCTTGTTTCCTAGTAGCGATGCCAAAGTGATCCGCGATCGCTAACAGGTCCGCTTTACGCAGTCCTGACAGGTCTGTATAAGACGGGTCATCAACGGGTCATCAACAACATAAAGTTTCCTAAACTAAACACAAAGCAACCGACACACGAATAAGGTGTCCTAAACAAAATACAGCCGTGGTCTGTCCAGGGGGGTATTGCACAAAACTAGGATAAGGGATTAAGCCGGGCTATGTTGGTTATCCTGGCTGAATTTAGCCTCAAGTCGGTTGCACGAAAGCCGATAAAACTTAGCCTGGCCAAGTTACCATGGTGATTTATTCTCCGCAGCTAGCCTGCTCCGGACCAGGCTAACAGCCAGGCTAAGATTAATCCTAGTGATTCACCTGCATTTCCACAGTCAATCCTGTGAGGAATTCACGTGTTTTACAGCATGTCCATGATCTTTTTAAATATGTTGCATCATTTTAATTATAATGCATTTAACATTTACACATATTTAGTATATTGTCATTTCTCATTTCAATTAAATCTACAACAGTCTTTTAATATTAAAGTGGTCATCATTTTAAATATACTGCATAAATAATGTACATATAGTATGTTGTCATTTCTCATTTCATTTAAATCTACAACAGTATTTTTATATTTATTTATTTAAGTGGTATTATTATTACTCTGGCCAAGTGTTATATTGATATGCTGATGAAGACTGCTCGTCAAACTGCCGTCAGAGCTTTCATAAAGATGTGTTTTATTGCAGTACAGTTTTTTTCGCTACTTCACGGATTTGCATCGTGCATTGTGTTTTGCATTCTGATTGTTTAAACAGTCTGTCCGCTTCTTCTCTACCTGTGCATCAATAAAGCTGCAGTTTACTGTAATATGTACTGTACACGTACGTAACATTCGCAGAAAAAGTTAAACTTATGGAAATGGACTTCCGTTCGTTCCATAAATAAGGAGGAAAATAATACAGTAATTGTAAAAAAACAAAACAATAAAGGTTTCTACGTATTTTGCCTATCACGGGTTCTTTTCGGAAGGCAACCCCCGTGAAAAAGAGGGTTCACTGTAATTGAGATTACAGAACGCACCTGATGAAGTTGCAATGGTGATTTCAATTAAGTCTGTGATGAGGGCAATGTAGTATATATAGGTTCAACTCCTATTAACCTGTTTCCTATTAATAATGGCGTGTCCTTTTCTGGATGACATTTTGGATGAAGAAGCCCTAATCCTCAGAAGGGCATTTAGACGTGAGAGAGTCTTCAGGGACAGGTCAGACCCATTGGCCTTTGGAGATGAATATCTCCTTGAGAGATATAGATTCTCTGCCGATGGGTTAAGATATTTATGTAGATTGCTGGGTCCAAAAATCCAGCATCAGACGGCACGGAGTCATGCGCTCACTGTACCGCAGATGGTCTGCGTTACATTGAGATTTTTTGCCAGTGGGAGCTTTTTGTATTCCGTTGGTGATGCAGAGAACCTGAATAAAGGCACAATTTGCCGAACAATACGACGCGTATGTCTGGCAATTAAGTCCGTTATTCAGGTTTTCATTAACTTCCCTGGCCACAGAAGACCCCACTACATCAAGGAGGAGTTTTACAAGATAGCAGGTAATGTCAATTTCAACGTGCAACCATTTGATATGTCAAAGTTGGATACTCACTATTTTTTGTTACAGCTTTCCCTAACATCATTGGTGCAGTGGATTGCACACACATCCGAATCAAACGCCCCTCAGGGGAACACGAGGGAGACTACATTAACAGGAAATCCTTCCACAGTATCAATGTTCAGGTACGAGTAATTTGTGGTTACTGTGACATACATTAATTATGTGCATTAATTGACCTAAATAGGTTACAACTTAACATTTCAGATGATCTGTGATGCTGACTGCCTTGTCAGCAATTTGGAGGCAAAGTGGCCTGGGTCAGTGCATGACTCCAGAGTCTTTCGGGCCAGTCCAATTTACCAGAAACTCTCACAAGGTAAGCCACACATTTTATTTGTGCTGTAAGCACCTTGGACATCATGAGTGTTTTCTGCTGTGTAGTTTTCTAAATGATATCTTGTATTATCAGGCGAATTCTCTGGTGTGCTGCTGGGAGACAAAGGCTATGCCTGTGAGCCATTTCTCCTGACTCCCCTCATGGACCCCCAAACCACCCCACAGCAGGCCTACAACCAGGCACACAGCAGGACAAGGGCACGGATAGAGATGACCTTTGGCCTTCTGAAATCCCGGTTTCAGTGTCTGCACCACCTGCGGGTTTCCCCGGACAGGGCCTGTGATATAATTGCTGCATGCGCAGTACTGCACAACATTGCAGGCCTAAGAAAAGAGAGGCCTCCCCGAGTGGCTGTTGATGTTGACTGGGAAAATGCTCCCATCTTCCCAGACAACATTAATGGCAGACTCGTCAGGGAACAATATATTACTAACTTTTTCACCTAATTTTTGGATTTAACATATCTTTAGTTAATAAAAACACTTTAAATGTTATTGTTTACTGTGTGTGCATTTTGTTTAGCATTAGTGGTTCTCTTTTAAATTGTACTTCACAGACATGAAAAAGGGAGGCCACCACAATGTTTTCTAATTTTTATTATTTTTGGGGGGGGCAGTCCGCATTTGCAGTGGTTGCTTGGATCTGGAACAGAGAGAGCAAAAGCAACAAAGATTAAAACACTGTAGTGCAGTTATGATTACTGTGTGCACTGAAATACTCACTTCTCTTTCTAGTTTCTGGATTTCCAGGTCCAGTTTCCTGAGTGTCTGCTGTTTGATTTGTAGATCCAGATCCATTTCTTTAAGTTTTTTTTTTTTTTACTTTGATTTTAATGTCTGCCAGCTCTATTTGTCTTGCAAGGTGCTTGCCATATAGATTTCTGACAGTCTGTGAATTCTGTAAAAGAAATGTCAATTAGCACAGCAGGGTTTGTGCATAATATAGATTTAATTTAGGCAATACTCACAATGCTAGCAGGCTGCTGAGGAGACTGTGCAGCATCTGGGTCCTATTACACAAATGTATTCTTAGCACCACATCACTGACTTCATATTCTTTAATAAGCAGGGTTTCTCCACAACATTGACATACCTCAAACCTTCTGGACTCCACTGACACCGTCTCCTCATCTGCAGAAGTGCATTCTGCAGCTGCAGATGTGCCTTCCCCCTGACATATACATACATGTATAGACAGAACTCAAATTAAGATTTCACAGCACATTCAAGCCTGTGATTTCAATTCAATGTACTAACCGGATCATCTTCTGGTGGCTCCAGAAGTGTGACTGTGTTCCCCGACACTGCAAGAAAGTCCAAAGTCAGACAGTAAAATATATTTGATTGTGTTCCATGTACAGTAGTACTGCAATATGTACCTTGTATGAAGTGAACAGTTTCAGTGGCTGGGACAGAGTCTGTTACTGTCCCTCCCTGGATCCCCTCCATCACTGGCCTCCCTTTATTTAAATGGAGTGCCAGCTCTTCAGCTGGGGTCAAATCCTGGCTCGGTGGGCCGCCCCCTGTGCCAGATCTATGGGCTTTTTTTTTTAATGCTACAATCATACAGATATTCAACATGTCAGCTGACACCTAATTCATTCACCTCATTTTTTCCACTACATTAAGTCACTTACCAGCCTGCAAAATGTTCTTATATTTAATTTTTACTTGCTGCCAGGTCCTTTTATGGCCCGACAAGTTAGTTCTTTATGAAGGATACAGATAAAACATGGGGAAATGATATTAAATGACACACATTGTGGATAATTGTTTGCCCTTATTTGTACTCTACAGTATATTCCCTGAGTAACGTGCGCGTCTAATTGCCACAGTTAAAGCAAAGTGTACAACAGTTAATTAGAAAGACTTGAAAAGCTGCTTTAGCCCTTAAATTGTAGCCGAATTATGACAGCTCCAGAGAAGCACTATTAATTGTAAAAAAAATTAATACTAACGCATTAAGCCGGTCCGCTATTGTCTGCCAGGCTTTTTCTCTTTGTTTGTTTATGGCTTGAGTATTGCCTTTCTTTTTTATAATATCTTTCTCCTCTTCGTAAAACTCCATCAGGAGCTGTTGTTCTGCGGCGGTGAAATACGTTGCGCGACTCTTGTCCATGTTCTGATCGGTGATTCTGTGAGCGATCGCGAGGTCTATTTAAGAATGCCGTGAACACGCATTTATCCTGACTACCTACATCTGGCTTGACATAGCCGCGCCTTTTCATCCTGGCTTGGCAAACGTGCAACCAATTAAGCCAGGATACGACAGCCAGACTAGGTCAAGCCGCGCTTGCTCAGTTATTCTGGCTTTCTTTATTCTACTTTCGTGCAATACCCCCCAGGTCTAGCTAGTGTATATAGACAGTAGGTTATACTACGGGTGATGTATACCCCAGGGCAGCTCTAAACTACTCCCCAGTCCTTGAACGAAAGAACAAGAAAACAACGTCCTGGACAACACTAAACACTACAGGACAAAACACAACAAGTCAATACAACAAATGGCAAACACAGAGGGAAAATCCAAAACAACAAACCACAAAAGTAGGCCTTACCCACATGTACTAATAGCGACTTATCTCCCCCTAAACAAACACAAAGTGGCCACATATATACTGGTGGAGGGATGGTTGATTATGGTCCCAGGTGAACCGGATTATGGAGAGGAGTAGTCATGAATGGGTGTAGGTTTGAGTGGCGCCACCTATGGGGAAACAGACAGCACAGCAGGGAATACACAAATACAACAACACAGACTGGGGGTCGTAACAAATACTACTCTGTGATTGGCTGTTAGAATATTGAATACTACTGTGATTGGCTGTTAGAATATTGAATACTACTCTGTGATTGGCTGTTGCACCTGACTTGACTGACAGCCAAAGCAGGTATTCTACCATAATGTTATTCCTCTCCTCATGAGGAATTTGATCACCATTCAGATTAACGATATCATTTGATGAATCACATTTGACAGATTGAAATGGAAATGTTAGTTGGATATCTCGACAGGAGAGAGTCCAGAAGGTAAGCGTTTCCAACTGTACCAATATTGACCATGTCAAGATTTGTCACGTGTTAAACTAAATTAAATGTTGTGCTCATGAATTTGATGACAGAAGGCTACACTGACACAGAATAGGAGGAAAGTGTCATATAGCCGACAGTTTTCATGTAACTGTACAGCCAGTTGTTCAATGTCAAACCAAACGTCTGTTTTAAGGATTTAATTTTAAAACGATCGACAGGCCACAAGTAAACTTTCAAACAATCCATAACCTAAACAGTTAGAAATCAAATAAAATCCTTTGTCCGTCAAAACACACTGAATGTATTCTGTCAACACCAGTGCAATGTTTTGTCAGCGTCAGGAGAAATAACTCCTTGTTATTTAATTATTTAGTTTATGAATTATGAGATCTAATCTAGAAGAATTCTCACGGAATCAAATTTCCTAAAGTAAGGCTTATTTTTCTATTGATGTTCGGTTTAGATTGCAATACTTGAAATACATTGTTATTTCCCGTATTGAGTCATTCTAACGACATTAAATCTCTTTAGTCTTTATGTGCAGAAGTTGAACTTTAAACGAGTTTTCATTGATTTGTGCTTTGCAGTTTCGGTTCCCTAACCCAAAGTGCTGTTAAAGAGGAGGTTCTAAGGGATGACCTGAAATACTATTTTATGAGCCCTTGTGAAAAGTTCAGGGCCAGAGGACATGTCCCATGGAAACTGGGGGTGCAGTTACTTAAAATTGTCATGATCACCACACAGGTAGTGTACATAATGACAACACAATGATATGTTGTGTATCTCTTCAAGACAAATAATGAACTGGTATACTGTAACTTGTGTTCTATGGAAGATATGTTCTACCCTCTGCAATTTCCCCAAATAAAGGATTATCTCACCCAAATATATTTTAAAATAATTGGTATTTTTTATGACCAATAGCTGATTCTGTTTGGCCTCAACAACCAGCTGGTGGTTTCCTACAAGGAGGAGAACGTCATGGCGTTTAAGAACTTGTTTCTAAAAGGCTACAGTGGTGTAGATGAGGACGACTATAGTGTGGCTGCTTACACCCAACAAGATGTCTATGACAGGCTCTTTTATGTCCTGGATCAGGTAAGTGTCCTTTTTATATCTCGCCTTCCCTTTATAACTTATAAGGGCATTCTAAAGTTATTCTAGAGCAATGACTTCATTCTAGCTCAAGGAGTCAGGCTAGTAATCAGATGATTTCTGTTTGAAACCCTGGCTGTGCCAAAGTGACCTTGTGTCCTAAGGCAAGACGCTTCACTCTATTTGCCTGCCAAATGACTGTTTTGGTTGCACTGTTTTATTTTACCATCGAATTTGACTGAATTGGACTAATCTTGAGCTAGCTGCACCGCAGTTGAAAAACGTCTAAATCTATTCATATTTCACTCACAACAATAAACAACTACTTTTATATTTTAGTCATTTAGCAGATGCTGTTATCCAGAGCCACTTAGAGCAAGTAAAGAGACATTCCCTCTGAGGCAAGTAGGGTGAAGTGCCTTGCCCAAGGAAGGACACAATGTCATGTTGACACAGGCAGGGTTCGAACCAGGGACCTTCTGATTACTAACCCAACACCCTAACCGACTGCACCACATGACACCACCACAACCAGCCATACATCGCAGCGGTTCCTTTTGCGCAAGACTGCCTGTCAATAAAATCTTAACAAAATAGACTGAAAGGTTCTTCTAGAAATGTCTGTGTCCGCGCAGTATGACCACCTGGGGAACCTGTCTGTGGGACCAATCAGCTATGCAGAGGAAGATGGGAAGCCGGTTCCACTGATCATGTGTAAGGAGTTGTACAAGACCGCAGAGCCTTCCAACCAGGCCTATGACATAGCTGCCCAGCTGGAAACAGGTGCTGTCACACTCTGTTTCATAGTCATAGTCAATTTTGAGCTATTGTTTGGCATTGAAGAATAGATCTTTATTGTCCTTTATTACAAATTGTGAAAGTCAAAAACAAGTGAATTGGTAAATAGAAAATAGAATAGAGGAGTATACTTACATTCCGCCAAGTAAAAGGTCATATTAAGCAGTTGATACGTTTTTATTTGTCTTTCCTTAAATTTAATTCGAAAATACGTCTTTTAGTTTGTATGTCAAAAGACCCAGCATCTGTGCATGGATGGAGTGCTGAAAATTCATCATTTTTTTATCTGGAATTTTATAGGTTTGTAACCCTTTCCAAAATATTCATACTTTTTGATGACAAGTTTTTATTTGGCTTTGAAGTTGGTGATTTGATATTTCTTTCTTTTCAGGCTAGTTGACATCAAGATAACTTTCCAACTAAAAGGAATCAACCTCCAGACTGTGCGATCACATGAGTTACCTGATTGTTACACATTCTTTGTCACTGTAAGTGTCCCTGTTTAGTTTAAACTTCCACTTCCAAATTTTCACTTACACATGATAATGATTAATTATCATGTAAACTTGTTTCCACTCACTTTTAGATTACATTTGACAATCAGTGTCACAGTGGAAAGGTGAAAATCTTCCTTGAGATTGACACACTGAGTAGCCCATGCAAAAATTGGAAGATATCTGGGACAGGTAAATCCTTGTTTTTCCACTTTGAGCAACAACACTGCAGACGTAGTAACTGTTAACATTATTACATCCACATTACATATCTTGTTAGTACATTAGACTTCTGGTAGCTGGGTGGGTTAATGTCTATCTGCCCAGAAGAGACTTCCGTAATGTGGTTTTGATTGAGTGTTTGAGTTTATCTGTTGCAGCCCAGAAGAACACACACTATCTTCTGTTTTTTGACGGTTTTGTCATCCTGGTGTGTCTGACCTCAGCAGTGCTGTGCACTCGCTCCATCATTTTAGCAGTTCGGTTACTTCAGGTAGGTCTTTGCATCTTAAATTTAGTCTTTGTCTTTCTGAGTTAATATCTGAGTTGTCAGTTGTCTGCGATTGGCAATGACATCTGGATGGGGTTGAAATGTCCTGATTTTGCAAACAGTCTCCAGATGACAGTCTTTGTAACCTTTTCTACAATCTTTGTCTTTCTATCTATAAGCGTTTGAATCTTGACAAATTACTACTATTCAACAGTGGTTGAATGATTTATACTGTTATACTGTACATTTTCAGTTTAATGACAACTTAATCAGACTGATAATACATGCAGTGGTAGTTAAGACTTCAGCTAACTTGAATTGTTGATTCACTGCCCTTCAGCTATTTTACTCCTCGTTTTTAGCGATTTTCTAGATTCTTCCATGACAATTACAAATGTAACGTGTGCAAATCCGACAAAAAGGAGTTCTTAAATGGCTGGTACCTTTTGGTTATCGTCAGTGACATCCTGACCATAATAGGATCCATATTGAAGATGGAAATACAAGCAAAGGTACATTCACAGCCTGAAAGTTCATGTTTATTCATTTTAAATGCACAAGTGAAGTGAAAAGTAAAGTGTAAAATGGTTCTAACTATACTATGACCGAATAGCAGTTAACAAATTAAAACCTAGATGAAGACTATATTAAATCAAATTGTCTGTTGCCTAGACACCTCAAGTTAATGTTCGTGGACTTTGGAGCAACATGACTGAATGTAGACACTGTAAAAACCCAGAGCTATTTGTTTTATCCCTAGTGTGACTTTTGAGTCACGCTTACACAACCCAGCTGCACTAAGCTTATACTTCAAGCTGATATGATGACAATGAAAGTCCTTTCTCCCTCAGTATTATTTGCAGGGCTGTGATGTTATTAGTTGCTCTATTACTACATCCGGTTATTAATGTGTTTTTGACTCTCTCCTCTCTGGCTGTCTTTTTGTATATCTCATTTAGAGTCTGACCAGTTATGATGTTTGCAGTATCTTCTTGGGGACGTCCACATTATTGGTTTGGCTGGGGGTGATAAGATACCTAGGCTACTTTCAGAAATACAATGTGAGTCTTTATGGCGACTGGGTAGTATCAATACTCCCCTATTTAATCAGCTGTCAACTTCCCTGGGTCACATACCATGCTACACACACAGACTGTCAGGCCCAAGTTGTTGAAAGACTACCACAACACACATACTCAACAAACCCCCCACCCCTCTACCAGTCTGTTCAACTTTTGGACTTTTTGTGTGTTCCAGGTTCTTATCTTGACCATGAAAGCTGCCTTCCCCAAGGTTTTAAGGTTCTGCTGCTGTGCCGGAATGATCTATCTTGGCTACACATTCTGTGGATGGATTGTCCTCGGGCCCTACCATGAAAAGGTACAACTCACTGTATGATAATACACAAACACTGAATTTACAGTGGCAGGATGGTACAAACAATAAACATACATCATACATGGAATTTAAATTAAAAAGTAGGCAAGTAGGATCAACTAACAATTTCAAAAATAGTATAAAAGGTAGATAATAAAAATGTAAAATATATATGAAGATAGAATAGGAATATAAGAATAGGAGTGGGAGTTTAGTCTAGTAATAGTGCAGCATTGATTAATATAGTAAAGTGCCATGAATAACCTTTCAATTAATTACCTTAGCCTTCAGAGGAGATTTAAAATGTTGATGGGATTTGTAAACACAAGGTGGCAGTGTTTATTCATTTTGATGAGGTTTAAGTTCCAGAACAAGTACCCTGCTATGCCCCACAAAATAAATAATACGTGTTTAGCCATAATTGTCAGGTAAGGTAAATTATTTACGGAAGTGGAGTTTAGCTGAAGATAGATGCAACTTGTTTTTACATGTGCTAATGACAAAAAACAGCTTAAAGTAGACATAACATGTATAACTCTTGTTAGATTTAGTTCGCCAAAGCCGATACCATGACACCTCATACGACATATGGAGTCTGTCCTTGTGTAAATGAAGTGGGTTCATATCAGTGTCCATCAGATGACAAAGTGAAGACGTGTTCATGGGCGTCCCCTTGATGTCAGCAGTTCCAGTTTGTGTGTTTACTGTGGAAGGTAAACAGCGGATGTGAGGAGTCTGCCAAGCCACACGTCCTGCTGTCCTCTTACCCAGAATGCATCTGGTACGAGTGGGCTGTGTTTAGATCATGTCTGTGTTTGCGGAGGTTGCGCCTCCTGTACGTTTTCTACCATGTTTCATGACTGCTTTCTTTCTTTTCTCTCTATCTTTCATGGATCTCTGATATTCTAGTTGATCTCTTTTTGACCCTCTCTTCTTATCTTCCTGTCTGTTTTTCTTCCTTTTGTGTCCTTCCTATGATTAGTGTCTTTTACATTTACATTTGGTCGTTTCACAGACGCTCTTATCCAAAGCGACTAACAGCAAGTACAGGGACATTCCCCCTGAGGAAAGTAGGGTGAAGTGCCTTGCCCAAGGACACAACGTCATGTTGACAGCCAGGGTTGAAACTGGGGTTCAAACCGGGTACCTTCTGATTACTAGCCCTCCTTCCTAACTGACTGCGCCACATGACTCCCTTTTGTGGCCCACAGGGACCAACCCCCACCATTTTTCTGTCGGAATATTAATATCTCTCTTTCACCCTCCCCTTTTTTATCCCTCTTCACGTCCCTCTCTTAGTTTGAGGGCCTGAGTCGTGTGGCAGAGTGCCTGTTTTCCCTTGTGAACGGAGATGACATGTACACCACCTTCGCCCAGCTGAAGGACAGGAACCTGCTGGTGTGGGTCTTCAGCCGCATCTACCTCTACTCCTTCATCTCCCTCTTCATCTATATGGTCCTCTCGCTCTTCATCGCTATAATTACAGACGCATATGAGACTATCAAGGTATTGACACCACACCCAGCTCAAATCCATTATGATCCAACAGCCTTGTAAATCATACAATCCCAGTGACAGAATTCTGAGACAAAACAGATGAGCCCATATTTGAGATTGAATAACTGCGCACAGTTCTCCTGACGTATAACCAATAAGGGGTTTTCTACAAAGCCATGCTTATGAATGGCCTTTTATGTTTTCAAACAGAACTACCAGAAGAATGGCTTTCCCGTAACTGACCTTCAGAAGTTTCTGAAGGGAGATAAAGACTTTCCTCCAGGAGAGGACACAGAGACTGACTCACAGATGATGTACTCATCTCCCTGCTGCTGTAGACGGTAACATTTTACTGCGCTTCCATTACGTTAAGGTATCGGTCTGACATGACAGGCTATAAAGAATACTCAGTTCAGGTAGATGCCCTGCGCAAATATGATTTAGTCGTATCTTTTTCTGCTCACCATGTCACATCTCAGTTCTTTCTGTGAGTTTTCATGCGCAACAATGATACACTTTGTTTCGTTTCGTTGTCATGGCCGAATTCATGAGATCTTTAGATGCGCGTCTTTTGCACCCATTCCATTTCCACAATCTCAGTCATGAGTGGCGATGCAGTTTCCTCTTCTATGCTGAGGTTAAGCCTGGCCCTCCTTGGTCTCAGCAATGAAATTAGTGGTGGGAAAAATGCAGACACACCCAGCGATGTGCTGATTACAGAGACTGGTTCAGGCTGGAAAAGGGCTTTTCCCTATGGCCGCTAGTGCTACAGATAAACAACTCTGGGTTGGCTATGAGACTATAAGTCAAATCAAACACATTCTTCTTCTGCATCTCTCCTCTGAATGTTTTGGGTCCTCTTATTTATTATTACAAAATAGCACATTTTATAATGCATAGATTACATCTCTTTGATTGGTGGTTGACTTTCTGTGCCCAGGTTTCATTATAAGACATGATAAGATTGTTTAGAAAGTAGCATAATACCACATCATTTGTTATCACTAAAGACATTTTGTATAGTAAATCCAGTTTTTTGCATTATCTACTCCCATTGCCTTTCTAAACTATTCCAAAGCCCTTCAAATGTTTCAACCGACTAGTGAGATGTGTTAGAAATGTAGCTAAATTACGTGACTTCTAACATTGATGTTCTGATGAAATGGTATACGAATGTTTAGTTCTGTACATTTCTTTAATCTATTGACTTCCTTTGGTCTGTGAACCATCAGCATTATCCAGGCCTTGTTATCTTATGAGCTGTCCCTCCTCCACTCTCATACTACAAACACTGTCCATTTCAATGTGTCTCTGATAATCCAGTTGTGAACCATTGACTGTTGATTGACTAACCATCCTCAAACCATTCTATTACAGATACCCATCTTTGTATTGCAGTATGATCTATAAGGATCTGTGTAGCAGTTTTGCCAGCACAATTTCATTTACATTTATTGATTTAGCAGACGCTTTTATCCAAAGCGACTTACAGTAATGAGAAGGACATTCTACCTGAGGCAAGTAGGGTGAAGTGCCTTGCCCAGGGACACAACATCACATAGCCATAGCTAGGGTTCGAATTCACAACCTTCCGCTCATGAAGCCAATGCTTTAACCTGCTGAGCCATCTGACTCCCTCTTTTCCAGTAAAATAGTGAGGAGAAAGAGCCAAGTGATCCATCTATACAAACCTCAGTTGCAGGACTTGATGTTGGTTTGATGCAAGTGGTTTGATAATGGTTGGCTAAGTTATCTGAGATCTGTTTTTTGGTCTATTCTGATGCACTTTGCTGTATTAGTAATTCAACCCTCAGTTCGAGGTTCCGGTGTTTGCACATTTGTTTCCTTGCAAATTGCAGCCATCATTTTGGTGGTGGTCGCAAATTGAAGGACCATCCCCCTGGAGTGATTTGTGCCTTCCTGCTCCATTCTTGAGTTTATATTTTTAATTTGATCACATTCGGGCCTTGCTTGAATGTCCTAACTATGTGGTCATTTGTTTCTCATGGGCTTTCTAAAGCACTCTAGCACTTCCTAACCACGTTAACAAATCAATACATTCAGAGCATTGTCTCATTTGGGTTATTTCACTTTTTAAACAAATATTTGCACTATAGGCCATATGTAAAGAATTTGAATGTGCCGGTAGTGTTGATTTACTAAGTAGTCTGCTACTTAAAGACACGTAAATATTACTGATATTATTATATGGCCTGGGATGTCAGGTCCCTTCTTATTGTTTCTTATTGTTAACCTTTATCAAATGGAGTTTAACAGATGTGTTTTAGAATTTTCTTGAAGTGATGATCTCTTGGATAACTTCAACAAATATCATTATTGTGTTATAACCCTGATAGTCATTGAGTAAGTTACAATTTCCTCATAATCACAATCAAAATAAAGTTAGATGAGCTTTCTCATTAGGCAAAGTATGTCACTTCTACATTGAGCAACTACAAGCCATATTCCTTTCATTGGTAGCAGGCAAACTCTGCCAAGTAAATAGCAATGTTGTAGATACTGTAGAATAGAACTAGCCCATTGAGTCCAAAATTGATTCCACAAAATATACCTTATATTTTGCTATATGAACTTGCTATTAAATGTATGTGTGTTTGTTTTATTTCAGAACTGCAATAGAGGATGACATCATACTTATCAGCTGACAGCAAGCTCCCCTGACACAGGGAATGCTGGGAAAAGAAGATTCAAGGAACATGGAACAAGAACCTCTGCCAGTAAGGAAAGGACCATTGTTAAGCACAGTATTTATACACAGGCTAGTCTGCTGAGTCTTTGCTAATATTTGCTGTATTCATATCTTGGAGGATTTCCGGGATAACACCAGCAGTTGCTGGTTATTGATATTCTTTTTAATCCACCCATGGAATGTTTCTGACATATAAAGACATCATAAATACAAAATGTGTTGCTGGTATCAATCTTTAATACACTGAATGGACCATTTTATCTACAAATAAGTAGATGTGTTACTGTTTGTATCTATGAATCAATAAAACATAACTGTCTTGATGTCCTTGTTAATAGTAAATTGTGCGTGTGGAATATTTTTTCTTAAAATGAGTCAGTGCGACTAATAGTGGTATAAAATTTTATTGATTGATAATTTAAACAATGCCATGTTCAAAACGTGTATCTTACTTAACCAGGATGTAGAAACAGGCATGACGCAAGAGATAAGAAAGCAAGTGCTTAATTTGAGAGATTTAGAGTGGTCATGTGTAGCAATTTCATAAAAAAATATTTGTACTGAAGTTCATTAGAAATCTATTTATGTATTTTCTCCAGTAACAAATGATCTTAAAGCATTATTACACTATTCAAGAGTCATTAATGCATGGTATCGATGATGCTTTAATGTTGCGTGATCTATTTGTGTGCGTTGTGAAGACATGCTTTGGGAGGCAACAGGCAAGCATTGATAGGAACATTTTATTACGCCTAAACCATCATACAGAAGGTACACGTGCAACCAGCAACGCAAATGCACATCCTTTTTGCACTGTGCCTGGTCAACCACTAATAGCCTTTACTGTTTAGCTTAGAATGGAAAGTGGTCTTGAAGTGCTATTTCTTATTCAATTAATGGATCTATTGGTTTTGTTTACCTATTTTGGCCCACTTAAAAGGTCTCAAAACTCCATCCTAATGTTTTAGTTTTTAATGAATTGTTTGATGTCAGTCAACAACCTTTGTTTAAACATGGTTATGTATTGTATTGTAATATACTGTAGGGCTTGATCCAGTGCAACCATTCACAGCACTGGAATTTAAAAGTACCAGACGTTGTAATACAATAGATATTATTAAGGCAGGTCAAAGCAACAGTATTGTTATATAGGGCTTGATCCAGTGTAACCATTCACAGCACTGGAATTTAAAAGTCTTGGCAAAGACAGGCAGTCATGGTTCAGTCATGGTTCCCGCCCTCCGCGTCAATAGATTCTCTTGCTCAAAATATTTCTACACTGAATTCTTCACAGCCACTCTCAGCCACTCTCACCTTCCTGAGCTGACTACTAGTTGGTGACGCTTTCAATAATGTGTGATGGATAACTTTTCTTAACAAGCCTTACAGAAGAAAGCGTATTGTTTTGCTCATTCGACCTGTAAGGTAAAGTATATATTTGTTATTTGAAGCTGTTTGGTGCTTGAACTTTGTCATTATGTTCTTGTCTGAAAGAGCTGCTGATAGTGACGAATGGCGAACCGGGAATGATTGTCCCTTCGTGGTAAATAACAACTAGTAGTTTCTTAAATTATTTTGGAGACTATTGATTGAATTTAATTGGGATATTAGCACCGTGCCTTAATTGTGTAGGCTACTCCTTATCGATACAAATCTTCAAAAGTTAGAATTTGGAGGAACTACGCATATACAGTATGTAGACAATGTCATATCCTCAGAAGGTACGGATATGACTTTCACAATTGTTTTCAAGTCATTAGAGCATTCAATTCATTCAATTAATATACCTATCCCTAAATGTAATGCGACTATCATCATTAAAGACTTTAATAATTGGCTTTGGTAGAATCTTAGTCATATAAAGTAAGTTAAACTACCACAGCTTTATCTAGTAGGTTTCAGTATACAAACTGTCTCTGTGATGGGAGAGAATGTGTGATTAACTGCTGATTACAGCAGCTGCCTCCAGTTCAAATGTTTGACATGTGAACTTCCCTTTAGAGCTGGGTCATTTAATCTTTCTGGGTTCATGAGGTATTTGGCCTTGAGAAAACTGGCACTTCACGACTTGGTTTGTAAAAGGTGCAATCCTAAAGGTTCCTCATCTACATGTAGTCATTTAGCAGGCACTCTTATTCAGAGCAACTGATTTCCTTTCTTTCCTTTACTTTGGATAAAAGAGTCTGTTAAATGAGTATTTATTACTAACTTATCCAGTGTTATCCAAAACAGCATGGTAATGTACACTGCAAAAATAGCTTGTGAAAGGAATGATCGATTTCTGAAGCTGGACAGTTGCATTTTCAACGTTTTTTTTTTCCATCCACAGACATGCAGCTAGTCATGGCCAGTCAAAACCACTGCTACCATGATGAACTCATGGGATTCTTCTACAACAACAGCAACCAGACCAAAGAAGAATGGGGCTCGTCCTCGTCCCAACTCATTCTTGTTCAGGTGGTCGGCTCCCTGTTCTGCTGTTTCATTCTTGTTTCCAACGTCATGGTCATCACCGCGGTCATCACCAACAAGAGGTTTCACTATCCCTTCTATTATCTGCTTGCCAACCTGGCTGCCTCGGATTTCCTGGCAGGGATAGCGTATGTGTACCTCATGTTCAACACTGGCGCACTGTCCAGGAAGCTAACCGTGGAGGGATACTTCTTCCGCCAGGGTCTTCTCGACACCAGTCTCTCTGCTTCGCTAGCGAACCTTCTGGTGATAGCCTTGGAGCGATACATCTCAGTCATGAACTGGAAGGTCCACAGCAACCTGACTAAGCGACGGGTGACCTTGTTGATTGTGCTGGTCTGGGCCATCTCTATTGTTATGGGGGCTGTACCTAGCCTAGGGTGGAACTGCATTTGCAACCTGGAGGACTGCTCTACCCTGGCCCCCATCTTCAGCAGGAGTTACCTGATTTTCTGGTCCGTCTCCAACCTGGTGGTTTTCCTGATCATGGTGTCCATCTACATTCGGATTTATATGTATGTCAAAAGGAAGACTAACGTGCTGGGCCCCCATACCAGCGGCCGCAAGAGGACACCCATTAAGCTGATCAAGACTGTCATGACCGTACTAGGTAATGATGCAGAAGGATCTCTCTTTTTACTGATTAATCATTGAAAGTGACACTGTCTAAACTAATATCGTCTGCATAATATAAATGTCCTTGAAGCATAATCGTACAACGTGAATAACACACAGGTCTGAAAACTCTTTTAAAGTACAGTTGGAATTCATACTCAAAAGCTAGGTATCCTGAAACTCCAATATTGAAAAACGTTGAACATGCAGAATTATTAGTGCCTTAATATGCAATTCACTATTCATTAATTTAAAAGCTCCCTTTCCTACTTCTAATATATATTTACTCTATCTCTGTCAAGAACTGAGTTGGATGTGATTTATGTTCGAATTGAGCAATATCACAATACAGCTTTGGGGAGTAAAAAACAATGGATGGCCTGATTGAAATCCTATTTAAAATGACACAGCTCTGGTAGTCAGTGTGGTCTGGAACTTCTCCACACGTTAAAACAGCAGCATAGCATGATCTTAGGTCTCTACCACTTGTATTTATCTCAAACATATTTTGTTCTCCAAATACAACCCATACCAACCTGCTATCCTGAAACTTGCATTTTAAACCTTTACATGTCAAACAATTATCAGATACAAACATAGGTGCGTGAATCCCAGTAACGCTAATGGTCGATCTCCTGTCTAGATACAGTAGTGACTCAAAAATGTGTTTGAGTTTGAGTTTCATGGCATTAGCTTGCCAGACAGTGAGTTTGCTTTGTTTTGTTTCTTGTATATCTCTCCAGTCTTAGCTCTGGTTGTCTGGCAGATATGGAGCGTAGGAGTAATCTCTTTCTCTGGACACTCTGTCTGTCTTCAGAACTGCTGTGTAATTATCTCCCTCACAAGGACACTGCTTTGCCCAACAGGCTTCCAAGTGAAATGGTTGCACAGAATCTTTTTGTGAAATGGTTCCTACCAAACAACCTCTGCAAAAATAACCTATACTTTTTATACCTTTGTGGGCCAATGTGCAGTTTCTCTCAGATGTTATTGTTAGCTGGATTTAGCTTCCCTGAACGCCTTTTGTCCTGTATTGTGCTTCTCAGGTTTCAGTTTGAGATGATGATAGCATTATTCAGGTGTTCAAATGATTCAGGAGAGTTGAAGTGTCCTATTGTGTAGATAGTATTTCAAGTACTCGTTGTTAATTAGCACATATTACCATTTCATTATAAAATCTAGAATACTAACAAACATACCTCAGGTGTGTATGTGATACTAACATGAGGGAGGGATGAAGTGTGGAGTAGTCAAAGCAGAAACACCTCAATAGCCCTCATTTTGTGGAGACAGAAGTAGGGGATCAAGTTGACTACAACTCTTTTGTTTCACTGGAACTTAAAGAAAAACTGGGTCAACCAGTTTGTAGTCCGTCTAGAAGTCTACACATGCAACAATATATTTGGGTAAAAGGCTTGAATGAGATAGAAAAACAACAGCTTTCGAAATAGCAGACTCCAGTGAATTTGATTATTATTGCATCCTCAATGCATACTTTACTTCAGTTAGAGACCATTTTCAGCTTGTTTGAAATGCTCAGTACCTGTACTGCAGAGAAAGTAATTTGTGATGTATCCAGCTGGTTTAAACAGGCTTAATGCTTTTGAGCCAAAATGCTGTTATGTTATACGGCAAGAGATGGGCCCCCTTCGTAAGATATTTATCTTGTGCATGTGGGAGTTTGATCGCAAGGAAGATTACGATTTATGAGAAACACCTCGCTACCATTCCCACATTTCTACATTCCCATGAATTAGAACCGTTGTGTATTTTTTCAAGCCGCCGTGAAAGACGCACATGTGCAATAAACTGTCCGCCTCTCTCTGCAGATGTTACATTTGTATTTATTTAAAAGATTAGAAGGGACAAAATATGCACTTAAATAGGGAATATCTAAGATATACTGCCAGTGGAAATCCATGTGGTGAGGTTTTGCAGAAAAATCTGAATCTGAAAACACTCATCCCTCTCATTGACAAAACCAGAAAAACATCTGAAGCATTCTATGTCTATCTGGCATTATATTGCGCACGTAAGGGTGTGTTCACTCCTTACCCTGTGGAGAACAAGCCTTGTATTTGTTCAGCTGAATAGTTAAGATCAGACAAGCAGCAAAGACATGTTGTGACGTGCACTTTCGCCCCTTTCCTTGAAATCTCTTAGCGACTCCTCCAACCTCGCGTCCCAACATGCACTGCCTGTCTGGTGATATTGTTGTCTTAGATTTCAATTGAATTTGTGACCAACATTAGGTGTGCAGACAGTTATGACCCAACACAGCAGCAGACTTCAAACACTTGAGATGATTCTGTGACATTGGCTTCTTGATGAACTTGTACCGGCAACACAAACTGTGTTTTCATAGGTGGGGGAAGCTATCTGTGAGCTGTTGCTTTTGTCTGCATTCACAGTGGCGTGGAACTGTTATTGAGGTTGAACATTAATCCATGGTAGTAGCTACAATGTGGCTACTAGGTAGCATGGATAAAATGTAGGTAGGAAGGTGTTCTTAGTATGCTCAAGATACCATTGAGCTTACAAGGACGAACATTGGTGTACACCTACACTGGACACTTGGTGAACATGATTTTTGTAATTACATTTACATTACATTTAATTATTTAGCAGACACACTTATCCAGAGCAACTTACAGCAAGTACAGGGAATGTCCCCCCTGAGGCAAGTAGGGTGAAGTGCTATGCCCAAGGACACAACATCATAATGACACAGCCAGGGTTCGAACCAGGGACTTTCTGAAATTGTCATCCATTTCTAACTGTGTGTTTTGGTGTTTTTCATCCCAGGTGCATTTGTGGTCTGTTGGACGCCAGGCCTGATCGTACTGCTGCTGGATGGTCTCCACTGCGAAAGGTGCAAGGTGATGATCTTCAAACGCTGGCTCCTTCTCCTCGCCGTTCTCAACTCAGTGATGAACCCTATCATCTACTCCTACAAGGACGAAGAGATGTGGATCACTTTCCAGAACCTTCTGCGTTGCGTTTGCAACGGTACCCGCCGCCAGAGGTCCTCCAAGGCCAACACCAAGCCCCTTAGCTCCAACCAGGAACCTGGCGTCAGCCAGCACACGTCTGAAGAGACCAAGAGTGACGCCAAGGACATGCTCCAAAGTTGATTCAGTGGTGCCCCAGTTCCAGATTCACGTTTCAATTGAAAAATATGGCTGTGCTGTCGAAATACATTACAGTCATTGTCTTCGTATCAAGGTATAGCAAGATTTAGAGGAATGTGTATGCATTTGTGTAGATTCCTAGATGCAACATCAGTTTTCTGTTTTATTGCTATGTACCTAATACGAGTTACTGTCTTTTGTGCAACTGGAGGTAGCACAGTAGCAGAAAATGGATGAAGAAAGGTATACCGTGAGCATCAGTACATTTATTTCTTTTATTTCAAATGTCAAACGTCAAATGCTTACCTACTGTTTATGCAACTTTTCTCAGAGAGGGAGAACTTGCTTTCTTTCATTGAATAACCACTGCCACTGATTGTACAACTAGATAGTACAGTAATTCCTAGCCACTTCGCGGTTCAAAAGTCTCAGTACATTGCGGATTTTTCGAACAAAAAAAACGCCATATCGGCAGCTGTATTTTGGAAAGCAGCGTTGTTTCAAAACACAAAGAGAGAAGCTCTCTCAGAGGCTTTGTACATACCCACGGGCGCTCGGACAAGGCACGTGATTGGTTCCCGGCTCGAGATCGACAAAAGAGAGCGCTAGTGGATGTATCCTGTAAGCTGATTGGCTGCGCATCGTCTCCTAGCTTGTTGTATCTCGCTCTTCATCATCAACTTTTCGTTAAGCCCTTACAATGCCTCCTATGCGCCGTGAGTGAATGTATAATATTAAGGTTTTATAATTAAATAGATTTAAGTAAAATACAGTATAAATATACATATTTTAAATAGTCTGGTACCCACACACACATTTACGGAAATTCCTAGGGGGCAAATCCTACTTTTCCACCTATCGCTGGGGGTTTTGGTCCCCATTAACCGCGATAAATGAGGGATAACTGTACAACTAAATTGTAGGGGCATTCAACTGTATTTGTGTATACATTGAGGTACTATAGTATAGCACTGTTGTACTGTATGTGTTCATTAGCACAGGGAAACATCAAGTAAAATGATTACGTATGTCTTGTCACAATCTACTGTGTACATGTATGTAATTTTAAGTTCCTTTGAAATAGATCACAACTAGAAACTGGTCTAATTGTTTTTAGGCAAAGTCACAATTGCAATTCAGAAGGAGAAGACTGAAGTGCTTTCAAGCCAACCAGGTGTGCTATTAGTTGGGTAAAGTTCTCACCCAGTTATACCTTAATTTATTTATTTTTTATATATCTGAGGCAAACCAGTTTTGTCTCAACCTTTTTACACCTCTTTTCTAAAGTGACTCAGAACACAGCTGATGTCTGGGACACCGGTTAAACAACTCATTAGCTGAAAAAAAAGCAGGGCTGTAAAAAAAACACACTGGATTCCTCATGTCGTTTGCCTTGCTTGAAGTAACCTCGGAGGATATGACTGAACCACGTCACTGTTCTGTTGTAAATAATTTACAGGGTCAATAAAACTCGTAACTTGCTGTACAGTATTTATGTTGTTTGACCACTCCTTGAGTAAAAAAGGGATTGATTGAATTAAAACTATTTCTTCTTACTAGTGTTGTCTCTTGGAGTTTGACATGCGACATCTCACATGCACGATGTGCTTGTAAACAGGATGATGTGTCCGGTGTGACTGAGGATGTCTGTCCTAGTCCAGCCAGGTGCCATAAAAACCAATAAAAAGTCAGTGTGATTGGTAACCGAGTGGATTCTCGCTAGGAGATCTTTAAACAGGAAGCTGCACTGGGGGAAATAGGGGGGGGGGTGTTGGTCTTTACAAACAAATCAAGGTGAAAATGGTCTCTATGGACGTTCACTGGTTTATAATGGGAAAAAGGAAAATATAACTGCTATTTCCCCTGTCGCTGATGTGTCAATGTGTTTTGTGTTGCGTTCTCTCAACTTATTTTTGCCTCCCACTCAATCCTTTTCACAGACATTTCCTAATTGGATAATGCTGGTAACCTCAGCTAACCAATCACCTGTCCTCCCCATAATGACCCATCAGCACAACCCCCACCCACAAAGCCTGCTTGCTTCCATGGCTAGGGAGCTGTCGCCCAAAGAAGTGTGTGTGTGTGTGGTCCACGACTTTGTACACTATTTAGTGTTTTGAGTTCTGAGAGCTTTGGGAGAGTCTTCTGAAGTGAGTCTGTACGTGATGTACCCTTTTGCCGCCTAGACTGGGTGTTGTCTTTAACGTATCCACTGTTGCCAATTTAGCGACTTTGACGCTATATTTAGCGACTTTTCAGACCCTTGTAGCGAAAAAAAAGCGACTGGCGAAAAAGCGACTTTTTCTGGCGTTAGTGGAGAGTTTTCTGGTGTTTTGGAGACGGACGTGAACGTTTGTTGCAGCAGCTGCAAGTAGAGCAGAGAGGAGACCCTCACCCCTCCGAGTCCAGATTGCAAATGAAATGGGCTTGCGCAAAGCCGCTTGTGGCTTGCAGAGCGGGATCACTCTATCGCTGCATTTCACTCACACGACACAGCCCACACAGCCTCAGTCACTTACTCACCTCAACTCGTCCACCGTGTGTCTGTTCAACAAGGAACTTGAATGAACGCCAGACCAGTTACCATCATTCTCCCACATTGTCAATCGACAGTCTTTCTGTTCACTTCTGTTGTCTCTTCACCCTACTACTCGGGGGGGAATGTCCCTGCACGTGCAGTAAGTCGCTCTGGATAAGAGCGTCTGCTAAATGACTGCATATAAATGTATTTTCCATGTTGTAGATACAGACCTGTCAGTCATATTACTGTACGCATGGGTCAACAGTGTTGCATTCTCTTTCTCCACCCTAGACACACCATATCTGGGGAGGGTGTGTAACAAGAACTTCGGATCATTGTTAGGGTTAAGCTTTCTGACTATTTTCATCAGTTTAGGAATGTTCTAAAGTCTAAAGTATCACTGACTTTCTGCCCCAAATCCTATCCTTTGTATCTCTTGCAGTTTTAACAGACTGAACAAGAAAATTACATCTAGTCCATGTTGGACCTGGGACTAGACAGTGACTATATTTTATGATCTTGAATTGGAATTTTCTCAAGTGGGATTTGCTCTTCAGCTAATCATCTAATGACTGACCACTGGTTTCTAGGACCTAATCAAGCTCAAATTTGTTCAGGTTTAGAATTAAAAAACTGTTCCACTATTACTGCTAAGTTACAATAAACCCACTAAGTATACTCATCTAGTCTAGTCTCATCTATAGTTTATTTTCTTTTAAAATAAATATGTTGCAATTTTAAAATGCCCAATCCATTTGATGTTCAGAATCAAAGTAACAGTATGTTCCATATTATATTGTCAGTACAAATACTGGGAATTGTAATACTTACTGCTTTCATTGACACTTTTCATATTTTTTGTTCAAATAACTCTGGATATAAATTTTCTGTGAACTGTGTACTTACAGATGGTTTGATTTTGAATGACAGGGAAGTTGTGTAGAGGTCGCTACTGTATTTGAAGTGAAATCCCTAGTTGTGAAGAAAAATATGCAGTTCTTAGATGGATGGACCTAAAGGTCTTTGTTGCCAATACTGAAAACAAACCCCCAACTTGATAGTTAAACATCTTAATGAAATGGTGTACATCTGGCTTCTTAAAACTGGGTTGGTATTTTAATGGCCTCTGCCTAGATTTGACGAGTGGGGTTAGAGATGATGGAAGATGTTTTTCATTAGGAGCAGATCTTTACTATAGTTTCAATGAAACTCCACGGTCAGAGCCCCTTAAAGCTATTGTGGCTATCCCCCACCGCGCCACTTAAAAAGTCCCTCCAACTTGATCTGTAAACTGCGGCATGGCGGTATTTATGCCACTGCACTGCTGTAATTATGTGTTCTCGAAATCCCAATTAAATGTCACAGATGGCAGGGAATTCATTTAGTTTGGTCACTTATCTCAATTATGACAGCCAGCACATGCTCTGTTGCAGGCTCTGAACAATCTAGAAAAAAAAAGAAAAAAAATCTAATCATAAAACAATATTAAAACCTTTCAAATATAGTTATGAATGGAGCAGAGCTTTAATCACAAGAACACAATCAACATTTGCGATCAGAACCGTGCAACCCAGCATTGTTTTTAGGCTATGCTAAGGTGAAGTGCTGAAGGTTAATCAAGCCTCTTTGTGAATGAGGTCCAGACCGTGATTGTAGAGTCTCTTTGCCTGATTGAACAATTTGGGGCTTCAGTACCTCTCCTAGCTTAGAGCAGAGGGCAAGTGGAACGCACACGCACAAACACTCACACACAGACGCATAAACGTTCATACTAACAGGTCAGTTGGTCTGTGAGCCTGAAGCTGCCTCACTCTTAGTAACAGCTCTCATGGCTCTATGGAGTACCACAGCACTCTGCCTTTCTCTCTTCCTGGTGAGTAACACAGTTGAGGAATCCTGCTGTACGTCCATGTAAAGACGCTGTTACCATTGGGTTGTAATGAGGCATTATGCTTGCCTATAAGGTTATTGGAGATGTGGTAGATGTAAACTGTGTGGTTTGATAGCACCATGTCTGTGTCAATACCTTGCCAGTTTGTGTAAGTTAATATGCGGTTCATTCATCCAACTGAGTGCAATAATCAAACTGGTTCTGTATATAAAGTCCTGGTTTTCCCTGCTGTTGAGGAAACTCCCAGTGCTTTTGTTGCCGTGTCAGAAACATTTGTGGCTGCGGACATGACCTGCGTCATTTCATTTTGCCAAATAGATTTGTGAAGTGGCTTAACTTGAGCTTTTTTGCTGTATCTAGTTTTGTTGTTGTTGATGAATCCACTTTTAAAGATGACTGAAGTTGATAAACAAATGAGATTTCCTTCTCAGGTTTTATGAGAGTCAACTTCTACAGTTGGTTTTGAGAAAGGGCTGATTTCTGTGTCAACCATAACAGCACTTTGCTGGGGTTGAGGTAGTTAGCACAATAAATGATTTGGACATCATCCTTTATACGGTTTAGAGATAATTTATACCCTTACTAACCCTTACTGTTACATACAGTCTTTCATCAGAAACACGATTATCATAATAATCCCAAAGGTGTTTGGATGTGCTAATTTCATAATCTTTATCCGTAAGGTGGTGGATGGTTGGCATGATCTGGATAACACAGAGTATGACTGTTGGCCAATAGATAACCCTAATGACTACAACATGATCAACTGTGGAGGTAAGTCATGACCTTTAAAAAAAGGTTTTTCCCAATGTTATCTTCCACTTACCATTTTGTTTGTCATTAAAACTTTTGAGGGATAGGAAAACATAAAACAATGAGTGGATGTGAATATTGATCTTGTTTTGATAATACAAAATCAAGCTGTTTTGTTTAATTTAACTCCATTACTGTGAAATTCACTGTAGCACTGTATTTACTGTACAATATTGTAACTTTGTGTACTGTGCTGCAGTGAAGTTAAATATTACTTAAATTTGTCATACATTTGATTAAATATTTTGGTCACATTATACAGTCATAATTCACCATCAGGCAAGCAGTCATTCAGTCAACAGATGCATTTGATGGTCATACAGAACTGATGCATTGTCATGATAATAACGTTGTCATGTGTTTGTAAAGAACAGATGTTGTGAATGTGTGTAATTCCACATATTTGCATGAGTGTTGATGTGCGCATGGTATGTGTGTAATACACACACGTGATTCTGTGTATGTTTGTGCGTTTGCAGGACTGGAGATGGCCTGGGCTCAGAGACCTCCAGAGAAGGTGACTGACGGAGAGGAATTCAATGTGACATACACTGTGACGGCACCGGATTCCTTCTATGAGTATGCAGTGAAAAACAAAATCTTCCAGTTCAGGTGATTAAGCTTGTGTCTGGAATTATTTCTGTGTTGGATGCACTGCTGATTAAAGAAAAATCTTCCTGACTATTTTTGTAAAGTAGTAGAACAGTTTGATTTTGTGTTGTGTAAAAAATTATCCATAGTATATCAGCAAAAATAGGGCAATAAGCCTTAGTTAAATATTGGGCAAGAAGCCTTAGTTAAATATTACAAGATATATAAATGGGAACCAACGTGATGATAAGACATCGTTATAAAATGAGAGGTTCACCAATCAGGTATACAGAGTACAATGCACACTTACATGAAAGTCCAATAACATTGCCACATTTTTCCTCAGCAATGCTTCAGAAGCCAAAAGGTTTTGCCATGAGCACGACTGCCCTGCCAACTGGAACAATGCCAACGAGATCAACTGCTGTGTTTACCATGCCAACATCCACTCCTGCCCTCTTGCCCTCATGGTTAGAACAGAAACCACCAGAAGTGGCTCCTTTTAATATGCATGAATGCTGCCAGATTACTGTTGACACACACACAAGAACAGAAAACGAAGACAACTCAGTCATTCCACCTTGATTGCACACTGTGCTCCTTTTAACGTTGGTCTCTAAACGTCAACAGAGGCAAGGAGGAATCTGCGGACCGTGGATCCCTGATGATGGCAAAATCGTGACACACACAGTGTCCAAAGCAGGAAAGATGAGTCAGCAGCTGTGGACTTCAAAGGTGCCAACTCATGAATGTGGTTCTGTACAGGGGTTACAAATACATTTTCACGCTTCTTCTCACTCAAGTATTGATTCATGGTCATCTCTAGGTGGTTCTGGTCCATGTAGGAGTGACCTCAGTCATTGCTCATATCAAAATAGGACAAATGCACGCAGCGCTGGAGTCCAAGGTTCTGGTTGTCAGTGCTCAAGGTCAGTGTGTCAACCTTTACTGTTCTGTACAACATTGGAATCCCCTCAAGGCTGCTCATCCACAAGCTCTTCATCGCCACTTTGGTGCTCGAAGCCTAACATCCCAAATTCTTGTTTTTGAGATCTAGTCTCCCATTTTAAGACCACCTCTGCCATTCACCATACATGATGCATGAGTTGCTTTGACATTTACATTTAGCCATTTAGCAGATGCTACGTAGACATTCACTCTGAGGCAAGTAGGGTGAAGTGCCTTGCCCAAGGCCACAACATCATGTTGCCTTAGCCGGGAATCAAACTTGAACCTTCGAACCTCGAACCTTCTAATCACTAGTCTGACGCCCTAACCACTCAGCCACCAGACTCCAGTTTGAAAATATATCCCCAGTTGAAATAAATGTGAGTGTTTAACAGTTTGTGTGTGTGTGTGTGTGTGTGTGTGTGTGTGTGTGTGTGTGTGTGTGTGTGTGTGTGTGTGTGTGTGTGTGTGTGTGTGTACACACCAGTGTGCGGGGATGATGTGTGTGAGTTGGAGGAGAGCTGTCTCAACTGCCCAGCGGACTGTGGAGTCTGTCCGATGTCCATCACCATCAAGGTGGCCATTGGACTGCCCGTCGCCCTCTTCTGTTGTGGGTTCATCTTAACCATGGTGGTACGGAACCACAGCAAATGCAGACACTCCATATCTTTGAAAATTGTAATTCTCAGTGAATATATCACTGAGCAGAGACATTTTCAATGTTTAACATAGTTGTTTTTTTTATGTAGTGGTTCCAGTATCAGAAACAAAAGATGTTTTGGGATGAAAGCTGGATCATCAGTTATAAGAACATAATGTTTGGTAATTTTTTTCAGACCAATTTGGTTAGATTTATACATATTAGATTTCTGGTTAGATTATATACCCATCTCATACACATTTATTTCAGGAATACAAATAATAAGAGTTACTGGTATGTTTGCTAGTCGCCCATTCGTCTCCCTTTGTATCCTCCCCAGGAAAAGCATGTTATATGGGCTTCTGCAGCACCACTAGTCTACAACCGGTGAAGAGCCAATCCAGTGTTAGCCGGACTACGGATGTGACTGTCTGCACCGTGGTCAACAACTCCTTCAAACAGGGCTTCATTCAACCTGGCATCTAGTGAGAAATCCTTTTTTTATGTTTCTCACCATTTGATCCGAGCATTGGTGTAGGAACAGGGGGACAAGTCCAATATTAGAAAATCGTGTATGTGTTGTGGCCTATATCGCATTTTGAACTTTTATTTTGAAAGCATGACAGAGAAGATATAGGTTTCTGTCAGCAAATCTGACACCCCCAATGTCACAGCCCTACGCCATGGATCGGAGTATGTCTGTCTAGTGAATGTCATTCAATTTGTTGACTGACAGTGATGGGAGAACGGTAGCAGTGAAACATATCCAAAAGAAACATTTCACGCTCACAAAAACCATTAGAAAGGAAGTGAAAGAAGTAAGGTAAGCTACGTCTTAGATCTTAGAGTTATGGGTGGGCAATCCTGGTCCTTGAGGGCTAATAAATTAGATAAGTTAATATTTAATAATTGTCCCCCAGAGGGGAAATTGAAGTCCACAACAGCAGTGAGCTGTTGCAGCCAGCTTGTGCCAGCGCCGGATGAAATGGGTCGTTATCTAGCTCTTTGGAAACCTCATAATGACCATTCATTTAAATCAGGTGTGCCAGAGCAGAGAAAACTTTCAGGACAGTGGCCCCTGAGGACCAGGAAAGCCCACACCTGTCATAGATGCAACTCTTTTTTTCAAATATTGTACTTACTAAATGTGTACCGAACTTTAATAATGTAATTTTCTCTGTGAAATCTTTCTTATTAGGGAATTGGATCATCCTAACCTCTCTAAATTCATTGGTGGATCGATTGAAGTTCCCTATGTCAGTATTATAACTGAGTACTGTCCTAAAGGAAGTCTTGCTGATGTCCTGCTCAATGAGGACATCCCAATCAACTGGGGATTCAGGTGAATAAAGTAATAGGATTAGATCCGTTTCACCTTTTCCGCAGATAATCTGGAGATATTGTACAGTAAAAGCTCATTTTGCCTGCTTTGTGTACCCATAATTAGGTTGTCCTTCGCCACTGACATAGCACGGGGCATGGCTTATCTTCACCAACACAAGATGTTTCATGGAAGACTTCACTCGAGGAACTGTATCATTGATGACCGCTGGGTCTGCAAGATTTCAGGTGAACAAAACAATTTAATCTACTTTGGTATCGAGGAATCTTTGGTCTCTGCTTCACGTCTTTCACAAAACATTGAGGGTGTGGATTCACGTGGTTGTGACTTTGGCGTTGATGGACAAGAAAAGTGAAGGACAAAATTACTCTTATTGAGGGCCTTTTTTTTTGCCTGGTTCTAACCCAATTTGGAATTTTCGTACTCACTGTGAGTAATATTACTATTATGACTTGCTTTGCTACAGGTATGCTATTGCACGTTTAAGGTTCATGTTATTTAATAGTAACTTGGTTAACGGAATGCTTTTGTGGCTCTTCCCTTTGGCACTATTTTGGTTTAATACGATGTATGCTTAATCTGACGACCCACAATGTTTGGGGACTATAACGTTGCTCAGTGACTGATGCTCTTTTGTTGACCTCTCTTGGAAGTCGCTTTGGATAAAAGCATCTGCTAAATAAATAAATGTAATTGTAAGGCCATTTATCACCTCTGTTTGCACTATTGTGTATATACCCCCCTCTCCCTCTGTACTTTATATACCCATTCTTCTATACACTCTCCTATTAGAGTTTTATTCCCTACCATCTGTACAGCTAGTGCCCACATTTACCATCAAATGCATTTACCCACATTTACTTATCTTATTTGCATCTTATTTGTATTTTAAATTATATTTTTTATTCTGTTCTTATCTTACCCTTATACATATGTTATATATGTTCTATGTTTGCTCTTTCCTGCCAAAGTAAATTCTGTGTTTGTATATCTTGCATATCAAATAAAATACATTCTGATTTACTTTCCTAGACTATGGGCTTACAGCATACCGAAAGGAGGACTTTGAGGCAGTCAGCAATGGGTTCCACTGTGTGGATGTGTACCGTATATACTGTGCTCCTGAGGTCCTCCTAGGAAGCAGCTCCAGTATCACTCCAACAGCTGATGTTTACAGGTATTACGTTCACAAACCTTCTGGTCACCGGTCATCTGGATTCATGATTTAAAATATCTGTAATGAATAGTTTATAAGTATATGTGTGCAGCGTTCTTGAATTAACATTGTTTGCTCCACTCCCCAGTTACTCGATCATCCTAGTTGAGATTGCTACCCGCTCTGACCTTATCTCAGTAAGTATGAAACAGCCACTTGTGTAGTGAAGTCGAGTGCTTGTAAACTGGTTGTTGTAAACAGCGTCTTCTTGTGCGACGCATTCCACAGGACCAAAATGAAGGGGTCAAAATGGACATCATGTGGCGTCCTCCACTGCCTGAAATTAAAGCGGGGAAAGCAGACACTGACTGTCCGAATCGAACAGACTATTGTGAGGTCTGTTACAGGATTCAAAATTTAAAAAAATATTTTTGTAGTTTGATTATTAATTAATTATTATTATTAATACAGATCAACACTATAATACTTCTATGGTCTCTGACTTTTGATGTCAAATGTGTGAACTAATTGACTAAAATACAACCTAACTTCTTGCTTACTGTCAGCTAATCAAGAAGTGCTGGTCCCATAACCTCACTTTGAGGCCAACGTTTGACCAGGTGAAAAAGATCCTGGATAAGATGAACCCACACAAAGTTAGCCCTGTCGACATGATGATGAATCTGGTAATGTGAATTAAATCAAATTGTTTGTTTAAAATACAACAAAAAATCAGCAAGTAAAAGTTTTCCTCAAAATACATGGTACTTTTAAGACACAAGAAATCATCACAAGCAGTTATTTTCTGAATCATGATCCTAACAAATGTAAAATAATGTGTTAAATAAATACATTACTATGTCATTTTTGCTGAAAATGTTTAATGACATCTGGCTTGGTAATTTGACACTATCAAATATGTTCAATGTATAAGTGTGTTGGCCAGTGTGATTGTTGAACACATGTTAAATGTTCAGAAAACCTTTCTTAGATGGAGAAATACAGTAAGCATTTGGAGGCCATTGTAGCTGAAAGAACACAGGACCTTCTTCAAGAGAAACAGAAGACAGATCGCTTACTTTACAGTAAGTCAGTAGGCTACATTAACAGGAGCCTATAATTCTTCCATGCATAAATGTATTCGTTGTATTTTTTTCTAAATAATTGCTACCATCTAGTGGTAAAAACGAGATGCCAGCAGTTTTGTAAAATGTTTTCGTATCTTAGGTATGCTACCAAAACCAGTGGCTGATGATCTTCGACAGGGTCGTACAGCCGAGGCACAGAGCTACTCAAACGCAACAGTCTACTTTAGGTAAGTGTGAGAAAAGTCCAAATGTATTAGCATGCATGGAAGCAAGGAGAAAAGTGGTCATGGTGGTACAAAGTTGCCTTCAGTATTGTCTCCAGGCAAAACCCATTTATACAACACAGTTCTCAATTGTCATTGGTCCATCAACAATCAACATGTAGACATGCAGTTCTGTCATGTCTCTTCCTTCATTGGCTAATTCTCCCTGCATAGTTCTAGCATGTGCGTGTGCATGCATGCATGTATGTGTGTGTGTCACTGAGTGTAGAGGTTTACAAAGTCTTGACTCTGGTTAGGCTAACTACAGATGTAACAGGTTTATGGCATCTCTAGAAAGATAAGAATCAGCCTATCTACTCAAGCCTAGTGTCAGCTAGAGTTCATTTAGGAGAGTTCCCCTTTCAGGAGGCCAAGACTGCTGAACACAGTATTATTTGATACAGAATAACAGGTCACACCCTTAAATTCTCTGACAGTAAGTGATACTGAAGTATCTTCAACATAAGCCTACCAGTGTGTAATTTAGTGTTTTTTCATGATTAACAAAATGTGTTTTTTGAAAAATAAACTTTTTCCTTTCCTCTTTGGGAACAGTGACATAGTAGGTTTTACCCAGCTGTCTGGTGCCAGTACTCCCCACCAAGTGGTAAACTTTCTCAACCAGCTCTACACAACGTTTGACGACATCATTGACAATTACGACGTGTACAAAGTGGAGACGATTGGGGATGCTTGTGAGTATTGCTGCTTAAGGCACCGTCTGTCTGTGTTTCACTCTTCCTCTTCATTCCATTGGGTCATTTTTGTCTTTTCAGACATGGTTGTTTCTGGTGTTCCCAATGAAAACGGCATAAACCATGCAGGTGAAATCGCCAGTATGGCCCTAGACCTGGTCAATGTTTGTCATGCCTTCAAAATCCCCCACAAACCGACCACCCAGCTGAAGATACGAGCAGGGATCCACTCAGGTACTCTCTGCCTCTAACGTTTCTATGTTAAAAACTTTGTTGCCTGAATGAAATTAGGAACCACATTTATGACTGTTATGTTTTGTATTGTATGATGGGAGCGATATTAAGAATCATAGATCATGTGTCAATTAATCTTTTTCCTTAGGACCTGTTGTAGCAGGTGTGGTGGGGACAAAAATGCCTCGGTACTGTTTATTTGGGGACACGGTGAACACATCTTCACGGATGGAATCAACAAGTGAAGGTACTCAGGCAAAGATGAGATCATGGTACATTACTCTCATTTATACCTGCTTCCAGGTTGAACCATTTAAAAGAGCATGCGGGACCGTGAATCTCCTGTTTGTTTTCTTAAAGCCAAGGTGAAGCGTGCTGTTCGTAGGGCAGCAAGGACATTGACTTGGAGAGCACTGAGCTCCGAATCCTCTGATTTAAGACTGCAGGTTAATGGTGGCAAAGGTGCTCTAGACCTCAGATTGGAAAATTGAAACACAATAACAAGAAGAAAAGAAGATGATGTCACTATGTAGCTATTTCCTACTTACATTTAGTGTATAAAGTTTATACATCACACACTCATCATCATTCAAGAATCCGTCAGTAGTATTAAGACAAAAAAAGGCAAATATAAAGATAACAATCAATTATATACTAAAACATAATGAGATCAAAATGTATTTGTCAATTAAAATTGATTTGTATAGCCTTTTTACAAGCTATGTCACAAATGCCCATAGAACTGCCCCTCAACCAACCTAAACCCTCAAGGAAGACAAGGAAAAACTCACAGAAAAACTCACTAGGGAGAAAAAATTTAAGAAACCTTCGAAGGAGCAATTCAGTGAGGGATCCCCTCCTCCAGGGACGGTTGGTGAAAGAGAAGAGCCGAACACAGGCTAAAAAGTAATATCTAGATAATCTAAAGAACAAATTGAATTATACTGTTTATTGGGAATACATTCAAATGGCAATTTGTCAGATTACTCCTATGCATACTTCTTTGTTATGTCTCCAGCCCTTAAAATCCAGGTAAGTGGAGCGACTGCAGAGTTGCTTCACACTCTCGGAGGGTATGTCCTGACCTGCAGGGGATCACTAAATGTCAAGGTAAGATAACAAGAACTAAATGTACTATGCATATTAAAATGTTATTCATTTAAAGATAAGAAGTAAGTTAGCAAGCAAGCCTTGCCTCTTAGCTTAGATACATATACTTTCTAGATGTTTATACTACTGGGAATTAGTCAAGACAGAGCTGAGTCCTCACCACTGTGGGCCGAATAAAGGATTATTTCATCTTCTGTTTCGGCCATTTTCATGTGAGATTCCATTTATTTCTCTGTGTATTTGCTTATGGTACAGGCTCCATATAAAAATTGGTTTGCAAGTATATTTTTTAGGAAGACCTTGCACTAATTTAAATTCTGCTTTGTTGAAGACTGTGTAGGTCTTTCTGATATTCCCTTTATTAGTCTCCAGAGTATTCAATGACCCTACAAACCATCCATCCATCCATCCATTATCTTCCGCTTATCCGGGTCCGGGTCGTGGGGGCAGCAGTCTGAGCAGGGAAGCCCAGACTTCCCTCACCGCACACACCTCCTCCAGCTCCTCCGGGGGGATCCCGAGGCGTTCCCAGGCCAGCCGAGAGACATAGTCCCTCCAGCGTGTCCTAGGTCTTCCCCGGGGCCGCCTCCCGGTGGGACATGGCTGGAACCCCTCCCAAGGGAGGCGTCCAGGAGGCATCCGAAACAGATGCCCGAGCCACCTCAACTGGCTCCTCTAGATGTGGAGGAGTAGCGGTTCTACTCCGAGCCCCTCCCGTGTGACCGAGCTCCTCACCCTATCTCTATGGGAGCGCCCAGCCACCCTCCGGAGGAAACTCATTTCGACCGCTTGTATCCGCGATCTTGTCCTTTCGGTCATGACCCAAAACTCATGACCATAGGTGAGAGTAGGAATGTAGATTGACCGGTAAATCGAGAGCTTTGCCTTGCGGCTCAGCTCCTTCTTCACCACGACAGTCCGGTACAGAGACTGCATCACTGCAGACGCTGCACCGATCCGCCTGTCAATCTTCCGTCCTTCCGTCGTTCCATCCTTCCGTCACTCGTGAACAAGACCCCGAGATACTTGAACTCCTCCACTTGAGGCAAAAGCTCCCCACCCACCCAGAGGGGGCAAGCCACCTTTTTCCGGTCGAGTACCATGGCCTTGGATTTGAAGGTGCTGATCCTCATCCCAGCCGCTTCACACTCGGCATCAAACCGCTCCAGAGCATGCTGGAGGCTCCGGCTCGAGGAAGAAAACAGGACAACATCATCCGCAAACAGCAGAGATGAGATCCCGTGCTCCCCGAACCGGAAACCCTCCGCCCCCTGGGCGCGCCTAGAAATTCTGTCCATATAAACAATGAACAGAACCGGTGACAAAGGGCAACCCTGGCGGAGTCCAGCATGCACCCGGAACAGGTCTGACTTATTGCCGGCAATGCGAATACAGCTCCTACTTTGGTTGTACAGGGAACGGACGGCCCCTAACAAAGGGCCTCGGACCCCGTACTCCCGAAGTACCACCCACAGGACACCACAAGGGACACAGTCGAATGCCTTCTCCAGATCTACTAAACACATGTAGACTGGTTGCGCAAACCGGTCGGATTCTCCTCTCCAGTACCCTGGCGTAGACCTTACTGGGGAGGCTGAGGGGTGTGATTCCTCTGTAATTGGAACACATCCTCCGGTCCCCCTTCTTAAATAGGGGAACCACCACCCCGGTCTGCCAATCCATAGGCACTGTTCCAGACCGCCACGCAATGCTGCAGAGGTGTGTCAACCAGGACAGTCCCACAACATCCAGAGACTTTAGGTACTCAGGACGGATCTCGTCCACCCCCAGAGCCCTACCACCAAGGAGCCCATCGACTACCTCAGTGACTTCAGCCCGGGTGATAGGCGGGTCCGCCCCGGAGTCCCCAGTCTCTGCTTCCTCCTCGGAAGACCTGATGGCAGGATTGACGAGATCCTCAAAGTATTCCTTCCACCGTCCGACAACATCCCCAGTCGAGGTCAACAGCTCCCCACCCGCACCGTAAACAGTGTTGGTGAAGCACTGCTTCCCCCTCCTGAGGCACCGAACGGTTTGCCAGAATTTCCTTGGGGCTGACCTATAGTCCTTCTCCATGGCCTCCCCGAACTCCTCCCAGACCCGAGTTTTTGCCTCTGTGACTACCTGAGCCGCGGCACGCTTGGCCTGCCGATACCGGTCAACTGTTTCGGGAGTCCCACAAGCCAGAACGGCTCGATAGGACTCCTTCTTCAGTTTGACGGCATCCCTTACTTCCGGTGTCCACCACCGGGTTCTGGGATTGCCGCCGCAACCAGCACCAGAGACCTTGCGACCACCACTCCGGACTGCCGCATTGACAATGGAGGTCGAGAACATGGTCCATTCAGACTCAATGTCCCCAGCCTCCCCCGGGATCTGTGAGAAGCTCTCCTGGAGGTGTGAGTTGAAGACCCCTCTGACAGAGGGGTCCGCCAGGCGTTCCCAGCAGACCCTCACGATACGTTTGGGCCTGCCAAGTCTGCCTAACTTCCCCCCCCACCAGCGGATCTGACTCACAACCAGGTGGTGATCGGTTGACAGCTCCGCCCCTTTCTTCACCCGAGTGTCTAAGACACACGGCCGCAAGTCAGAAGACACGACAACAAAGTTGATCATCGACCTCCGGCCTAGAATGTCCTGGTGCCACGTGCACCGATGGACACTCTTGTGCTTGAACATGGTGTTAGTTATGGACAAACCGTGACTAGCACAGAAGTCTAATAACAGAACACCACTCGGGTTCCGATCAGGGGGGTCGTTCTTCCCAATCACCCTTCTCCAGGTATCACTGTCATTTCCCACGTGGGCGTTGAAGTCCCCCAGTAGAACGATGGAGTCCCCAGTCGGCGCACTGTTAAGTATGCCTCCCAGAGACTCCAAGAAGGCCGGGTACTCTGCACTGCTGTTCGGCCCGTAGGCCGCCACAACAGTGAGAGACCTGTCCCTGGCTTTTAGGCGCAGGGACGCGACCCTCTCGTTCACCGGTGTAAACCCCAACACGTGGCAACTGAGCTGTGGAGCTATAAGCAAACCCACGCCAGCCCGCCGCCTCTCCCCGCGGGGAACGCCAGAGAAATGGAGAGTCCAGCCTCTCTCAAGGATAATGGTTCCAGAGCCCAAGCTGTGCGTGGAGGCGAGGCCGACTATATCTAGCCGGTAACGCTCGGGCTCCTTCCCCGCCAGCAAGGTGACATTCCATGTCCCCAGTGCTAGAGACAGTGTGCGCGGCCCTAGTCGTCCGGGCGCCTGCCCCTGACCACCGCCAAAATCACACAGCACCGGCCCCTTACGGTCCTTCCTGCGGGTGGTGGGCCTGTGGGAAGGTGGTCCCACGTCGCCTTTTCGGGCTGGGCCCGGCCGGGTCCCATGGGAAAAGACCCGGCCACCAGGCGCTCGCCTGCGAGCTCCCACTCTGGGCCTGGCTCCAGAGTGGGGGCCCCGGTTTCGCCGATCCGGGCGACGTAATGGATTTCGTTCGTGTAGTCATCCCTACAAACCATTTGAATAGAATGATTTCGTCATAGTACAGGGTTGATACTGACTTATGAAATCAAGGTTGGAACAAAAGGTCTTCTGTTGAGTGGGGGAGACATTGGTCCTATGAGATGGCGGAGGCCCCATACTTCTTTGTCATTGGAAGACCGAGTGTCTCAATTAGGATTTAGCCACAGCAGCTGAGCGCACATATCCCCTAGCATGTTGTGTTCATGAGGATGCACATGCTCTCCAAACACTGTCCCTCCTTTTCCCAATTGAGAATGACTTCCGGGTGGGTTTCGAAACGTTGACTATCTCTGAAACCTTCGCTACAATGAAACACACCTGGATGAATGAGGGTGTACACCGATTTATTTTGAATACATTGAGAATTAAGTCCTCTTACTACCTATGAAACCGTCTTTACACTGTCCCACTTTATTTAGAGACGCACTCAACTGGTAGAAAGGCTATGGACAGAAGAGACTGTGAGACAGACATGTTTCGTGTTTTGTTTTTCCAGGGTAAAGGCGATATGACAACATGGTGGCTGGAGGCAAAGAGAGAAGATGATTCACACCCAGTGCTTAAAGCAGATGATTTCAGGAGTCTCCCTGTACCAGTTAGCAGCTAGTCAACTAACCATACCACATAAGGTTTTTTTTAGCCAGTTCAATTCAAGTATTGTGCAGTTAAACCGTTTCCAGAACTTTAAGACTCCTATGAGCTACAGTATGTTGAGAATCTAATATGTGGAAAGTACATTCATTAGTATTGTGTTAGTATTTGTTAGTATTTGTTTATGTATTCAAACTACAACAATAATGAACAGATGCAAACAACAAGGTATTAGAAGCAGTCACTCACACATGGTACCTTAACCTGGGTACCTTTACCTGGGTACCTTTACCTGGGTACCCATCTGATTGTCTCAAAGGATGTGACATAGTATTTTAGGATACACAACGTGAGCACCTTTAAATTAATTCACAATCATAGGCACTGTATTACAGGCATACTATAGTATGATACGATAGTGAGTTGAAATTAATATAATGTGACAGAACAAGTGAATAAAATGCATTAGTTGTCCATACTGAATGTATATTCGGCTTCTGCTGCCTGTTTTGCACTTCTGATGCTATCTGCATTTTGTTACCCTGTACTTGTATGTGTATAATGACAATAAAGTTTAATCTAATCTAAGTAGCATTTTGAGATACATAGCATTAAAATAGCATTTGAAGTTAATGGTGTCATTAGTATTTGTAAATACAGTTATTAATTGATAATGGCTGTGTTTCCAAGTGCAGTACTTTGGTGGCGGAGTGACAGTAGTAGTCATTGCATTTTGTATTTTGCACATCTCATGATTTAAGAGCTACCAAAAACAAGTAAAATATGTAAATGAAGTAGAATTGCTCCACTTCTGTTCATCTGTTCATTGCCCTGTACTTGTACGTGTGTAATTACATTAAAATTGAATCGAATACCTACTGCATCCTCCCTCCCTTTCCTCTCTTCCATTCTCTTCGCTTCTCTATTAGGCCTGCTCAATACCCCACTCCTCAACACTGCAAGGGAATGTACACATTATATGAACAAGGCATGATGGTTTTTTGGTCTAAAATTCAAAGCCACATAATTTTTGTCATCTAAATGGCTCTTTAAGCTCTTTAAGCCATGTGCTTTCCACTTTACACAAGAGCTTTTCTTCTTCACAGTGTAGGTGAAAAGGAAGAGTGTACAAAAATGTATGGTCTTTAAAACAAATAATTAGGGTATAAATAGAGGTATAGTTCTCTAGAAACCATGGGCGGCTCAAATTACCCCTTCCTCCCCTATACATCTTAACATCGTCATCTTTGAACGTGCAGGGTTCCAAGATTATGTAAAGAATATAATATAATAAAATAAATATTGGGCAAAATGTAGAATATCAATGGGAAGTTGTCACAAGGTTTAAACTTTCCTTGTGAAAATTGCTTAGTACGTCCTTTCTTCTGACTGAGTAGTATTTCTGATCTATAAAGCACAAAAGAGCAAAACATGTACATGCTGAAGAGTAAAGGGAATATAAAGATACTTTACTCTGGTCTTTTATAGGGTATGTATTGGGGTAGACCCAACTGATCCTAATAGCAGCACATTTGCTGGCAGGAGCAGCAGGATTTAGCTAATATATTGGTGGGGAGACAAATGTATTATGAAAATATTGGTGGGGGCTAATACCAAGTGCTCCTCTTTAATGAGCCCGTACGTATCATATTTGATACATACATTTCTGGAGCTCATTGCATCACCATCAAACGTAAACTTTGCATGAAACCCTTTTGCATGAACTCTTTTACATGTATGCTGCCCCTAGTGGACATACTTCGCTTTCCCAATGTTTGGATGTGTGCTTTTTCTGTCATTCAAAGTGGGTCGCATCGTGCGAGCGCACATCTGTGATTCCCACCATCAAGAAACTTAGCCATTTCATGGTTTTATGGTCCGAATTTCTCTAAAATACTTAGCAATAATTTTAAATGGACAGTTAATTTGTCCTTAAAACGTTGTATTACTCAGTTTTATAATTACAGTTTGTAGTTATATCGAGCAGAAAGTCGGTGTATCAAATTTGATACTTTTGGTATTTGGCCAAAAATCAACAATTGTTATGGGTATATCTGTCCAGTGTTTTATATGGATTATGTCTTCCATAGGCCATCAGGCAGTGTTTGGATGAGTTAAATACACAATTTATAGATTGAAATGGGTTCAAGAATTTCACTTAGACTATCCATATTGGCTGATCACCAGTCATAGTTATATTTTTTAATACCTGAAGTATCAAATGTGATACAAAAATATATTTTTTTTAGCATTTCTTTTTGTCAAATTTCTTTTTACATTTTGTCAAAGGGCCAAATAAATAGTTCATATCCAAAAAAATAGAATTTTCTGACCATTCTTTCATAGTTCAGGGCTTACAGGGCTAAACCTGCACCCAAGGAGCTGACCCGACCTTTACCGTAAAGGTCAACAGACTGGGATTCCTGTAACAGCCAATCAAGAAAGCAGGAATTGGTTGCCTAACAACGCCTTAACCAATCACAGTAGTGTCAGTTTCTGTCCGGGTCCCGTACCAAGCAGAGCAGCCAGGTGCTACAGAGCAGAGGCAGGCAGGACACTAGCGATACACTCATTTAACGGTAGGAAAACCGTCAGTGAAATGACTTGACGCATACTTGGGTGACGAATCTGAACGTTTTCGGTGACACTTGAAGTTGCGTTAACATGGCGCGGTATAACCTTTCCAACCAAGATGAGAAGGTTTTTGGTTTGACAGCTCAGTTGTAGCTCTCAGTTCGAACAGTGAACCAGGCCGGTTAGGCTGCATCATGTGTAGTACATCATGTATAGTACATGTATAGTACATGCTACTAGGGGCTGCCTGGGACCTGCGATTAGGACAACAACATTAGCTGCTTGCACGTTTCATTGTATGCTAACGTTTAAGTTAAAGTCAGACCTTACCAAGCAATGTCGCGTCGTCAAAAGTGGACTAATACAGACTGTAGTAGTATACTAGCCACATAACGTCTTGTTGTGGTCTTCTTGGCAGTGCTGAAAGTTGTGTTGTTGTGCCTCTTTACTTCCATATAGTGGCCTCTTTAGCTACGTGTCACACAATTACACCCCAAACATCGAACAAAAATTGCATGTTTTCCCATGGATGGAAGACTTGAGAGTCATTTACAGAAGCAAAGATGTAATCTGGTTTAGCAAGTGCATTAATGGCCAGTTAATTAAATGTCTGAGTGGCTATAAGCCTTGACTGACCATCTGTCTTGTGATTCCATTACAGGGAGGCATTAATGGACTGACTAGAAAACACCATGTCAGATCGTACCAACTTGCTTTTAAATATTTGATTTAAACGTGCTTTTTTTGTATACATCTAAACGTTAGCTTATTCTGAATATCTTCATTTAAATGGTAAATTGATTGGATTGCCAGGGAAATATCTTCTGATCTGACTGCGGCAAATAGGCAAGACAAGATGTTAAATGTTTACTTCTTGATTGTGAGCTTTATTTCATGTGGCACTGTTGTAGGTCAAACACGAACCAATAGTAGCCTAAAACTTTAACTCAATGGTCAGAGTCAAAGTTTTTCTGTTACCCAGCCTAGTTGTGGTCCCAAAAGCCATATAGTCTTGAATCAATGTCTTTAAATGTACCACCCAAATATCATGCAGTGGGCTACATTGCCACTGATACATGATTCATTTGACTGTGACCATCCTAATCCCCCCTTTTCTGTCTCCTGTCTCAATTTTAGGATAACTCGGTTCCCATTCCCAGTGATCACCCGCTGCCCTGTGTAATCCTGTGTACCGTGTGCACTGTTGAATTGGTGCCACTAATCTGAACCCGCTATTTAAGGAGCGGTGTGCGTAGGCAAACTGGTGAGCTGCCTGTGTCTGCTTTCACAAAGCTGATGATCCAGACACATTTGGTCTGCTACAGAGGCTGTTATTTGTCCAGAAGGGTGACGGACGCACTATAACAATGCCCGAGTCTTCACTAGGTAAGTACTGTCCTATTAACACACATTTGCTCTGTGGTACACAGTAGATATTGTTAAAATTGACGGGTTTCAAACATTAACAACCCTGATTTACTCTCGTCTCTTTTCATGGTGCCCTATATAAATCAGGCCTCGTGTGAGAAGGAGGAGATTCAATTTTCTGATGTTCCCGTTTAATGTTATTTAAAGAGTCTGTATGAAACTAACCTCATTGACTGCACACACTTGCTAAAGGAATAATGCTTTGCTTTTTACTCCACAACAGTCTTGTTTGTAGGAGTACCAAATACATTTACACAAGCCATTTCAATCTTTATTGACGTTGTCTACTGATAGTGAAAAGGGATAAAACGTGATCGAAACGTCACCATTCTGTATCATTTGTCCTCTGCAGAAATCAAGGACGCCTGCAATTCCTCTAGATACAGAATGTCTCCTTTGACGCAGCTCTGCCAACATTCTGTGCTCACTCTGCCAACGTCCAAACACCCCTACAGCGAGACAAGGGCCTTTTGCACTGAGGAGAACATGTCCGAATGTCTCAGCTACATCAATCAGGTAAACTGCACCCAATATAAGTGTCACTGGCAATTCAGGTTTACTTACACGAAGAGGAATAAATTCAGTTATAGTTGTAACCCGACGTAGTCATCTGGACACCGTTTTCAAAATCACTAAGATCTCCATCCGTAAGTCATTCTTAATGATGACTACTTCTGAAGCTTTTTTACAATAGAACACTCTTGGACGAATGAGGGTCTACACCTACTTTTACAAATCCCCTTCACGTCACGTTATTATTTACTCACTGTGTGACATTAAAACAGCTAAAAGCTTAAGCCACACATCCGATCTGTGAGCCACACATGCAATCAGTTTTTTTCAGTTCAACCCAGTTTAGCTTTATTCATTCCTTAAGACTTGTAAAGGCGCACCAAACATTCACACACATCCAAACATCCAAACCAAATACATTATAAGAACGTAAATATAAATAAAAATAAAACAGGTTGAGAATGACTTCAGAATGGGGATCAAAACGTCTTAATTTTTACTTTGTCTTTTGTACAATGGAACACTCCAGGACAAATGAATAAACAAACAAAACAAACAAACAAAAAATTAATTTAAAAAATCGCTCTCCCAACATAGGAGTTGTCCTCGCTGGGACTCGCGTCGGTGGGCCCTGAGTCGAAGGGGGCCTGGAAACTGAATAATGTGACCGTGTTGAACAGCCTCTACAACCTGATTCGGCTGCACCGGCGGAGCCTGCGGGCCGTGGAGGACCTGGAAGTGGAGCAGCTCAAGACCAGCAGCAACATGGAGTATCTGCAGCACAGCTGCACCAGGCTGAAGGTAGACCGCTTGTCTGTCACAAACCCCCCTGCCTCTGGGTGACCCTCAATGGCATACGTTTTGAATGTTGGGGTTGGAGTCATGTGGCGCAGTCAGTAAGGGTGTTGGGCTAGTAATCAGAAGGTCCCTGTTTCGAATCCCGGCTTTGTCAACATGATGTTGTGTCCTTGAGCAAGGCACTCCAGCCTACTTGCCTCAGGGGGAATGTCCCTGTACTTGCTGTAAGTCGCTCGGGATAAGAACATATGCTAAATGACTAAATTTAAATGTAGGGGGGATTCTTCCGGAAGGTTATTGAACCCAGCTTGGCTTCAGCATCTGTTTTGCTTGTCCTCGCAGGATCAGCTTGAGCTGTGTCAACGAGAGAACACGGGACTGCTAGAGAGAGAGCGGCAGCTACAGTTGAAGGTGAAGAGCTTGCAGAACTGCCTGAAGAACGAAAAAGAAGAGGTACATTTGTGTTCCTCTGACATATAGGTATAGGCAGTGCCGCCGCGAGCCATGTTGAATCCCTACACACCTTTTGTCTATTTATTTAACCCCCCTCACACACACACACTTTGGAATGTAATCAAATACCTACTCCAGCGAGACAAAGTGTGCATGCTGACTGTAATGTTGTTGTCTTGCCAGGTGCAGAAGCATCAGAACATTATCGCTAGTCGAGCCACCCAGTACAATCACGACATGAAGAGGAAAGAGAGAGAGCTCAGTAAACTGAAAGAGCGCCTGAATCAACTTCTGATCGACAAAAAAGAGAAGAAGCAATGTAAGAACACTTGGCTATGCTGTGAGAAAACACACCAAATCGTAGATGCATCTTTCACATCCCGCTTTATATCGTGATATCCGGATTATAAATCACACCAGCCAAAAAATGCTTAACAAAGAAGACAAAAACATATATAAGTCGCTCTGGACTATACACTAGTCACATTTTTGGGGTGAAATTTCTTTTAGAAAATCAGAGACCAAGAACAGACATTTCCTCTTGAAAGGCATGAGGCATGTTATAGTAATTACAATATAATAGAGAACAACAGGCTGAATAGGTGCCCGGTATGTTAACAGACAGTGCTGCAGTACCCACTGCGTAAGTTATTTTTTGAAAACGAGCTAGCTAGTTTTAGTTAATTTTAAGGCTAAACTACCTAGCATAATACTCTTAACATGGTTACTACCATGCTAGTGTTATGTTTGGTGTTCATTATGTTTTTATTGGCTGGCGCGAGTTATACTCCTTAACGACTTATAGTCCAAAAAATACTATGTAAATCGTACCTGAGTATAAGTCGCAGGATCAGCCAAACCATGAAAAAAGTGTGATTTATAGTCTGAATAATACTGTACAGGATATATCCTCTATATTCTATCACCTCTATTCTATCCTTCTCAGAAGACATTGTTAACCATTCTTTATTATTCGCAGCCATCGAAGTATTAAACTACATTGGACGATCTGATGGGAAAAGAAGCCTTTGGAAAACAGGGAAAACCGAGGGAAGGTAACTTCAGCCTACAAATCATATTTTAAATTGCCTTTAAAGAAAACAAAATGGTAGCTTAGTTAAAATTATGTTCTTGATGCACTCTGGGAAAATACGCAGCATTCTTTTGACCTAACCACTGAAAGACTGACAGAAATTAAATGAGGTTGATTTGAATTGTGTCAGACACGAGGGGGAGATGTACAAGACCCTTCTGAACGACTACGACAGCCGCCAGAGGGACCTAGTGGGGGAGAATGCAGAGCTGAAGAAGGTCTTACAACAAATGAAGAAGGAGATGGTGTCCATTTTAAGCCAGAGGAAACAGACCTTCAGAGACGAGAAACCCAATGACAGTCACGAACAGGTTAATCCAGCAGTGTCTTAATGTCTTTCTGTGCTTTTTAGCGTATAGGAAGCTCTGCATTTCAGCTTTCACATTAGCATTTAAAGTCTTGCTGTCCCCTCGCGTTTCATCAAATACAGACCCGTAAATAAGAATGAGAATTGTTTTTTATTCGTCATGTAAGTTGCAGAAACATGAAATTGACTGTGGCAGAATGGTGCAAACTAATTTAAACATAATTATAATAAGCAATCAGAAGTATAAAAGGAAAATGGATAATAATTTAAAAATATCTATACATAAAGATAGAGTAGGAATACAAGAATATGATTGTGAGTATATACAAATGGGTGGATAAGTATGCGTAAATGACTTGAGAATAACAAATGTCCCAGCCACAATTGACCCTGAACCGTGTGGGAGTCATAAGAGTGAATCCTCAACAGCCTCTCATGTCGTAGGCTGGCTCAGAGGAGGAGGAGGTGTTCGACTCCAGCAGGGAGAACCTGGAGCTATCCTGTGAGCACGCGCGGGAGAAACTTACCAACAGCATCCGCCTGCAGTGGAGGAGACTCAAGAGCCACATGGAGAGACTCGACAGCCAAGGTAGTCTCTACAAGTCTCTCTATTCCTATTCTATCTTTATGTTGAGTTATTTTTTTATTATTATCCATCTTAATTTTATACTTTCGATTGTTTATTTTTAAATTGTTCGTTTATCTACTTGCCTACATTTTTATTTAAGTCCTGTATCTGTTTATTTTTTGCACCATCCTGCCACAGTAAATTCTGCGTTTGTGCAACTGACTTAACGAATAAAAACCTATTTCGATTCTGATACAAGACCAGCCAGACTGTTCCCTTAGCTGGTCACTGACATCATAATGAGAGGTGCACATTATATCACTATAATAGTGTAATTGTGTACGATAATGTAAGAGTACTGACAGAAGGCCATTGTGAGACTTTAGTAATGACTGGCCTGCTTTTGGTCCAGTTTTTTTTTCTTCCATATATAACATTTACATGGCATTTTCTTTTACGACCCCAACAAGCAAGAGTGCAACAGAGCTTGTTACTATTGATATAGAATCTGGGGTAGTTATCCACTGACATGTTCTCCACTCAATTAAACCTGGTCCCTGTATTGCAAATCACTTGGCCCCACCAAACAAGTTTTTAAATTACCATGATGTTACCATTACAATTACCATTTTTTTCAGTGAGGCAACTCCATTTGGTTCTTTATTATTTAATCCAGGGGTCGGCAACCCTGGTCCTAGGTGTCCAGAAGATTTTAGACGTTTCCCTGCTCCAGCACACCTGACGTAGAGTCATTATGAGGCGTCCACAGGACTTGATAACGACCCTTCATTAGAACCAGGTGTGCTGGAGCAGGGAAGCTAAAATCTTCAGGACAGTGGCTCCCTAGGAACAGGGTTGCCAACCCCTGATTTAATCCAAACCCATTATTTAATCATTCATCCCTCAAGTATTTGTCGCAAGGATTAATGCTGGGGGGGGGTTAACATGGCTGCTGTTTAGCCTCCTTGGTTGGAGACCGAGCCAATGTGGACACCATCCCCAGAGAGGCACATGTGGAGGAGATAGACAGGTTGAAACTAGAGATCCAGCAGTGCAAAGACTTCATCCACGCGCAGCAGCAGCTCTTGCAGGTATGTGCAGGTTACTTGGGACAAGCTGCAAAATTATTTATCATTATTTCCACTCAGAAAAACGATTTGCCCCCTCTGTTGTCAAAATGGGATTGAATGTCACGTCTCCGGTAAAATCAATTGGTGTTGATCCTAATTTGTCCAGGAATGTTCCATTGTAGAAAAGGCTTCACTAGTAGTCATCGGGACACTGTTTTCAAAATTCTTTTCGACTCCCATCTGGAAGTTATTCTCAACCAGATGGTCTGAGAACTCTGATACTTATGCTACTCTGTGCTGTGTAAGCCCTGATAACGTCTTGTCAAAACAGTGTCCAGATGACTACCTCTGAAATCCGGTAACATAACTACACGTTCCACAATTGAATGTGAACTGCGCGGTGCTCCAGTCACGTTCCCTGGCTCTGCTCGCTGTCTGGCCTCACAGCAGCAGCTGAACGCGCCGTGCGACGAGGAGACATCCGCCCTGCTCAACGACTGCTACATGCTGGAAGAGAAAGAGCGCCTCAAACAGGAGTGGAGGGCCTTCGAAGAACAGAGGAGGAACTTCGAGACCGAGAGGCGGACCTTCACGGAGGCGGCGATCAGACTTGGCTATGAGGTAGGAATCGACCTATGACATCGGGTTTGTTTTCAGTTTTCGGGTCGAATAACATGGAATTGCTGTTAAAGAGCAACTAGTTGATCAGGATTATGGGCATTTTATCGGATCGGTCAAAGAAGCACTTTCAGATTTTTTTTTTATGTTGACATGGTATGCAAAAATTGAAAATGATTGAAAGGATTTGACCCTATTTGTTCTGCAGAGACAAACCTTTGAGGAAGATCGTGCCTCGTGGCTCAAACACCAATTTTTGAACTTGACTCCATTTGCTGACCAAAAGAAATCCCAGATGTCAAAGTCTCAAAGTGCCTTGTCAGTCTGTAAGTACCGATCACCTGAAAACCATCATCAGAACATTTAACCATACTTAACTGTTCCTTATAAACAACTTTGAATCAGAATTGTTTTATTTTCGCCATGTCCATTTTTGCACACTTACAATTTAGTGTGGCAGGGTGGTACAAACAATAAACTTATACTGATCTTAAACTGTTTTATTTATCGGACCATATAAAAATAAGATAATATAAGAATATAACTGGCCAAAGGAACATCTAGATCTCTGGAGATGGACTTATTTTCCCACACTTTTGGTTCTCAAGTCCACAGACAGTTCTCTTCTCCTCTTTCTGTTCTCCATGCTTAGTGTGGAACACACAATGCAAAGACTGAGTCAACTACTCTCCTTATTAATTGCTTTCTGGTGTGTTTTTTATATTGTCCACACCTATTATTTACCCCAAATTGTGTTTGTTGCTTTTTTTCCTCAAATTAGTTTTGTGTTGTTCCAGTTCACACCAAGGAAATAAAAATATGAAATTGCAATACTTTTCTATGATGAATTCTCAATTTTCTGGAAAGATTTCAGGGGTGCCAACTATTTTGGCCATGACATTATATGTATTAGTATGTACACAGTAGTGCAACTGAAGTTAAGGTGGCTTGTGCCGAGTGCAAGTAGGATTGAATGGTTGGTAGGTAGAGGTGTTAAATGTCAGTGGGAGTCCTTGGTCTTGTTGAAGAGGACAGTAGCAGAAATGAATACATCATACTGGGAGTGTATGATTCCTAACCATCATCTTCTGACAGGTACTGAGCCAGACGTTAGAATGGTGTCATCAGTTCAACTTGACAAGTCAATATCCCACACAACATCCTCAACACCTAGAGCTTCCCAAATGACTACACCATCCACAGGTGACCTGCAAAGTACACTACGCCTCATCCCAGAAAACAGGTACTTGTACCATTCAGTGTCACCGTCTGCTGATAACACAACAAAATAATACTTGGCCAGAAAAGAAAAACAAATCCAAAACAACACAAAACAAAACAATTTAAGTACTGTCTTCCTTTCATTCATCTAGATCAGGGGTGGGTAATCCAGGTCCTCGAGGACCACTGTCCTGAAAGTTTAAGATGTTTTCTTGCTTTAGCACACCTGATTCTAATTCATGTGTTTTAATCAAACTCTGTGGAAGCCTGATAATGACTATTCATTAGAATCAGGTGTGCTAGAGCAGGGAAACATCTAAAACCATCAGGACAGCGGCCCCACAGGATTGCCCACCCCTAACCTGATACCATTGTTATACATCATGAGTTCAAGTCACAAACTATTTAATCTAATACTTTGACAATTTTATCTCCAGTTCAAGCACAGTGCAACCAATGACAGGAGACTTGCATGAATTAGGTATCGTCTTCAATGGGGACGTCACCTTCCAGCACCGGAACTTGAATGGAAGAGAAGATACGTTCAGAGGAGAGAAAAACTGTTCCATTTAAAGCCACAAGTCAACATTGTGGATATTTGGTTTGACAATCCATGGGTGAGCAGTGTGTGTTTGCTGATGTGTGACTGATCGAAAAAGACAATGGATTGTAATGTTTTGCTATTAGATTCTATTTTAATGTTTGGAAATCCTGTGTATTATTATCATATATGGTCGGTCAGATGGCTCAGCAGGTTAAGGCGTTGGCTTGATGATCCGAAGGTTGTGAGTTTGAACCCCGGCTGTGGTTAAGTGATGTTGTGTCCTTGGGCAAGGTACTTCACCCTACTTGTCTCAGGGAGTCTGTACTTACTGTAAGTTGCTTTGGATAAAAGTGTCTGATAAATTAGGTATTATTATATGTAGTACTGCATTGTTTTTCGCTGTGTAGTCTAGTTTTTTTATTGACGAATGTCTTGTATAAGAGCTGAAGAAGTCAGACTAATGTAACGCATTTTCTTTCTTGAAACATGACGTTGTTTTAGAACATACTTTCAAAAATATGCTGCTATTACACTGAATGCAATAACATACCGTGTAATTCTCGAGATCAATGTTAAAATGTATTTTATCGGATTGGATTGTGTTGAAATCTCCGTGAATCGCCACCTTAACGTGGTGGAGGGGTTTGAGTGCTTGGATGATGCTAGGAGCTATGTGGTCTGGGGCATTATGCCCCTGGTAGGGTCTCCCAAGGCAAACAGGTCCTCGGTGACTAGCCAGGCCAAGAGCGGTTCAAAAAAACCCTATGATGACTACACGAACGAAATCCGTTACGTCGCCCGGATCGGCGAAACCGGGGCCCCCACTCTGGAGCCAGGCCCAGAGTGGGAGCTCGCAGGCGAGCGCCTGGTGGCCGGGTCTTTTCCCATGGGACCCGGCCGGGCCCAGCCCGAAAAGGCGACGTGGGACCACCTTCCTGCAGGCCCACCACCCGCAGGAAGGACCGTAAGGGGCCGGTGCTGTGTGATTTGGGCGGTGGTCAGGGACGACCAGGGCCGCGCACACAGTCTCTAGCGCTGGGGACATGGAATGTCACCATGTTTTTCCATCAAAACATGGAATGTCACCATATGTCGGCTGGCCTGGTAACGCCTCGGGATCCCCCCGGAGGAGCTGGAGGAGGTGTGTGCGGTGAGGGATGTCTGGGCTTCCCTGCTCAGACTGCTGCCCCCGCGACCCGGCCCCGGATAAGCGGAAGATGATGGATGGATGGATGAAATCGAATGGTGAAATGGTTGGAATGGTTGGTGTTGTGTGCTGTTGTGTAGCCAAGGAAAGATCTTTCTAAAAGTAAGTAAGTGAGTAGGTATGGTAGAATTCTTATTTTGTATTCAAATCTTGGGAATGTCTATGGTTTCTTAATGTTGCATTCTGCCGATAGAGGAAAATAAAAATAACTTCAGAGAAAGTCTTTTCAAATGCTTCTCAAATGTTATTTCAACTTAACTGATCAAGCACAAAGATACATCTTGACACCTTTAAATTACAACACTGCTGTTTTTGCCCAGGCCGGTGTGGTGTAAAATTTGATAAAGTAGATGGGTCCCAATTATTCTATAATTAAATCCTTTGAAAGTGGTAATAATCCAATTATTTGATTTTAGAGGAAAATGCAGTAAATCCAAATTAATGCTTTAAAATCCCAAAGATTGGAAATTCCCTAAGTCTTCTGGCTGGTGTAGAATTCTAAGTCCCAATCTCGTGCAGAAACTAAGTCGAAAAACCAAGTTTGATGCAAAGTGTTTTATTGGAATCCGTGCAGACAGTACAAAATCCAAGAAAACAAGTGAGCGTGGTCCCGGGATCAGACTGAAGTTCTCTGACCGTGCAGCAGCTTTTATAGTGGGTGTTTCTGTTTATTAAAATTACTTTTTGGTCATCACCTACGTAACCTTTGACAATTGGCCCCTCTCACTGATAAAGTTACTATTTGCTATGATGGTATGATATCTCTTATGCAATGACAGTTTTTTCTCCCTTCTGATGACCGCATGTGTGCTGTTGACCTTGAATAACCCATGTACAGATAACGGTCAGTGTTGGGGGCCTACATGGGAAAGATTTATGACCCTCCTTCCCAGTCTCACTCACTTCTAAGGATTATAAGAGTGTTCACTACATTCTACACAATTGATTATGAGTAACATATGTAAAACAATCAAATTAGATAATAAACATGGGTTTCCCATCAATCTGGATGTCATCGTTCTCCACCTCACCGGGGACTAAGCACACTCAGCAGTACAATGGCAGACCACATGGGCGTCCACTGTCTCCCTCACATCCACGCTCTTCTCATAGATGTTGGACTGCTGACTCGGGTTCCAATCTAAAACAAATAAAAAAAAGAATTGCAGAAAAATGCAGAAAATGGCAGAAAATACACAAACAACATTGATTTGTGCTTTGAATGTATTCCCTCCCTGCAGTGTGTTGAAATAGTCATAAACAGTGCTAACTCACCGGTGGGCTGGCAGTGGAAGCCGACAGTGACAGGAGTGGTCCTCACTGGGGAGCAGCCATCCAGACAGCGCAGGACAGGCTCAACAGAGTAGCATTGTGACACCTGGCCATCAACAGTCATCTGCTTCTCCAGCTTCACAGATTCTAGCTTCATACGGCATTCTAGAAAATAAAAGTATGCTTAAGTTCTGCATTGACATTTCTTGGAATAATAATAACTCTGGTTCAACCTTTCACGGGAAAAATGCCACAGTTTAGCTGTCAGTTGTGTAGGAAATACGAAACAATGTACCGGTCGCATCTCGGCAGCTCTCAGCTGGAAGCACCCAGGAATGGGCAAAGCTAACTGGGCTCTTGGTCAGGCGACCATTGGGCATGCGGAACTCCTGTCTGACCTCCCCATCAGCTTTCCCACAGATACCACAGGTCTGACCCTTCATCCAATCCACAACTTTGACCTAGCAGAACGATAAAATGGAGGAACAGTTATATACAGGATGAAAAGGAGATCTCTACTAAGTGACTTGGGATGAATGTTAGAAGGATTCTAATCCTGTGTTGCTTTGTGTTGCGTTGTCTTTTGTATTGGTTGTATTGGTTTCTTACCCTCCATGAGTTATTATTGAAGTACACTTCATGAAGACCATGGGTTGAAGCCAGGAGAGAAATACCGGCACCATTTTGCTTGATCTGGATGGAACCTTTATTTTAAAAATGTGATACATTAGTGGCCAGAAATTACAATTGTGGTGTATGTTAGTTGTAGGGGTGTCAGATGGCCCAGCGGGTTAAGGCGTTGGCCTCATGATCGTAAGTTGTGAGATCGAACCCCTGGTGTGGCTATGTGATGTTGTGTCCTTGGGAAAGGCACTTCACCCTACTTGCCTCATGGAGTATGTCCCTGTACTTACTGTAAGTCGCTTTGGATAAAAAGCGTTAGCTTAATTAATGAACGTAAACGTAATTGTATTCCCTTGAGATCATAGCTGTAGTGAATGAATCAAGAGTAAGACTTTTACAACAGAAGTTGCACAACTAACCGGTTGGATGATGATATGGGAGGTTGTTGACTGGGATTTCCATTCCATTAACCCTCACCAGCACATTGTCATCCTTGACAGACAGGTCAATATCACTGAAATCGACACAAACGGTGAAACTTGAAATCATGATATTAATTTTCTAAGGTGTACATCCAGTTCTTAGATGGAACTCACATGTCAGATACTTTCACGTTGATGTGGTTCTTTTCCTGGGTTTGATCTTTCTTCAGTAGAACCATAAACTTGAGGTCTTGGGTGCAATCCTGAGCCACAACTTGATAGCAGGCGAGTGGCATTTCACTCTGGTACCTCCTGTTGTTGAATGTAGTCAGTGTGTTTCCATCCATGCGACATTCAGCTGTAGAAAGAAATCGGTCAGGATACATATTTTCCTTTTTTAATCGAGATATTTTCATTCATTAAAGCTTTCCTATCACCTGCATTGGCCTGGGCAAACAAGTAATGGACTCTATTAGCAATGTTGTCATCTAAGGGATCAAGCCCACTGTTGTCCCAAGGTAAAGAGATGGGAAGGTGAACAGCCTGCTTGTACAGTGTCATCTGCAATTTAGAAATAATTTTGTGAGAAAATGAACAGCGATTTTGAGTTTGAAAAAACACCTACAGATTTATTTTAACTTGAACATTTTCCACTCACCTTGGTGGATTTCAAAATGATGTCAACAGTATTTTGCGATGTTGCAACCAAAGTCAGAGAAATCTGTTTGTCACTATTTTTGGCTTTAGCCTGCATCATTCCTGCTAAGGAGGCTACAGCAGGAAGATAAGCAGATGCACTGGAAAAAGAAAAGGCTGGTTACAATCATAGACTCATACGCAGCTCTAACCGTGTTATAGAGGATTACAGAGAACATTCTACCTTTTGGCAGATCGTCTAAGAGTGCTGGGAAGTTTGTTCCAAGAAATCTTCACACGACCTGCTTCCTTTTGAGCAACAATACCTGTCTCAGCAGTGATGAAGGTTTCATATTCTGTGCATTCATGGCCCCAGGAAACCATGGCCTAGCGAGAGACAAGTTTTTATGATTTACTACCCAAAATGCCATACAGAAACATTGTGTCAGCCACTGACTTAAGGATTGCCCATGAGGTCTTCGGTTCTTACTGTGACTTTGTGTTTACTGAGTAGGATACTATTAGCACACATCATCCAGCTGTCCCCCTCGGCCAGAGCAGCAATGATAATCTGTGCTCTGGAAGTAGCTTGGTCCATGTAAGCAGCAACTTGGTATCCATGTACTTTACGGTCGACTCTTATGGCACGGATGAGGATTGCCACGGTAGGAGAAACAGCATTTCCGAGGAACTTGTTCTGAAAACACAAACGAACGTAGTGAGTTAATTCCTTGCAGATTCATCCTTTTCCATGACAAACATCCTGGAGAGGCTGTTTCATATATATATTTACCTGTTTGTTGATTGCCTCAAAGCTAGAAGCACTGCTTCTGCTGGTTTGGGAAATGACTTGAGACTGAAAGTAAAACACAAATTACAATGACATCCTGTATCTTTTCGCATTTTAATTCATTTAGAATATGTTACAGTGAAAGCAGAACTCACCTGCTTCTGATGGTTTCTAGTGAATGTTGGAATCTTAACCTGTTAGGTAACAGGGGTCATTTGGGCATGATGTCATATTCTTGATAGTCACTTTTATTCAAATAAGCTTTTCACCCAAAAATAGACTTTTAGCATAATTACACTGGACTGGCGACGGCTGGAAGAGCTGGAGCTAGAGGAACTGGAGGAACTGGAGGAACTGGAGGAACTGGAGGAACTGGAAGAACCGGAGGAACTGGACGAACTGGAGGAACTGGAGGAACTGGAGCTTGAGCTTAGTTTCCTATTTCTCCTGCTGGTGCGATCGTTGTTGTTAAGTGCGAAAGCCTTTCTTTTGGCCTGGGAGGATGAGCTGGAGGAAGAGGTGGATGAGCTGGAGGAAAAGGAGGATGAGCTGGAGGAAGAGGAGGAGGAGGAAGAGGGAGACCGAGAGCTGCTGGAGCTAGAACTGCTGGAGCTAGAGGAAGATCTGGTACCATTCTTGCGACCGGGAACCAGAACTTTTGTGAGTTTCAACAGGATATTTTTTGCTTCTGGAGAATCTTCATCTTCTTTCAGATTGATTACTTTAATGATCTTCTCAGCTGCTTTCAAGCCAACTTGTACCTCCATCTCCAGTTTCTCAATGGCGGGTCCAGAATCTGCAAAAATACATACATTATTTTTAATACATTAAACAAAGACAACATATATAACTGTTTTTGCATATTATGTTTTGACAAATTCTTGCCTGGCACCACGTTTGCAAGGGCTGAGTGCTTTCCAATCAGTTTGTAAAGTGGAGAGTTTTTGATGAAGGCCACATTCTGAGAGGCAAGCTTGATACATGCTTTGAGACCAAAGGCAGTGGTTTTAACGCAACGAGTCTTCTTTAACACTTTAATGTAAGACTTGATGTTGGATGGCAGATCGGAATTAAGTATTTCAGAAGATCTTGACTGTAAAAGAAGAAAACCAAATTGTACAACATTACCATTTCAGTTATTTGAGATTGATTGAAAGAAAATTAATGCCGCAAACTCACCCAACTATTAGCAACAGAGGAGGACATTTTTGACAACTTCTCCTTGGGAATTGATGCTAAGGCTTTAGCTGGAATCATGTGTGTAATTATTTCAGCAGGCAGATCCTCCACATTTCTTGCAATAGCAAAAGTCTCAACTCTGTTGAAGAAAGACCATAGTTGCTAAATAGTGCACGTGAAGCTTTTGCAAACATTTGATCAAAAAATAAGATTGGATTTACCGTGCTGCTGCAACGTGCGCAGGAGCGGCTACAGGCAAGGCCTCAATCTTAAAGTTGCCGTTAGCAATGTCAAGTTTAGCTGCTAGTTTAGCAGGTAAAATTGAGTAAACCTTTGCTCTTGACATCACAGTAGCCTGCAGCAAATGGGAGTTCAGCCCCATTACAGCAAAGGTATGCATAGATAGGCTATGAGTAAAAGAAAATGTAAATCAGTGTCAAAGTCAAACAATATTATTGTCATTATATATAAATATATAACACCTGAGCCCTACCTTGGTTTGACCTCAGCATGAAACTGAATGTCTGTTTGTAACAAGTCAGCAATGTGGGCTGGCTCTGGTAGAGCTGGTGTGATGGTAGCTTGAACTATAAAAAAAATAGAAAAAAAAAGTTGGGTGTGGTAGTTATTGATGTTGTGCAGTTTCAACATGCACAAATTCTCAACATTTTACAATTGTGTTATAGGGGCTGCCATTGGCCTCCATGGTACAAGAATTATTAGAAAACCTACAATAATAATACTTTTCCTCCTTACGGAGCAATCCTAACAATACTCAAGTAATGAGCATAAAAGACAAATGATAAATTCTCAAAGTGTTTAAAAGTATTTACCTTTGAAATCTGCAGCCGCCACAGCAGCAGTGTAGAGACCAAGCTCCATAGGCAAACCAGCAGCTGAGGGGAAGATGCGACGCACCTCTGCAGCCAACAGGGGCTTCGCGTACTGGAAGGAGACTCCAGACAGCAATGCTTTTAGAGCATGTGATCCCAGTGCTTTAGCAGAGGGACTGGAAGCCAGCTGTAGAAAAAAAGGGACTTTTCAGGGATCTTCCGAATGGGCCATGTGTTGCAACCTTTTGATTTTAAATACAGTGTCCAGATGACTACCTCTGAAACCAACTTATTATTGAGGAATTTGAATGGACTCAATTGTTTATCTCAGCCTAATACATGCCGTAAGTCTTTAATCTCTTTGACCGTACCGCAATGGCTTGATCAATGATGGTCCTGTCAAGGTTGGCAAAGGCAATTTCCTGCCCAAAGAACTTCACATGCATGGAGGCCAAAGGTTTGTTTGATGGCATAGACCTCCAGTCCATCAAAGCCTTAATGACGCGTCTCATCTTTGTGATCCTGTCAGCATTCTCAGCAGCCTGGGGAATCTTGAGAAGAGCCTCCTGTAGTCCTTCAGTTTCCACTCCAGCCTAAAACAAAGGGATTTCTTAGTATGAAATACAAACAACTGAAACCATTTGTCATTTTAGCAGACGCTCTTTTCCAGAGCGACTTACAGCAAGTACAGGGTCATTCCCCCTGAGGCAAGTAGGGTGAAGTGCCTTGCCCAAGAACACAATGTCATGTTGACATAGCCAACTGCGCCACATGACTCCTAATTACTATATATATACCTGTATATATATATGCGCTTTATACATAATAATGATATATATTTACCTCTAGAACATCAGCAGCTACTCCAGCAATGTAAATGCGTGACTTGGCTATCACAGCTCTGGGTAATAAGGTGGCAGCATCGTTGATGTAGAAAGCACTGGCAGCAGCACCCATCATCAGAGGATCTTATATAGGAGAAAAGCCAGAGTGGTTCCATTTATTGTTTCATAATGAAATGCACTGAAACAAACCTAGGTTTTGCATGAGTATGAGTCCTTACGGTGGTAGGTATCCAGATGGAAAGCTCTGCTGAAGCGAATGCTCATCCGGTTCAGCCTGGGGCTGAGCATTTTCATTGCAACGTTGCATGCTGCGGCACTGCAAATGCATAATAAAACTGTTTAGTCAACCTTACATTTACATTTATTCATTTAGCAGACGCCTTCAAATCCAAAGCGACTTACAAGAAAGAGCTTTACAAAAGAGCATCGGTCACTGAGCGTAGCAACGTGATAGACCCCAAACATAGCGGGCATCTAGATTATGAAACATACATTGTACACAACAATAGCGAGTTTCTGAACAACAACAGCAACAACAGATGATATTTCTAAGTGCCATTAAATTCTCTTCTCAACCTTGATGATATACAGAGAGATATGTAGTGAGAAATTGTGGGGAGAAAAAAGGTCCTTACACTGAAACAAAGTCTGGGGTGGTACTCCTGGTCAAAGACTTCATGTGAGAGTAGCTGAAGCTGGCCACCTGCAGATTTTCCTCTGTCTTCAGGATGTTTGCAAGGGTCATCACAAGACCCATTGGAGGCCTGGTCTCAAACAGCACAACACAAGCAACCATGCGGAGCTCTGGATGGAGAGCCCTGTCCGTGAACAGGTTCACAGCCACTTCCTGAATCTAATTCACAAGGGCAAATATTTATAAACTTTGTTAACTTTATAAACAGCATAAATGTACCTCAAATTCATTGATGCACTCACGACTCACCATTTTGGGCTCCCTTTTTGCAATATTTCTCATGGCCAAGATAGCATCAACCTGGATTCTCAAGGGCACAGCGGATGCTGCTGTTCCAAGCATGGGCAGGAGTTTGGTGATTGGCTTAAGACTAGCAGGATGACCAGCATTACCAAGGACTTTCAGAAGCAGGGAAAGTTCATCCATTTTGTCCTTAGAAGCAGCTTCAGTGGCAAGGTCATGAATGGGCTGTAAAGTTTACATTAGGTGGCTCATTATGTGCAATAACTTCAACGTTATTAATTTCTACTCCAATGTATTTTTACATGAAGTGATTGATGTAGATATATTTGCTTTACCTTCACAAGTTCTGAAGGACAGTTAGGGTTTGCATTACAGTATTTGAAGACCATGGTACCATAACCAAGCATTGCAATCTCACGGAGAGCCGGTTGTGCTTGAATTCTTGGGTGAAGAGCCAGTTCCTGGTTGAGGAAAAGTGATGAATTTACATGATGTTATATTTATCTTTTTTTTCTTTTTTTCCCGCAGCGGGACAAATAAAGTATTCTCTTTTTTATCAAACTGACATAATGTTCAGTAGATGTGCCTACCTGAACAAGCTTGACACTGTCCACATTAGCTGTCACCCTGTGCACACCAGCCACAAGAGCTTGAGCTGCCTCAACAACAGTAATGTCACCAGCGATAAACTTCTCCTTGATAAACCGGACTGCAATAGGAGATCCAATAGATGGAATAGCATCCAGGATCCAGTGTCTGAAAACAAGTATTGAGATTGTCTGTTTCACCAGAAGTCAGTGTAAAGCCAAGCAACTGCCTTTGCCAAGAACCCACCTGTAAGATGGATTGGCCTTGAACTGAGACCAGATGGCTTCAATATCCTCCAAGCTGCCAACACGTAACAGCTGGATTAGCTCCAGAAACTTCAAAGGAGCATCTTCATGAACCTCAGCAACGTTGTGTTTCACCAAATGATTCAGAACCTCCACAGCCTAGGGAGCATGGTCTAAATTGTCAATAATCCATCTTTGTATGATCAATAAACATCATGTGACATTTGAAATGCAACACTTTAAAAGTGTTGCAAAGTTTGAATTTGAAAGCAAAGTTTATTCACTGTACCTGTGCCTGTGGGTTACGGATCTTGAGAAGATGAACAGGTGTCTGAAGAAGCTCAAGAGAAAACTCAAACTGCAGAGATCCACGGTGGCTGTACTCTCGTTCCGCAGGCTTAAGTGGAGTCTTCTGAATCTCAACAAAGGTCCAGACTTGTCTTTAAAACAAACAATTGAGTATATTAAACATTTGAATCATTCAGAAAATGATACATCAGGAAATGTGTTCATCATGTGAGTCTGTTTACTTTGTCTCCATCTGGGCAGCTCCGGTCATCTCGTTGAATGGAGAAAACTGATGGATCTCAGCTACAGTGGCCTCCATGATCAAAGCACCATTAGCAGATGGCTTCATGACGTAGTTGTAGACTGCAGCTCCCCTCAGAGTCTTTCCAGCCTATAAAGGTGGAAAGCAACATTACTTTGCAATGTGGGAAATGCAAAAAGCTATAGAAGGAAGGGTTTTGCTCAAATCTTACCTGCTGACAAGCCTCACATTTTTCAGTGTAAGCCAAACCAAAGTCCTTCATGATTCTCTCCTGGCATTGATTCAGATCCTTGGTCTTGGTCAGATGAATGCGATCAGCCTTAGTGTCCTCACTGATGACATAGTGGGTCTTGCACACTCCCTGAATTCCAGCCTGCAGAATGTCAATGGGAGATGAGAAAAAGGAACTACAACATCATGTAGATTAGAATTTTCCCTGAGCAGATAAACGTCAGACCTCTTGCAGCTCATAGACGTTCTGTGTCTTCTTGATGGTCTGCTGAAGGATGTTCAAGATGCCTCTGAAGGTATTCAGCACCTTTGTAGATACATCAGAAGGGGCAAATATCTTTCCCACAACTCCATTGGCATACTCAAACTTGATGGGAGTCTGGAGCTGAGTAGCCAGGGCTGAAGTGAGCTTCTCAGTTGGATCAAAAGCATCTCTGGGCCAGACACCACTGTACTGAAATATCTTTGGATCCTCAAGCTATCAGGAAAAAAACCCTCAATATTAGAAACATTGTGCTTTGAAATGTTTAAATAAACCTTTTCAACTATAGATTTCAGATCTGATGTGCCTACCTTCAGTAGAAAGATATTTTGGGAAATGGCGCCAATTAAAACTTTGCTGGTGAGTTTTGCTCCAGCTCTTGCCAGACCTCCCTCAGGCAGTCCACTAAGGTGCACCACCTCGTAATTGTACACATAGGTATTTTGGGCAGCAAACTCAGGAGCTATAAAAACCATGTTGTTTCAGAATCAGAATCTTTTTTATTCGCTATGCAAGATATACAAACACCAAATTTACTTTGGCAGAAAGGAGCAAACATAGAACATATGTAACATAATAATACAACAGAATAAAAAATATAATGTAAAATACAAATTAGATTAAAAAACAAAACATTTTCTAATTATGCTCCAATTAATCTAATCATGTATAAATACTCTCTGTAAAATTATCATATTTCATACATAGGTGCAGACACAAATGGTGCAATAGGTGTGATGTGTGAAATAGTGTTAAAATGTTGAACTCACCAAAGTTTTGACTCGCTAAAAGATGTGAAATAAATGGTTTGTAACGTTATAAGCAATTCTATACAAATTTGAAGTGTTGAATATTACATAAAACATAAACAGGAAAAAAACTATGAGTTAACACAAACAGGAAAAAAAGAACCAAGTACTTACCCACAAGGGCGACAGTCAGGGCAAGCACAAGCGTTCTCATGGCCGGATGAGGTGAGATGATAACTCTGCAGGAAGCGATTTTATACAGAATCTTTATTGACAATATTTAATAATTAACTGATGTCAGATTTCACACTCTTTGTATAGGCAGCTAAGTGGTTTGATGACATGACTGACTCTATTGGGAAGGTTAGGTCAGCCTACCCTGTAACAACATTAGCAAGCCAAAGATCAATGCTCTCTTGAATAACTGAAAAATAATCTTATGCAAAACAAATGTTATTGTCGTATTTACATTTTAAAATTGAAATTAAATGCAAAATAATGTTTAAGTAGATGCAGTGAAACAGTACACCCAAACACTGTCAAAACAAACAGGAATTTACGTAAACCAGTTGACTAGTTTACCTTTAGCACTGTTGAAGAGTTATTCTGACAATGATGACAAACCATTGCAAAAACAGTTCTGAAAGACTACACAATTTATTCAGTATCAAACGTATTTTTATATAGTTGCAACAAATAACATATTTAACTGTACAATTGGGCATAATAAATAATTATTTAGTAATAATTAGGATTGCTGTCAAAACCTTTATGATTACATTGTAATATTGTTTATTTGATTCATAACGGAATTACAATCTCACAAAATAAGACAGAACATACCGATAACATACTGTATAACAATTTGTTGGAAATGTAACTAATTTCCCTGGTCTAAGAAGCAACTGAAAAATCTTAGCTGACCAACGGTTCACCGTTCATCAATGGTCACCCCAACCATGGCCAGAGAATGGGCAATACTGCCACACAATAGCTAAGATGAACCACTAAAGCATCAAGTCGACTTGACCTGGAAAAGGGTATCAGAATCAGGATGGGGTTTATTTACTATGCAAGATTAACAAATTTAGGCGCAGCAAGTTCAGGCTAGGCACTTGGACACTGCGCTTAAACATTCACACACATCAGTCTACATTATCATCATTCACACACCTCAGTTCATATCATCACTCATCCACACGTCATTACTATTCACACTCTTCAGTACACGTCATCACGCATTACCTCACATGCACTAGCAGCGCAGGCACACAGTTAGTACACGTAATCCATGAACACACCTGACTCAGCTAGTCAGGGCCGGCTCTAGGCATAGGCGACATAGGCGGTCGCCTAGAGCGCCATCGGCTGGAGGGGCGCTGCAGGGGCGCTGGAGGGGCGCTGCACCCTTAATCGATAATTAATACGACACAAAAAGTTTGTGTTTAATTTTGGTCGCAAGCGATTTCCAAAGACGGGGGGCGCGCGCAGTAATCGCTGAGTAGCCAGGGCTGAAGTGAGCCCAGGGCTGAAGTGAGCCCTATATATATATATATATATATAGACATGTGCACGCTTATGTGCATATAGACATATGCACGCTTGCGTCGCTTGAGACCATAGGAAGTACCCCCCTTTTAGACATTCCATTCCGCCAAAGTAAAACATATCCCATGTCAGGGTTATCAATAAATCACAATTTATTATCAATCAATCACGTGAGTGTCTTTACTGAAATAGAATTCACTGTGGCAGAAATGAGCAAACATAGAACATACTGTATATGTGGCATACTAATACAAAATGAATTAAAAAATACACAACAAATATGATACAAATAACAAATAATACAAATAATACAAATGATACAAATAACCTGGAAGTACAAATAACATAGGTAAAAAGTGGAATGGGTATATATAGTACAGTATGTTAGTTCACAGAAATACTGTATGAGGTAGAAAGTAGTTTTTTTTTTCTTCATATAATGAAAAAATACACTTAAAAAATGCACTCATTAGAGCAGACAAGGGCTGTGTGGGGGTAGGTGTTCAACAAGGGGCATGGAAAAGGTTGAAACAAAGGGATCTGGACGTATAGTTTCAATGTGAAACAGATATATTACGAAAAGTTTTTGGTCACCCATCCATCTGATCATTTGGATGGGTGACCAAATACTTTTGGTAATATAGTGTACCTTAGTTTAAATCTTTTCTTCTTTAGGATGTCCTAGATCAGAGGTCAAATTTTGCTCCATGGACCAGTTTAATGTCAGACAATATCTTCACGGACCGGTCTTTAAGGTGTGACAAATACAACTAATTAAAATGATATGACCGGCATGAAGCTGTTATTTTCTAAATATTGTAATAAACGTGGAAAACACACAAATACACTTTCCAAAGACGTTGTTTTTTGTTAATTTTTCTAGCTTGTTTTTTTCATTTTAGCGGTAACACATAAGCCAAATACACTAATACATGACTGCTGCAAGGCCTAATAATACATGACCAAGGCAAGCATCTTGACAAGCATCAAGAGTGAAGCCTAGACGGGCAAGAAGCTGTCTATGCTTCCGTGAATTTTCCTAAACATAACATCGTTTTGAATCAGACAATAAATAAACGGAAATAATGTCTGTTCTGTATGCTTTCCGTGGCTGCCCAAGCCTACCCAAGGTCAGGTACTTGGGTAAAGTTGGAAAGATATTCACAGATTCGGACTTCCGCTATCAATAAGTAAGAGACGAAACGTTGTTCAAACACAAATGATGCCTCTTTCACATCATAATAGCATATACTACGGGCTACAAGAACCAAAAAAATGTTTTCTAACAGAGCAAGCAATATTACGCGCTAAATGCATAATTTTGATCTCTACGAGCAGCCAGCGGCCAGACAAATACGCAGGGAGCGTCTGCAAAGTTCTCTTCCAAGAGAGAAGCTGCAAACAAAAATCAATAACTCCATTGTTATACTGTATGTAGACACCAAAATCACTGCACACATCAACAGTCTCCTCCTGGTCATACTACAACAGCTGTTTTGGAGAAAATAGTTTTTGCTTAATTTTCAGTATTTTTTTTAACAAAACAGGTTTTGCTTCATTTTCATGAATGTGTTTGGAAAAATTAATTAATAGCTCCACTGTTATGCATTATTTTCACTCCAAAATCACTCCACACATCATCTGTGTCCTCTTGGTCATACTACAACTGCTGTTTTGAAGAAAATTGGTTGTGCTTAATTTTCATAACAGGTTTTGCTTAATGGTCATGAAAACAGGTTTTGCTTAATGGTCATGAATGTGTTTGGAAATATCAATCAATAGCTCCAATATTATGCATTATTATTAATCCAAAATCACTCCACACATCAACAGTGTCCTTGTTGTCATACTACAACTGCTGTTTTGGAGAAAATCGTTTTTGCTTAATTTTCATGAAATTTTCAAGCAAAACAGGTTTTGCTTTATTGTCATTAATTTGTTTGGAACTATCAATCAATAGCTCCACTGTTATGCATTATTATCACTCCAAAATCACTCCACCAACAGTCTCCTCCTGGTCATACTATAACTGCTGTTTTGGAGAAAATAGTTGTTGCTTAATTTTCATGAATGTGTTTGGAAAAATTAATCAATAGCTCCACTATTATGCATTTTAATCACTCCAAAATCAGTCCACACATCAACTGTCTACTCCTGGTCATACTACAACAGCTCTTTTGGATAATATATATTTTGCTTAATTTTCATGATAATATATATATATATTATATATATATATCCATAACTCCACTTTAATGCATTATTATCACTCCAAAATCACTACATACATCAACAGTCTCCTCCTGGTCATACTGCAACTGCTGTTTTGGAGAAAATAGGCTTGGCATGTTTTTTTTGTGAATATATTAAACAATAACTAATATATATATATTAATCAATAGCTCCACTGTTATGCATTATTATGACTCCAAAATGACTCAACACATCCAAAGTCTCCTCCTGGTCATACTACAACAGCAGTTTTGGAGAAAAATGGTTTTGCTTATTATTCATGAATTTTTAAAGCAAAACTGGTTTTGCTTTGTTTTCGTGAATGTGTTAGGAAATATTAATGAATTGTTCCACTGTTATGCATTATTATCACTCCAAAATCACTCCACACATCAACTGTCTCCTCCAGGGGCCCGTTCTTCGTACGTCGCTTAATACATCCGAGATCAAATGACACATCCAAGATGATTTCATCCTGCTAACCATGATCCGGCTAACTGGGTTCTTCGAACAAACCTGTTGTGTATGATTAGTATCGCTGGATTTAGTTATTTGAGATAATTGCGCGATCATGTGTTGGCTTAAAAGGGGATATGTATCGATAGTAGAAACATTGATCAGCAACGCTGCTATTGGCTGTTCAGCATGGCCAAAGAACGTGCCCACTTTTTCTCCCAATAAGAACAAGACCTTTTAATGGAAGGTTATGCCGAATTTGAGTCGTTATTTAAAACGACAGGGAACACCTCAAAGTCTGCAAATGCCAGGAGAGTGGGCTGGCAAAAAGTAGCAGAGAAATTAAAGTAAAAGTGAAATACAAGAATATTCTACAAAATGGTAGCCTTTAATTCATACTGTCTTTGTTTTAAAAAGCCACTTATTTTTCCTCCCTTTTAAAAACCACTGTTAAATGATGTGTTGTCTATTTATAACAGCCACAAAGAAAAAGGCTGAAAAAACGGTATCTCTCAACAGTTACACTTTATCCCGCAATACCCGATTAATTTGAAAAGCTCTGCGAATTATTCTCCCACCTTCCGCAAGAGGTTGCTCGTGTATGGCTGCGACAGACTTCCCTACCTCCTCCGCTTATAAAGCCTCGATCTAATCTTGTTTACATGAAGTAAACCTGCTCCCGAGCAGGTTTGAGCTTACGGACCTGTTGCTATGACGACAAGTCTAGGATGAGCTTCGAAGAACCAAACGATCCAAGATCATGCCAAATCGTCAACAATCAAATCCAGCTAACTGAGTTAGCGACGTACGAAGAACGGGCCCCTGGTCATACTACAACTGCTGTTTTGGAGAAAATAGTTTTTGCCTAATTCTCATGAATGTGTTTGGAAATATTCATCAATAGCTCCACTGTTACGCATTATAATCACTCCAAAATCACTCCACACGTTAACTGTGTCTTCCTGGTCATACTACAACTGCCGTTTCGAAGAAAATTGGTTGTGCTTAATTTTCATGATTTTTTTAACCCTCCTGTTATGTTTCGGGTCAAATTGAACCGTTTCAAAGTTTGAAGATCTAGGAAAAATAGTTACAAGTATTTTTTCAGTATGAAACTTCTTCTGCTTGCCTTAATTAGTGTAATCAACATATAATATGAAAATGGTTCATGTCACATATTTGCAATCACCCCCTGCATGTTTATATCACATAGATACTGTTTGGGTCAATTTGACCCGGCAGTCAAACTGGAGGTAAAAGTGTGTCAGAAACTATTTTTTTCTTTGCAACTGTGAGACATATTTCATCCCAATCACTCACACACACACCACACACACACACACACACACACACACACACACACACACACACACACACACACACACACACACACACACACACACACTCCTTATTGTCATACTACAACTGCTGTTTTGAAGACATTTGGTTTTGCTTAATTTTCATGATAATTCTATCTATTCATTTATCAATAGCTCCACTGTTATGCATTATTATGACTCCAAAATCACTCCACACATCAACAGTGTCCCTATTACTGTTGATATGTAGAGTGATTTTGGAGTGATAATAACGCATAACAGTGGTGTTATTGAAATATATATGTATATTATTTTTTACTTTTTACTATTTCTTACTTATTGATCCCGTAAGTCCGAATCTGTGAATGTTTTTCTAACTTTACCTAAGTCCGATTGTCGACCAGACAATCGGAATAATTAAAACAAGTATAATACTGAATGTCCTAGCCAACAACTGGTTGGCAGCAGCTCACTTTGTATTATTAATAACAAGTAATAATATTAATTTTGTGTTTGTGTATGTTTTCGTGAGGGCACGAATTAACAATTTCCTTGACAAAAGGGCACTTTGAGATCATCATAGACATTAGAAAGGTAGACGCTTCTTTGGCTACGGCCGCCATCTTGAAAGGGTGTCATTACCAGATCCAAACAGACAGCCTGTCTCTGCAATAGACAGCATAAATATATAAAATGCCCGAGCACTGTGCAGCGTATTCCAGTGTAAATCGACGGAGGATTGCCAACAGGAGTCGGGGGATTACTTTTCACAAGTAAGATTCAACATTATTATTGTACTGTATTTATATCCGCCAGCAAAAGTTAGCCGACCGGCAAATGTTAAGCCAGGCTGTGTTTAAAGCAGGTGTTGACAAGGCCCATCAGGCTATTCTTTCATCCTAACAAAAGTAAGAATTGAATGGCACTTAGGAATAGTATGTTACTTAGAAATAGAATCTGATCTATAACCTTACACATACTTTTCACACATTTTTAAGTGGTAAAGCTCTGTGTGAAGCTTTACCAGTTTTTGTGAAAACTCACAGTACAGTGCTGGCCAATAGTACAACGCTGGAGAGAAGGAAGTCAAGGAAATACTAAGTTTGCATGTTGTACGTTGAACATACAGTCATGCCAATAAAGCCAATGTGAATCAATCTTGATATAGATATATTGTGATATATAACTAGTGTGATATATTTATATATGGATGTATTATGAATGTTTTTTTGATTTTTGAACTTATTAAAATAGCTGAGGAGTACACAATCTGCTTCTCTATCATATATTTCAGTCAATATATTTCACGTGATTGATTTGATAATAAATTATGATTTATTGATAACCATGGCATGGCAATATGTTTGACTTTGGTGGAGTGAAATGTCTAAAGAGGAGCGCTCCCTACCGCCTCGAAGCGATACATACGTGCATACGTATATGACAAGAGGCATGGAGCAATAAGATATATATAATCCCCCTGATAGACGGACATACATACATATAGACAGACAGACAGACAGACAGACAACAGGGGGAGAAGGGGGATGGTGGTGGGCAGCAGCAACACTGATCATTACACAGTCAGGGTGAGTGTTTTAGTGCCCTAGGCGAGATTACTGCGCGCGCCCCCCGTCTTTGGAAATCACTCGCGACCAAAATTAAACACTAACTTTTTGTGTCGAGCGGGGGGGGGGGGACCACAGTTTTTTATTCGTTTGCAGACTTATCCGGATTTTACCGAGAGCATCCGGTAATTTCTCGAAATAAAACACTGTTATTAATTATTGATTAAGGGTGCAGCGCCCCTCCAGGTGTGTGGGTGAATGATGTGTATACTGAGGTGTGTAAATGAATGATGATGTATACTAAGCGTGTGAATGAGTGATGACGTAGGCAGCCCGAAAGTCCTTCCTGAACTGGCTCCGCCCATTAGTGTTTGTGTGTTATATATTGTGTGTCTAATGCAAAATACCTATCATTCCTAACATATATCACATACCAGGATATTCTATTACTGTTATGTCCAATATGAACATAAAAATATGCCAAATCATGTGTCCGGTATCATGCCTACATGTATGACGTTTGCAGAAAAAAATCCAGTGAAAATCATCATCAACAGCTTCATTTCTACTGTCAAACAGATTAAACTGAGCAGAGCGGGGGACCTTTCAAAAATGGCGGCCCCACGGCTCATCAGCGCCAATAGGCTGCAGCGGTCGATGAGGCATCTATTCTTTATACATGCCTATGGAGATCATGGGTCAAAAGAGGCGGGGACAGGAAGTTTCGATTTTAAAGGTATTGCATTAGAGCGTGCTGGTGGAGAGCCCTGTTTTGGATAAATAAGCAATGCATTAACTCAACCACAAATGCACAGGCAAGTTTTGTTCCATTTTAGCTTCAGTGACTGTACACTGTCTTCACCACCAGGGGAGAGCATTGCTCCATTCTTTGTTGAGAAAAGTGTCAGTTCTAATTGCATTGCCCCCTTTGTGTGTATTCACTGCAGGACACTCAAGGTTTTTCCAACAGAAGTCTTAAACCTCTGTTGTCCAGGGTCAGGGTTATGTATTTCTGACCCATCACGGCAGCCCACAGCACCTAGTAAACCAAGGATTAGGGTGGAAGTGAGCATGTGTGTTTACAATAAACTAGTGTGTGAGCAGACCAGGGGGGTGTTCTATCAACGTTGATTAAAAAAAAGCCATGTTTTTTTCGACAAGTCTCGTTTACCTTTTAGATCTTTCCCCCTTCCAACACACCTTATTCAAATAGATTGTCATCAACAGGCTTCTGCTGAGCTTCATAAGGACCCATTCATTTGAATTAGGTGTGTTGGAGCGGGGAAACATCTAAGACATGCAGGACAGTGGGCCCTGAGGACCGGAATTGAGAACCACGGTGTTGCGAATTAATAACAGACAGTAACAGAAGCTCGAAAGACATTTCCCTCAAGTGGACTTTTAGCCGGCTAATCATTTTTGTTGCGTCCTTGTTAGGAAACATTAGTGCAGACTTTTTTTTATACAAAATGACTCGAATTAATTAAGATACAAGTTTACTGTCTGTCTCTGTCCTCAGAGACAGAAGCAATGCTTCCATGAGCAGTATCTGTGGAAGAGGTACATGTTCAGCAGGCCCGGCATGGTGTTTCGACTCGACTTATCTTACTTATTTTGTATACTGGACTACTTAACCAGATTACTTAAATTACTTATTTTCTTATTTTTTTTATATCTGACCTTATCGTGCCCGCCTATTGCTATTGCTATTGCCATTGTTATTGCTATTGTTATGTTATTGTCATTATGTATATTACCCTGCAACTCTGTGTGCTGTACTTTACCCTGCTGCTGTTGTGAACTGCAATTTCCACCTCCTGGAGGACAAATAAAGGTTCATCTAATCTAATTTAATTTATCTAGATCGATTGATTGTCATTCTTATACAAAAACACTTTCTCTTGAGGATGGATGAACACATAAAAGCAGCCTACCATCCTTAGTAGAACAGTACACTAAGTAAGAGAGAGTACATTGTAATAGTCGAAAGGAGGGAAGTAGACTGCAGGCTATATAGGTAGGCATATGGATTAGTGTTAGGGTGGCACCAGTGATTCAGAGATAGGATTCCTGCCTGCCATATGTGGGGCCTGGGTTCAATTCCTGGTAGGGGTTCAATTGATTCCAATTGATTGGGTTGATGTGTTGATGCCAATGCTTCATTATTTTGAAGTAATCATTTTGTTCAAAATGTGAAGAAGAAAACACTATTAGCCCACATCAAGTGCAAGCCATTTGGTAAGGGAGCCAGGGAAACCTTATGGATTAATAGTGTATAACAGCATTTAAATAATCAGGCTTATCTTTAGGTATAGTTCTTGGATGTAGTGCAGATCAGATAACAGGGAGATTTTTATTTACAAAGGTGTATTTCAAGCAGATGTAATGATGATGAACAAATATCAGAATTTATATAGATTAATTGGATCACAATACAGTGGTTCTATATTGACAATGAGGAAAAGAACAGAAGGGGCAGAAAGAGGTTAGGTATAAAATGGGCCTAGGCAGAAAATACAGACGGGCACAAAATTGTTGGTACCCTTCGGACAATAAAGAACAATTGTCACAATGTTCACAGAAAAAAGTTTAATCTGACAATGATAAAGAAATAAATATAAATTATATGAATGTTAACCAATAAAAGTCAGACATTGCTTTTCAACCATGCTTCAACGGAATTATATATTTTTAAAAAAACCTAATGGAACAGGCCTGGACAAAAATGATGGTACCCCCAACTTTTTCCCAACATGGATCAACATATTTTAATATGCTTATCAGTAACATAATGGGAGGAGTCAGATGGCAAGGGAGTCAGATGGCTCAGCGAGTTAAGGTGTTGGCCTCATGATCGGAAGGTTGTGAGTTCAATACCTGGTTGTGGCTATGTAATGTTGTGTCCTTGGGCAAGGCACTTCACCCTACTTGTCTCTGGGAGAATGTCCCTGTACTTAATGTAAGTCGCTTTGGATAAAAGTGTCTGCTAAATGAGGTATTATTTATTATAATATTCTGATATAAGATATAACACTGTTGGTGTTGTTTCGAATTACTTGTTGGTGTTGTTGAATTACTCGGTAATCCCTGTGCGGAAACTAGCTAGTGCTGTTACTTTATTGTTCGCGTCCCTTAGGTAGACTACTGTCTGTCGGAGACTCACCTTAAAACTTGTAATTTGTTTGGCTAAAAAGTTATTGTAGCTCTTCCCTTGGCACTTATTGTTTCTCTCGATGTATGTTTCATCATCTGTAAACCGCTATATTTGGGGCTATAACGTTGCTATGCTTAGTGACCAAAGTTATTTTGTAAAGCTCTTTCTTGTAAATTGCTTTGGATAAAAGCATCTGTTAAATGAATACATGTAAATATAAAGTGACCAGACGTCCAAGATCAAGACTTGGAAAATAATCCCTGAAAAAGAGGAATGAAAGGAACTTCAAAAACTAATTGGGGACAGAGGTAGTTATTTTTCTGTATTTAGCAAGTGACAGGCAACCAATTATAGGTATTTTTTCATCACACACAAGAAGCAGAAAGTGATAGTGGCAGTGAAGTCAGATGTTTTAATAAGTTGAAAAAAACCCTGTATATTTTATTATATTAGAGTCTACTTGAAGCTTTTTATATTTGCCTCTTGTCAAGCACACACAAATACACACACACACGCTGTATTACCATGTTCTTCTGCATCCATCTGCTCCCAGCCCTTGACATTTAGCAGCCCCCCTCCCAACACACACACACACATGCTTTGCATGAGCTAAAACCCTGTTTTGCAGACATGCATTGCTGACCTTCTTTCTCATGCTCCCTTTCTGCAGTTCAAGAGAGGTAAGTTTGGCAATGTGGCACAGTTTTATTTTGAGAAACACAGACACAACCAATGACAACCAAGTCAGAATGCAGGTTGTTGATGCCAAACTGTCTCCTCAACGTGTTCCCCAAGCTTAAAATCATCCTCTGTTCCCATCTTCTCTCGGACAATGTGTGTGTCAACACCTTAGAACAGGGGTGGCAATTCCGGTCCTCGAGGGCCGCTGTCCTGAAGGTTTAAGATGTTTCCCTGCTCCAGCACACCTGATTCAAATGAACAGGTTGTTATCAAGCTCTTTGGAAGCCAGTTAATGACCATTCATTTGAATCAGGCACAGCATGTCATGGTTGGTGTCCCATTCTTGGATTCATGCATGTGTTGAGGACCAATTCAGGATGGAGCTTGTTGGCAAATTCTTTCAATATGCCTTGGACATTACTGAGGAACTGTATGAAAGAGTGGGAGCGTGACGTTTGTTGGACTTGCGGCTCGAATACGCAAACATGATGTTTATGCGAGAGAAAGGCATTGTGAATGATGTGCTGCAATAGTGCCTTCTGAGACCATGCAAACTGGGGAACTGAAGAGATTCTTAGGCCTCATACATTGAACCCCTTAACCTATTTCTAGTCAACCCTGATGGGGTATTGGGTTAAGTTTTCAACCTGCAATAGTCACATCTCAGCTAGACTTCATAGACTATTACATTGTCACTGAGAAACGATAGCTAATAGAGCAGAGGGAGTTCAGCCCAGTGTAGAGGTTTGTGGCTTGAATCCACAGGTGTAATGCTGAATATCTACCTTTGTGTACATTTAAATTTGTGAAAAAGTAACCTTGATGTTAAAATGTACCCCTTTTTAAAATGTTCAATAATTTTCAAGAAACCGTTTTGTCTTGACAATGCTGCTTGAATTTTATTAAATACTACATTTAAATTAACATTTGATTTGTTATTCATTAAGTAATGAAGTTGTGTCCGAAACCGCGGTGAGACTATGCACACTGAGCAGTGCAACGGCAGGCCACATGGGCTTCCACTGTCTCCCTCAGATCCACACTCTTCTCATAGATGTTGCTCAGACCCTCTGAACGGTTTAGGTTGGAATCTGTAAAGTAAAATGTTGTTTAAAGGAAGATAAATTATTTCATATATTATCCTTTCAGCCAAACATACGTTGTCCCTTATGCACTTACCGGTGGGCAGGCAGTGGAAGCCGACAGTGACAGGAGTGGTCCTCACTGGGGAGCAGCCATCCAGACAGCGCAGGACAGGCTCAACAGAGTAGCATTTAGACTCCTTGTCATCAACAGTCATCAGCTTCTCCAGCTTCACAGATTCACGTTTCAAGCGACATTCTGTAAACAGTCGGACAGAATATTAGCAATTAGCCGGATGCTTGATTGTGCCACCATTGCTGTGCTGTTTAGTCTTAATGTTGCCTTTAAGGTTCAATTCCATACTTTTCATTAAACCAATGAAGCACTTACCAGTGGCTTCCCGGCAGCTCTCAGCTGGAAGCACCCAGGAATGGGCAAAGCTAACTGGGCTCTTGGTCAGGCGTCCATTGGGCATGCGGAGCTCCTGTCTGACTTCCCCATCAGCTTTCCCACAGATACCACAGGTCTGACCCTTCATCCAGTCCACAACTTGGACCTAGGAATTCAAATAAAGATTTGCTCAATTTCTTTAATCTTTACCTCCTGTTTTTCATCTTTACCAAGTTGTTTACCTATCGAGTGAAATCAATACATCTTATCAAAAGGTTTCAATCACCTTCCATGACTTTTCATCCATGAAGACCTCCTGGAGACCATGGCTTGGAGCATGAAGAGAGATCCCATTACTGCTTTGTCTGATGTGGATAGTGCCTATATTCAGGAAGAGGATAATTATCATGACATTCTTTTTGTATGTGTTGCTAAACCTGCAGCTGTGCAACACTGTTAAAGGAAGTTAATGGTTTACGATGAATTAAAATAACCTGTAGGATGTTGGTATGGGAGGCTATTGATGGGAATTTCCTGTCCATTGACCTTCACCAGTACGTTGTTTTCATTGGGGTACAGGTCAATATCGCTGAGGGAAAAAAGTACTTTGGTTATGTTGTTAAAAATATAACATACTTCCCAACTAAGCATGAATATCATGCAATTTCTGTCATTTTAGTTGTGCTTGTTATTGAGTACTCACATATTAGATATCTTCACATTCATGTGGTTGTGATCGTTCTTCTTCAATAGAATTATGAACTTGAGTTCCTCTGTACAATCCTGAGCCAAAACTTCATAGCAAGAGTGTGGCATTTCACTCTGGTACCTCCTGTTGTTGAATGTGGTCAGTGTGTCTCCATCCATGCTACATTCAGCTGGAGTTAATAAAAAGTCAAATGATGACACCGTTCACTTAACCATTTATACCTGAAACTTTCTTTTGATTGATCAGATTCTTCTCACCTGCGTTGGCTTTGGAGAACAGGTAGTACACTTGGTCAACAATGTTGCCTGAGAGGGCAGAAAGCTCAGAAGCGGTGTCTCCAAAAGGCAACGCAGTAGGGAGATTCAACGCCAGTTTGGACATGGTCATCTAAAATAAATGACAATGAGGTCACTGGAAATTCATGGAAAACCAGCTTCTGCTAAAGTAACCTCTATAAAAACAGATGACTAGCTCACCTTTGGTGTCTTCAGCACAATATTCAACCTTCTTGCAGACATAAGAGCCATTGTCAATTGGATCTCTTTCTTGATGTTCTTGGCTTTTCCTTCACTAACCCTAGCCAGAACTGCAGCAGTACGAAGGGACTTGCTGACCCTAGATCAACAAAGTAACATTTTAAACATTTAAACATTTATACAGAGAGATAATTATTTGTAAAGCATTTACATTTTCCCATTGTATAGACCACAAAGTCATAGCATTGATTGGCAAGTAGTGAAATGAGAGATTGTACCACTTAGCATTTTGCCATATGGCCCTTGGGAGTTTGTCCCATGACACCTTCAGACGGAGAGCAGGGTTTTCGTTGACAAGACCAGTTTCAGCTGCAATCTCAGTCTTGTATTCCTTGCATTCAACACCCCATGCAATCTTAGCCTAAGAGGAGAAATTTTGTGGTGATTTGTAACGTGCAACTTGCAGGACCTCAGATAATAATAGTAGTTTATAATAACAAACTATGTATATTGTGCGCCAACAGCACAGAATATATGGTAGAAGGTTGTTCAATGGGACATTTTTGAAGATAACTGCAGTACACATGAAAGTACTTTTACCAATCATTGTTTTTGTCACTTTAGATAGCATGTTGTGTCCCCATTAGACACAGTTCTTCAGGCTTACCATAACTTTGTGGTAGCTCAGCAAAACTCCATCAGCACATATTCTGTAATGGTTATCCTTTTCTAGGTTAGCCATGATGATCTGCACCCTGGAAGTAGCTTTGTCCAGATAGGCAGTAATTTGGTATCCCTGCACTGCTTGGTCAGCTCTCACAGCACGGATGAGTATGGTCACGGAAGGAGCAACAGCATTGCCAAGGAATTTGTTCTGACCAAATGTAAAGAGAAGTTATTCTCATACTCGTGTCCAGGGTCACTTTGAACTTTGTAAGAATAAATGATTGTGTGAAGTGTTTTGTTTGTTGTGTTGTTTCACCTGTTTGTAGATGGCCTCAAAGCTGGATGCACTGCTTCGGCTGGACGTTCTTTCCTTTGAGATGGCGTGCTGCAAGAGTGACGAGGCAAGTCAGATGGAAGAAGTTTTATGTTTTTTATTTATGCACACATTTTTATAGGAAAATAATTACCTGGTGGACGTGGTCCTTGGAGAACTTCATGTTGTAGAGTTCCTGCTGTATTAGAAAAGTGAAACTTTCAGTAATTGCATTTACCTTTTGAGAAGAAGAGTACTTTTAGATTCTTCCTTACCTTTGACATATGAGAGCTGGAGCTGGAAGAGCTGGAAGATCTGGAGGAGCTGGAAGAGCTGGATGAGCTGGAAGATCTGGAGGAGCTGGAAGAGCTGGATGAGCTGGAAGATCTGGAGGAGCTGGAAGAGCGGGTGTTGGGTGCTTTTTTGGCGTTAGCTTGGCTGTTGGGTCTCCTGCTGCTGCTGCTGCTGCTGCTGCTGCTGCTTCTGCTGCTGCTGCTGCTGCTGCTGCTAATGCTGCTACTGCTGCTACTGCTGCTGCTGCTGCTACTACTGCTGCTGCTGCTGCTGCTGCTACGTACTCTCTTAGACTTGTTACCTGGAGCAGCAACAATATTCAGATTTTTCTTGTTTTTACGGGAGGATGAGCTGGATGAGGAGGAAGAGGAAGACCGAGAGCTGCTGGAACTAGAACTGCTGGAACTGGAGGAAGTTTTGGTACCATTCTTGCGACTGGAAACCAGGACTTTCTTGAGTTTTGTCAGGACATTTGTTGCCTCCGGAGAGTCTTCCTCTTCATTCACGGTGATCACTTTGACAATATTTTTAGCTGCATCTGCTCCAACCTGGACCTCAATCTCCATTCTTTCAATGACTGTGCCTGAAACTATACCCAAGATAGAAGAATATATTCACTAGTTTTAGACACTGGAATTCGTATCTGGTTAGTAATTGTACTGCCATTAAATATTAAATGTATAACTTTGCTTACCTTGTGACAAATCAACAGTGACTGAATGTTTCCCAACAAGGGTATATAGTGGTGATTTTCTGAGGAAGGCAGCGTTCTGGGATTCAATTTTAGTGCATGCCTTGATACCAAAGGTTTTGAATGCGGTGCAGAATTTATTCTTCAGTTGTGACCACCTTCTTATTTTAGGAAGGATATTAGAAGACCGATCAGAGCGAATCTGTTCAGATGATCTTGACTGAAACATAAACAATAAATTAGATCTCTGGGGTATTGGATGAAGTTGTGAATGGTCAAATGGTATGGTTTCAAATAGGTTACTCATCTTACCCAATCACTTTCCTGTGAGGAGGAGATCTTTGATCTCAAAGTATCTTTAGACAGCTGTGCTTCTTTGGCAGGAATCATTGGAATCATCTTAGCAGCTGCAAGGTCTTCAACATTTCTTGCCACAGCAAAACTTTCAACACTGTCACAACGATTAAAAAAATTGTAATTCTAATATTACAGTCCACAATGCAATAGTTTTTGCAGAATGTACAGTTTGAAAGAAGCATTTTCGTACCGCACAGTTGCCAGGTGATCTGCAGACTGAACAGGCAAAACCTCAAACTTGAAGTTGCCCTTGGCAACGTCAACTTTAGCGGCCATTTTGGCTGGGACTATTGCGTGTACTTTTGCCCTTGTCACAAGAGTAGCCTGGATCCAAGCAGTGTTCACTCCCATCACAGCAAAGGTTTGCATGGCAACACTGAAACATGATACATGATTGTAACAATAATTTAAAAATAATCACATGAAGTAAACTTTTCATCACAAATGTATCAGCCTGAAATTGGTATCCCTGAAGCAAGTTGATGAAGTACTACCTTGGTGTTATCTCTGCATGAAGCTGAATGTCTGTGTTCCAGAGCTGGGCAGGATGGAACTCCTCAGGAAGTTGAGGAGTCATGTCCACTTTGACTGTGGGGTTGGAAAGAACACAGGTATAACATCTTAATTTGATCAATATTGTACCAGCAGTGACTCTGCAGGTCAGGGGTGTCCAATCCTGGTCCTCGAGGGATACCGTCCTGACGGTTTTAGATGTTTCCCTGGTCTAGCACACCTCCACAGAGCTTGATAATGGCGGCCCTTCATTAGAATCAGGTGTGCAGGAGCAGGGAAACATCTAAACTCTTCAGGACAGTGCCCTTGAGGACCAGGATTGGACACCCCTTGCTGTAGGTGGAGAGAGCTTACCTTGTAAATTTGCAGCAGCCACAGCAGCAGTGTAGAAACTGAGTTCCATGGGAACTCCAACAGCTGTAGGGAAGATGCAGCGTACCTCTGCAGCCAACAGGGGCTTAGCATACTGGAAGGAGGCTCCAGACAACAGTTCCTTCAGAGCCTCTCTTCCAAGTGCACGTGCAGAAGGTCCGGTAGCCAGCTACAGGAAATCAAAGATCATACCATAGATTTAATGGAACATTCGATTTTAAAGAATGGGCTCAACGTTTTAAGTTATTTTGCAAAAGTTGTTGTGTGTCATACCTGTATGGCCTGTTCAACCATTTCCCTGTCAATGTGAGCGAAAGCAATTTCCTGTCCAAAGAATTTCACATACATGGAAGCAAGTGGCTTGTTTGTGGGCATAGATTTCAGGTCAGACAGCTGTGGATGGAGGAGCAGAGTATATTTTGATAACCTCCAACACTTTATCTGAACTCGTTCATTTTTAAACTCTTTAAAGTAGTTTCAACATAGCCCTTTTACTCACCGTCTTAATGACACGCTTCATCTTAGTAATCCTGTCAGCGTTATCAGCGATATTGGGCATCTTCATTAGAGCCTCCTGGATTCCCTCTGTTCTTACTCCGACCTGAAGGAGAAGATGGTGACTCAGTAAAACATAGAAAACAAGGTCATTTATTTCCATTAGTATTAAAAGAACAGCTCGTACCTCCAAAACATCAGCGGCTGCTCCAGCAATGTATGTTCTTGCCTTGGCTACCACAGCTCTGGGTAATAAAGTGGCAGCATCGTTGATGTAGAAAGCACTGGCAGCAGCACCCACCATCAGAGGAGCTTATGAAGGAAACCCAAATGTATATTGATAAGATATCATGAACAATAATGAATGCTGTACGTTTAAGCTAAGTAAAACCAAGTTCCCCAACAAGACTCTCACAGTGATAGAAGTCCAGATGCATGGCCTTGCTTATGGTGTAGCTCAACCTATCGAATTTAGGACTGAGGATCTTGACAGCGACATTGGCTGCTGCAGCACTGAAATAGGAGAGATGTGTTAAATAGTTCAGCAAGTCAGATGTAAGACGGTTGCAAGCAAACTGTTTTGTGTAGTCCAAAGAAACATATGAAGCAACTTATCCTTACACTGGAGCAAAGTCAGGGGCGGTGCTCCTGGTCAGGGATTTCATGTAAGAGTACACGAAGCTGGCCACTTGCAGATTGGTCTCTTTCTGCACTGCGTCGGCAAGGCTAATCACGAGGCCCATGGGAGGCCTGGTCTCCCACAGCAAAATAGTAGCAACCATGCGGATCTCTGGGTGGAGAGTCCTGTCCATGAACAGCTGCACAGCCACTTCCTGAATCTAATTAATAGAAATGATATTGAAAGATAACAATTATACATTAAACGGGAGTCATGTGCCTGAGTGGTTAGGGTGTCAGGTTAGTAATCATAAGGTACCCGGTTCAAGCCCTAGCTTGACATGATGTTTTGTCCTTTGGTAAGACACCTCACCCTACTTGCCTCAGGGGGATTGTCCCTGTGCTCGCTTCAAGTTGCTCTGGATAAGAGCGTCTGGTAAATGACTAAATGTTATATGGTGTCATCCATAGTCAACTTGCTAGGTCAAAGGTCCTTACCATTCTAGGTTCCCTTTTGGCAATGTTCCTCAGGGCCAGGATGGCATCAACCTGAACTCTCATAGGCAGAGAAGCAGCAGCAGATCCAAATCCAGGCAACAGTTTTGTGATGGGTTTAACACTAGATGGGTGGGCAGCATTACCCAGGACTTTGAGAGCAACAACGAGTTCTTTGATATCCCCCTTTGCAAGCGCCTCAATAGCATGGTCATGGATGGGCTGTTGAGAGAAAAAACATGAAGTGGTTCATTCTCAAGAATAAAGAATAGAAACACTGCCTAAGGAAGACATATTCACGTTACCTTCACAAGTTCTGAAGGGCAGTTGGCGTGTACAGCACAGTACTTGAAAACCATGGTACCGTAACCGAGCATGGCGATTTCACGAAGAACTGCGTTTTGTTGAATCACATTGTGGAAAGCCAGCTCCTAGAAGAGAGAAGTAATGTTGCGGTCTGGTTTTCTAATTTCCATAAGAGTATTCATGTTGACTCTAAGTTTTACCGACCTCTACAAGCTTGACACTGTCAAGATCAGCTGTCACCATGTGGACAGCAGCCATCAGAGCCTGAGCTGTCTCAGGAACAGTGATGTCTCCAGCAATAAGCTTCTCCTTGATGAACCTAACAGTTACTGGACTTCCAATTGCTGGGATGGCATTCAGGATCCAGCGTCTGAAAAAAGGTTAAACGTGCATGTTAGTGACACTACGTCTTTTCCTATTCAAAATTATATTTTTTCGTATGATGTCATTACACACCTGAAAGCAGGATTAGCTTTGTACTGAGTCCAGATGGCCTCAATATTCTCCATTCTAGCTGCACGGAGGAGCTGGATGAGCTCCACAAACTTCAGAGGGGAATCGTCATGAACCTTCGCCTCATTGTGGGTAACCAGATGGTTCAGAACCTCAACAATCTATTAAGAAAAAGACAAAATATTTAGGATTTGAGAACCATTTGTGATATTTGTAACTGTTATACTGAATAAGGATTTAAACCCACAATACCTGAGCTTCTGCATTGCTGATCCTGAGGAGCTGAATGGGCATCTGCTGAAGCTCACTGGCAAACTCATATCGCAGAGATCCACGAGAAATGTATTCGGCTCCAATGGGTTGCAATACAGCCTTCTGAATCTCTTGGAATGACAACCTTTGTCTATGAAAAGGATATTAATTTATTATAGATTGCTCTGCATGTTGAATACACTCTCATTGTATCAATTAAAATAGATCTCCAGATGTTTCTCAGATATAAGTTATTAGACAGCATACTTTGCTTCCATATGGGCAGCTCCGGTCATCTCGTTGAATGGAGAGAACTGATGGACCTCAGTAACAGTGGCCTCCATGATCAGAGCACCATTAGCAGATGGCTTCAAGACGTAGTTGTAGACTGCAGCTCCCCTCAGAGTCTTCCTAGACTATAAAAATAAAATGTAATGTTGCACAAAATGTCAGATGTTCATATTGATACCCATCAGAATACAAATGAATGTGATAAATTCTGAATCTGAATCTGAAAACCAACTACTTACATCCTGAGAATCTGTCCAAGTCTCAGTGTAAGCTAAACCAAAGTCCTTCATGACTCTCTCCTGACATTGATTCAGATTCTTGGTCTTGGTCAGATGAATGCGCTCAGCCTTGGCGTCCTCACGGATGACATAGCTGGTCTTGCAGACTCCCTGAGCTCCAGCCTGGTGAACATACAAGACAGCATGGTTTGTCTTAGAGTTAGTAGCATTAGGCTAAAGCTAACCCTTTCAATTCAGCTTTAAGATAGAAGTCTGACCTCCTGCAGCTCATAGACGTTCTGTGTCTTCTTGATGTTCATCTGAAGGATGTTCAGGATACCTCTGTGGACATTCAACGCCGTAGCAGAGACACCAGCAGGGGCAAAAATTTTACCCACAACTCCATTGGCATACTCAAACTTGATGGGAGTCTGGAGCTGAGCAGCCAGAGCCGAAGTAAGCTTGGCAGCAGGATTGAAAGAATCCCTGGGCCTGACACCACTGTACTCTGAAAGCTCTGCGTCCGCAAGCTGCGAGAAAGCAATCAAAAGGTACATTTAATGAAAGAAGATGAACTTTTGACTCTTGGGTATTGACATTGAATATGCATCCTGTACCTTCAGCAGGTAGGTATTCTGGGTAACTGCACTGATGAGAACTTTGCTGCTGATTTTGATTCCTGCTCTAGCCAGACCTTCTTCAGGCAGACCTCCCAAGAGCACTGCCTCATACTTGTACACATAAGTATTGCTGGAGGCAAACTCAGGATCTGCAATGAACAATTATGTTGAATATTGTAAGTAATCTGTACATTTGATTGAAATAAATGAATGTACAATTTTTTTATAACTTACTGAAGTTGTTCTGTTGACACGCTGAAATGAAAAGAAAACACATTACCTTTTATACAACAGAAAATGATTCCAGTAAATGATCATGTAAAAATACCAACTTATACTTACCCACAAGGGTTAGAGCCAGGGCAAGCACTACCGTTCTCATGTTCGGCGGAATGTAAAGACAAACCAACTCAGACCTTCTTTTAAAGCAAATTTCTGCTGACAGTTCAAATACAATATCATTAAACAAATACACTGTTTTACCATGTTGACATGTCATCGGACGATTAAAATACACTTCAAAACTCACAGATCAATGATATTGCTAAGGTTAGGTTAACCTGGCCTGTCTCTTGTTGTTTTTTCATGAATAGTTCAATGTCCAAATTGCCATATTCAGTAGTTCTTTAACCCTGTTTGATTTTAACATAAAACATGTGTTGTAGTAGTACGATAAAAACTACTACATAAAACATGTAGTAGTTTTGTAGCTCTTCTTGGCAGACAGTCATAATCTCATGTAAAAGTAGAAGTGCCCAGTACTGGTACTGGAGAGGTAAGGAGAGTAAACATAAAATTTAAAATAGGTTTTTCACTTCTCATTATGACCCATTCATTTGAATCAGGTGTGCTGAAGCGATGCGGTTCTATATAAAAATATTATAAAATTGTATACTGTAGAAGATCAAGATCAGCCAGGGACAGCAAGAGAGCAAAAATACTGCATGTTTGGCCAACAATATAAAGAGACTTGAATTCAAGGGCATGAGATTGCAAGTCAGCCTCTCTATCTCTATGCTACAAGTCAACTGTTGAGAGTTTATGAATATAAAGCTTTGCTTTGGTCAACTTTGGGACAAAGTTTCTGTAATTAATTTAGCAGACGCATTTATCAGACTCACACAACAATGACATTGAACAAATGTGTACAAACTACAGTGTCCGTTAAGACTGGAATTCCGAGTTACAAACTATACCTTCAAGATCAAGGTAAAGCTTTTAATATTAGGCACCAGATGATGTACATAATGTGGTTAAAATGGACTTATATTACCCATTTTGCATCAGTTTAAAACAGCTAAGTTGAAAGCCAGACTATCCTAAAAGTGTTTAAAGTGTAGCCCAGTGGAAATTTATGAAGATTAAAAGGACATATGTTTAAGAAAATAAGTTAATTTCATAATAAATAGCAGTTAAGAGAGTAAAAGTCAAAGTTCATGGTTAATAAATGTCAGTTAAAATTATGTAAATAAGTTAATCATTCAGTAAAAGAAGCGAATGTTGGGTGATGTTATTGGTGTACTGAACTATGCATTTCATATTTTAATTATTTGTTGTTTATAAATGTCTGTAATTATGTTTAACTATACCTGAAAGTACAGGAAGAAATAGACACACAAATGGTTGTGAAGGTATTTTATTTGGGAAGGTATTTTATTTTGAAGGGTGTGAGAGTGAGCCTATGACTTGTGGGGAGGGGGCATGGACCTACTATATAAACTGGATACGGTATCGAAAAATGGCGGCCGTTGATTTCAATGAAGTTGCTCACCTGGCGCATACGCGGAAAAAGTTTTTTGACTTCCTGGTTTACTTCCGCGGTATGGGGAATGGAATGATGGGAGGCTGATGACGCTCTAGGGCAATGAGAACGAGCAAGTTGCGTTCTGGACGAGCGCTGCGCGTTAAGCGTTCGTCATTATCGAGTCATTGAATAAATGTAAATGCTCCGGACCAGGCTAACAGCCAAGGTAAGATTAATCCTAGTGATTCACCTGTATTTCCACTGTAAATCCTGTGAGGAATTCATGTGTTTTACAGCATGTCCATGATCTTTTAAAATATGTTGCATCATTTTAATTATACTGTATTAAGAATTTACATATATATGTATATTTACATATACAATAGTATATTGTCATTTCTCATTTCATTTAAATCTACAACAGTCTTTTTATATTGATTTAAGTGTTATTATTATTACTCTGGCCAAGTGTTATATTGATATGCTGATGAAGACTGCTTGTCAAACTGCCGTCAGGTTTCATAAAGATGTGTTTTATTGCAGTACAGTGAACCCTCGCGATATCACGGTTCAGTGAACCCTCGCGATATCACGGTTCCCTTTTTTCCGCTACTTCACGGATTTGCCTTGTGCATTGTGTTCTGCATTCTGATTGGCTAAACAGTCTATCTGCTTCTTCTCTACCTGTGCATAAATAAAGTTGCGGTTTACTGTCATTTACATTTACATTTATTCATTTAGCAGACGCTTTTATCCAAAGCGACTTACAAAGAGAGCTTTTACAAAGAGCATCAGTCATTGAGCAAAGCAACGTGATAGACCCCGAACACAGTCGGATTTTTAGATTGTGAATCATACATCATGAGAACCAATAAGTGCCAAAGGAAGAACTAAAATGCATAACACAACGATTATGACTATAAAGCAAGAGATACAACACACACAATACATTAGATCAGGTGAAATACTATTGGTAAGTGCCATTAAATTCTCTAAATAGATGAGTTTTAAGCCTTCTTTTGAAGGTTAGAAGGCAGTCCGTGCTTCTGATGGAGGTCGGGAGTTGATTCCACCATTGGGGAGCCAGGCAGTGGAAGAGTTTGTGTTGCGCTCTGGCGCTTTTGAGGGGGGGTACCACTAGACGGTTGTCAGCAGATGACCGTAGGTGGTGGGTGGGGATATAGGGCTGGAGGAGAGAGTTGATATAGGTCGGGGCAGTCCCGTTTACCGCCCGGAAGGGTCTTGAATCTGATGCGGGCCATGACGGGAAGCCAGTGGAGGGCGATGAGGAGCGGTGTTACGCCCCCTCGGTTTCACTCAGTGAAAGGGCGCAACATAAGGCAACAGACATGGTGGGTGAGGGTGCAGCAACACAAAAACAGGAAAACTGAACGGATTATAAATCAATGATCTTTATTTACAAGAACTACAACACAGGGATCAAGGAGGACTTACAGTGGCACCAAATAAAAGAAAGAAACAATAACCCATCCCCCCCCTTGACAGGTGCTAAGCACCTATAAATACAGAGGGTGGTGCTCACTCTAACCTAGGGTTGTAATAGCAGGTAAACCTACGTGATGGTAGATGTAGACCCCAGGGTATCTTACTGTCCTCACTTGTCCCTGTGTGTAAAACAAAAATAAATACACAAACAATGTGGAAATCAAATAACCATACGTTACCTATCAAAAAAAACAGAGGAGAGCTCTCAGCCAAACAGAAAAACATCAGCCGAACAGAAGAGACCAAACTGAACACAAAGGGGAGTATATATAAGGTGTGGGATTGCTTGATTGGTGACTGGGAACAGGTGACGGATGATGACAGGAACCAGGGGTGCATCTGGGAAAATGACAGGTAGGAACAGAAGAGGGAGACAAAACCAACACAACACAGAACCAAACAAGACACATAAAACCCCACACGTAACACTCCCCCCCCATAAAGAGTCAGCCCATGGCTGACGATAACACAAAACCATGTCCATGAAAACAAATACAAATGCATAACAGATCACAATAGCTAGCCACGCGAAAGGGCATCGGCAAACACATTATCAGGGCCTTTCTTGTGACGGATTTCCAAATTATACTCCTGCATAGCCAGAGACCACCGCATTAAACGATGGTTATGGTTATACATGCGGTGTAGAAAAAGCAATGGGTTGTGGTCTGTGTAGACAACCACAGGCTCCACACACCACAGGCTCCACACTAGAGCCCACGTAGACCTCAAAGAATTGGAGCGCCAGGAGCAAGGCCAACGTCTCCTGCTCTATTGTAGAGTAGCGTGTCTGACTGCCGTTAAATTTCTTCGAGAAGTACCCTACCGGATGAACCAAACCCTCAGAATCCATCTGTGTAAGGACTGCACCAGCACCAACACAACTGGCATGGCATCAACTTCAATAGAAAATGGTCTACAAAAATCAGGAGCACTAAGGACTGGGGCACTGCACAAGAGGGCTTTACAGCTTTCAAAGGCTGTCTGACACGTTTCTGACCACACAAATGACACCAAGGGACTGATCAGATCAGTCAGAGGGGCTGCAACTGAGGAGAAGTTCCTACAGAACCCTCTGTAGTAGCCTGCCATCCCGAGGAAACGACGCAGTTCCCGCCGTGTGGTCGGCACTGGGAAAGATGCTATGGCCTCTATCTTGGCCTCAAGAGGACGCACTTTACCACCACCCACCTTCTTTCCCAAGTAGGTCACTGTTGCTTTTCCAAATTCACATTTGGCCAAGTTCAATGTTAGAGAAGCATCTGCCAACCGCTGAAACACTGTTCTCAGTGAGCCCATGTGAGCTGACCAATCTGCCGAGTGTACCACCACATCATCAAGGTACGCTGTACAGTTGGGCACATGGGTACAGTTGGGTGACAAGACAGCGTCTGGGTAGGTTGAAAACCAGACGAGCAGCTGCATTCTGTATCCTCTGAAGGGGACGGATTGCATTTGCAGGAAGGCCGGCTAGTAGCGAGTTGCAGTAATCCAGCTTTGAGAGGACTTGGACTAGGAAGGGCTTGGACTAGCAGTTGGGTGGAATGTTGAGAGGTATTTTCTGATTTTCCTGATGTTGTAGAGGGTGAATCTACATGACCGAGAGACTGCGGCAATGTGAGCTGTGAGGGAGAGCTCGTCATCCAAGGTGACCCCCAGGTTCCTGGCGGAGGGTGAAGGGGTCACTGTTGCAGATCCCATAGTAATATGTACTGTACACCTACGTAACATTTGTAGAAAAAGTTAAACTTATAGACATGCTTAATTGTAGCCCAATTATGACAGCTCCAGAGGATTGTACACTTTTTGAATAATAATGCATTAAGCCAGTCCGCTATTGTCTGCCAAGCTTATTTTCTTTGATTATGGCTTGAGTGTTACCTTTTTTTAATAATATCCTTCTCCTCCTCATAAAACTCCATCAGGAGCTGTTGTTCTGTGGCCGTGAAATATGTTGTGCGACTCTAGTTCATGTTCTGATCGGTGATTCTGTGAGCGATCGCGAGGTCTATTTAAGAATGCCGTGAACACGCATTTATCCTGACTACCTACACCTGGCTTGACATAGCCACGCCTTTTCATCTTGGCTTGGCAAACGTGCAACCAATTAAGCCAGGATGCGCCGACCAGACTAGGTCAAGCCGCGCTTGCTCAGTTATCCTGGATTTCTTTATTCTACTTTTGTGCAATACCCCTCAGATGCTGAGTAGAAGAAAGTTGGGGCCTCATGTACAAAGACTTGCGTGGATTTCCTACTGAAACTTGGCGTACGCCAAAACCCAGAAACTGTCGTACGCACAAATAAATTCAGATGTATCAAAGTGCGCGTAGGCATGTGTAACACTTACTTAAATTAGAGTTAGGACTCAGTTATTGCAATGGAATGCATATGACTAGACAGAACAACCATGTTCAGTATAGAAGCTTGTGGTGAATAACGGTCCAGAGACATAGGGGTTGTAGCTGCCATAAGAGAGGCCACTCATGTTTGGATTTATTTACTAGAGAAGGATTAATACATATTTAGAAATTCTTGCCTGAGTCTTGAATGAATGATAAATGTATATTCTGTTGGTGTATGTTGGTTAATTTCTTGTTATTTACATGTACAAAGGGGGGAACCTATTCTTTAGTTCCGCTTTGGAATTGTTTTTGTTGCTGTCAGGATGGGGTTGTAGGTGCACTACATAAAAGAGACACACAAGGCACTGTGCTGGTGGCACACAAGGTATTTGGAGAGCAATTAAGCAGAGACATACAAGAAGTTGAAAAAGAAGTAAAATAAGTTTGTTTTGAAAAGGTCATCCAAGTTTATTCCTCTTGAGTAAAAGAGGCCAATGAGGTATGTCTGTCGTGTTGCTTTTCTGAATTTGAACATGTGTTGAATATGCACTATATAATTTGTTTGTGTGTACATTTAATTTATTCTGTGGAAACACTGTTTAGAAAGCTCATTTAAGTTTATGATCTTACTTTCCTAGTTCTGACGGCATTGTTGGAGAATTTAAACCCTCAATAAATGTCTGTTGAAACTGAAGAACAATTTTGCCTTTGATTAAACTCGAGTGGAGTAACAGTCAGAACTCAACCTGCTTCGTGCTGGAGGAGAGGAGAGTGGTGCCATAGTGGTGACTTCGCTCTCAAGCAACAAAAGAAAGACAGACTGCATGCACAAACCATCGTCAACCAAGGTCCAAGAGTACAGCGTGGTTAAGCTAAGAAGCAATGCATTTAAAACAAGTTAAATGTGGAGAAGTGAATTAACTTTGCTAACTCTGAAGGGACAGAAAGTGCTTGAAGGGGTAAAGTGCAGTGGGCGAAAATATAAGTTTAATTTATTGCTTGTTTAAAAGGGGTAACTGTTACTAAGCTTTCATTTGTTTGTTTGAATGTCACTTGTTTATTTTATATAACAAGAAAGTGTATTCCTAATTTGGTTTAAGGTGTTTATGATGCATAGAGAAGCCATTTAAGTTCAGAAGCACATTTAAGAGTGTGATATCTGTGAGTTAAGTTAGTCAAGTAACAAAGTCTATAGCACACTAGAATAGTAACATGGCTGATCAAGAAGACTTTGATACTAAAGCTGTGGAGTTGCAGCGAGAAGTAAGTCCTGATGATGAAGCTCTAGATGCACAAGAGCCAAGCACATGTCAAGTTACTAAGGAAGAGAGCTTGAGGAGAGGCCAAAGAGTTAAGAAATTCACTGAAAAGGGCCAAGCACTGCATGAGGAGAGAGTGAAAAAGCTCCAAGCTCGCTTTAAGGCAAACTATAACAGATGGAAAGCTGCTGCTAAACAAGTTAAAGGTGCAATCGAACAACCTGTCAGTGCAAGATTACTTGATCACATTGTTCAAATCCAACATGCTTCAGCGGAAGTAAAACAAGCCTATGATGAGCTACGCAGTCATGCAAGTCCTGACGGAGACACTCGGCGCAGAGTTGACACATGTGAGGCTGTTTCTGCAAAGCTCATACAGCAAGCACAAGAATGTCTTGCAGAAGAAGAAAATGCAACAGATCCAACAAAGAGATCAACTCACTGGAGTGAAGCTGGTTTCGTGGTCATCTCAGCAGCATCCCAAAGATCCAAAGGATCAAGAAGCACAGGTACAAGCAGGCTGTCTGTTAAGAAACTAGAAGCAGCAGCCGAACTAGCCGCAACTGAAGCCACTCTGAAAGTTATGAAAAGAATGGATTGTGAAAGAATTGAGCTTGAAACCCTTGAATTGCAAAACCAACAAAGATTAGCAAAACAAGAAGCAGAAAACGCTGCAAAACTACAAGCATTAGAACAAAAGCGAAGAGAGCTAGAACGTCTAGAACTGTAAAGAAAATGAATGCGGCCAAAGCACGACTGGAAGTGTATGAACAAGAAAGCAACTCGGATGAAGAAATCTCTGCTCTTTTACATGACAACGCTAAACAAAGAGAAGCTGCTTCTAAGTCAGTAAGTCTTTCAGCGCTGCAGCTCACATCATTACAACAAACTACAGGGTGGCAACTTAAAAATAATGCCACACAAGAAGATGGCACCACAGCACTGGCTAGAGCAGTGGTCTTCAACCCTGGTCCTCAGGACCCACTGTCCTGCATGTTTTGGATGTTTCCCCCTTCCCACACACCTGATTCTAATGCATGATCGTTTACCAGGATTCTTCAGAGCTAGATAACGACCCATGCATTAGAATCAGGTGTGTTGGAGCAGGGAAACATCTAAAACATGCAGGACAGTGGGTCCTGAGGACCAGGGTTGAAGACCACTGGGCTAGAGCGTTAGCAGAGTCCATAAATGTAAGTCGTCTACCAGTACCAGAGCCTGCTGTTTTTATTGGTGACCCTATCAAATACAAGGATTGGAAAACTTCCTTTCAGACACTAATAGATAGGAAGAGCATTCCAGTGAATGAGAAGATTTACTATCTTCGCAAGTATGTTGGCGGACAAGCCAGAAGAGCTGTTGAGAGTTACTTCCTGCTGGGTACAGATGCAGCATACAATGCAGCATGGGACACTCTGGAGGAAAGATATGGCAGTTCATTTGTAATTGCCAAAGCCTTCAGAGACAAGCTAACATCATGGCCAAGGATTGGAATAAAGGATAGTGCTGAGTTACAGGAATTCTCAGACTTTCTCAGAGGCTGTGAAGCTGCTATGTTACAAGTCAAGAGTCTTGAAGTTCTAAATGACAGTAGTGAAAATCAGAAAATCCTAAACAAGCTTCCTGATTGGCTGACAGCAAGGTGGAATAGAAAGGTCATTGATGTAGAAGAGAAGCATGGTTCCTTTCCAACATTCAGTAACTTTGTTGCCTTCATCACAAGAGAAGCCAAGATAGCGTGTCATCCAGTTACATCACTCCATGCACTCAAAGGAAGTGGCTTAGAGAAGGTTAAGCCCATAAAGACTCGGAGTGTTGGAGCTAAGGTGCTCGCAAGCAGTGCAGAAGAGAAACCAAATACACAAGGATGTGTTTTCTGTGAAAGATTGAACCATAGTGTTCACACATGTCGAAAGTTAATGGACAAGCCAATAACAGAACGAGTCAAGTTCATACAATTTAAAGGACTTTGTTTTGGATGCCTTAACACTGGACACCATTCAAAGAAATGTGAGAACAGAAGTTTTTGTGACACATGCAAGAGAAGACACCCAACCTGTCTACATGAAGAACGGGGCAAGCAAATCAAAGAAAGTAAAGAAGTACCCAGCGAGGCAATATCACTCCGTGTAGTCCAACACCATAGCAGTAACCTCACATCCACAATTGTTCCAGTGTGGTTATCCACAACAAGTGACCCAGAGCATGAAATCCTGCTGTACGCCCTTCTAGACAGTCAAAGCGACACCACGTTCATTTTACAAGAAAGGGCCGATGCTTTGGACACTGAAAAGACACATGTACAATTAAAGCTTTCTACACTGTCTACCCGAGATACAGTCATTTCAAGTGAGAAGCTGTCTGGGCTACAAGTCAGAGGATTCTATTCCTCCAAGAGAATCCCTCTTCCTGTAACCTATACAAGAGAGTTTATTCCTGCTAATATAAGTCACATCCCAACCCCTAAAACAGCAAGAGCATGGCCCCACCTAGAGCACCTTGCTGAAGAGATCGCACCTCTCATAGAATGCGATGTTGACCTGCTTATAGGTTACAACTGCTCCCAAGCAATGTTACCCAGAGAAGTTGTGTCAGGAAAAGACAATGAGCCATTTGCGCAAAGAACAGACCTGGGCTGGACAATAGTCGGTGGTGCCGACCCATGTGTTGACTATGGTGATGTTATTGGAAGCAGCCACAAGATCATTGTCAAGGAAGTGACACCCAGTCAGTCAGCAAATCAGCTACCAAATGAAGTTCATTATGTTTGTCGTACACAAGTCAAGGAAGTAGTCACACCACGAGATGTGATTAAAGTCCTTGGGCCTCATGTACAAAGACTTGCGTGGATTTCCTACTGAAACTTGGCGTACGCCAAAACCCAGAAACTGTCGTACGCACAAATAAATTCAGATGTATCAAAGTGTGCGTAGGCATGAATCCAAGCACGTTTCTTTTGTACATCACAATCACCGTGGAATTGAGCGCACATGCAGAGGTGCCGAACTCCTCCCTGTCCACGCCCCCATTTAAATATGCAAATTAATGTAAATAGGCCCTGGACCTGAGATTTCCCTCTTGTGTCTCACATTGCGCATGCTTTTTATGAGATCAGGGCCGACTCTTGGCATAGGCGACATAGGCGGTCGCCTAGAGCGCCATCGGTTGGAGGGGCGCTGCCAGGCACCCTTAATCATGCCGTTTTGTGTGAAGACGTTTTATTAAGTAGAGCCGGCCCTGGATCAGATAAATCAAAATGAGTAGAGGGAAGAAAAGAGTCAATCAGTGGCTTGATAGAAAGCTTTGCAGCTCTAATTTCAATAAAATAAAAACATATGAATGCACACTTGCCCAAATGTGCATTTCGCTGTTTTACTTATGAGCCCGTTATTGTTTGCAAGTAAATCCTTGCGTTCCCTAAAAGCTTGCTCACGTCGGATTGCACCATTTGCAAGGTCCTTAAACAACGCTAACGCTGCCATTGTTAATACCATTTTCTTCATCACTTTGCGCATGCTTTTATATTCACCTATACGATTACAAACGCCTGGGTGTGTAAATTGTTCATGACGGTGTCTCTGATGTGCACATCACTCTGATGACTGTTTTCACATTATTAACAGTTTCCCAGCATTACCTCTAAGTGTCGCCAAATGAACAATAGCTGTAGAAACGTGCGTACGACAGCTATGAAGTTGGTGTGGGGCACCGCACATTTCCACGGTCATTTCACATTTGATACATCTGAACGTGAGCGTGGGAAAGGACGTACGCCACGTTTTTGTGCGTACGCAACCTTTGTACATGAGGCCCCTTGAGTCTGACTTCAATGAAAGAAAGGTGGAAGATTCTCACTTCTCCCAAGAGGATCTGCGCTTCATTTCCATAATGGAGGAAGGAGTGAAAATGAAAGAAGATGGACATTGTGAGCTGCCCTTGCCATTTAAAGAGGACAAGCAAAGTCTGGCAAATAACAAGCGCTGTGCAGAACACCGACTCAAAGGTCTCAAGAAAAGATTTGAAAGGGACAAACAATATCACAAAGACTATACAACATTCATGAACGAAACAATAGAGCGTGATGATGCAGAAAGAGTCCCACCAGAACAACTAGACAAGAGCCCTGCCTGGTATATTCCACACCATGGGGTGTACCACCCCCAAAAACCTGGAAAAATAAGAGTAGTATTTGATTGCTCAGCGAAGTATGAAGGCATGTCATTAAATGATCACCTGCTCACAGGGCCAGAGCTAACCAACAACCTAGTGGGTGTCCTGTGCCGGTTTCGCAAGGGTCCAGTAGCAGTGATGTGTGACATAGAACGCATGTTTCATCAGTTCAGAGTCAGAGCTGAAGATCAAGACTACTTCCGTTTCCTGTGGTGGGATAAAGGAGATTTCAACACAAGTCCATCAGTCTACCGAATGAGAGTTCACTTGTTTGGAGCCGCCTCTTCACCGGCCTGTGCAAACTTTGGTCTCAAGTACATCGCAGCACAAGGTCAAGGCCAGTTCAGTGAAGCAACTATAAGATTCATCGAAAGAAACTTTTATGTGGATGACGGCCTTATCAGTTTTCACTCAGAAGAGGAAGCTATCGGTCTAGTTCATGAAGCGAAACAACTCTGCAGTACTGGGAAATTGCGACTGCACAAGTTTGTTTCCAATAGCCAACAAGTTCTTGACTCTCTCCCTGAAGAAGATTGTGTAGAGACAGTAAGAAACCAAGACTTAGCCCTGGGTGAGCAACATATAGAAAGAGCCTTGGGTGTGAAGTGGTGTGTTGTCTCAGACCATTTCCAGTTTAGAGTAGTTGTGAATGAGCATCCACTCTCCAGACGAGGAGTCTTGTCAACTGTAGCCTCTATCTACGACCCACTTGGCTTTGTGGCACCTTTTGTTCTACTCGGCAAGCAAATACTACAGCAACTGTGTCATGATAAAACAGACTGGGATGAACCACTCTCAAATGAAATCAAGCCACGGTGGGAGTCCTGGCTTATAGATCTTAAGAACCTTGCTCATGTCAAGATTGATCGCTGCTATCTTCCAGCAGATTTTCAAGAACCTAAGAGATATGAACTCCACCATTTTTCTGATGCAAGTGTTGTAGGATATGGTGTCTGTACCTATCTAAGAGCAATCAGTAAATCAAGACAAATTCACTGCTCACTTGTCATTGCCAAGTCTAGAGTAGCACCCACTAAGGTAACTACTGTGCCAAGACTGGAGCTGACCGCAGCAGTAGTGGCAGTGCGCACAAGTGACATGCTCAAAGGAGAACTAGAGCTGGAAAATGTTCAAGAATTCTTCTGGACGGATTCGCAAGTTGTGTTAGGGTACATAAGCAACGAAGCAAGGCGTTTTCATGTCTTCGTAGCAAACCGTATTCAGCGCATTAAGGACAGTACTAAACCAACACAATGGAGGTATGTTGCTTCGGAAGACAACCCTGCTGACCATGCATCTCAAGGACTCAAAGCTAAAGAGCTTGTTGCCTCCAACTGGTTTAGTGGTCCAAGTTTTCTCTGGCAAGATCAACTTCCCAGTGGAGATGTTAAGGTGGGAGAACTTCACTCAGAGGACCCAGAAGTACGCAACGTTGTTGTACACCACACCTTAACAACAGTGGATTCTTTGGCTGAAAGGTTCCTGAAACTCTCCAGTTGGACAAGACTAGTTAAAGCTATTGCAAGACTTATCAGATTTGTTAAAGCGTTTAAAGGCTCAATAAAGAAAACTAACGAAGCAACAAGTCTCGAAGAAAGGCAAGAAGCTGAGTTCACAATCATTGCCACTGTACAAAGATATGCATTTTCAAAGGAAATCAAAGAACTTCAGTCCCAAAAGGAGCTAACTACTAAGGACAAAGCAAATAGATTGTATCGACTCAATCCCTTCCTGGACCACAAGGGGATCCTCAGGGTAGGAGGTAGATTAGAGCATGCAACTTTACATCCGCACATCAAGCATCCAGCTATTTTACCAAAAACCAGCCACATCACTAAGTTACAGATTGATCACTATCATCAGCAAGTGAAACATCAAGGGCGTGGCATGACCATAAACGAACTGAGATCTAATGGCATATGGATTCTCAACTGTAGTCGAGCAGTATCATCCTTCATCTATAACTGTGTCAAATGCAGGAAATTCAGGCGTCAAACGGAAGAACAAAAAATGGCAAACCTGCCTAGTGAAAGAATGGAGACAACTCCTCCCTTTACATACTGTGGGATGGATTGTTTCGGCCCGTTCTATATTAAAGAGGGAAGAAAAGAGCTAAAACGGTATGGACTGCTGTTCACATGCTTGTGCTCTCGTGCAGTACATATAGAGTCACTTGATGACTTATCAACTGATGCATTTCTTAACTCACTTCGTGCCTTCATTGCTCTACGTGGAAATGTTCGTCAACTACGATCAGACCAAGGCACCAATTTTGTTGGAGCAAGACGTGAGTTCTTGGAAGCAGTTAAGGAAATGGACCAAGAATGCCTGAAACAACTAGGCTGTGAGTTTGTCATGAACCCTCCCTCTGCCAGTCATATGGGTGGAGCCTGGGAAAGGCAAATCAGAACAGTCAGAAGCGTGTTAACATCCATCCTAGATCAGTCATCACGAACACTTGACGGCTCATCCTTAAGAACCTACCTGTATGAAGTGATGGCAATCGTAAACAGCCGACCTATGACGGCACACCTATTAAATGATCCTGCTGGACCTCAGCCACTTACAGCCAACCTTCTCTTGACAATGAAGTCATCAATAATACTGCCTCCACCAGGAGATTTTGTAAAAGAGGATCTTTACCTTCGTAGAAGATGGCGTAGAGTGCAGTACCTAGCAAATGAATTTTGGCAAAGATGGAAAAAAGAATATTTGTTGAGCCTACAACAAAGAAAAAAGTGGCACAAGACGAAAAGAAATGCAAAGGTCAATGACATAGTGATCAAAAAAGACGATACAACACCCAGAAACGAGTGGAAGTTGGCTAAAATCACTGCTGTATACCCCAGTCTAGATGGATGCATACGAAAAGTGCAGCTTCTAATCAGTGACTCAACATTAGATAGCCATGGGAAGAGACTGAGTAAAGCAGTAAATTTAGTAAGACCAATCCACAAGACTGTAACATTGTTGGAAGCAGATTAACATATTTCATTAGGAAATCACAAGTGATTTGGTGGGAGTGTAGCTGCCATAAGAGAGGCCACTCATGTTTGGATTTATTTACTAGAGAAGGATTAATACATATTTAGAAATTCATGCCTGAGTCTTGAATGAATGATAAATGTATATTCTGTTGGTGTATGTTGGTTAATTTCTTGTTATTTACATGTACAAAGGGGGGAACCTATTCTTTAGTTCCGCTTTGGAATTGTTTTTGTTGCTGTCAGGATGGGGTTGTAGGTGCACTACATAAAAGAGACACACAAGGCACTGTGCTGGTGGCACACAAGGTATTTGGAGAGCAATTAAGCAGAGACATACAAGAAGTTGAAAAAGAAGTAAAATAAGTTTGTTTTGAAAAGGTCATCCAAGTTTATTCCTCTTGAGTAAAAGAGGCCAATGAGGTATGTCTGTCGTGTTGCTTTTCTGAATTTGAACATGTGTTGAATATGCACTATATAATTTGCTTGTGTGTACATTTAATTTATTCTGTGGAAACACTGTTTAGAAAGCTCATTTAAGTTTATGATCTTACTTTCCTAGTTCTGACGGCATTGTTGGAGAATTTAAACCCTCAATAAATGTCTGGTCCGTGGGTCCGTGGGTCCGTGGGTCTACAGGCTTGCCATCTCATGTAGAGAAAATCAGGGTAGGAAAAAAACCTGACCTAGAAATAACAGGCCAAGACAACCACTATAAATATAGGTTTGAAATACTTAATATAATTAGTTACTAGTAATATTCTTTCTAAGTTAACAAGAGTTAACATTTCTTCAATAAATACATTAGCTAATTCAATTCAATCACATTATAAATTAAATGATTAAAGTATAAATTAAATTAATAGTTGCGCAACAATACATATTCTTCACAATTATCTTTAGCTACAATGAGGACTCATGTCAGTCAAATGTCAATTCAACAGAAAAGTTTGCAGCAGCGAATGCGGAAGTAACTAATTAAACTAGATTGAGCGGTTCAATTTGATATAGGTTTGGTTCACTCACCAGTGAGTAGTTTTTGTTTAGTTCTGAGTAATCTTTTTTTCGTTTGGAGTTTTGTTTCGTTCTGCACAGTCCAAGCCGGAGCAGTGAGTTGAGAACAGGAAATGGTTACAGGGTGCGGACATTTTAAACATAGTGCCACTGGTGGCTGGGCGAATTAACAGGCAGCGGAGGCGGTCCCACTCAACTGTCTGCTTTCTAGACGTGGGTTACACATGGATCCAAGCACGTTTCTTTTGTACATCACAATCAACGTGGAACTGAGCGCACATGCAAAAGTGCCGAACTCCTCCCTGTCCACGCCCACATTTAAATATGCAAATAAATGTCAATAGGCCCTGGACCTGAGCTTTCCCTCTTGGTCCGATCAGATAAATCAAAATGAGAAGAGGGAAGAAAGGAGTCAATCAGGGGCTTGATAGAAAGCTTTGCAGCTCTAATTTCAATAAAATAAAATAAACATTTGAAGGCTCCAAGGACAAACTCACTGGTTTGTTCTGGGAACAGACTGATTGTGCCTGTACACGGCACCATGGATTATACCAAAACACAAACTTCATCTACACTGATAAACCCACATACCATTCAACACCTTCGCCAGCTTGTTGTTGTTATACTGTTTTGTTATACACATAGACCCACACACATAGATTTGTTACTGGTTGCTTATCCTGCATCTCTCCTCATGTTATCCTAAATTTCAGAAGACAGTTCGCGTGGATATGCGAGGCTCTGTATCTGCAATTTTGTTGTACCTGTATAATGTATAATGTATAATGACAAATACAATGTATCTCATCTCATGTATTAACTTTAAATAATGGGGTCATGTGGGCTTTTATTAGTTCACTGTTTTTCAATGTTCTATAAGAAGAAAAGGTAGGACAGGTACACATAAGCATTCTGCCTGAGCTTCGCTCAAATAATTAATTAACATTAAGTACAGTGTATTCCGTACATAGCAATGTGTAGCTGTCTTAAAATTATACTTTCTTTTACTAGCTGTATATGTGTGATGGCAGACTAAAACTAGACTACCACTCCTACTTCTATCAGCATCAAAAACATTTTAAAACATTACAGGTTTTTTTTATTGCTTAAGCACGATTTTCAAAACAGGGCCCGTGTTGTCAAAACACTACACACAATTAGCACAACCACACACACAACTAGCAAAACACTACAGATCCTTTGCAAAACACTCTTGTAAAAACGATACACTTATGGGCGGAGCCAGTTCAGGAAGGACAATCGGGTTGCCCACGTCATCACTCACACGCTTAGTATACAGGTCCTTCTAAAGAAGTTAGCATATTGTGATAAAGTTCATTCTTTTCTGTAATGTACTGATAAACGTTAGACTTTCATATATTTTAGATTCATTACACACAACTAAAGTATTTCAAGCCTTTAATTGTTTTAATATTGATGATTTTGGCAAAAAAAAGTAAAGAAAAAGCAAAAATCCTTATCTCCAAAGATTAGCATATCATGAAAAGATACTATAAACAAGCTATTAACCTAATCATCTGAATCAACCAATTAACTCAAAACACCTGAAATGATTCCTGAGGCTTTTAAAAACTCCCAGCTTGGTTCATTACTCAAAACCGCAATCATGGGTAAGACTGATGACCTGGCTGCTGTCCAGAAGGCCATCATTGACATCCAGAGCCACTGTGCACAGATGAGATGAGATACATTTTATTTGTCATTATACAGGTACAAGTACAGGTACAACGAAATTGCAGATACAGAGCCTTGCCTATACACGCGCCGCCACTGACTGAGGAGAGGAGAGATGCGGGATAAGCAATTAGTACAAATCTGTGTGTGTGCGCCTATGTGTGTAACAAAACAATAAAACAATATAACAACAACAAGCTGGCGAGGCGTTGGATGGTATGTAGGCTTATCAGTGTAGATTAAGTTTGTGTGTTCATAGAATCTATGTTGGCGCCGGTACAGGCGCAATCAGTCTGTTCCCAGCCTTGGAGCTGTCCTTGGAGCCAGTACATCTTGCACCTGCGAAGACAGTCCCCACAGAATGTAGGGAGGGGGGGGGGGGGGGGAGGGACGAGGATTGTTCAGAGACTTCACTCCTCCAATCTTCTAAGGGGGGGGGGGGGGGGGAGGGCAGCAACGGTTCCTGGCACAGCCGTGCCACGATTTGGAAAATTTTTTTATCCAATCTCAATTGCCCGTAGAGTAAAGATTTTACACTCTACAAGCAAAGTCCCGATCCAAATGTCTCTCTATGTCTCGAACCTTCAAATTCTGTTGGTCAATGCATTCCATACGTTGGTCAATACGTTCCACAGTCCCTTGCAGAGCCGCCAGCTTCTCTTCCACGCATTGTACCTTCTCCTCCACCCGTTGTACAGCCACGCTTTGGAGTCCAACAGCTCTGCCCATCACTTCAATCAATTGGGGAAGCTTGAAGGGGCCCTTAACGGCTGCCACAGTCTTGATAATTTGTCGATACCCCAGGGCAACGCCTAATTCAATCAGCAAAAACCCGGTAATCATAGTTCCCAATATGTAGAGATCCTCGACATCCTCAACAGATAATTCAGTCAAGCACACAATGCGCCACTCACCCCATGAGTCCATTGCGTACCCGGCTGGGTTTGGCCTGTCGGGGCAGTTTGGTTCCCCCGACCCACAAGGTCTTCTTTTCTCTTTTCTTTCTTTTTTTCTTTTCTCTTCTTTTCCAAATTTTGCATGTCATTCGGAAATCAAGGTGCCAGAGTCTGGAGAAAGACTGGGGAGAAGGAAATTCCAAAATGCCTGAAGTCCAGTGTCAAGTACCCACAGTCAGTGATAGTCTGGGGTGCTATGTCAGCTGCTGGTGGTGGTCCACTGTGTTTTATCAAGGGCAGGGTCAATGCAGCTACCTATCAGGAGATTTTGGAGCACTTCATGCTTCCATCTGCTGAAAAGCTTTATGGTAAATGGTTTACTGACCATGGTTTTACTGTGCTCCTGACCTGAACCCCATAGAGAATCTGTGGGATATTGTGAAGAGGAAGTTGAGTCACCAGACCCAACACTGTGGATGAGCTTAAAGCCTAGTTTATGCTCCCGCGATGCGTCCCCCGATGCGTACCATAGACATTATAAAGTTAAATGTTATAAATAAATTATAAAGTTAAATGTCTATGGTTGGTACCATATGGCATAGACATTATAAAGGAAATGACCGGAAGAAAGAGCAAGGATTGAAACCACACAGCCACACCCCCCTGGCGGCATGCCAGTGAATTGCAGAGTAAACGCGGACCCTCGACGCGGAACTTCGAATGCTCAACAACCGCGCCACGCCCCCGGCGTAGAGAGTGGCGCGGGAGCATTAACTAGGCTTTACTGCGCGTCGCGTTGTCGGCGTCGCAAACGCTGTGATTGGTCCGCTCAGAACGTGACGTAGTTTTGTAAATAGTTGAGGTACGTGTGTTGTATCATTTGAGTGCACTTTTTGCCGTGATTTGCCGTAATTTGACTTTTTATATTACATTTATACATACTACAATGCATATTGTTGTTGTATTGTTTTAGTGCTGTAATTTTTTTTATTATACTTTTTGTATTACATAATACATAATAAAACAACAGTTGTTTTGATATTTATTTTCAACACACACAGCACAACATAGTTCACAGTTTATTATCACTCATTGAGTGTGCTTCGGGACAGCAATCTGAAGTTTGAATCATCGGCCACCACTTTTCTTCACTCGCCAGGCTGTATACGGCGAAGAAGCTCGTCAAATCGGCCCGCTGACATTCGAAAGTATCGACAGTGCATTTGTTCATCCAGGTCCCTCAGTGGGTGAACCAGTGTTGCAAATTCACCAGTTTCCAGCCTCGAACGATCGTACAGAACCTCCGAAAAAGTATTCTCTGTCGCCTGCGCTTCCACATCATTTGCAAAATAAGCATTTGCTCTTCATTGTTAATAAAGTTATGACTAGTCTAAGTCTGTACTGTAGACTAAGTAACACAGATAACTGAATCTTACCGATCACAACAACTAATAGATTTATTTAATTAGTCGGTCAGACTGTGGCCCGTGAGCGGCTGGATGATGTCCAAGGAAAACTTTGGTCAATGGTCAGGTTTCTCTCTTTTATTGTGCAGTACAAAAATTCATACCAAACACATGCAATGTCAGACCAGCCCCCACTTCCTATCCGGCCACTTGGTCTCTCCCGGAACCTTTATGATGGTGCTGTGCCCCCGAAGGAATCTTTTGGCCGCGCACCCTGGAGCAGACATCCGACCGGAAAGTGTTAAACACAAACAATGTAACTCATCATTATTGCACTAACCTGCTCACTTACAACCAATGACATTTCACACACATTTTCACAAACACTTCCACAATGCCTACTGTTTGCTTATCCAATAATGGGCACAACTTCTGCGGAGCTTAATCCTCTTCTTCTCTTTCAGGCTGAGCCGAGTGCACACTCTCGCACCTGTCCGACGGTATTCAATCAACCGCGGTCACGAGGTTCCCCACAATTTCACACACATTCAATAAATAAAGTACAATAAATATCTGGAAGAATGTGCAACTACACAATGTGCAAAATGTATTGTGCAAACCATGGCAAATAAAGTGCTATTGTGACTCAAGTGCAATGTGCAATTATTATTATCACCTACGTTGTTGTTGTGTCAATAAATACAGTTACCACATGTGCAAAATATACAGGTAACGAACTGCGCTTCGTTACAGTGTCCAATCCTGGTCCTCGAGGGCCACTGTCCTGAAGGTTTTTGATGTGGGAACATCGTTACCTAAAACAACTGGGAATGGCAGTGTTGGCGCTAACGCTACAGACAGAAGGAAAGTCTGGCCTCCTGCTGTCATATAGACCTCAGCTGTGGGGTAAACATGTTCATCTCCATGAATGCAGCCTATCCTTATCCTGTCAGCACTCCACTTCTTTCTTGGAACCAAACTTGACAACACCAGTGTCTGGTAGCACGCTGTATCTAGTAAGGCTATTTCACACTGTCCATTAATCAAGACTGGTGCTGTTCTGCCTGCCTTACTCACAGTGTCAACTATGGTTGGCCTTGGCAGTGAACACAAGAGAGCTGGCTTAGTGTGGTTAATGGTTGGGCAAAACTGCTTGGTGTGACCTAAACCATTACAGTGGTAGCACCTGAAGTCCTGTTTGCCCGATCTGGGTGGAGGCTTGTTGGTACTGCTTGGGGCCTGGGGATTGAACTGCCTACTATTAGAGAATACCCTACTTTGTGGCTGACCAGACCTCTGTTCACTGCTATAGGATTTACTCGGAGGGTCTTGTTGGTTCTCCCAGCCGAACGTGGCACTCCGGCTGCCTCTTCTGGCAGACACGAAGACCTCCGCAAGTTGAGCTGCCTCTTCTGCTGTCTTGGCATCATGCTCTTTGATCCAGACCTCCAGATGCGGATGGACCATCCTCAGAAACTCTTCCAGGATAATAGTCTCCGATATTTCCTTCACCGTTGATTTCTCCGGCCTGACCCATTTTGAGAACGACTCCTTCAGACGAACATACAGCTCCCGTGGAGTCTCACTCGGTTCAATCCTCAGGGACCGGAATCGTCCTCTGTAAGTTTCTGGAGTAATCTCATATTTTTTCAATATAGCATCCTTAACAATATCATACTTTTCAGAGTCTTTAATGTCCATCAAAACATAGGCACTCCGAGCTTTGCCAGTGAGTAGGGGAACAAGACGTAGACGTGACGAAGTCATAGCCATTAATGGCCCAATTCTGGCATTGGATGTATTTGGGTCATTTTACACTCTAAGTTTTTGAAAGCATTTATCACTATTATCAAATTATAACCAAACTATTACTATGCTACTGAACTGTAATGTAAAGTGCTACCTGACACAGAGTGGCCAATTGTTTACTGCTTGCTTACTACTTAAACTGTGGCAGTGTGCTCAAGTGGAGATGTCTTTAATCCTGCTGTAATTAGTGCTTACGCTACTACTAGTGCATCAGCATATGAACACCTGTTGAAAGCTTGATCTGTCACATACCTAAGCAATGGTAGAAGTCATATTCTGAAAATTACTCAACAGTGTCAGTGATGTATTGGGGGAGAGTCCCGGGCCAGAGTCACGCACACTCAAAATTTCTTTAGGAATTTTTTTCTAGTTATTATTATACTTATTCTTACGCCGTTTTTTGGCTCAAAACACCTACCAGAGTTTCTGACACATATACACAAAAGTTATATCAAAACGTGCGGCTTACTGGGCTGCCCACATAAAAGCCGTGGTGGTATGGATCATCCAGGATCCGGAGTCACAGTGGGTATCTATGGAGGAATACTCAGTGCCGGGAATCTCTCTTTCTCAGCTCCCATTTCTCAACCTGCAGTCTCAGAAAAAAAATTACATTTCGAATTTATGGGTTAAACACACTTTAAAGATTTGGAATAAGGTCCAAAAACTGCTGAAGGGGAAGACCGCTCTATCTCGAGCTATGACCATTGATAGAAATATTGAGTTCCTCCCATCCTAGTCAGACAGTAGCGGTTTCCGGGGATGGGCTGAGAGAGATCTCCTCACAGTAAATCAATTGTTTGATGGTAATGTATTTAAATCATTTGCCCAACTAAGAGCAAAATTTGAGTTACCCTCAAGTGATCTATATAAATATTTTCAAATAAGGAGCTATGTCACAAAACATAACGATTGGGAAATTATAAGAAGTAACCCTACAAATATAGAGAAACATTTTATTAATTTGATTGAAAATGGTGTAATAAAAAAAACAACTGTCCTTGCTGTACAAAAAATTGTTGATTGACATGTCAGATAAAATACACAACACATACAACAACAGTGGCAGATGGAGATGAATGTTACCCTGGATGACGATGTATGGGTTAATATTTGTTCTGGATGTCATAAGGGGGTGGGCAGTCAGACTTGGAGGGAATTTTTTTTTATTGAATTTTTTGAATTGCTCCCAAGAGCACATTTCTTCATTTGTCAACACAAAATGCCTATGTAGCCGTTCAGGAAAGGCTCAACCTGCTTCACGTTAACCTGGTTTTATGATTGGAAACACGGTTTGGCCAGAAATCCTTCCTGTTCGAGGGGTCCGCTAAGCAGTGGTCTAAACAACTATAGTTGTTATAGTTGTTAATTTTCAAACTGTTCCACAGTTCCACGTGCAGCTGATTGGTCGCTTAGCAACCCTGATCAACCTCAGCCTGAGGTGGCCATTTCACATGACATGTTTGTCTTTTAATAACTTTGATTGGAGGACATTTACTGGACGAATCTAATTGGCTCTTTGTCTTTGGGTGGATATACGGTATGCTACTCTTAACTCTTCCTCTCTGGCCTTTGTCTGAGGTGAGTGAACGTCTACAACTTTTTTGCTAGCTAGCATGCTATTCATGTGCTTATAAGGGAAATATGAGTGAAAAGTCGACAATAGCCTACTACAGTTAATAATGTTGAATACGCAAAGTAGAGTTTTGGATGCTTAACTTATGCTAGTGGTTGAAACTGGTTGAAAAAATAAATTCAGATTCAGATTCAGATTACTTTATTGATCCCAAGGGAAACTCCTTTGTATCAACGGCACACAGTCTCGCAAAGCACACAAGGGTAAGCGTGTGGGGTAAAAGATAGAAAGTTTACACAGGGATAGGCCACCAGCACGTGGATTCACACATCTATTAATTAATTAATCCAGAGCTGTTTATGCCTACATTTTCAAATCACAACAAATTAGAATTTTAGCACTTTTACACACTAACTAAATACACACAAATGATATCCTCAAATATCCTCATAAAATATCCTCATATCCACAAATAAATCCTGTCATCTTGGACATACTGTATGTGAGACCAATATTAATGTCATTTGTGTGTATTTAGTTAGTGTGTAAACGTGCTAAAATTCTAATTTGTTGTGATTTGAAAATGTAGGCATAAACAGCTTTGGATTCATTAATTAATAGATGTGTGAATCCACGTGTAGGTGGCCTGAAGATATTTTAGCTGTGGTTGGTAATATAGAAAGAGCCTACAGTAATGGACTATATAACACGTTTTTTTTGGCCAAGCTAAATAACTGTCACGTTTTGATAAAATTGAGAGAATTTTCATAGATTAGTCGATAATAGAACGTGTTCTTTCTGGCCAAGCGAACCAACTGCTGAGTGAGTGAACGTCTACAACTGTTTTGCTAGCTAGCTGGCCAAGCTAAATAACTGTCACGTTTTGATAAAATTGAGAGAATTATCATACATTAGTCGATAATAGAACGTGTTTTTTCTGGCCAAGCGAACCAACTGCTGTTTGGTGAGTCAGTCTCAGGGGTTCCACGGAGGTTAATATTAATTATTTCGGACCGCATGAGCAAGCAAGGGGGGCGCATGAACGAGTGACTTCGATTACTAACATTTCAGACAATAAACTTAAGCTTCACAATTGTTTTCCTTACTCAAATGTATATGTAAAAGTTAAACATTTAGCTACGTCATGTATTAGTACACACTTACACCTTAATGCTATCAAATGTTGTTTGCATTGAGTGTATGAAAATATTGCGTATAGTTTTTGAAGCTTTGGCTACCTTTCATAGAGGGTCAGAACAACCATGTCTTAAAAACTTGTACAATGTTATGGGTCAATTTGCGTCAATTACTTTATAGATGATTGAACCTGTGTGTCTGCTACTAACTGATTCATTGCACTGAATGGGTTGATTGAGAGTTTATGATTAAGTAATTAATGTACAGACTCCCTGTGTGTATGCACACACACATATATACTGTATATATATGTGTGTGTGTTTTTGATTGCATGTGGATTGATTTGACATTTACACTGAATCAGCTGTATAAGTTTATAATGTTATCTGATATTTATACTGCGGTATCATTTTGATAAAAGGAGTATTTCTAATACCAAAGTCATAGCCATTCATGGCCTAATTGGATGTATTTGGGTAATTTTACACAAAGTTTTTGAGCAGTGTGCTCAAGTGGAGCTGTCTTTAATCCTGTTTTTCGCCTCACAGATTTACAGCGCTTGACCATTGCTTTATCGGTAAATATGTTTTGCCAAGACTACATATGTTTTTCTGTGTGAGTTTTTGTTACATGTCTGTGGTGCTCACTGGTGTTGTCCTGTTCTAGATAAACGCTACATCACTGCTCTTCACTTCGGTGTCCATTTGACCTCATTTGATCCATCCAGTTGACCTCAACTATCCAGTTGCTCATCTCTACCTTTTCAGGTAAGACATTTAAGTATGTGTTTACATGTTGCAAAACACTCAATGATTGATAATGAAGAACTTTTAACCATTGTTCTGTGATGGATGTGCAGTGATTTACAAGTATAGAGTAAAGGTGTATTGGGGTTAATAGTTATTCAGTATTACAGTATCATAATATGTTGTATTTACTTATTTTTGTAGGCTAAAACCTAAAAAGACATCCCAGTTATGTTGTTGGTTTGCATTACAGTAAATGTTTCACACAATGCTGTATTTCCATGTCTGGTTGACAGTATTTAGTCTACAATTCGCTGTGTTTTCTGACTTTTACAGGTTTCCTGTGTCCAGCATCTTCAAGACAGACTAAGCTAACTTTTCATATTTTTTGCACATTTCATTTAAGTTTAAACAGTACTGTTAGGTTAGGAGTAGATTCTATTAAGAGTAGATTTAGTTTACATAGTTTAGCTTTTAATTTAGTTACAATTGTGATATATTTTGTGAGTAAATTGTGTAAAGTTGTTTTCAAGATGCCGAGGAAGGGAAAACGATCCCAGGCTTGCGCTGGGCAAGACTCGACCTTGCAGCTCCTGCTCCAGTTAGCCCAACCAATTCCACTCATCAGGTACAGAAACAAGTACAGTATATAGATGACAGTTAACACAATAGTGTAGTCAGGTGGCTCAGTGCGTTAAGGCGTTGGGCTCATGATTGAAAGGTTGTGAGTTCGAATCCCGAGTGTGGCTCAATTACGTTATGTCCTTGGGCAAGGCACTTCCCCCTACTTGCCTCAGGGGGAATGTCCCTGTTCATGCTGTAAGTCACTTTGGACAAAAGGGTCTGCTAAATGTAAATGTTATAGTGCTGATGTTACAAAACTACATTTGGATTTGTTGCATTTTATGACATTCCTGTCAAGTGTAATCAGGTTCCAAAAACACAGTAAGTTTTCATATACTTGATATCATATCTTATTAGATCCCTGAAACACCTCCAACCACCAGCCGGCTATGGGCGATGACAAATGCACCCACCCCAACTAATTCTCCAGCCTACAAGGTATGGGTAGTTTTTTGTTGTTATTGTTTTGTTTTTTTTTCCCTTCAGAGTGGACACACAGATATGGCCTGAGAACATAAATTGCTGTACTGTCATGTTTTCTTAACTACTTGAATAAAATCTTGATTCACAATTGAGTATTTAAGATGTATGAATGAATTTGGTATCATGTATCATCAGATTCCCAAAATACAGACTCCTCAAAAGTCAAAGAACTTGATGACTTCTGAAGCGCAGAGAACAGATGCACCCACCTGCCCTCGTTTTCCAGTTGAAAAGGTTTTCTTTTAATTATTCACCAATCTAGCATTTTGTGTGTGTAATATCAAGTCTCTGAAATGTGTATCAGATGAGTACATTGTTCTGCTTATGTTTTGATATCTATTAACTTGGTATCCTGTCTCATCAGATACCAAAAGCAGAGACATCTTCAGGGCCAAAAAGCTTCTGTGTAATGGATAATGCACCCAGCTGCTCCCGTTATCCAACTACAAAGGTAGGCTTTTTTCCCTCTACAGTTGTTACACAAAGCGACACAAAACATTTACAGAAACATGTATTACACTTCAACAAATACAGACATGAAATGTATAATTAAATACAAGACTTAGGACAAAACAATTATACCAAACATCTGTATAATATGGGTTTGTTTACTTCACATTTCATTGACAGTAGTGTCTTTTCAAAACATAATTCACATCACAATAGCCGTAAAGAGGAAGTTTGTGACTTCTTCCAAGCTTTTCCCAAATCTAAACAATTATTTTAAATACCTACACGTAAACAACCGAACCCTTTCATCTGAAATAATAAAATAAGAAAGCTAAGTTTAAAATGTGAATCTAAATGTCATGTGAGATGTCAACACTTTAGGGTGAAGCTATTTGTATAGACAACTACAGTGCCTTGCCAAACTATTCGGCCCCTTTCAAACTTTTGCTACATTTCAGGCTTCAATCATTAAGATAAAAAACTAATTTTTGTGAAGAATCAACAAGTGGGACACAATCATGAAGTGGAACACAATTTATTGGATATTTCAAACTTTAACACATAATAAACAGAAAAAATTGGGCGTGCAAAACCTTTCAGCCCCCTTAATTTAATACTTTGTAGCACCACCTTTAGCTGCGATTGCAGCTATAAGTCGCTTGGGGTATGTATATCAGCTTTGCACATTGACAGACTGACATTTTTGCCCATTCCTTCTGGCAAAACAGCTCGAGTTTTTGAGTTTTTAGAAAGATTCGTTTTCAGAGGAGAATTCACCGTTTGCGTGTAAACGATAGGTAAAAACTAAGGGAAATGTCTCAGTTTTCAAAAATGCCCGGCTACGTGTGCACATAGGGTGAGAGTATCACAGAGCAGGTGCATTTAGACTTGATTACACACAGGTGGATTCTATTTATCACCATTAGTCATTTAGGTCAACATTGGATCATTCAGAGATCCATACTGAACATCAGGAGAGTTTGGTGCACTGAAAGTAAAGGGCCTGAATAATTTTGCAGGCCCAATTTTACCAGTGTTTTATGTGTTACAAAAGTTTGAAATATCCGATATATTCCATTCCACTTCATGATTGTGTTCCACTTGTTGTTGATTCTTCACCCACATTTTTTATATCTTTGTTTGAAGCCTGAAATATGGCAAAAGTTTGAAAAGTTCAGGGGGCCGAATACTTTGGCAAGGCACTGTACATCACTTTACATACTAACTCACTTCTTAGCCTTCTAAAATCTTCAATAGTTTTGCAAATCCTGAGTTAATATTAAGACACGGCCCAGAGAGGCACACATGAAACACATGCATAAAATCTTGAAATAAATGACTCATCTATTTGCTCAAAGACAGCTGGCTGATGGTAAATTTCAATAACATAAATGTAGTAAATAACATTACTTTAATCTTCTAAATCAGTGGTGCCCAACCCTGGTCCTATTTAGCCACAGTCCTGAAGGTTTTGAATGTTTCTGTGCACTAGCACACCTGATTCGGACTGGGTCATTATCAAGCTGTGTGGAACCCTCATAATTAGAACCAGGTGTGGTCGAGCAGGGAAACATCTAAAACCATCAGGACTGTGGCTCTTCAGGACCAGAGTTGGCCACCCCTGTTCTAAATCATAAATATAATGTCATTCAAATGTAGATTTCCACACAATAATAACAATAATATTAAACTTCAGGTCACATTGAATCCAAAAAAAAATGTTTACAGCCTTGAATTTGTTTTTCTTTTCTGACATTTAATAGCGAACACAATAATATAATATGTAATAATTATAAATGCATAATATATTACTAATATATTAATTTCAGGTGAAATTTTTTAAACAATTTTAATTAAAATCTCATTTAAAATAATTATACTACATTACATTTTTTTGTTATACAATTAATGGAAAAATTAACACAAATATTGTGGTAAAAAGATCATTAATGATAAATCTTCATACCATTGTTCAGCTTCCCCATTGGTCACACGACGAACCTCATATTGAAGAGCCACAGCAAAGGAGCGGCAAACCAATTCTTTCTGTGAGGGCGACCCACAGTCAGAATGATCACAGATATAATAGTTTCAGCAGAAATCATCAGTGCACCTGCATGGCTCTAACATTTCTGGCCTACCACAGTGAGTTCAACACTGCCAATCTTGACAAAACGCTTGAGATGGGAGACTCACTCTATGTTGGGATCAAGAGCTGGCTAGTGTCAGAAGGCCGATATGTTGATGACCACCTGAGCGTGGAGCAGATGCCGCAGCAAGCTCTAACAGACAACAAAGTCTACAATGTGCACATGTCAGTTGTAAGATGTGGATATGTGAAGGCCCAAGAACAGCGAGGTGGCATGTTGACTATGGAGGCATAACTTCAGTCTCTGTCAACAGATGTCAGCAATGCCATCTTAATTGTATCTCCTGAGTGCATTGCAGTGTTTCGTGACAGATCAGGACGATACGGAGTGTTTGATTCTCACTCAAGAAACGCAAGAGGATTGCCCTACCCGGATGGAACTGCTATTGTGCTGGTGTTCAGCCACCTGAGTGCAGCAAGTAGAAGCAAAAAGACAGACAACAAATCTGGACAGGAAACAAAAATAAACTGCACAGTATCAGACGATACAAGATTTGGATTTGCAGACTCGACTGAAAAAATACATGGCCCAGAGATATCATGAACATCCCGAAGTCAGAGAGAAGAAGAAAGCGTATGCCACTTCAAGGTATGCTTGTGACCAAGAGTACAGGCAAAAACAGAAAACTCATTACACATCAAGGTATGCATGTGACGAGGACTTCAAGCAAAAACGGAAAACTCATGTCACATCAAGGTATGCATGTGACCAGGAGTACAGGGAAAAACAAAACCAAGTTATTCGAACCAGGTACCACACTGACCCAGACTTCAGGCTGCAGCACATCAGGCGCTGTATCAAGAACAGAGGGGACACGTTTAAAACAACTACTGCATTTCACATGTAATGTAATGCACCACCAAACTCCAACGACCGAAGATAAACCACTGCCTATGATCAATCCTGTGATGGAAGCTGCAATATCTTCATTCCGGGAGAAGATTAAGCAGGGGCCCACCCATGTCTGTACAGTGTGCCACCGGACTCTGTTTCCTAATCAAGTGCAGCTTTGCAACAGGACCAAATACATCAGAAACAGTGATTTGGCTGCTGCTTGCTTAAGTGGTAAAAATGTTCATGTCTGTGACATTGGGTGCTCATCTACTTGCACCATGCCACACGAAAGAATGCAGGAAACCTGCCAACTTTTTCAGTGGCAAATAAATTGGAGCTGGCACCAATTCCCTTGGAACTGGCTGAACTGAATGTCCTGGAGCGACAGCTGATTGCCAAGGTCCTACCTTTTGCCAAAATTGTTGCACTGCCAAAAGGTCAGCAAAGAGCAGTACACGGTGCTGTTGTATGTGTGCCCTCTGAGGTAGAAGCTACAGTGAACTGTCTCCCAAGACCAAGCAGCGATGCCCAGCTGTTACAAGTCAAACTGAAACGACGCATCAAGTACCAAGGGCATCAGTCCTTCTACACTGTCAACATGATGAATGTGCTAGCTGCACTTAGCAACACTCAAGGACATGCATTCGGAATACAAAGACATATGTATTGATCAAGGTGCTACGTTTAACAGTCTCCCTGATGATCAGCCATGTAATGAAGAACAGACACAACAGGACAATGGAGATGCAAGTGAGCAGGCTGACCAGTCTCAAAACCCAGAGAAAGATGAACTTAGACCTGGTCTGGTCTTGGACTCTTGCATGCAGCCACCCGACAGCACAAGAAGCACTATCTTTTGCCGATGGAATTTTCAGCGTTGCACCCGCCCAAGGAAATAAACGTGTTGGCTTCTTTGCCATACGTAAACTAGAAGCCATGGCCTTCCCTGTGCAGTTCCCAACAGGCCAGAACACATTAGATGAGGTCAGGCAAAAAAAAATCTGTCACCGAGCAAGTACTTTAATGCGAGACTGCTGTGTGTTGACAACCGATTTGCAATTGACCAGAGTTACCTGTTCTTTGCCCAGTTTGTGACTGAAACACACATGGCTACAGACAGCATGTCAATCCAAATGCGCAAAGGCAAACCGATAACCAGCGATGGGCGCAGAATCTCCAGCAAGATGCTTCAAGATAAACAAGAGGTGGAAAAACTGATAACAAACAAAGACGCAACACGGTTCATGCAACCTCTGCGAGGCACTCCGGCATACTGGGAAAAAGCACTCAAAGACCTGAATGCCATGGTCAGGCAGTTGGGAAAGCCCACATTCTTCCTCACATTTTCTGCAGCTGAAATGAGATGGCCTGAGGTCGTAGAGGCAGTGAAAGCTCAACAAGGAGAACAAGTTGACTTCTCACAGCTGGACTGGAATGCCAAATGTGACATACTTCGCAGCAACCCTGTGACTGTTATGCGGCTGTTTGAGAAAAGAGTAGACGCGCTGATGACAGATCCTGTCACCTGCACAGCCCATTGGAGAAGTAGAGGACTACTTCTATCGAGTTGAGTTTCAATCCAGAGGAAGTCCTCACATTCACTTGCTGGTTTGGATCAAAGATGCACCCGAGGTTGGAGAGGTAGCTGAGACCGTAATAATCAAGTCAACCAGTACATCACATGCCAGATCCAAATGCAGACCCAGAACTGCACAAGATCGTATCAGAGGTTCAACTCCACAGCAGGAATCATTCTAAATCCTGCAAGAAAGGCAATGTAATGTGCAGATTTGGCTTTCCAAAACTTCCCATGGACGAGACCATGATCACCTTTCCAGAACCTGATGACGACGTCGATGATGACAACCATGACCAACAGCAAAGTGCACAAAAAAAGATCAGCAAAGGGAAAAAGGGAAAACGAAAGAGCAGAGCTCTTCGGCTTAGACAAAAGGAGGCCAAGGACAAACTACAAACACTAAGGAATTACATTAGTGATCCAAATGTCTCATTTAACAACTTGTCTGAGCTGCTGGAAAAATGCAACCTCACCCACGAGCAATATTTGGAACATGTCACCAATCTAACAATGAGCAGTGTCGTTGTGCTGAAACGTCATCCAAACGAGTGCTGGGTGAATGGATACAATCCAAATCTGCTGAGAGCATGGAACACAAACATGGACATCCAATATGTGCTTGACGAGTACAGCTGCCTTATGTACATAATGTCATATGTGTCCAAGCCGGAACATGAGATGACTGAGTTCCTGAATAATGTAATTTGTGATGTGAAGAAAACAAACGTCAACGAGAAAGATGAAATGAAGCAGATAATGCAGGCGTACGCTAAACACAGAGAGGTCAGCGCTCAAGAGGCTTTGGCACGGACATGCAGCTTGCCACTGAAAAAGGTGAACGAGAAGCTATAAACCCCGATGATGACAAGGAAATGGACAGCGTATCAGACTTCCAGGTGAATCGTGACAGCAGCATAGCTGTACCGGTAATACAGGCACCAAAGCTGAGCCCGGACTTTGTGAGGAAGCTATATCAAAGCCTCAACGAAACACAGGCATCTATATTTTACACTGTGCGTGAATGGTGCCTCAAACGTGTCAGGGGTCATCATCCTGAACAGTTCTTTTACTCTGTCAGCGGTGGTGCTGGTTGTGGAAAGTCTCATGTAATAAAGTGCATACATGAGGAGGCATCCAAGATTCTGCGCCAACTCCCAAGATTCCGCGACCAAGGAGACATGTCCACGACTGCAGTGCTACTGACTGCATTTACTGGCACTGCAGCCTTCAACATCTCTGGCAAGACCTTGCATTCAATGTTAAAATTGCCAAGATGTTTGTAACCACCATATCAAGGACTTGGAAATGCACTGGATGCAATGAGAGCAATACTGTGCAACGCTGAAATTCTGATCATAGATGAAATCTCCATGGTTTCAAAGGAGTTATTTGCCTACATTCACTGGAGATTTCAGCAGATCAAAGGCAACAAGAAACCCTTCGGGGGCATGTCTGTTTTGGCAGTGGGAGACTTTTACCAACTGCCACCACTTGGCAAAGCTAAACCACTGTGCGGAGTAGTGTGCTCGACATTTGGAACTTCCAAATGGTCAATCCATTAACTTCCATTAACTTCCAAATGGTCAATCTGACGCAGATCATGTGGCAGAAAGATGATCTTGTTTTTGCAGAGCTTCTGAACAGGTTGCGGGTAAAGAGTGAGACACACTCGGAGATGATGACAGAGCTTTACTCACCCAGACTGTCATCGACATCAAAGACTGTCCGCTCGATGCCCTGCACATATTTGCAATGAACAAAGAGGTTGATGAGCACAACCAAACAACTGTAGCAGCTCTCCATACCGATTTTGTCAACGTTAAGGCACAGGACTACTTCAAAAAAAGTGTTCCATTAACCAGCATTGTTCCATTGACCAGCAGTGTTCCATTGACCAGCATTGTTTCATTGACCAGCAGTGTTCCATTAACCTGCATTGTTCCATTGATCAGCAGTGTTCCATTAACCAGCATTGTTCCATTGACCAGCATTGTTCCAGCAGTGTTCCAATGACAAGCACTGTTCCATTAACCAGCATTGTCCTATTGACCAGCAGTGTTCCATTGACCAGCGTTGTTCCATTGACCAGCAGTGTTCCTTTAAACAGCATTGTTCCATTGACCAGCATTGTTCCAGCAGTGTTCCATTAACCAGCATTGTCTTATTGACCAGCATTGTTCCATTCACCAGCAGTGTTCCATTGACCAGCGTTGTTCCATTGACCAGCAGTGTTCCTTTAACCAGCATTGTTCCATTGACCAGCATTGTTCCTTTAACCAGCATTGTCCTATTGACCAGCAGTGTTCCATTGAATTGATCAGCATTGTTCCATTGACCAGCATTGTTCCAGCAGTGTTCCATTTACCAGCATTGTTCCATTGACCAGCAGTGTTCCATTAACCAGCATTGTTCCATTGACCTGCATTGTTCCATTTATCAACATTGTTCCAGCAGTGTTCCATTAACTAGCATTGTCCTATTGACCAGCATTGTTCCCTTGATCAGCATTGTTCCAGCAGTGTTCCATTGACCAGCAGTGTTCCATTAACCAGCATTGTCCTATTGACCAGCATTGTTCCCTTGACCAGCATTGTTCCATTGATCAGCATTGTTCCAGCAGTGTTCCATTGATCAGCAGTGTTCCATTAACCAGCATTGTCCTATTGACCAGCATTGTTTCATTGACCAGCATTGTTCCATTGATCAGCATTGTTCCAGCAGTGTTCCATTGACCAGCAGTTTTCCATTGATCAGCCGTGTTCCATTAACCAGCATTGTCCTATTGACCAGCATTGTTCCCTTGACCAGCATTGTCCTATTGACCAGCAGTGTTCCATTGACCAGCAGAGTTCTATTTACCAGCATTGTTCCATTGACCAGCAGTGTTCCATTAACCAGCATTGTCCTATTGACCAGCAGTGTTCCATTGAGCAGCATTGTTCCATTTACCAGCAGTGTTCCATTAACCAGCATTGTTCCATTGATCAGCATTGTTCCAGCAGTGTTCCATTAACCAGCATTGTCCTATTGACCAGCTGTGTTCCATTGAAAACCATTGTTCCATTTACCAGCAGTGTTCCATTTACCAGCATTGTTCCATTGACCAGCAGTGTTCCATTAACCAGCATTGTTCCATTGACCAGCATTGTTCCATTTATCAACATTGTTCCAGCAGTGTTCTATTGATCAGCAGTGTTCCATTAACTAGCATTGTCCTATTGACCAGCATTGTTCCCTTGACCAGCATTGTTCCATTCATCAGCATTGTTCCAGCAGTGTTCCATTAACCAGCATTGTCCTATTGACCAGCATTGTTCTCTTGACCACCATTGTTCCATTGATCAGCATTGATCAGCAGTGTTCCATTAACCAGCATTGTCCTATTGACCAGCATTGTTCTATTGACCAGCATTGTTCCATTGATCAGCATTGTTCCAGCAGTGTTCCATTAACCAGCATTGTTCCATTGACCAGCATTGTTCCAGCAGTGTTCCAATGACAAGCACTGTTCCATTAACCAGCATTGTCCTATTGACCAGCAGTGTTCCATTGACCAGCGTTGTTCCATTGACCAGCAGTGTTCCTTTAAACAGCATTGTTCCATTGACCAGCATTGTTCCAGCAGTGTTCCATTAACCAGCATTGTCTTATTGACCAGCATTGTTCCATTCACCAGCAGTGTTCCATTGACCAGCGTTGTTCCATTGACCAGCAGTGTTCCTTTAACCAGCATTGTTCCATTGACCAGCATTGTTCCTTTAACCAGCATTGTCCTATTGACCAGCAGTGTTCCATTGAATTGATCAGCATTGTTCCATTGACCAGCATTGTTCCAGCAGTGTTCCATTTACCAGCATTGTTCCATTGACCAGCAGTGTTCCATTAACCAGCATTGTTCCATTGACCTGCATTGTTCCATTTATCAACATTGTTCCAGCAGTGTTCCATTAACTAGCATTGTCCTATTGACCAGCATTGTTCCCTTGATCAGCATTGTTCCAGCAGTGTTCCATTGACCAGCAGTGTTCCATTAACCAGCATTGTCCTATTGACCAGCATTGTTCCCTTGACCAGCATTGTTCCATTGATCAGCATTGTTCCAGCAGTGTTCCATTGATCAGCAGTGTTCCATTAACCAGCATTGTCCTATTGACCAGCATTGTTTCATTGACCAGCATTGTTCCATTGATCAGCATTGTTCCAGCAGTGTTCCATTGACCAGCAGTTTTCCATTGATCAGCCGTGTTCCATTAACCAGCATTGTCCTATTGACCAGCATTGTTCCCTTGACCAGCATTGTCCTATTGACCAGCAGTGTTCCATTGACCAGCAGAGTTCTATTTACCAGCATTGTTCCATTGACCAGCAGTGTTCCATTAACCAGCATTGTCCTATTGACCAGCAGTGTTCCATTGAGCAGCATTGTTCCATTTACCAGCAGTGTTCCATTAACCAGCATTGTTCCATTGATCAGCATTGTTCCAGCAGTGTTCCATTAACCAGCATTGTCCTATTGACCAGCTGTGTTCCATTGAAAACCATTGTTCCATTTACCAGCAGTGTTCCATTTACCAGCATTGTTCCATTGACCAGCAGTGTTCCATTAACCAGCATTGTTCCATTGACCAGCATTGTTCCATTTATCAACATTGTTCCAGCAGTGTTCTATTGATCAGCAGTGTTCCATTAACTAGCATTGTCCTATTGACCAGCATTGTTCCCTTGACCAGCATTGTTCCATTCATCAGCATTGTTCCAGCAGTGTTCCATTAACCAGCATTGTCCTATTGACCAGCATTGTTCTCTTGACCACCATTGTTCCATTGATCAGCATTGATCAGCAGTGTTCCATTAACCAGCATTGTCCTATTGACCAGCATTGTTCTATTGACCAGCATTGTTCCATTGATCAGCATTGTTCCAGCAGTGTTCCATTGACCAGCAGTGTTCCATTGATCAGCAGTGTTCCATTAACCAGCATTGTCCTATTGACCAGCATTGTTCCCTTGACCAGCATTGTTCCAGCAGTGTTCCATTAACCAGCATTGTCCAATTGACCAGCTGTGTTCCATTGGGCACCATTGTTCCATTGACCAGCAGTGTTCCATTTACCAGCATTGTTCCATTGACCAGCAGTGTTCCATTGACCAGCAGTGTTCCATTGATCAGCAGTGTTCCATTAACCAGCATTGTCCTATTGACCAGCATTGTTCCCTTGACCAGCATTGTTCCATTGATCAGCATTGTTCCAGCAGTGTTCCATTGACCAGCATTGTTCCAGCAGTGTTCCATTAACCAGCATTGTCCTATTGACCAGCAGTGTTCCATTGAGCAGCATTGTTCCATTTACCAGCAGTGTTTCATTGACCAGCATTGTTCCAGCAGTGTTCCATTGACCAGCAGTGTTCCATTAACCAGCATTGTTCCATTAACCAGCATTGTTCAATTCATCAGCATTGTTCCAGCAGTGTTCCATTGACCAGCAGTGTTCCATTTACCAGCATTGTTCCATTGACCAGCAGTGTTCCATTAACCAGCATTGTTCTATTGATCAGCATTGTTCCAGCAGTGTTCCATTAACCAGCATTGTCCTATTGACCAGCAGTGTTCCATTTACCAGCATTGTTCCATTGACCAGCAGTGTTCCATTAACCAGCATTGTTCCATTGTCCAGCATTGTTCCAGCAGTGTTCCATTGACCAGCATTGTTCCAGCAGTGTTCCATTAACCAGCATTGTCCTATTGACCAGCAGTGTTCCATTGAGCAGCATTGTTCCATTTACCAGCAGTGTTTCATTGACCAGCATTGTTCCAGCAGTGTTCCATTGACCAGCAGTGTTCCATTAACCAGCATTGTTCCATTAACCAGCATTGTTCAATTCATCAGCATTGTTCCAGCAGTGTTCCATTGACCAGCATTGTTCCATTGACCAGCAGTGTTCCATTAACCAGCATTGTTCTATTGATCAGCATTGTTCCAGCAGTGTTCCATTAACCAGCATTGTCCTATTGACCAGCAGTGTTCCATTGATCAGCAGTGTTCCATTAATCAGCATTGTCCTATTGACCAGCATTGTTCCCTTGACCAGCATTGTTCCAGCAGTGTTCCATTAACCAGCATTGTCCAATTGACCAGCTGTGTTCCATTGGGCACCATTGTTCCATTGACCAGCAGTGTTCCATTGACCAGCATTGTTCCATTGACCAGCAGTGTTCCATTAACCAGCATTGTTCCATTGACCAGCATTGTTTCATTTATCAGCATTGTTCCAGCAGTAATCCATTGACCAGCAGTGTTCCATTAACCAGCATTGTTCCATTGATCAGCATTGTTCCAGCAGTGTTCCAATGACCAGCATTGTTCCATTGATCAGCATTGTTCCAGCAGTGTTCCATTGACCAGCATTGTTCCAGCAGTGTTCCATTAACCAGCATTGTCCTATTGACCAGCAGTGTTCCATTGAGCAGCATTGTTCCATTTACCAGCAGTGTTTCATTGACCAGCATTGTTCCAGCAGTGTTCCATTAACCAGCATTGTTCCATTGACCAGCATTGTTCTATTTATCAGCATTGTTCCAGCAGTGTTCCATTGACCAGCAGTGTTCCATTAGCCAGCATTGTCCTATTGACCAGCATTGTTCCCTTGACCAGCATTGTTCCATTGATCAGCATTGTTCCAGCAGTGTTCCATTGACCAGCATTGTTCCAGCAGTGTTCCATTAACCAGCATTGTCCTATTGACCAGCATTGTTCCATTGACCAGCAGTGTTCCTTTAACCAGCATTGTTCCATTGACCAGCAGTGTTCCATTAACCAGCATTGTCCTATTGACCAGCAGTGTTCCATTGAGCAGCATTGTTCCATTTACCAGCAGTGTTCCATTAACCAGCATTGTCCTATTGACCAGCATTGTTCCCTTGACCAGCAGTGTTCCATTGACCAGCAGTGTTCCATTGACCAGCAGTGTTCCATTGACCAGCATTGTTCCATTGACCAGCAGTGTTCCATTAACCAGCAGTGTTCCATTGATCAGCAGTGTTCCATTAACCAGCATTGTCCTATTGACCAGCATTGTTCCCTTGACCAGCATTGTTCCATTGATCAGCATTGTTCCAGCAGTGTTCCATTGACCAGCATTGTTCCAGCAGTGTTCCATTAACCAGCATTGTCCTATTGACCAGCAGTGTTCCATTGAGCAGCATTGTTCCATTTACCAGCAGTGTTCCATTAACCAGCATTGTTCCATTGACCAGCATTGTTCCAGCAGTGTTCCATTAACCAGCATTGTCCTATTGACCAGCATTGTTCCCTTGACCAGCATTGTTCCATTGATCAATATTGTTCCAGCAGTGTTCCATTTAACAGCATTGTTCCATTGACCAGCAGTGTTCCATTAACCAGCATTGTTCCATTGACCAGCATTGTTCTATTTATCAGCATTGTTCCAGCAGTGTTCCATTGACCAGCAGTGTTCCATTAACCAGCATTGTTCCATTGATCAGCATTGTTCCAGCAGTGTTCCATTGACCAGCAGTGTTCCATTGATCAGCAGTGTTCCATTAACCAGCATTGTCCAATTGACCAGCTGTGTTCCATTGGGCACCATTGTTCCATTGACCAGCAGTGTTCCATTTACCAGCATTGTTCCATTGACCAGCAGTGTTCCATTAACCAGCATTGTTCCATTTACCAGCATTGTTCCATTTATCAGCATTCTTCCAGCAGTAATCCATTGACCAGCAGTGTTCCATTAACCAGCATTGTTCCATTGATCAGCATTGTTCCAGCAGTGTTCCATTGACCAGCAGTGTTCCATTGATCAGCAGTCTTCCATTAACCAGCATTGTCCTATTGACCAGCATTGTTCCCTTGACCAGCATTGTTCCATTGATCAGCATTGTTCCAGCAGTGTTCCATTGACCAGCATTGTCCTATTGACCAGCAGTGTTCCATTGAGCAGCATTGTTCCATTTACCAGCAGTGTTTCATTGACCAGCATTGTTCCAGCAGTGTTCCATTAACCAGCATTGTTCTATTTATCAGCATTGTTCCAGCAGTGTTCCATTGACCAGCAGTGTTCCATTAACCAGCATTGTCCTATTGACCAGCATTGTTCCCTTGACCAGCATTGTTCCATTGATCAGCATTGTTCCAGCAGTGTTCCATTGACCAGCATTGTTCCAGCAGTGTTCCATTAACCAGCATTGTCCTATTGACCAGCAGTTTTCCATTGAGCACCATTGTTCCATTGACCAGCAGTGTTCTATTTACCAGCATTGTTCCATTGACCAGCAGTGTTCCTTTAACCAGCATTGTTCCATTGACCAGCAGTGTTCCATTAACCAGCATTGTCATATTGACCAGCAGTAATCCATTGAGCAGCATTGTTCCATTTACCAGCAGTGGTCCATTAACCAGCATTGTTCCATTGATCAGCATTGTTCCAGCAGTGTTCCATTAACCAGCATTTCCCTATTGACCAGCATTGTTCCCTTGACCAGCATTGTTCCAGCAGTGTTCCATTTAACAGCATTGTTCCATTGACCAGCAGTGTTCCATTAACCAGCATTGTTCCATTGACCAGCATTGTTCCCTTTATCAGCATTGTTCCAGCAGTGTTCCATTGACCAGCAGTGTTCCATTGACCAGCATTGTTCCATTGATCAGCATTGTTCCCTTGACCAGCATTGTCCCAGCAGTGTTCCATTAACCAGCATTGTCCATCTGACCAGCTGTGTTCCATTGGGCACCATTGTTCCATTGACCAGCAGTGTTCCATTGACCAGCATTGTTCCATTGACCAGCAGTTTTCCATTAACCAGCATTGTTCCATTGACCAGCATTGTTCCATTTATCAGCATTGTTCCAGCAGTAATCAATTGACCAGCAGTGTTCCATTAACCAGCATTGTTCCATTGATCAGCATTGTTCCAGCAGTGTTCCATTGACCAGCATTGTTCCAGCAGTGTTCCATTGAGCAGCATTGTTCCATTTACCAGCAGTGTTCCATTAACCAGCATTGTTCCATTGACCAGCATTGTTCCAGCAGTGTTCCATTAACCAGCATTGTCCTATTGACCAGCATTGTTCCCTTGACCAGCATTGTTCCATTGATCAGCATTGTTCCAGCAGTGTTCCATTTAACAGCATTGTTCCATTGACCAGCAGTGTTCCATTAACCAGCATTGTTCCATTGACCAGCATTGTTCTATTTATCAGCATTGTTCCAGCAGTGTTCCATTGACCAGCAGTGTTCCATTAACCAGCATTGTTCCATTGATCAGCAGTGTTCCATTGACCAGCAGTGTTCCATTGATCAGCAGTGTTCCATTAACCAGCATTGTCCTATTGACCAGCATTGTTCCCTTGACCAGCATTGTTCCAGCAATGTTCCATTAACCCGCATTGTCCAATTGACCAGCTGTGTTCCATTGGGCACCATTGTTCCATTGACCAGCAGTGTTCCATTTACCAGCATTGTTCCATTAACCAGCATTGTTCCATTGACCAGCATTGTTCCATTTATCATCATTCTTCCAGCAGTAATCCATTGACCAGCAGTGTTCCATTAACCAGCATTGTTCCATTAACCAGCATTGTTCCATTGATCAGCATTGTTCCAGCAGTGTTCCATTGACCAGCAGTGTTCCATTAACCAGCATTGTCCTATTGGCCAGCATTGTTCCCTTGACCAGCATTGTTCCATTGATCAGCATTGTTCCAGCAGTGTTCCATTGACCAGCATTGTTCCAGCAGTGTTCCATTAACCAGCAATGTCCTATTGACCAGCAGTGTTCCATTAAGCAGCATTGTTTCATTTACCAGCAGTGTTTCATTGACCAGCATTGTTCCAGCAGTGTTCCATTGACCAGCAGTGTTCCATTAACCAGCATTGTTCAATTCATCAGCATTGTTCCAGCAGTGTTCCATTGACCAGCAGTGTTCCATTTACCAGCATTGTTCCATTGACCAGCAGTGTTCCATTAACCAGCATTGTTCTATTGATCAGCATTGTTCCAGCAGTGTTCCATTAACCAGCATTGTCCTATTGACCAGCAGTGTTCCATTTACCAGCATTGTTCCATTGACCAGCAGTGTTCCATTAACCAGCATTGTTCCATTGACCAGCAGTGTTCCATTAACCAGCATTGTTCCATTGACCAGCATTGTTCTATTTATCAGCATTGTTCCAGCAGTGTTCCATTGACCAGCAGTGTTCCATTAACCAGCATTGTTCCATTGATCAGCATTGTTCCAGCAGTGTTCCATTGACCAGCAGTGTTCCATTGATCAGCAGTGTTCCATTAACCAGCATTGTCCTATTGACCAGCATTGTTCCCTTGACCAGCATTGTTCCAGCAATGTTCCATTAACCAGCATTGTCCAATTGACCAGCTGTGTTCCATTGGGCACCATTGTTCCATTGACCAGCAGTGTTCCATTTACCAGCATTGTTCCATTAACCAGCATTGTTCCATTGACCAGCATTGTTCCATTTATCATCATTCTTCCAGCAGTAATCCATTGACCAGCAGTGTTCCATTAACCAGCATTGTTCCATTAACCAGCATTGTTCCATTGATCAGCATTGTTCCAGCAGTGTTCCATTGACCAGCAGTGTTCCATTAACCAGCATTGTCCTATTGGCCAGCATTGTTCCCTTGACCAGCATTGTTCCATTGATCAGCATTGTTCCAGCAGTGTTCCATTGACCAGCATTGTTCCAGCAGTGTTCCATTAACCAGCAATGTCCTATTGACCAGCAGTGTTCCATTAAGCAGCATTGTTTCATTTACCAGCAGTGTTTCATTGACCAGCATTGTTCCAGCAGTGTTCCATTGACCAGCAGTGTTCCATTAACCAGCATTGTTCAATTCATCAGCATTGTTCCAGCAGTGTTCCATTGACCAGCAGTGTTCCATTTACCAGCATTGTTCCATTGACCAGCAGTGTTCCATTAACCAGCATTGTTCTATTGATCAGCATTGTTCCAGCAGTGTTCCATTAACCAGCATTGTCCTATTGACCAGCAGTGTTCCATTTACCAGCATTGTTCCATTGACCAGCAGTGTTCCATTAACCAGCATTGTTCCATTGACCAGCAGTGTTCCATTAACCAGCATTGTTCCATTGACCAGCATTGTTCTATTTATCAGCATTGTTCCAGCAGTGTTCCATTGACCAGCAGTGTTCCATTGACCAGCAGTGTTCCATTAACCAGCATTGTTCCATTGATCAGCATTGTTCCAGCAGTGTTCCATTGACCAGCAGTGTTCCATTGATCAGCAGTGTTCCATTAACCAGCATTGTCCTATTGACCAGCATTGTTCCCTTGACCAGCATTGTTCCAGCAGTGTTCCATTAACCAGCATTGTCCAATTGACCAGCTGTGTTCCATTGGGCACCATTGTTCCATTGACCAGCAGTGTTCCATTGACCAGCATTGTTCCATTGACCAGCATTGTTCCATTAACCAGCATTGTTCCATTGACCAGCATTGTTCCATTTATCAGCATTCTTCCAGCAGTAATCCATTGACCAGCAGTGTTCCATTAACCAGCATTGTTCCATTAACCAGCATTGTTCCATTGATCAGCATTGTTCCAGCAGTGTTCCATTGACCAGCAGTGTTCCATTGATCAGCAGTGTTCCATTAACCAGCATTGTCCTATTGGCCAGCATTGTTCCCTTGACCAGCATTGTTCCATTGATCAGCATTGTTCCAGCAGTGTTCCATTGACCAGCATTGTTCCAGCAGTGTTCCATTAACCAGCAATGTCCTATTGACCAGCAGTGTTCCATTGAGCAGCATTGTTTCATTTACCAGCAGTGTTTCATTGACCAGCATTGTTCCAGCAGTGTTCCATTGACCAGCAGTGTTCCATTAACCAGCATTGTTCCATTGACCAGCAGTGTTCCATTTACCAGCATTGTTCCATTGACCAGCAGTTTTCCATTAACCAGCATTGTTCCATTGACCAGCAGTGTTCCATTAACCAGCCTTGTTCCATTGACCAGCATTGTTCTATTTATCAGCATTGTTCCAGCAGTGTTCCATTGACCAGCAGTGTTCCATTAACCAGCATTGTTCCATTGATCAGCATTGTTCCAGCAGTGTTCCATTGACCAGCAGTGTTCCATTGATCAGCAGTGTTCCATTAACCAGCATTGTCCTATTGACCAGCATTGTTCCCTTGACCAGCATTGTTCCAGCAGTGTTCCATTAACCAGCATTGTCCAATTGACCAGCTGTGTTCCATTGGGCACCATTGTTCCATTGACCAGCAGTGTTCCATTGACCAGCATTGTTCCATTGACCAGCATTGTTCCATTAACCAGCATTGTTCCATTGACCAGCATTGTTCCATTTATCAGCATTCTTCCAGCAGTAATCCATTGACCAGCAGTGTTCCATTAACCAGCATTGTTCCATTAACCAGCATTGTTCCATTGATCAGCATTGTTCCAGCAGTGTTCCATTGACCAGCAGTGTTCCATTGATCAGCAGTGTTCCATTAACCAGCATTGTCCTATTGGCCAGCATTGTTCCCTTGACCAGCATTGTTCCATTGATCAGCATTGTTCCAGCAGTGTTCCATTGACCAGCATTGTTCCAGCAGTGTTCCATTAACCAGCAATGTCCTATTGACCAGCAGTGTTCCATTGAGCAGCATTGTTTCATTTACCAGCAGTGTTTCATTGACCAGCATTGTTCCAGCAGTGTTCCATTGACCAGCAGTGTTCCATTAACCAGCATTGTTCCATTGACCAGCATTGTTCCCTTTATCAGCATTGTTCCAGCAGTGTTCCATTGACCAGCAGTGTTCCATTGACCAGCATTGTTCCATTGATCAGCATTGTTCCCTTGACCAGCATTGTCCCAGCAGTGTTCCATTAACCAGCATTGTCCATCTGACCAGCTGTGTTCCATTGGGCACCATTGTTCCATTGACCAGCAGTGTTCCATTGACCAGCATTGTTCCATTGACCAGCAGTTTTCCATTAACCAGCATTGTTCCATTGACCAGCATTGTTCCATTTATCAGCATTGTTCCAGCAGTAATCAATTGACCAGCAGTGTTCCATTTACCAGCATTGTTCCATTGACCAGCAGTGTTCCATTTACCAGCATTGTCCTATTGACCAGCAGTGTTCCATTGAGCAGCATTGTTCCATTTACCAGCAGTGTTTCATTGACCAGCATTGTTCCAGCAGTGTTCCATTGACCAGCATTGTTCCAGCAGTGTTCCATTGAGCAGCATTGTTCCATTTACCAGCAGTGTTCCATTAACCAGCATTGTTCCATTGACCAGCATTGTTCCAGCAGTGTTCCATTAACCAGCATTGTCCTCTTGACCAGCATTGTTCCCTTGACCAGCATTGTTCCATTGATCAGCATTGTTCCAGCAGTGTTCCATTTAACAGCATTGTTCCATTGACCAGCAGTGTTCCATTAACCAGCATTGTTCCATTGACCAGCATTGTTCTATTTATCAGCATTGTTCCAGCAGTGTTCCATTGACCAGCAGTGTTCCATTAACCAGCATTGTTCCATTGATCAGCAGTGTTCCATTGACCAGCAGTGTTCCATTGATCAGCAGTGTTCCATTAACCAGCATTGTCCTATTGACCAGCATTGTTCCAGCAATGTTCCATTAACCAGCATTGTCCAATTGACCAGCTGTGTTCCATTGGGCACCATTGTTCCATTGACCAGCAGTGTTCCATTTACCAGCATTGTTCCATTAACCAGCATTGTTCCATTGACCAGCATTGTTCCATTTATCATCATTCTTCCAGCAGTAATCCATTGACCAGCAGTGTTCCATTAACCAGCATTGTTCCATTAACCAGCATTGTTCCATTGATCAGCATTGTTCCAGCAGTGTTCCATTGACCAGCAGTGTTCCATTAACCAGCATTGTCCTATTGGCCAGCATTGTTCCCTTGACCAGCATTGTTCCATTGATCAGCATTGTTCCAGCAGTGTTCCATTGACCAGCATTGTTCCAGCAGTGTTCCATTAACCAGCAATGTCCTATTGACCAGCAGTGTTCCATTAAGCAGCATTGTTTCATTTACCAGCAGTGTTTCATTGACCAGCATTGTTCCAGCAGTGTTCCATTGACCAGCAGTGTTCCATTTACCAGCATTGTTCCATTGACCAGCAGTGTTCCATTAACCAGCATTGTCCTATTGACCAGCATTGTTCCCTTGACCAGCATTGTTCCAGCAATGTTCCATTAACCAGCATTGTCCAATTGACCAGCTGTGTTCCATTGGGCACCATTGTTCCATTGACCAGCAGTGTTCCATTTACCAGCATTGTTCCATTAACCAGCATTGTTCCATTGACCAGCATTGTTCCATTTATCATCATTCTTCCAGCAGTAATCCATTGACCAGCAGTGTTCCATTAACCAGCATTGTTCCATTGATCAGCATTGTTCCAGCAGTGTTCCATTGACCAGCAGTGTTCCATTAACCAGCATTGTCCTATTGGCCAGCATTGTTCCCTTGACCAGCATTGTTCCATTGATCAGCATTGTTCCAGCAGTGTTCCATTGACCAGCATTGTTCCAGCAGTGTTCCATTAACCAGCAATGTCCTATTGACCAGCAGTGTTCCATTAAGCAGCATTGTTTCATTTACCAGCAGTGTTTCATTGACCAGCATTGTTCCAGCAGTGTTCCATTGACCAGCAGTGTTCCATTAACCAGCATTGTTCAATTCATCAGCATTGTTCCAGCAGTGTTCCATTGACCAGCAGTGTTCCATTTACCAGCATTGTTCCATTGACCAGCAGTGTTCCATTAACCAGCATTGTTCTATTGATCAGCATTGTTCCAGCAGTGTTCCATTAACCAGCATTGTCCTATTGACCAGCAGTGTTCCATTTACCAGCATTGTTCCATTGACCAGCAGTGTTCCATTAACCAGCATTGTTCCATTGACCAGCAGTGTTCCATTAACCAGCATTGTTCCATTGACCAGCATTGTTCTATTTATCAGCATTGTTCCAGCAGTGTTCCATTGACCAGCAGTGTTCCATTAACCAGCATTGTTCCATTGATCAGCATTGTTCCAGCAGTGTTCCATTGACCAGCAGTGTTCCATTGATCAGCAGTGTTCCATTAACCAGCATTGTCCTATTGACCAGCATTGTTCCCTTGACCAGCATTGTTCCAGCAGTGTTCCATTAACCAGCATTGTCCAATTGACCAGCTGTGTTCCATTGGGCACCATTGTTCCATTGACCAGCAGTGTTCCATTGACCAGCATTGTTCCATTGACCAGCATTGTTCCATTAACCAGCATTGTTCCATTGACCAGCATTGTTCCATTTATCAGCATTCTTCCAGCAGTAATCCATTGACCAGCAGTGTTCCATTAACCAGCATTGTTCCATTAACCAGCATTGTTCCATTGATCAGCATTGTTCCAGCAGTGTTCCATTGACCAGCAGTGTTCCATTGATCAGCAGTGTTCCATTAACCAGCATTGTCCTATTGGCCAGCATTGTTCCCTTGACCAGCATTGTTCCATTGATCAGCATTGTTCCAGCAGTGTTCCATTGACCAGCATTGTTCCAGCAGTGTTCCATTAACCAGCAATGTCCTATTGACCAGCAGTGTTCCATTGAGCAGCATTGTTTCATTTACCAGCAGTGTTTCATTGACCAGCATTGTTCCAGCAGTGTTCCATTGACCAGCAGTGTTCCATTAACCAGCATTGTTCCATTAACCAGCATTGTTCAATTCATCAGCATTGTTCCAGCAGTGTTCCATTGACCAGCAGTGTTCCATTTACCAGCATTGTTCCATTGACCAGCAGTGTTCCATTAACCAGCATTGTTCTATTGATCAGCATTGTTCCAGCAGTGTTCCATTAACCAGCATTGTCCTATTGACCAGCAGTGTTCCATTGAGCAGCATTGTTCCATTTACCAGCAGTGTTCCATTAACCAGCATTGTTCCATTGATCAGCATTGTTCCAGCAGTGTTCCATTAACCAGCATTGTCCTATTGACCAGCTGTGTTCCATTGAAAACCATTGTTCCATTTACCAGCAGTGTTCCATTTACCAGCATTGTTCCATTGACCAGCAGTGTTCCATTAACCAGCATTGTTCCATTGACCAGCATTGTTCCATTTATCAACATTGTTCCAGCAGTGTTCTATTGACCAGCATTGTTCCATTTATCATCATTCTTCCAGCAGTAATCCATTGACCAGCAGTGTTCCATTAACCAGCATTGTTCCATTAACCAGCATTGTTCCATTGATCAGCATTGTTCCAGCAGTGTTCCATTGACCAGCAGTGTTCCATTAACCAGCATTGTCCTATTGGCCAGCATTGTTCCCTTGACCAGCATTGTTCCATTGATCAGCATTGTTCCAGCAGTGTTCCATTGACCAGCATTGTTCCAGCAGTGTTCCATTAACCAGCAATGTCCTATTGACCAGCAGTGTTCCATTAAGCAGCACTGTTTCATTTACCAGCAGTGTTTCTTTGACCAGCATTGTTCCAGCAGTGTTCCATTGACCAGCAGTGTTCCATTAACCAGCATTGTTCAATTCATCAGCATTGTTCCAGCAGTGTTCCATTGACCAGCAGTGTTCCATTGACCAGCAGTGTTCCATTTACCAGCATTGTTCCATTGACCAGCAGTGTTCCATTAACCAGCATTGTTCTATTGATCAGCATTGTTCCAGCAGTGTTCCATTAACCAGCATTGTCCTATTGACCAGCAGTGTTCCATTTACCAGCATTGTTCCATTGACCAGCAGTGTTCCATTAACCAGCATTGTTCCATTGACCAGCAGTGTTCCATTAACCAGCATTGTTCCATTGACCAGCATTGTTCTATTTATCAGCATTGTTCCAGCAGTGTTCCATTGACCAGCAGTGTTCCATTAACCAGCATTGTTCCATTGATCAGCATTGTTCCAGCAGTGTTCCATTGACCAGCAGTGTTCCATTGATCAGCAGTGTTCCATTAACCAGCATTGTCCTATTGACCAGCATTGTTCCCTTGACCAGCATTGTTCCAGCAGTGTTCCATTAACCAGCATTGTCCAATTGACCAGCTGTGTTCCATTGGGCACCATTGTTCCATTGACCAGCAGTGTTCCATTGACCAGCATTGTTCCATTGACCAGCATTGTTCCATTGACCAGCATTGTTCCATTTATCAGCATTCTTCCAGCAGTAATCCATTGACCAGCAGTGTTCCATTAACCAGCATTGTTCCATTAACCAGCATTGTTCCATTGATCAGCATTGTTCCAGCAGTGTTCCATTGACCAGCAGTGTTCCATTGATCAGCAGTGTTCCATTAACCAGCATTGTCCTATTGGCCAGCATTGTTCCCTTGACCAGCATTGTTCCATTGATCAGCATTGTTCCAGCAGTGTTCCATTGGCCAGCATTGTTCCAGCAGTGTTCCATTAACCAGCAATGTCCTATTGACCAGCAGTGTTCCATTGAGCAGCATTGTTTCATTTACCAGCAGTGTTTCATTGACCAGCATTGTTCCAGCAGTGTTCCATTGACCAGCAGTGTTCCATTAACCAGCATTGTTCCATTAACCAGCATTGTTCAATTCATCAGCATTGTTCCAGCAGTGTTCCATTGACCAGCAGTGTTCCATTTACCAGCATTGTTCCATTGACCAGCAGTGTTCCATTAACCAGCATTGTTCTATTGATCAGCATTGTTCCAGCAGTGTTCCATTAACCAGCATTGTCCTATTGACCAGCAGTGTTCCATTTACCAGCATTGTTCCATTGACCAGCAGTGTTCCATTAACCAGCATTGTTCCATTGTCCAGCATTGTTCCAGCAGTGTTCCATTAACCAGCATTGTCCTATTGACCAGCATTGTTCCCTTGACCAGCATTGTTCCATTGATCAGCATTGTTCCAGCAGTGTTCCATTGACCAGCATTGTTCCAGCAGTGTTCCATTAACCAGCATTGTCCTATTGACCAGCAGTGTTCCATTAACCAGCATTGTTCCAGCAGTGTTCCATTAACCAGCATTGTCCTATTGACCAGCATTGTTCCCTTGACCAGCATTGTTCCATTGATCAGCATTGTTCCAGCAGTGTTCCATTTAACAGCATTGTTCCATTGACCAGCAGTGTTCCATTGACCAGCATTGTTCTATTTATCAGCATTGTTCCAGCAGTGTTCCATTGACCAGCAGTGTTCCATTGATCAGCAGTGTTCCATTAACCAGCATTGTCCTATTGACCAGCATTGTTCCCTTGACCAGCATTGTTCCATTGATCAGCATTGTTCCAGCAGTGTTCCATTTAACAGCATTGTTCCATTGACCAGCAGTGTTCCATTAACCAGCATTGTTCCATTGACCAGCATTGTTCTATTTATCAGCATTGTTCCAGCAGTGTTTCATTGACCAGCATTGTTCCAGCAGTGTTCCATTGACCAGCAGTGTTCCATTAACCAGCATTGTTCCATTAACCAGCATTGTTCAATTCATCAGCATTGTTCCAGCAGTGTTCCATTGACCAGCAGTGTTCCATTTACCAGCATTGTTCCATTGACCAGCAGTGTTCCATTAACCAGCATTGTTCTATTGATCAGCATTGTTCCAGCAGTGTTCCATTAACCAGCATTGTCCTATTGACCAGCAGTGTTCCATTGATCAGCAGTGTTCCATTAATCAGCATTGTCCTATTGACCAGCATTGTTCCCTTGACCAGCATTGTTCCAGCAGTGTTCCATTAACCAGCATTGTCCAATTGACCAGCTGTGTTCCATTGGGCACCATTGTTCCATTGACCAGCAGTGTTCCATTGACCAGCATTGTTCCATTGACCAGCAGTGTTCCATTAACCAGCATTGTTCCATTGACCAGCATTGTTTCATTTATCAGCATTGTTCCAGCAGTAATCCATTGACCAGCAGTGTTCCATTAACCAGCATTGTTCCATTGATCAGCATTGTTCCAGCAGTGTTCCAATGACCAGCATTGTTCCATTGATCAGCATTGTTCCAGCAGTGTTCCATTGACCAGCATTGTTCCAGCAGTGTTCCATTAACCAGCATTGTCCTATTGACCAGCAGTGTTCCATTGAGCAGCATTGTTCCATTTACCAGCAGTGTTTCATTGACCAGCATTGTTCCAGCATTGTTCCAGCAGTGTTCCATTAACCAGCATTGTTCCATTGACCAGCATTGTTCTATTTATCAGCATTGTTCCAGCAGTGTTCCATTGACCAGCAGTGTTCCATTAGCCAGCATTGTCCTATTGACCAGCATTGTTCCCTTGGCCAGCATTGTTCCATTGATCAGCATTGTTCCAGCAGTGTTCCATTGACCAGCATTGTTCCAGCAGTGTTCCATTAACCAGCATTGTCCTATTGACCAGCATTGTTCCATTGACCAGCAGTGTTCCTTTAACCAGCATTGTTCCATTGACCAGCAGTGTTCCATTAACCAGCATTGTCCTATTGACCAGCAGTGTTCCATTGAGCAGCATTGTTCCATTTACCAGCAGTGTTCCATTAACCAGCATTGTCCTATTGACCAGCATTGTTCCCTTGACCAGCAGTGTTCCATTGACCAGCAGTGTTCCATTAACCAGCAGTGTTCCATTGACCAGCAGTGTTCCATTGACCAGCATTGTTCCATTGACCAGCAGTGTTCCATTAACCAGCAGTGTTCCATTGATCAGCAGTGTTCCATTAACCAGCATTGTCCTATTGACCAGCATTGTTCCCTTGACCAGCATTGTTCCATTGATCAGCATTGTTCCAGCAGTGTTCCATTGACCAGCATTGTTCCAGCAGTGTTCCATTAACCAGCATTGTCCTATTGACCAGCAGTGTTCCATTGAGCAGCATTGTTCCATTTACCAGCAGTGTTCCATTAACCAGCATTGTTCCATTGACCAGCATTGTTCCAGCAGTGTTCCATTAACCAGCATTGTCCTATTGACCAGCATTGTTCCCTTGACCAGCATTGTTCCATTGATCAACATTGTTCCAGCAGTGTTCCATTTAACAGCATTGTTCCATTGACCAGCAGTGTTCCATTAACCAGCATTGTTCCATTGACCAGCATTGTTCTATTTATCAGCATTGTTCCAGCAGTGTTCCATTGACCAGCAGTGTTCCATTAACCAGCATTGTTCCATTGTTCCAGCAGTGTTCCATTGACCAGCAGTGTTCCATTGATCAGCAGTGTTCCATTAACCAGCATTGTCCAATTGACCAGCTGTGTTCCATTGGGCACCATTGTTCCATTGACCAGCAGTGTTCCATTTACCAGCATTGTTCCATTGACCAGCAGTGTTCCATTAACCAGCATTGTTCCATTGACCAGCATTGTTCCATTTATCAGCATTCTTCCAGCAGTAATCCATTGACCAGCAGTGTTCCATTAACCAGCATTGTTCCATTGATCAGCATTGTTCCAGCAGTGTTCCATTGACCAGCAGTGTTCCATTGATCAGCAGTCTTCCATTAACCAGCATTGTCCTATTGACCAGCATTGTTCCCTTGACCAGCATTGTTCCATTGATCAGCATTGTTCCAGCAGTGTTCCATTGACCAGCATTGTTCCAGCAGTGTTCCATTAACCAGCATTGTCCTATTGACCAGCAGTGTTCCATTGAGCAGCATTGTTCCATTTACCAGCAGTGTTTCATTGACCAGCATTGTTCCAGCAGTGTTCCATTAACCAGCATTGTTCTATTTATCAGCATTGTTCCAGCAGTGTTCCATTGACCAGCAGTGTTCCATTAACCAGCATTGTCCTATTGACCAGCATTGTTCCCTTGACCAGCATTGTTCCATTGATCAGCATTGTTCCAGCAGTGTTCCCTTGACCAGCATTGTTCCAGCAGTGTTCCATTAACCAGCATTGTCCTATTGACCAGCAGTTTTCCATTGAGCACCAGTGTTCTATTTACCAGCATTGTTCCATTGACCAGCAGTGTTCCTTTAACCAGCATTGTTCCATTGACCAGCAGTGTTCCATTAACCAGCATTGTCATATTGACCAGCAGTAATCCATTGAGCAGCATTGTTCCATTTACCAGCAGTGGTCCATTAACCAGCATTGTTCCATTGATCAGCATTGTTCCAGCAGTGTTCCATTAACCAGCATTTCCCTATTGACCAGCATTGTTCCCTTGACCAGCATTGTTCCAGCAGTGTTCCATTTAACAGCATTGTTCCATTGACCAGCAGTGTTCCATTAACCAGCATTGTTCCATTGACCAGCATTGTTCCCTTTATCAGCATTGTTCCAGCAGTGTTCCATTGACCAGCAGTGTTCCATTGACCAGCATTGTTCCATTGATCAGCATTGTTCCCTTGACCAGCATTGTCCCAGCAGTGTTCCATTAACCAGCATTGTCCATCTGACCAGCTGTGTTCCATTGGGCACCATTGTTCCATTGACCAGCAGTGTTCCATTGACCAGCATTGTTCCATTGACCAGCAGTTTTCCATTAACCAGCATTGTTCCATTGACCAGCATTGTTCCATTGATCAGCATTGTTCCAGCAGTGTTCCATTGACCAGCATTGTTCCAGCAGTGTTCCATTAACCAGCATTGTCCTATTGACCAGCAGTGTTCCATTAACCAGCATTGTTCCAGCAGTGTTCCATTAACCAGCATTGTCCTATTGACCAGCATTGTTCCCTTGACCAGCATTGTTCCATTGATCAGCATTGTTCCAGCAGTGTTCCATTTAACAGCATTGTTCCATTGACCAGCAGTGTTCCATTAACCAGCATTGTTCCATTGACCAGCATTGTTCTGTTTATCAGCATTGTTCCAGCAGTGTTCCATTGACCAGCAGTGTTCCATTGATCAGCAGTGTTCCATTAACCAGCATTGTCCTATTGACCAGCATTGTTCCCTTGACCAGCATTGTTCCATTGATCAGCATTGTTCCAGCAGTGTTCCATTTAACAGCATTGTTCCATTGACCAGCAGTGTTCCATTAACCAGCATTGTTCCATTGACCAGCATTGTTCTATTTATCAGCATTGTTCCAGCAGTGTTTCATTGACCAGCATTGTTCCAGCAGTGTTCCATTGACCAGCAGTGTTCCATTAACCAGCATTGTTCCATTAACCAGCATTGTTCAATTCATCAGCATTGTTCCAGCAGTGTTCCATTGACCAGCAGTGTTCCATTTACCAGCATTGTTCCATTGACCAGCAGTGTTCCATTAACCAGCATTGTTCTATTGATCAGCATTGTTCCAGCAGTGTTCCATTAACCAGCATTGTCCTATTGACCAGCAGTGTTCCATTGATCAGCAGTGTTCCATTAATCAGCATTGTCCTATTGACCAGCATTGTTCCCTTGACCAGCATTGTTCCAGCAGTGTTCCATTAACCAGCATTGTCCAATTGACCAGCTGTGTTCCATTGGGCACCATTGTTCCATTGACCAGCAGTGTTCCATTGACCAGCATTGTTCCATTGACCAGCAGTGTTCCATTAACCAGCATTGTTCCATTGACCAGCATTGTTTCATTTATCAGCATTGTTCCAGCAGTAATCCATTGACCAGCAGTGTTCCATTAACCAGCATTGTTCCATTGATCAGCATTGTTCCAGCAGTGTTCCAATGACCAGCATTGTTCCATTGATCAGCATTGTTCCAGCAGTGTTCCATTGACCAGCATTGTTCCAGCAGTGTTCCATTAACCAGCATTGTCCTATTGACCAGCAGTGTTCCATTGAGCAGCATTGTTCCATTTACCAGCAGTGTTTCATTGACCAGCATTGTTCCAGCAGTGTTCCATTAACCAGCATTGTTCCATTGACCAGCATTGTTCTATTTATCAGCATTGTTCCAGCAGTGTTCCATTGACCAGCAGTGTTCCATTAGCCAGCATTGTCCTATTGACCAGCATTGTTCCCTTGGCCAGCATTGTTCCATTGATCAGCATTGTTCCAGCAGTGTTCCATTGACCAGCATTGTTCCAGCAGTGTTCCATTAACCAGCATTGTCCTATTGACCAGCATTGTTCCATTGACCAGCAGTGTTCCTTTAACCAGCATTGTTCCATTGACCAGCAGTGTTCCATTAACCAGCATTGTCCTATTGACCAGCAGTGTTCCATTGAGCAGCATTGTTCCATTTACCAGCAGTGTTCCATTAACCAGCATTGTCCTATTGACCAGCATTGTTCCCTTGACCAGCAGTGTTCCATTGACCAGCAGTGTTCCATTAACCAGCAGTGTTCCATTGACCAGCAGTGTTCCATTGACCAGCATTGTTCCATTGACCAGCAGTGTTCCATTAACCAGCAGTGTTCCATTGATCAGCAGTGTTCCATTAACCAGCATTGTCCTATTGACCAGCATTGTTCCCTTGACCAGCATTGTTCCATTGATCAGCATTGTTCCAGCAGTGTTCCATTGACCAGCATTGTTCCAGCAGTGTTCCATTAACCAGCATTGTCCTATTGACCAGCAGTGTTCCATTGAGCAGCATTGTTCCATTTACCAGCAGTGTTCCATTAACCAGCATTGTTCCATTGACCAGCATTGTTCCAGCAGTGTTCCATTAACCAGCATTGTCCTATTGACCAGCATTGTTCCCTTGACCAGCATTGTTCCATTGATCAACATTGTTCCAGCAGTGTTCCATTTAACAGCATTGTTCCATTGACCAGCAGTGTTCCATTAACCAGCATTGTTCCATTGACCAGCATTGTTCCAGCAGTGTTCCATTAACCAGCATTGTTCCATTGATCAGCATTGTTCCAGCAGTGTTCCATTGACCAGCAGTGTTCCATTGATCAGCAGTGTTCCATTAACCAGCATTGTCCAATTGACCAGCTGTGTTCCATTGGGCACCATTGTTCCATTGACCAGCAGTGTTCCATTTACCAGCATTGTTCCATTGACCAGCAGTGTTCCATTAACCAGCATTGTTCCATTGACCAGCATTGTTCCATTTATCAGCATTCTTCCAGCAGTAATCCATTGACCAGCAGTGTTCCATTAACCAGCATTGTTCCATTGATCAGCATTGTTCCAGCAGTGTTCCATTGACCAGCAGTGTTCCATTGATCAGCAGTCTTCCATTAACCAGCATTGTCCTATTGACCAGCATTGTTCCCTTGACCAGCATTGTTCCATTGATCAGCATTGTTCCAGCAGTGTTCCATTGACCAGCATTGTTCCAGCAGTGTTCCATTAACCAGCATTGTCCTATTGACCAGCAGTGTTCCATTGAGCAGCATTGTTCCATTTACCAGCAGTGTTTCATTGACCAGCATTGTTCCAGCAGTGTTCCATTAACCAGCATTGTTCTATTTATCAGCATTGTTCCAGCAGTGTTCCATTGACCAGCAGTGTTCCATTAACCAGCATTGTCCTATTGACCAGCATTGTTCCCTTGACCAGCATTGTTCCATTGATCAGCATTGTTCCAGCAGTGTTCCATTGACCAGCATTGTTCCAGCAGTGTTCCATTAACCAGCATTGTCCTATTGACCAGCAGTTTTCCATTGAGCACCAGTGTTCTATTTACCAGCATTGTTCCATTGACCAGCAGTGTTCCTTTAACCAGCATTGTTCCATTGACCAGCAGTGTTCCATTAACCAGCATTGTCATATTGACCAGCAGTAATCCATTGAGCAGCATTGTTCCATTTACCAGCAGTGGTCCATTAACCAGCATTGTTCCATTGATCAGCATTGTTCCAGCAGTGTTCCATTAACCAGCATTTCCCTATTGACCAGCATTGTTCCCTTGACCAGCATTGTTCCAGCAGTGTTCCATTTAACAGCATTGTTCCATTGACCAGCAGTGTTCCATTAACCAGCATTGTTCCATTGACCAGCATTGTTCCCTTTATCAGCATTGTTCCAGCAGTGTTCCATTGACCAGCAGTGTTCCATTGACCAGGATTGTTCCATTGATCAGCATTGTTCCCTTGACCAGCATTGTCCCAGCAGTGTTCCATTAACCAGCATTGTCCATCTGACCAGCTGTGTTCCATTGGGCACCATTGTTCCATTGACCAGCAGTGTTCCATTGACCAGCATTGTTCCATTGACCAGCAGTTTTCCATTAACCAGCATTGTTCCATTGACCAGCATTGTTCCATTTATCAGCATTGTTCCAGCAGTAATCCATTGACCAGCAGTGTTCCATTAACCAGCATTGTTCCATTGATCAGCATTGTTCCAGCAGTGTTCCATTGACCAGCAGTGTTCCATTGATCAGCAGTGTTCCATTAACCAGCATTGTCCTATTGACCAGCATTGTTCCCTTGACCAGCATTGTTCCATTGATCAGCATTGTTCCAGCAGTGTTCCATTGACCAGCATTGTTCCAGCAGTGTTCCATTGAGCAGCATTGTTCCATTTACCAGCAGTGTTCCATTAACCAGCATTGTTCCATTGACCAGCATTGTTCCAGCAGTGTTCCATTAACCAGCATTGTCCTATTGACCAGCATTGTTCCCTTGACCAGCATTGTTCCATTGATCAGCATTGTTCCAGCAGTGTTCCATTTAACAGCATTGTTCCATTGACCAGCAGTGTTCCATTAACCAGCATTGTTACATTGACCAGCATTGTTCTATTTATCAGCATTGTTCCAGCAGTGTTCCATTGACCAGCAGTGTTCCATTGATCAGCAGTGTTCCATTAACCAGCATTGTCCTATTGACCAGCATTGTTCCCTTGACCAGCATTGTTCCAGCAATGTTCCATTAACCAGCATTGTCCAATTGACCAGCTGTGTTCCATTGGGCACCATTGTTCCATTGACCAGCAGTGTTCCATTTACCAGCATTGTTCCATTAACCAGCATTGTTCCATTGACCAGCATTGTTCCATTTATCATCATTCTTCCAGCAGTAATCCATTGACCAGCAGTGTTCCATTAACCAGCATTGTTCCATTAACCAGCATTGTTCCATTGATCAGCATTGTTCCAGCAGTGTTCCATTGACCAGCAGTGTTCCATTAACCAGCATTGTCCTATTGGCCAGCATTGTTCCCTTGACCAGCATTGTTCCATTGATCAGCATTGTTCCAGCAGTGTTCCATTGACCAGCATTGTTCCAGCAGTGTTCCATTAACCAGCAATGTCCTATTGACCAGCAGTGTTCCATTAAGCTGCATTGTTTCATTTACCAGCAGTGTTTCATTGACCAGCATTGTTCCAGCAGTGTTCCATTGACCAGCAGTGTTCCATTAACCAGCATTGTTCAATTCATCAGCATTGTTCCAGCAGTGTTCCATTGACCAGCAGTGTTCCATTTACCAGCATTGTTCCATTGACCAGCAGTGTTCCATTAACCAGCATTGTTCTATTGATCAGCATTGTTCCAGCAGTGTTCCATTAACCAGCATTGTCCTATTGACCAGCAGTGTTCCATTTACCAGCATTGTTCCATTGACCAGCAGTGTTCCATTAACCAGCATTGTTCCATTGACCAGCAGTGTTCCATTAACCAGCATTGTTCCATTGACCAGCATTGTTCTATTTATCAGCATTGTTCCAGCAGTGTTCCATTGACCAGCAGTGTTCCATTAACCAGCATTGTTCCATTGATCAGCATTGTTCCAGCAGTGTTCCATTGACCAGCAGTGTTCCATTGATCAGCAGTGTTCCATTAACCAGCATTGTCCTATTGACCAGCATTGTTCCCTTGACCAGCATTGTTCCAGCAGTGTTCCATTAACCAGCATTGTCCAATTGACCAGCTGTGTTCCATTGGGCACCATTGTTCCATTGACCAGCAGTGTTCCATTGACCAGCATTGTTCCATTGACCAGCATTGTTCCATTAACCTGCATTGTTCCATTGTCCAGCATTGTTCCAGCAGTGTTCCATTAACCAGCATTGTCCTATTGACCAGCATTTTTCCCTTGACCAGCATTGTTCCATTGATCAGCATTGTTCCAGCAGTGTTCCATTGACCAGCATTGTTCCAGCAGTGTTCCATTAACCAGCATTGTCCTATTGACCAGCAGTGTTCCATTAACCAGCATTGTTCCAGCAGTGTTCCATTAACCAGCATTGTCCTATTGACCAGCATTGTTCCCTTGACCAGCATTGTTCCATTGATCAGCATTGTTCCAGCAGTGTTCCATTTAACAGCATTGTTCCATTGACCAGCAGTGTTCCATTAACCAGCATTGTTCCATTGACCAGCATTGTTCTATTTATCAGCATTGTTCCAGCAGTGTTCCATTGACCAGCAGTGTTCCATTGATCAGCAGTGTTCCATTAACCAGCATTGTCCTATTGACCAGCATTGTTCCCTTGACCAGCATTGTTCCATTGATCAGCATTGTTCCAGCAGTGTTCCATTTAACAGCATTGTTCCATTGACCAGCAGTGTTCCATTAACCAGCATTGTTCCATTGACCAGCATTGTTCTATTTATCAGCATTGTTCCAGCAGTGTTCCATTGACCAGCAGTGTTCCATTGATCAGCAGTGTTCCATTAACCAGCATTGTCCTATTGACCAGCATTGTTCCCTTGACCAGCATTGTTCCATTGATCAGCATTGTTCCAGCAGTGTTCCATTTAACAGCATTGTTCCATTGACCAGCAGTGTTCCATTAACCAGCATTGTTCCATTGACCAGCATTGTTCTATTTATCAGCATTGTTCCAGCAGTGTTCCATTGACCAGCAGTGTTCCATTGATCAGCAGTGTTCCATTAACCAGCATTGTCCTATTGACCAGCATTGTTCCCTTGACCAGCATTGTTCCATTGATCAGCATTGTTCCAGCAGTGTTCCATTGACCAGCATTGTTCCAGCAGTGTTCCATTAACCAGCATTGTCCTATTGACCAGCAGTGTTCCATTAACCAGCATTGTTCCATTGACCAGCATTGTTCCAGCAGTGTTCCATTAACCAGCATTGTCCTATTGATCAGCATTGTTCCCTTGACCAGCATTGTTCCATTGATCAGCATTGTTTCAGCAGTGTTCCATTTAACAGCATTGTTCCATTGACCAGCAGTGTTCCATTAACCAGCATTGTTCCATTAACCAGCATTGTTCCATTGACCAGCATTGTTCTATTTATCAGCATTGTTCCAGCAGTGTTCCATTAACCAGCATTGTTCCATTGACCAGCATTGTTCCAGCAGTGTTCCATTAACCAGCATTGTCCTATTGACCAGCATTGTTCCCTTGACCAGCATTGTTCCATTGATCAGCATTGTTCCAGCAGTGTTCCATTTAACAGCATTGTTCCATTGACCAGCAGTGTTCCATTAACCAGCATTGTTCCATTGACCAGCATTGTTCTATTTATCAGCATTGTTCCAGCAGTGTTCCATTGACCAGCATTGTTCCATTAACCAGCATTGTTCCATTGATCAGCATTGTTCCAGCAGTGTTCCATTGACCAGCAGTGTTCCATTGATCAGCAGTGTTCCATTAACCAGCATTGTCCTATTGACCAGCATTGTTCCCTTGACCAGCATTGTTCCATTGATCAGCATTGTTCCAGCAGTGTTCCATTGACCAGCATTGTTCCAGCAGTGTTCCATTAACCAGCATTGTCCTATTGACCAGCAGTGTTCCATTGAGCAGCATTGTTCCATTTACCAGCAGTGTTTCATTGACCAGCATTGTTCCAGCAGTGTTCCATTGACCAGCAGTGTTCCATTAACCAGCATTGTTCCATTAACCAGCATTGTTCAATTCATCAGCATTGTTCCAGCAGTGTTCCATTAACCAGCATTGTTCCATTGACCAGCAGTGTTCCATTAACCAGCATTGTTCTATTGATCAGCATTGTTCCAGCAGTGTTCCATTAACCAGCATTGTCCTATTGACCAGCAGTGTTCCATTGAGCAGCATTGTTCCATTGACCAGCAGTGTTCCATTAACCAGCATTGTTCCATTGTCCAGCATTGTTCCAGCAGTGTTCCATTGACCAGCAGTGTTCCATTAAACAGCATTGTTCAATTCATCAGCATTGTTCCAGCAGTGTTCCATTGGCCAGCAGTGTTCCATTGACCAGCATTGTCCTATTGAACAGCAGTGTTCCATTGACCAGCATTGTTCCATTGCTCAGCAGTGTTCCATTAACCAGCATATTTCCATTGACCAGCAGTGTTCCATTGATCAGCATTGTTCCAGCAGTGTTCCATTGACCAGCATTGTTCCCTTGACCAGCATTGTTCTATTGATCAGCATTGTTCCAGCAGTGTTCCATTGACCAGCAGTGTTCCATTGATCAGCAGTGTTCCATTAACCAGCATTGTCCTATTGACCAGCATTGTTCCCTTGACCAGCATTGTTTCATTGATCAGCATTGTTCCAGCAGTGTTCCATTGACCAGCAGTGTTCCATTGACCAGCAGTGTTCCATTAACCAGCATTGTCCTATTGACCAGCATTGTTCCCTTGACCAGCATTGTTCCGTTGATCAGCATTGTTCCAGCAGTGTTCCATTGACCAGCAGTGTTCCATTGATCAGCAGTGTTCCATTAACCAGCATATTTCCATTGACCAGCAGTGTTCCATTGATCAGCATTGTTCCAGCAGTGTTCCATTGACCAGCATTGTTCCCTTGACCAGCATTGTTCCATTGATCACCATTGTTCCATTGACTAGCAGTGTTCCATTAACCAGCATTGTCCTATTGACCAGCAGTGTTCCATTAATCAGCATTGTCCTATTGACCAGCATTGTTCCCTTGACCAGCATTGTCCAATTAAACAGCTGTGTTCCATTGGGCACCATTGTTCCATTGGGCACCATTGTTCCATTGACCAGCAGTGTTCCATTTACCAGCATTGTTCCATTGACCAGCATTGTTCCATTAACCAGCATTGTTCCATTGACCAGCATTGTTCCATTGATCAGCATTGTTCCAGCAGTGTTCCATTGACCAGCAGTGTTCCATTGATCAGCAGTGTTCCATTAACCAGCATTGTCCTATTGACCAGCATTGTTCCCTTGACCAGCATTGTTCCATTGATCAGCATTGTTCCAGCAGTGTTCCATTGACCAGCATTGTTCCAGCAGTGTTCCATTAACCAGCATTGTCCTATTGACCAGCAGTGTTCCATTGAGCAGCATTGTTCCATTTACCAGCAGTGTTCCATTGACCAGCAGTGTTCCATTAACCAGCATTGTTCCATTAACCAGCATTGTTCAATTCATCAGAATTGTTCCAGCAGTGTTCCATTTACCAGCATTGTTCCATTGACCAGCAGTGTTCCATTACCAGCATTGTTCTATTGATCAGCATTGTTCCAGCAGTGTTCCATTAACCAGCATTGTCCTATTGACCAGCAGTGTTCCATTTACCAGCATTGTTCCTTTGACCAGCAGTGTTCCATTAACCAGCATTGTTCCATTGTCCAGCATTGTTCCAGCAATGTTCCATTGACCAGCAGTGTTCCATTAACCAGCATTGTTCAATTCCTCAGCATTGTTCCAGCAGTGTTCCATTGGCCAGCAGTGTTCCATTAACCAGCATTGTCCTATTGAACAGCAGTGTTCCATTGACCAGCATTGTTCCATTGCTCAGCAGTGTTCCATTAACCAGCATTGTTCCATTGACCAGCAGTGTTCCATTAACCAGCATATTTCCATTGACCAGCAGTGTTCCATTAACCAGCATTGTTCTATTGATCAGCATTGTTCCAGCAGTGTTCCATTGACCAGCATTGTTCCCTTGACCAGCATTGTTCCATTGATCAGCATTGTTCCAGCAGTGTTCCATTGACCAGCAGTGTTCCATTGATCAGCAGTGTTCCATTAACCAGCATATTTCCATTGACCAGCAGTGTTCCATTGATCAGCATTGTTCCAGCAGTGTTCCATTGACCAGCATTGTTCCCTTGACCAGCATTGTTCCATTGATCAGCATTGTACCAGCAGTGTTCCATTGACCAGCAGTGTTCCATTGATCAGCATTGTCCTATTGACCAGCAGTGTTCCATTGAGCAGCATTGTTCCATTTACCAGCAGTGTTCCATTGACCAGCAGTGTTCCATTAACCAGCATTGTTCCATTAACCAGCATTGTTCAATTCATCAGCATTGTTCCAGCAGTGTTCCATTTACCAGCATTGTTCCATTGACTAGCAGTGTTCCATTACCAGCATTGTTCTATTAATCAGCATTGTTCCAGCAGTGTTCCATTAACCAGCATTGTCCTATTGACCAGCAGTGTTCCATTTACCAGCATTGTTCCATTGACCAGCAGTGTTCCATTAACCAGCATTGTTCCATTGTCCAGCATTGTTCCAGCAATGTTCCATTGACCAGCAGTGTTCCATTAACCAGCATTGTTCAATTCATCAGCATTGTTCCAGCAGTGTTCCATTGGCCAGCAGTGTTCCATTAACCAGCATTGTCCTATTGAACAGCAGTGTTCCATTGACCAGCATTGTTCCATTGCTCAGCAGTGTTCCATTAACCAGCATTGTTCCATTGACTAGCAGTGTTCCATTAACCAGCATATTTCCATTGACCAGCAGTGTTCCATTAACCAGCATTGTTCTATTGATCAGCATTGTTCCAGCAGTGTTCCATTGACCAGCATTGTTCCCTTGACCAGCATTGTTCCATTGATCAGCATTGTTCCAGCAGTGTTCCATTGACCAGCAGTGTTCCATTGATCAGCAGTGTTCCATTAACCAGCATATTTCCATTGACCAGCAGTGTTCCATTGATCAGCATTGTTCCAGCAGTGTTCCATTGACCAGCATTGTTCCCTTGACCAGCATTGTTCCATTGATCAGCATTGTTCCAGCAGTGTTCCATTGACCAGCAGTGTTCCATTGATCAGCAGTGTTCCATTAACCAGCATTGTCCTATTGACCAGCATTGTTCCCTTGACCAGCATTGTTTCATTGATCAGCATTGTTCCAGCGGTGTTCCATTGACGAGCAGTGTTCCATTGACCAGCAGTGTTCCATTAACCAGCATTGTCCTATTGACCAGCATTGTTCCCTTGACCAGCATTGTTCCGTTGATCAGCATTGTTCCAGCAGTGTTCCATTGAGCAAAATTGTTCCAGCAGTGTTCCATTAACCAGCATTGTCCTATTGACCAGCAGTGTTCCATTGAGCACCATTGTTCCATTGACTAGCAGTGTTCCATTAACCAGCATTGTCCTATTGACCAGCAGTGTTCCATTGAGCAGCATTGTTCCATTTACCAGCAGTGTTCCATTAACCAGCATTGGTCCATTGATCAGCATTGTTCCAGCATTGTTCCATTGACCAGCATTGTTCCAGCAGTGTTCCATTAACCAGTATTGTCCTATTGACCAGCAGTGTTCCATTAACCAGCATTGTCCTATTGACCAGCAGTGTTCCATTGACCAGCATTGTTCCATTGCTCAGCAGAGTTCCATTAACCAGCATTGTTCCATTGACCAGCAGTTTTCCATTAACCAGCATTGTTCCATTGACCAGCATTGTTCCATTTATCAGCATTGTTCCAGCAGTAATCCATTGACCAGCAGTGTTCCATTAACCAGCATTGTTCCATTAACCAGCATTGTTCCATTGATCAGCATTGTTCCAGCAGTGTTCCATTAACCAGCATTGTTCCATTGACTAGCAGTGTTCCATTAACCAGCATTGTCCTATTGACCAGCAGTGTTCTATTGAGCAGCATTATTCCATTGACCAGCAGTGTTCCATTGATCAGCATTGTTCCAGCAGTGTTCCATTGACCAGCATTGTTCCCTTGACCAGCATTGTTCCATTGATCAGCATTGTTCCAGCAGTGTTCCATTGACGAGCAGTGTTCCATTGACCAGCAGTGTTCCATTAACCAGCATTGTCCTATTGACCAGCATTGTTCCCTTGACCAGCATTGTTCCATTGATCAGCATTGTTCCAGCAGTGTTCCATTGAGCAAAAGTGTTCCAGCAGTGTTCCATTAACCAGCATTGTCCTATTGACCAGCAGTGTTCCATTGAGCACCATTGTTCCATTGACTAGCAGTGTTCCATTAACCAGCATTGTTCCATTGACCAGCATTGTTCCAGCAGTGTTCCATTGACCAGCAGTGTTCCATTAACCAGCATTGTTCCAGCAGTGTTCCATTGGCCAGCAGTGTTCCATTAACCAGCATTGTCCTATTGACCAGCAGTGTTTCATTGACCAGCATTGTTCCATTGCTCAGCAGTGTTCCATTAACCAGCATTGTTCCATTGACTAGCAGTGTTCCATTAACCAGCATTGTCCTATTGACCAGCAGTGTTCTATTGAGCAGCATTGTTCCATTTACCAGCAGTGTTCCATTGATCAGCATTGTTCCAGCAGTGTTCCATTGACCAGCATTGTTCCAGCAGTGTTCCATTAACCAGCATTGTCCTATTGACCAGCAGTGTTCCATTAACCAGCATTGTTCCCTTGACCAGCATTGTTCCATTGATCAGCATTGTTCCAGCAGTGTTCCATTGACCAGCAGTGTTCCATTGATCAGCAGTGTTCCATTAACCAGCATTGTCCTATTGACCAGCATTGTTCCCTTGACCAGCATTGTTCCATTAACCAGCATTGTTCCATTGATCAGCATTGTTCCAGCAGTGTTTCATTGACCAGCAGTGTTCCATTGATCAGCAGTGTTCCATTAACCAGCATTGTCCTATTGACCAGCATTGTTCCCTTGACCAGCATTGTTCCATTAACCAGCATATTTCCATTGACCAGCAGTGTTCCATTAACCAGCATTGTTCTATTGATCAGCATTGTTCCAGCAGTGTTCCATTGACCAGCATTGTTCCCTTGACCAGCATTGTTCCATTGATCAGCATTGTTCCAGCAGTGTTCCATTGACCAGCAGTGTTCCATTGATCAGCAGTGTTCCATTAACCAGCATATTTCCATTGACCAGCAGTGTTCCATTGATCAGCATTGTTCCAGCAGTGTTCCATTGACCAGCATTGTTCCCTTGACCAGCATTGTTCCATTGATCAGCATTGTTCCAGCAGTGTTCCATTGACCAGCAGTGTTCCATTGATCAGCAGTGTTCCATTAACCAGCATTGTCCTATTGACCAGCATTGTTCCCTTGACCAGCATTGTTTCATTGATCAGCATTGTTCCAGCAGTGTTCCATTGACGAGCAGTGTTCCATTGACCAGCAGTGTTCCATTAACCAGCATTGTCCTATTGACCAGCATTGTTCCCTTGACCAGCATTGTTCCGTTGATCAGCATTGTTCCAGCAGTGTTCCATTGAGCAAAATTGTTCCAGCAGTGTTCCATTAACCAGCATTGTCCTATTGACCAGCAGTGTTCCATTGAGCACCATTGTTCCATTGACTAGCAGTGTTCCATTAACCAGCATTGTCCTATTGACCAGCAGTGTTCCATTGAGCAGCATTGTTCCATTTACCAGCAGTGTTCCATTAACCAGCATTGGTCCATTGATCAGCATTGTTCCAGCATTGTTCCATTGACCAGCATTGTTCCAGCAGTGTTCCATTAACCAGTATTGTCCTATTGACCAGCAGTGTTCCATTAACCAGCATTGTCCTATTGACCAGCAGTGTTCCATTGACCAGCATTGTTCCATTGCTCAGCAGAGTTCCATTAACCAGCATTGTTCCATTGACCAGCAGTTTTCCATTAACCAGCATTGTTCCATTGACCAGCATTGTTCCATTTATCAGCATTGTTCCAGCAGTAATCCATTGACCAGCAGTGTTCCATTAACCAGCATTGTTCCATTAACCAGCATTGTTCCATTGATCAGCATTGTTCCAGCAGTGTTCCATTAACCGGCATTGTTCCATTGACTAGCAGTGTTCCATTAACCAGCATTGTCCTATTGACCAGCAGTGTTCTATTGAGCAGCATTATTCCATTGACCAGCAGTGTTCCATTGATCAGCATTGTTCCAGCAGTGTTCCATTGACCAGCATTGTTCCCTTGACCAGCATTGTTCCATTGATCAGCATTGTTCCAGCAGTGTTCCATTGACGAGCAGTGTTCCATTGACCAGCAGTGTTCCATTAACCAGCATTGTCCTATTGACCAGCATTGTTCCCTTGACCAGCATTGTTCCATTGATCAGCATTGTTCCAGCAGTGTTCCATTGAGCAAAATTGTTCCAGCAGTGTTCCATTGACCAGCAGTGTTCCATTGACCAGCAGTGTTCCATTGATCAGCAGTGTTCCATTAACCAGCATTGTCCTATTGACCAGCATTGTTCCCTTGACCAGCATTGTTCCAGCAGTGTTCCATTAACCAGCATTGTCCAATTGACCAGCTGTGTTCCATTGGGCACCATTGTTCCATTGACCAGCAGTGTTCCATTTACCAGCATTGTTCCATTGATCAGCATTGTTCCAGCAGTGTTCCATTGACCAGCAGTGTTCCATTAACCAGCATTGTCCTATTGACCAGCATTGTTCCCTTGACCAGCATTGTTCCAGCAGTGTTCCATTGACCAGCAGTGTTCCATTAACCAGCATTGTTCCATTGATCAGCATTGTTCCAGCAGTGTTCCATTGACCAGCAGTGTTCCATTAACCAGCATTGTCCTATTGACCAGCATTGTTCCCTTGACCAGCATTGTTCCAGCAGTGTTCCATTGACCAGCAGTGTTCCATTGATCAGCAGTGTTCCATTAACCAGCATTGTCCTATTGACCAGCATTGTTCCCTTGACCAGCATTGTTCCATTGATCAGCATTGTTTCAGCAGTGTTCCATTTAACAGCATTGTTCCATTGACCAGCAGTGTTCCATTAACCAGCATTGTTCCATTGACCAGCATTGTTCTATTTATCAGCATTGTTCCAGCAGTGTTCCATTGACCAGCAGTGTTCCATTAACCAGCATTGTTCCATTGATCAGCATTGTTCCAGCAGTGTTCCATTGACCAGCAGTGTTCCATTGATCAGCAGTGTTCCATTAACCAGCATTGTCCTATTGACCAGCATTGTTCCCTTGACCAGCATTGTTCCAGCAGTGTTCCATTAACCAGCATTGTCCAATTGACCAGCTGTGTTCCATTGGGCACCATTGTTCCATTGACCAGCAGTGTTCCATTTACCAGCATTGTTCCATTGACCAGCATTGTTCCATTAACCAGCATTGTTCCATTGACCAGCATTGTTCCATTTATCAGCATTCTTCCAGCAGTAATCCATTGACCAGCAGTGTTCCATTAACCAGCATTGTTCCATTAACCAGCATTGTTCCATTGATCAGCATTGTTCCAGCAGTGTTCCATTGACCAGCAGTGTTCCATTGATCAGCAGTGTTCCATTAACCAGCATTGTCCTATTGACCAGCATTGTTCCCTTGACCAGCATTGTTCCATTGATCAGCATTGTTCCAGCAGTGTTCCATTGACCAGCATTGTTCCAGCAGTGTTCCATTAACCAGCATTGTCCTATTGACCAGCAGTGTTCCATTGAGCAGCATTGTTCCATTTACCAGCAGTGTTTCATTGACCAGCATTGTTCCAGCAGTGTTCCATTGACCAGCAGTGTTCCATTAACCAGCATTGTTCCATTAACCAGCATTGTTCAATTCATCAGCATTGTTCCAGCAGTGTTCCATTGACCAGCAGTGTTCCATTTACCAGCATTGTTCCATTGACCAGCAGTGTTCCATATACCAGCATTGTTCTATTGATCAGCATTGTTCCAGCAGTGTTCCATTAACCAGCATTGTCCTATTGACCAGCAGTGTTCCATTTACCAGCATTGTTCCATTGACCAGCAGTGTTCCATTAACCAGCATTGTTCCATTGTCCAGCATTGTTCCAGCAGTGTTCCATTGACCAGCATTGTTCCAGCAGTGTTCCATTAACCAGCATTGTTCAATTCATCAGCATTGTTCCAGCAGTGTTCCATTGACTAGCAGTGTTCCATTAACCAGCATTGTCCTATTGACCAGCAGTGTTCTATTGAGCAGCATTGTTCCATTTATCAGCATTGTTCCAGCAGTAATCCATTGACCAGCAGTGTTCCATTAACCAGCATTGTTCCATTAACCAGCATTGTTCCATTGATCAGCATTGTTCCAGCAGTGTTCCCTTGACCAGCAGTGTTCCATTGATCAGCAGTGTTCCATTAACCACCATTGTCCTATTGACCAGCATTGTTCCCTTGACCAGCATTGTTCCATTGATCAGCATTGTTCCATTGATCAGCATTGTTCCAGCAGTGTTCCATTGACCAGCATTGTTCCAGCAGTGTTCCATTAACCAGCATTGTCCTTTTGACCAGCAGTGTTCCATTGAGCAGCATTGTTCCATTTACCAGCAGTGTTCCATTAACCAGCATTGTTCCATTGACCAGCATTGTTCCAGCAGTGTTCCATTAACCAGCATTGTCCTATTGACCAGCATTGTTCCCTTGACCAACATTGTTCCATTGATCAGCATTGTTCCAGCAGTGTTCCATTGACCAGCATTGTTCCATTAACCAGCATTGTTCCATTGTCCAGCATTGTTCCAGCAGTGTTCCATTGACCAGCAGTGTTCCATTAACCAGCATTGTTCAATTCATCAGCATTGTTCCAGCAGTGTTCCATTGACTAGCAGTGTTCCATTAACCAGCATTGTCCTATTGACCAGCAGTGTTCTATTGAGCAGCATTGTTCCATTTATCAGCATTGTTCCAGCAGTAATCCATTGACCAGCAGTGTTCCATTAACCAGCATTGTTCCATTAACCAGCATTGTTCCATTGATCAGCATTGTTCCAGCAGTGTTCCCTTGACCAGCAGTGTTCCATTGATCAGCAGTGTTCCATTAACCAGCATTGTCCTATTGACCAGCATTGTTCCCTTGACCAGCATTGTTCCATTGATCAGCATTGTTCCAGCAGTGTTCCATTGACCAGCATTGTTCCAGCAGTGTTCCATTAACCAGCATTGTCCTTTTGACCAGCAGTGTTCCATTGAGCAGCATTGTTCCATTTACCAGCAGTGTTCCATTAACCAGCATTGTTCCATTGACCAGCATTGTTCCAGCAGTGTTCCATTAACCAGCATTGTCCTATTGACCAGCATTGTTCCCTTGACCAGCATTGTTCCATTGATCAGCATTGTTCCAGCAGTGTTCCATTGACCAGCATTGTTCCAGCAGTGTTCCATTAACCAGCATTGTTCCATTGACCAGCATTGTTCTATTTATCAGCATTGTTCCAGCAGTGTTCCATTGACCAGCAGTGTTCCATTAACCAGCATTGTTCCATTGATCAGCATTGTTCCAGCAGTGTTCCATTGACCAGCAGTGTTCCATTAACCAGCATTGTCCTATTGACCAGCATTGTTCCATTGACCAGCAGTGTTCCATTAACCAGCATTGTTCCATTGACCAGCATTGTTCTATTTATCAGCATTGTTCCAGCAGTGTTCCATTGACCAGCAGTGTTCCATTAACCAGCATTGTTCCATTGATCAGCATTGTTCCAGCAGTGTTCCATTGACCAGCAGTGTTCCATTAACCAGCATTGTCCTATTGACCAGCATTGTTCCCTTGACCAGCATTGTTCCAGCAGTGTTCCATTGACCAGCAGTGTTCCATTGATCAGCAGTGTTCCATTAACCAGCATTGTCCTATTGACCAGCATTGTTCCCTTGACCAGCATTGTTCCATTGATCAGCATTGTTTCAGCAGTGTTCCATTTAACAGCATTGTTCCATTGACCAGCAGTGTTCCATTAACCAGCATTGTTCCATTGACCAGCATTGTTCTATTTATCAGCATTGTTCCAGCAGTGTTCCATTGACCAGCAGTGTTCCATTAACCAGCATTGTTCCATTGATCAGCATTGTTCCAGCAGTGTTCCATTGACCAGCAGTGTTCCATTGATCAGCAGTGTTCCATTAACCAGCATTGTCCTATTGACCAGCATTGTTCCCTTGACCAGCATTGTTCCAGCAGTGTTCCATTAACCAGCATTGTCCAATTGACCAGCTGTGTTCCATTGGGCACCATTGTTCCATTGACCAGCAGTGTTCCATTTACCAGCATTGTTCCATTGACCAGCATTGTTCCATTAACCAGCATTGTTCCATTGACCAGCATTGTTCCATTTATCAGCATTCTTCCAGCAGTAATCCATTGACCAGCAGTGTTCCATTAACCAGCATTGTTCCATTAACCAGCATTGTTCCATTGATCAGCATTGTTCCAGCAGTGTTCCATTGACCAGCAGTGTTCCATTGATCAGCAGTGTTCCATTAACCAGCATTGTCCTATTGACCAGCATTGTTCCCTTGACCAGCATTGTTCCATTGATCAGCATTGTTCCAGCAGTGTTCCATTGACCAGCATTGTTCCAGCAGTGTTCCATTAACCAGCATTGTCCTATTGACCAGCAGTGTTCCATTGAGCAGCATTGTTCCATTTACCAGCAGTGTTTCATTGACCAGCATTGTTCCAGCAGTGTTCCATTGACCAGCAGTGTTCCATTAACCAGCATTGTTCCATTAACCAGCATTGTTCAATTCATCAGCATTGTTCCAGCAGTGTTCCATTGACCAGCAGTGTTCCATTTACCAGCATTGTTCCATTGACCAGCAGTGTTCCATATACCAGCATTGTTCTATTGATCAGCATTGTTCCAGCAGTGTTCCATTAACCAGCATTGTCCTATTGACCAGCAGTGTTCCATTTACCAGCATTGTTCCATTGACCAGCAGTGTTCCATTAACCAGCATTGTTCCATTGTCCAGCATTGTTCCAGCAGTGTTCCATTGACCAGCATTGTTCCAGCAGTGTTCCATTAACCAGCATTGTTCAATTCATCAGCATTGTTCCAGCAGTGTTCCATTGACTAGCAGTGTTCCATTAACCAGCATTGTCCTATTGACCAGCAGTGTTCTATTGAGCAGCATTGTTCCATTTATCAGCATTGTTCCAGCAGTAATCCATTGACCAGCAGTGTTCCATTAACCAGCATTGTTCCATTAACCAGCATTGTTCCATTGATCAGCATTGTTCCAGCAGTGTTCCCTTGACCAGCAGTGTTCCATTGATCAGCAGTGTTCCATTAACCACCATTGTCCTATTGACCAGCATTGTTCCCTTGACCAGCATTGTTCCATTGATCAGCATTGTTCCATTGATCAGCATTGTTCCAGCAGTGTTCCATTGACCAGCATTGTTCCAGCAGTGTTCCATTAACCAGCATTGTCCTTTTGACCAGCAGTGTTCCATTGAGCAGCATTGTTCCATTTACCAGCAGTGTTCCATTAACCAGCATTGTTCCATTGACCAGCATTGTTCCAGCAGTGTTCCATTAACCAGCATTGTCCTATTGACCAGCATTGTTCCCTTGACCAACATTGTTCCATTGATCAGCATTGTTCCAGCAGTGTTCCATTGACCAGCATTGTTCCAGCAGTGTTCCATTAACCAGCATTGTTCCATTGACCAGCATTGTTCTATTTATCAGCATTGTTCCAGCAGTGTTCCATTGACCAGCAGTGTTCCATTAACCAGCATTGTTCCATTGATCAGCATTGTTCCAGCAGTGTTCCATTGACCAGCAGTGTTCCATTAACCAGCATTGTCCTATTGACCAGCATTGTTCCCTTGACCAGCATTGTTCCATTGATCAGCATTGTTCCAGCAGTGTTGCATTGACCAGCATTGTTCCAGAAGTGTTCCATTAACCAGCATTGTTCCCTTGACCAGCATTGTTCCATTGATCAGCATTGTTCCAGCAGTGTTCCATTGACCAGCATTGTTCCAGCAGTGTTCCATTAACCAGCATTGTCCTATTGACCAGCATTGTTCCATTGACCAGCAGTGTTCCTTTAACCAGCATTGTTCCATTGACCAGCAGTGTTCCATTAACCAGCATTGTCCTATTGACCAGCAGTGTTCCATTGAGCAGCATTGTTCCATTTACCAGCAGTGTTCCATTAACCAGCATTGTTCCATTGATCAGCATTGTTCCAGCAGTGATCCATTAACCAGCATTGTCCTATTGACCAGCATTGTTCCCTTGACCAGCATTGTTCCATTGATCAGCATTGTTCCAGCAGTGTTCCATTTAACAGCATTGTTCCATTGACCAGCAGTGTTCCATTAACCAGCATTGTTCCATTGACCAGCATTGTTCCTTTTATCAGCATAGTTCCAGCAGTGTTCCATTGACCAGCAGTGTTCCATTGACCAGCATTGTTCCATTGATCAGCATTGTTCCAGCAGTGTTCCATTAACCAGCATTGTCCAATTGACCAGCTGTGTTCCATTGAGCAGCATTGTTCCATTTACCAGCAGTGTTCCATTAACCAGCATTGTTCCATTGACCAGCATTGTTCCAGCAGTGTTCCATTAACCAGCATTGTCCTATTGACCAGCATTGTTCCCTTGACCAGCATTGTTCCATTGATCAGCATTGTTCCAGCAGTGTTCCATTTAACAGCATTGTTCCATTGACCAGCAGTGTTCCATTAACCAGCATTGTTCTATTGATCAGCATTGTTCCAGCAGTGTTCCATTAACCAGCATTGTCCTATTGACCAGCAGTGTTCCATTTACCAGCATTGTTCCATTGACCAGCAGTGTTCCATTAACCAGCATTGTTCCAGCAGTGTTCCATTGACCAGCAGTGTTCCATTAACCAGCATTGTTCTATTGATCAGCATTGTTCCAGCAGTGTTCCATTAACCAGCATTGTCCTATTGACCAGCAGTGTTCCATTTACCAGCATTGTTCCATTGACCAGCAGTGTTCCATTAACCAGCATTGTTCCAGCAGTGTTCCATTGACCAGCAGTGTTCCATTAACCAGCATTGTTCCATTGACCAGCATTGTTCTATTTATCAGCATTGTTCCAGCAGTGTTCCATTGACCAGCAGTGTTCCATTAACCAGCATTGTTCCATTGATCAGCATTGTTCCAGCAGTGTTCCATTGACCAGCAGTGTTCCATTGATCAGCAGTGTTCCATTAACCAGCATTGTCCTATTGACCAGCATTGTTCCCTTGACCAGCATTGTTCCAGCAGTGTTCCATTAACCAGCATTGTCCAATTGACCAGCTGTGTTCCATTGGGCACCATTGTTCCATTGACCAGCAGTGTTCCATTTACCAGCATTGTTCCATTGATCAGCATTGTTCCAGCAGTGTTCCATTGACCAGCAGTGTTCCATTAACCAGCATTGTCCTATTGACCAGCATTGTTCCCTTGACCAGCATTGTTCCAGCAGTGTTCCATTGACCAGCAGTGTTCCATTAACCAGCATTGTTCCATTGATCAGCATTGTTCCAGCAGTGTTCCATTGACCAGCAGTGTTCCATTAACCAGCATTGTCCTATTGACCAGCATTGTTCCCTTGACCAGCATTGTTCCAGCAGTGTTCCATTGACCAGCAGTGTTCCATTGATCAGCAGTGTTCCATTAACCAGCATTGTCCTATTGACCAGCATTGTTCCCTTGACCAGCATTGTTCCATTGATCAGCATTGTTTCAGCAGTGTTCCATTTAACAGCATTGTTCCATTGACCAGCAGTGTTCCATTAACCAGCATTGTTCCATTGACCAGCATTGTTCTATTTATCAGCATTGTTCCAGCAGTGTTCCATTGACCAGCAGTGTTCCATTAACCAGCATTGTTCCATTGATCAGCATTGTTCCAGCAGTGTTCCATTGACCAGCAGTGTTCCATTGATCAGCAGTGTTCCATTAACCAGCATTGTCCTATTGACCAGCATTGTTCCCTTGACCAGCATTGTTCCAGCAGTGTTCCATTAACCAGCATTGTCCAATTGACCAGCTGTGTTCCATTGGGCACCATTGTTCCATTGACCAGCAGTGTTCCATTTACCAGCATTGTTCCATTGAACAGCATTGTTCCATTAACCAGCATTGTTCCATTGACCAGCATTGTTCCATTTATCAGCATTCTTCCAGCAGTAATCCATTGACCAGCAGTGTTCCATTAACCAGCATTGTTCCATTAACCAGCATTGTTCCATTGATCAGCATTGTTCCAGCAGTGTTCCATTGACCAGCAGTGTTCCATTGATCAGCAGTGTTCCATTAACCAGCATTGTCCTATTGACCAGCATTGTTCCCTTGACCAGCATTGTTCCATTGATCAGCATTGTTCCAGCAGTGTTCCATTGACCAGCATTGTTCCAGGAGTGTTCCATTAACCAGCATTGTCCTATTGACCAGCAGTGTTCCATTGAGCAGCATTGTTCCATTTACCAGCAGTGTTTCATTGACCAGCATTGTTCCAGCAGTGTTCCATTGACCAGCAGTGTTCCATTAACCAGCATTGTTCCATTAACCAGCATTGTTCAATTCATCAGCATTGTTCCAGCAGTGTTCCATTGACCAGCAGTGTTCCATTTACCAGCATTGTTCCATTGACCAGCAGTGTTCCATATACCAGCATTGTTCTATTGATCAGCATTGTTCCAGCAGTGTTCCATTAACCAGCATTGTCCTATTGACCAGCAGTGTTCCATTTACCAGCATTGTTCCATTGACCAGCAGTGTTCCATTAACCAGCATTGTTCCAGCAGTGTTCCATTGACCAGCAGTGTTCCATTAACCAGCATTGTTCAATTCATCAGCATTGTTCCAGCAGTGTTCCATTGACTAGCAGTGTTCCATTGATCAGCAGTGTTCCATTAACCAGCATTGTCCTATTGACCAGCATTGTTCCCTTGACCAGCATTGTTCCAGCAGTGTTCCATTAACCAGCATTGTCCAATTGACCAGCTGTGTTCCATTGGGCACCATTGTTCCATTGACCACCAGTGTTCCATTTACCAGCATTGTTCCATTGACCAGCAGTGTTCCATTAACCAGCATTGTTCCATTGACCAGCATTGTTCCATTTATCAGCATTGTTCCAGCAGTAGTCCATTGACCAGCAGTGTTCCATTAACCAGCATTGTTCCATTGATCAGCATTGTTCCAGCAGTGTTCCATTGACCAGCATTGTTCCAGCAGTGTTCCATTAACCAGCATTGTCCTATTGACCAGCAGTGTTCCATTGAGCAGCATTGTTCCATTTACCAGCAGTGTTTCATTGACCAGCATTGTTCTATTGACCAGCATTGTTCCCTTGACCATCAGTGTTCCATTGATCAGCAGTGTTCCATTGACCAGCAGTGTTCCATTAACCAGCAGTGTTCCATTGACCAGCAGTGTTCCATTGACCAGCATTGTTCCATTGACCAGCAGTGTTCCATTAACCAGCAGTGTTCCATTGATCAGCAGTGTTCCATTAACCAGCATTGTCCTATTGACCAGCATTGTTCCCTTGACCAGCATTGTTCCATTGATCAGCATTGTTCCAGCAGTGTTCCATTGACCAGCATTGTTCCAGCAGTGTTCCATTAACCAGCATTGTCCTATTGACCAGCATTGTTCCCTTGACCAGCATTGTTCCATTGATCAGCATTGTTCCAGCAGTGTTCCATTTAACAGCATTGTTCCATTGACCAGCAGTGTTCCATTAACCAGAATTGTTCCATTGACCAGCAGTGTTCCATTAACCAGCATTGTTCCATTGACCAGCATTGTTCTATTTATCAGCATTGTTCCAGCAGTGTTCCATTGACCAGCAGTGTTCCATTAACCAGCATTGTTCCATTGATCAGCATTGTTCCAGCAGTGTTCCATTGACCAGCAGTGTTCCATTGATCAGCAGTGTTCCATTAACCAGCATTGTCCTATTGACCAGCATTGTTCCCTTGACCAGCATTGTTCCAGCAGTGTTCCATTAACCAGCATTGTCCAATTGACCAGCTGTGTTCCATTGGGCACCATTGTTCCATTGACCACCAGTGTTCCATTTACCAGCATTGTTCCATTGACCAGCAGTGTTCCATTAACCAGCATTGTTCCATTGACCAGCATTGTTCCATTTATCAGCATTGTTCCAGCAGTAATCCATTGACCAGCAGTGTTCCATTAACCAGCATTGTTCCATTGATCAGCATTGTTCCAGCAGTGTTCCATTGACCAGCATTGTTCCAGCAGTGTTCCATTAACCAGCATTGTCCTATTGACCAGCAGTGTTCCATTGAGCAGCATTGTTCCATTTACCAGCAGTGTTTCATTGACCAGCATTGTTCCAGCAGTGTTCCATTAACCAGCATTGTTCCATTGACCAGCATTGTTCTATTTATCAGCATTGTTCCAGCAGTGTTCCATTGACCAGCAGTGTTCCATTAACCAGCATTGTTCAATTCATCAGCATTGTTCTATTGATCAGCATTGTTCCAGCAGTGTTCCATTAACCAGCATTGTCCTATTGACCAGCAGTGTTCCATTGACCAGCATTGTTCCATTGCTCAGCAGTGTTCCATTAACCAGCATTGTTCCATTGACTAGCAGTGTTCCATTAACCAGCATTGTCCTATTGACCAGCATTGTTCCCTTGACCAGCATTGTTCCATTTATCAGCATTGTTCCAGCAGTAATCCATTGACCAGCAGTGTTCCATTAACCAGCATTGTTCCATTAACCAGCATTGTTCCATTGATCAGTATTGTTCCAGCAGTGTTCCCTTGACCAGCAGTGTTCCATTGATCAGCAGTGTTCCATTAACCAGCATTGTCCTATTGACCAGCATTGTTCCCTTGACCAGCATTGTTCCATTGATCAGCATTGTTCCAGCAGTGTTCCATTGACCAGCATTGTTCCAGCAGTGTTCCATTAACCAGCATTGTCCTATTGACCAGCAGTGTTCCATTGAGCAGCATTGTTCCATTTACCAGCAGTGTTCCATTAACCAGCATTGTTCCATTGACCAGCATTGTTCCAGCAGTGTTCCATTAACCAGCATTGTCCTATTGACCAGCATTGTTCCCTTGACCAGCATTGTTCCATTGATCAGCATTGTTCCAGCAGTGTTCCATTTAACAGCATTGTTCCATTGACCAGCAGTGTTCCATTAACCAGCATTGTTCCATTGACCAGCATTGTTCTATTTATCAGCATTGTTCCAGCAGTGTTCCATTGACCAGCAGTGTTCCATTAACCAGCATTGTTCCATTGATCAGCATTGTTCCAGCAGTGTTCCATTGACCAGCAGTGTTCCATTGATCAGCAGTGTTCCATTAACCAGCTTTGTCCTATTGACCAGCATTGTTCCCTTGACCAGCATTGTTCCATTGATCAGCATTGTTCCAGCAGTGTTCCATTGACCAGCATTGTTCCAGCAGTGTTCCATTAACCAGCATTGTCCTATTGACCAGCATTGTTCCCTTGACCAGCATTGTTCCAGCAGTGTTCCATTAACCAGCATTGTCCAATTGACCAGCTGTGTTCCATTTACCAGCATTGTTCCATTGACCAGCATTGTTCCATTAACCAGCATTGTTCCATTGGCCAGCATTGTTCCATTTATCAGCATTCTTCCAGCAGTAATCCATTGACCAGCAGTGTTCCATTAACCAGCATTGTTCCATTGATCAGCATTGTTCCAGCAGTGTTCCATTGACCAGCAGTGTTCCATTGATCAGCAGTGTTCCATTAACCAGCATTGTCCTATTGACCAGCATTGTTCCCTTGACCAGCATTGTTCCATTGATCAGCATTGTTCCAGCAGTGTTCCATTGACCAGCATTGTTCCAGCAGTGTTCCATTAACCAGCATTGTCCTATTGACCAGCAGTGTTCCATTGAGCAGCATTGTTCCATTTACCAGCATTGTTCCATTAACCAGCATTGTTCAATTCATCAGCATTGTTCCAGCAGTGTTCCATTGACCAGCAGTGTTCCATTTACCAGCATTGTTCCATTGACCAGCAGTGTTCCATTAACCAGCATTGTTCTATTGATCAGCATTGTTCCAGCAGTGTTCCATTAACCAGCATTGTCCTATTGACCAGCAGTGTTCCATTTACCAGCATTGTTCCATTGACCAGCAGTGTTCCATTAACCAGCATTGTTCCATTGTCCAGCATTGTTCCAGCAGTGTTCCATTGACCAGCAGTGTTCCATTAACCAGCATTGTTCAATTCATCAGCATTGTTCCAGCAGTGTTCCATTGGCCAGCAGTGTTCCATTAACCAGCATTGTCCTATTGACCAGCAGTGTTCCATTGACCAGCATTGTTCCATTGCTCAGCAGTGTTCCATTAACCAGCATTGTTCCATTGACTAGCAGTGTTCCATTAACCAGCATTGTCCTATTGACCAGCAGTGTTCTATTGAGCAGCATTGTTCCATTCATCAGCATTGTTCCAGCAGTAATCCATTGACCAGCAGTGTTCCATTAACCAGCATTGTTCCATTAACCAGCATTGTTCCATTGATCAGCATTGTTCCAGCAGTGTTCCCTTGACCAGCAGTGTTCCATTAACCAGCATTGTCCTATTCAGAATCAGAATCAGAATCAGAATGGGGGTTTATTCGCTATGCAAGATAAACAAACATAGAATTTACTTTGGCAGGAATGAGCAAACATAGAACATAAATGTGGCCTACTAATAAAATGAAAATGAATACCATGTAAGATACACTGCAGATATGATACATATAGACAAGGAATACAAATGTTACAATTAATACAATAATAATACAAATGAAGCGAGTAGTGCAATGATACAGGTAACATGGAATGCAAATGTTACAAATAATACAAATGATGCGAGTAGTGCAATAATACAGGTAACATGGAATGCAAATGTTACAAATAATGCAAATGATGCGAGTAGTGCGAATGATACAGGTAACATGGGATTGCAAATGACATGGGTACAGAGTGGAATGGGTATATATATATGGTACGTTGGGGGGGGGGGTATATACACAGTGGTGCAAATATCACAGTTGTAAGTTTTTTAAGTTTAAAGTTTAAAGTGTTTTGTGCTAAAGTGGCAGAGTGCAATGGGATTCTGGAGGGGGGGGGGTGTCTCAAACTGAGTCCTCGGCCCTGTTGAAGAGGGCAATAGCAGAGGGGTAGAAGCTATTCTTGTGGCGAGAGGTTTTAGTCCTGATGGACCGCAGCCTCCTGCCAGAAGGGAGCAGCTGAAGCACTGAGTGTCCAGGGTGGGAGGAGTCGGCCGCAATCTTCCTCGCCCGTTTTAGAGACCTTGCCGTGTGCAGGTCCTCCAGGGATGGCAGGTTGCAGCCTATCACCTTCTCAGCGGCACGTATGATACGCTGCAGTCTGCTCTTGTCAGTGGCAGCAGCGTACCAGACGGTGATGGAGGAGGTGAGGATGGACTCGATGGTGGCAGTGTAGAATTGCACCATCATTGTCTTTGGCAGGCTGAATTTCTTCAGTTGCCGCAGGAAGTACATCCTCTGCTGGGCTTTCTTTGTGAGTGAGCTGATGTTCAGCACCCACTTGAGGTCCTGGGAGAGGGTGGTGCCCAGGAAGCGAAGGGACTCCACACTGTTGACCTGGGAGTCGCGCAGTGTGATGGGGGGGAGTGGGGCTGGGTCCTTCCTAAAGTCCACAACCATCTCCACTGTCTTGAGAGCGTTGAGCTCCAGGTTGTTCTGGCTGCACCAAGTCACCAGGTTGTCCACTTCCCACCTGAAGTCAGACTCGTCCCCATCAGAAATGAGCCCGATCAGGGTGGTATCGTCCAGCATTGTGGTATTGACCAGCATTGTTCCATTGATCAGCATTGTTCCAGCAGTGTTCCATTGACCAGCATTGTTCCAGCAGTGTTCCATTAACCAGCATTGTCCTATTGACCAGCAGTGTTCCATTGAGCAGCATTGTTCCATTTACCAGCAGTGTTCCATTAACCAGCATTGTTCTATTTATCAGCATTGTTCCAGCAGTGTTCCATTAACCAGCATTGTTCCATTGACCAGCGTTGTTCTATTTATCAGCATTGTTCCAGCAGTGTTCCATTGACCAGCAGTGTTCCATTAACCAGCATTGTCCTATTGACCAGCATTGTTCCCTTGACCAGCATTGTTCCAGCAGTGTTCCATTGACCAGCATTGTTCCAGCAGTGTTCCATTAACCAGCATTGTCCTATTGACCAGCATTGTTCCATTGACCAGCAGTGTTCCTTTAACCAGCATTGTTCCATTGACCAGCAGTGTTCCATTAACCAGCATTGTCCTATTGACCAGCAGTGTTCCATTGAGCAGCATTGTTCCATTTACCAGCAGTGTTCCATTAACCAGCATTGTCCCATTGACCAGCAGTGTTCCTTTAACCAGCATTGTTCCATTGACCAGCAGTGTTCCATTGACCAGCATTGTTCCATTGACCGGCAGTGTTCCATTAACCAGCATTGTTCCATTAACCAGCATTGTTCCATTGATCAGCATTGTTCCAGCAGTGTTCCATTGACCAGCAGTGTTCCATTGATCAGCAGTGTTCCATTAACCAGCATTGTCCTATTGACCAGCATTGTTCCCTTGACCAGCATTGTTCCATTGATCAGCATTGTTCCAGCAGTGTTCCATTGACCAGCATTGTTCCAGCAGTGTTCCATTAACCAGCATTGTCCTATTGACCAGCAGTGTTCCATTGAGCAGCATTGTTCCATTTACCAGCAGTGTTTCATTGACCAGCATTGTTCCAGCAGTGTTCCATTGACCAGCAGTGTTCCATTAACCAGCATTGTTCCATTAACCAGCATTGTTCAATTCATCAGCATTGTTCCAGCAGTGTTCCATTGACCAGCAGTGTTCCATTTACCAGCATTGTTCCATTGACCAGCAGTGTTCCATATACCAGCATTGTTCTATTGATCAGCATTGTTCCAGCAGTGTTCCATTAACCAGCATTGTCCTATTGACCAGCAGTGTTCCATTTACCAGCATTGTTCCATTGACCAGCAGTGTTCCATTAACCAGCATTGTTCCATTGTCCAGCATTGTTCCAGCAGTGTTCCATTGACCAGCAGTGTTCCATTAACCAGCATTGTTCAATTCATCAGCATTGTTCCAGCAGTGTTCCATTGGCCAGCAGTGTTCCATTAACCAACATTGTCCTATTGACCAGCAGTGTTCCATTGACCAGCATTGTTCCATTGCTCAGCAGTGTTCCATTAACCAGCATTGTTCAATTGACTAGCAGTGTTCCATTAACCAGCATTGTCCTATTGACCAGCAGTGTTCTATTGAGCAGCATTGTTCCATTTATCAGCATTGTTCCAGCAGTAATCCATTGACCAGCAGTGTTCCATTAACCAGCATTGTTCCATTAACCAGCATTGTTCCATTGATCAGCATTGTTCCAGCAGTGTTCCCTTGACCAGCAGTGTTCCATTAACCAGCATTGTCCTATTGACCAGCATTGTTCCCTTGACCAACATTGTTCCATTGATCAGCATTGTTCCAGCAGTGTTCCATTGACCAGCATTGTTCCAGCAGTGTTCCATTAACCAGCATTGTCCTATTGACCAGCAGTGTTCCATTGAGCAGCATTGTTCCATTTACCAGCAGTGTTCCATTAACCAGCATTGTTCCATTGACCAGCATTGTTCCAGCAGTGTTCCATTAACCAGCATTGTCCTATTGACCAGCATTGTTCCCTTGACCAGCATTGTTCCATTGATCAGCATTGTTCCAGCAGTGTTCCATTTAACAGCATTGTTCCATTGACCAGCAGTGTTCCATTAACCAGCATTGTTCCATTGACCAGCATTGTTCTATTTATCAGCATTGTTCCAGCAGTGTTCCATTGACCAGCAGTGTTCCATTAACCAGCATTGTTCCATTGATCAGCATTGTTCCAGCAGTGTTCCATTGACCAGCAGTGTTCCATTAACCAGCATTGTCCTATTGACCAGCATTGTTCCCTTGACCAGCATTGTTCCAGCAGTGTTCCATTGACCAGCAGTGTTCCATTGATCAGCAGTGTTCCATTAACCAGCATTGTCCTATTGACCAGCATTGTTCCCTTGACCAGCATTGTTCCATTGATCAGCATTGTTTCAGCAGTGTTCCATTTAACAGCATTGTTCCATTGACCAGCAGTGTTCCATTAACCAGCATTGTTCCATTGACCAGCATTGTTCTATTTATCAGCATTGTTCCAGCAGTGTTCCATTGACCAGCAGTGTTCCATTAACCAGCATTGTTCCATTGATCAGCATTGTTCCAGCAGTGTTCCATTGACCAGCAGTGTTCCATTGATCAGCAGTGTTCTATTAACCAGCATTGTCCTATTGACCAGCATTGTTCCCTTGACCAGCATTGTTCCAGCAGTGTTCCATTAACCAGCATTGTCCAATTGACCAGCTGTGTTCCATTGGGCACCATTGTTCCATTGACCAGCAGTGTTCCATTTACCAGCATTGTTCCATTGACCAGCATTGTTCCATTAACCAGCATTGTTCCATTGACCAGCATTGTTCCATTTATCAGCATTCTTCCAGCAGTAATCCATTGACCAGCAGTGTTCCATTAACCAGCATTGTTCCATTAACCAGCATTGTTCCATTGATCAGCATTGTTCCAGCAGTGTTCCATTGACCAGCAGTGTTCCATTGATCAGCAGTGTTCCATTAACCAGCATTGTCCTATTGACCAGCATTGTTCCCTTGACCAGCATTGTTCCATTGATCAGCATTGTTCCAGCAGTGTTCCATTGACCAGCATTGTTCCAGCAGTGTTCCATTAACCAGCATTGTCCTATTGACCAGCAGTGTTCCATTGAGCAGCATTGTTCCATTTACCAGCAGTGTTTCATTGACCAGCATTGTTCCAGCAGTGTTCCATTGACCAGCAGTGTTCCATTAACCAGCATTGTTCCATTAACCAGCATTGTTCAATTCATCAGCATTGTTCCAGCAGTGTTCCATTGACCAGCAGTGTTCCATTTACCAGCATTGTTCCATTGACCAGCAGTGTTCCATATACCAGCATTGTTCTATTGATCAGCATTGTTCCAGCAGTGTTCCATTAACCAGCATTGTCCTATTGACCAGCAGTGTTCCATTTACCAGCATTGTTCCATTGACCAGCAGTGTTCCATTAACCAGCATTGTTCCATTGTCCAGCATTGTTCCAGCAGTGTTCCATTGACCAGCAGTGTTCCATTAACCAGCATTGTTCAATTCATCAGCATTGTTCCAGCAGTGTTCCATTGACTAGCAGTGTTCCATTAACCAGCATTGTCCTATTGACCAGCAGTGTTCTATTGAGCAGCATTGTTCCATTTATCAGCATTGTTCCAGCAGTAATCCATTGACCAGCAGTGTTCCATTAACCAACATTGTTCCATTAACCAGCATTGTTCCATTGATCAGCATTGTTCCAGCAGTGTTCCCTTGACCAGCAGTGTTCCATTGATCAGCAGTGTTCCATTAACCAGCATTGTCCTATTGACCAGCATTGTTCCCTTGACCAGCATTGTTCCATTGATCAGCATTGTTCCAGCAGTGTTCCATTGACCAGCATTGTTCCAGCAGTGTTCCATTAACCAGCATTGTCCTATTGACCAGCAGTGTTCCATTGAGCAGCATTGTTCCATTTACCAGCAGTGTTCCATTAACCAGCATTGTTCCATTGACCAGCATTGTTCCAGCAGTGTTCCATTAACCAGCATTGTCCTATTGACCAGCATTGTTCCCTTGACCAGCATTGTTCCATTGATCAGCATTGTTCCAGCAGTGTTCCATTGACCAGCATTGTTCCAGCAGTGTCCCATTAACCAGCATTGTTCCATTGACCAGCATTGTTCTATTTATCAGCATTGTTCCAGCAGTGTTCCATTGACCAGCAGTGTTCCATTAACCAGCATTGTTCCATTGATCAGCATTGTTCCAGCAGTGTTCCATTGACCAGCAGTGTTCCATTAACCAGCATTGTCCTATTGACCAGCATTGTTCCCTTGACCAGCATTGTTCCATTGATCAGCATTGTTCCAGCAGTGTTGCATTGACCAGCATTGTTCCAGAAGTGTTCCATTAACCAGCATTGTTCCCTTGACCAGCATTGTTCCATTGATCAGCATTGTTCCAGCAGTGTTCCATTGACCAGCAGTGTTCCATTAACCAGCATTGTCCTATTGACCAGCATTGTTCCCTTGACCAGCATTGTTCCAGCAGTGTTCCATTAACCAGCATTGTCCAATTGACCAGCTGTGTTCCATTGGGCACCATTGTTCCATTGACCAGCAGTGTTCCATTTACCAGCATTGTTCCATTGACCAGCATTGTTCCATTAACCAGCATTGTTCCATTAACCAGCATTGTTCAATTCATCAGCATTGTTCCAGCAGTGTTCCATTGACCAGCAGTGTTCCATTTACCAGCATTGTTCCATTGACCAGCAGTGTTCCATATACCAGCATTGTTCTATTGATCAGCATTGTTCCAGCAGTGTTCCATTAACCAGCATTGTCCTATTGACCAGCAGTGTTCCATTTACCAGCACTGTTCCATTGACCAGCAGTGTTCCATTAACCAGCATTGTTCCATTGTCCAGCATTGTTCCAGCAGTGTTCCATTGACCAGCAGTGTTCCATTAACCAGCATTGTTCAATTCATCAGCATTGTTCCAGCAGTGTTCCATTGACTAGCAGTGTTCCATTAACCAGCATTGTCCTATTGACCAGCAGTGTTCTATTGAGCAGCATTGTTCCATTTATCAGCATTGTTCCAGCAGTAATCCATTGACCAGCAGTGTTCCATTAACCAGCATTGTTCCATTAACCAGCATTGTTCCATTGATCAGCATTGTTCCAGCAGTGTTCCCTTGACCAGCAGTGTTCCATTGATCAGCAGTGTTCCATTAACCAGCATTGTCCTATTGACCAGCATTGTTCCCTTGACCAGCATTGTTCCATTGATCAGCATTGTTCCAGCAGTGTTCCATTGACCAGCATTGTTCCAGCAGTGTTCCATTAACCAGCATTGTCCTATTGACCAGCAGTGTTCCATTGAGCAGCATTGTTCCATTTACCAGCATTGTTCCAGCAGTGTTCCATTAACCAGCATTGTCCTATTGACCAGCATTGTTCCCTTGACCAGCATTGTTCCATTGATCAGCATTGTTCCAGCAGTGTTCCATTGACCAGCATTGTTCCAGCAGTGTCCCATTAACCAGCATTGTTCCATTGACCAGCATTGTTCTATTTATCAGCATTGTTCCAGCAGTGTTCCATTGACCAGCAGTGTTCCATTAACCAGCATTGTTCCATTGATCAGCATTGTTCCAGCAGTGTTCCATTGACCAGCAGTGTTCCATTAACCAGCATTGTCCTATTGACCAGCATTGTTCCCTTGACCAGCATTGTTCCATTGATCAGCATTGTTCCAGCAGTGTTGCATTGACCAGCATTGTTCCAGAAGTGTTCCATTAACCAGCATTGTTCCCTTGACCAGCATTGTTCCATTGATCAGCATTGTTCCAGCAGTGTTCCATTGACCAGCATTGTTCCAGCAGTGTTCCATTAACCAGCATTGTCCTATTGACCAGCATTGTTCCATTGACCAGCAGTGTTCATTTAACCAGCATTGTTCCATTGACCAGCAGTGTTCCATTAACCAGCATTGTCCTATTGACCAGCAGTGTTCCATTGAGCAGCATTGTTCCATTTACCAGCAGTGGTCCATTAACCAGCATTGTTCCATTGATCAGCATTGTTCCAGCAGTGATCCATTAACCAGCATTGTCCTATTGACCAGCATTGTTCCCTTGACCAGCATTGTTCCATTGATCAGCATTGTTCCAGCAGTGTTCCATTTAACAGCATTGTTCCATTGACCAGCAGTTTTCCATTAACCAGCATTGTTCCATTGACCAGCATTGTTCCTTTTATCAGCATTGTTCCAGCAGTGTTCCATTGACCAGCAGTGTTCCATTAACCAGCATTGTCCAATTGACCAGCTGTGTTCCATTGAGCAGCATTGTTCCATTTACCAGCAGAGTTCCATTAACCAGCATTGTTCCATTGACCAGCATTGTTCCAGCAGTGTTCCATTAACCAGCATTGTCCTATTGACCAGCATTGTTCCCTTGACCAGCATTGTTCCATTGATCAGCATTGTTCCAGCAGTGTTCCCTTGACCAGCAGTGTTCCATTGATCAGCAGTGTTCCATTAACCAGCATTGTCCTATTGACCAGCATTGTTCTATTTATCAGCATTGTTCCAGCAGTGTTCCATTGACCAGCAGTGTTCCATTAACCAGCATTGTTCCATTGATCAGCATTGTTCCAGCAGTGTTCCATTAACCAGCATTGTCCAATTGACCAGCTGTGTTCCATTGAGCAGCATTGTTCCATTTACCAGCAGTGTTCCATTAACCAGCATTGTTCCATTGACCAGCATTGTTCCAGCAGTGTTCCATTAACCAGCATTGTCCTATTGACCAGCATTGTTCCCTTGACCAGCATTGTTCCATTGATCAGCATTGTTCCAGCAGTGTTCCCTTGACCAGCAGTGTTCCATTGATCAGCAGTGTTCCATTAACCAGCATTGTCCTATTGACCAGCATTGTTCTATTTATCAGCATTGTTCCAGCAGTGTTCCATTGACCAGCAGTGTTCCATTAACCAGCATTGTTCCATTGATCAGCATTGTTCCAGCAGTGTTCCATTGACCAGCAGTGTTCCATTAACCAGCATTGTCCTATTGACCAGCATTGTTCCCTTGACCAGCATTGTTCCATTGATCAGCATTGTTCCAGCAGTGTTGCATTGACCAGCATTGTTCCAGAAGTGTTCCATTAACCAGCATTGTTCCCTTGACCAGCATTGTTCCATTGATCAGCATTGTTCCAGCAGTGTTCCATTGACCAGCATTGTTCCAGCAGTGTTCCATTAACCAGCATTGTCCTATTGACCAGCATTGTTCCATTGACCAGCAGTGTTCCTTTAACCAGCATTGTTCCATTGACCAGCAGTGTTCCATTAACCAGCATTGTCCTATTGACCAGCAGTGTTCCATTGAGCAGCATTGTTCCATTTACCAGCAGTGTTCCATTAACCAGCATTGTTCCATTGATCAGCATTGTTCCAGCAGTGATCCATTAACCAGCATTGTCCTATTGACCAGCATTGTTCCCTTGACCAGCATTGTTCCATTGATCAGCATTGTTCCAGCAGTGTTCCATTTAACAGCATTGTTCCATTGACCAGCAGTGTTCCATTAACCAGCATTGTTCCATTGACCAGCATTGTTCCTTTTATCAGCATTGTTCCAGCAGTGTTCCATTGACCAGCAGTGTTCCATTGACCAGCATTGTTCCATTGATCAGCTTTGTTCCAGCAGTGTTCCATTAACCAGCATTGTCCAATTGACCAGCTGTGTTCCATTGAGCAGCATTGTTCCATTTACCAGCAGTGTTCCATTAACCAGCATTGTTCCATTGACCAGCATTGTTCCAGCAGTGTTCCATTAACCAGCATTGTCCTATTGACCAGCATTGTTCCCTTGACCAGCATTGTTCCATTGTCCAGCATTGTTCCAGCAGTGTTCCATTAACCAGCATTGTTCCATTGACCAGCATTGTTCTATTTATCAGCATTGTTCCAGCATTGTTCCATTGACCAGCAGTGTTCCATTAACCAGCATTGTTCTATTGATCAGCATTGTTCCAGCAGTGTTCCATTAACCAGCATTGTCCTATTGACCAGCAGTGTTCCATTTACCAGCATTGTTCCATTGACCAGCAGTGTTCCATTAACCAGCATTGTTCCAGCAGTGTTCCATTGACCAGCAGTGTTCCATTAACCAGCATTGTTCCATTGACCAGCATTGTTCTATTTATCAGCATTGTTCCAGCAGTGTTCCATTGACCAGCAGTGTTCCATTAACCAGCATTGTTCCATTGATCAGCATTGTTCCAGCAGTGTTCCATTGACCAGCAGTGTTCCATTGATCAGCAGTGTTCCATTAACCAGCATTGTCCTATTGACCAGCATTGTTCCCTTGACCAGCATTGTTCCATTTATCAGCATTTTCCAGCAGTGTTCCATTGACCAGCAGTGTTCCATTGACCAGCATTGTTCCAGCAGTGTCCCATTAACCAGCATTGTTCCATTGACCAGCATTGTTCTATTTATCAGCATTGTTCCAGCAGTGTTCCATTGACCAGCAGTGTTCCATTAACCAGCATTGTTCCATTGATCAGCATTGTTCCAGCAGTGTTCCATTGACCAGCAGTGTTCCATTAACCAGCATTGTCCTATTGACCAGCATTGTTCCCTTGACCAGCATTGTTCCATTGATCAGCATTGTTCCAGCAGTGTTGCATTGACCAGCATTGTTCCAGAAGTGTTCCATTAACCAGCATTGTTCCCTTGACCAGCATTGTTCCATTGATCAGCATTGTTCCAGCAGTGTTCCATTGACCAGCATTGTTCCAGCAGTGTTCCATTAACCAGCATTGTCCTATTGACCAGCATTGTTCCATTGACCAGCAGTGTTCATTTAACCAGCATTGTTCCATTGACCAGCAGTGTTCCATTAACCAGCATTGTCCTATTGACCAGCAGTGTTCCATTGAGCAGCATTGTTCCATTTACCAGCAGTGGTCCATTAACCAGCATTGTTCCATTGATCAGCATTGTTCCAGCAGTGATCCATTAACCAGCATTGTCCTATTGACCAGCATTGTTCCCTTGACCAGCATTGTTCCATTGATCAGCATTGTTCCAGCAGTGTTCCATTTAACAGCATTGTTCCATTGACCAGCAGTTTTCCATTAACCAGCATTGTTCCATTGACCAGCATTGTTCCTTTTATCAGCATTGTTCCAGCAGTGTTCCATTGACCAGCAGTGTTCCATTAACCAGCATTGTCCAATTGACCAGCTGTGTTCCATTGAGCAGCATTGTTCCATTTACCAGCAGTGTTCCATTAACCAGCATTGTTCCATTGACCAGCATTGTTCCAGCAGTGTTCCATTAACCAGCATTGTCCTATTGACCAGCATTGTTCCCTTGACCAGCATTGTTCCATTGATCAGCATTGTTCCAGCAGTGTTCCCTTGACCAGCAGTGTTCCATTGATCAGCAGTGTTCCATTAACCAGCATTGTCCTATTGACCAGCATTGTTCTATTTATCAGCATTGTTCCAGCAGTGTTCCATTGACCAGCAGTGTTCCATTAACCAGCATTGTTCCATTGATCAGCATTGTTCCAGCAGTGTTCCATTAACCAGCATTGTCCAATTGACCAGCTGTGTTCCATTGAGCAGCATTGTTCCATTTACCAGCAGTGTTCCATTAACCAGCATTGTTCCATTGACCAGCATTGTTCCAGCAGTGTTCCATTAACCAGCATTGTCCTATTGACCAGCATTGTTCCCTTGACCAGCATTGTTCCATTGATCAGCATTGTTCCAGCAGTGTTCCCTTGACCAGCAGTGTTCCATTGATCAGCAGTGTTCCATTAACCAGCATTGTCCTATTGACCAGCATTGTTCTATTTATCAGCATTGTTCCAGCAGTGTTCCATTGACCAGCAGTGTTCCATTAACCAGCATTGTTCCATTGATCAGCATTGTTCCAGCAGTGTTCCATTGACCAGCAGTGTTCCATTAACCAGCATTGTCCTATTGACCAGCATTGTTCCCTTGACCAGCATTGTTCCATTGATCAGCATTGTTCCAGCAGTGTTGCATTGACCAGCATTGTTCCAGAAGTGTTCCATTAACCAGCATTGTTCCCTTGACCAGCATTGTTCCATTGATCAGCATTGTTCCAGCAGTGTTCCATTGACCAGCATTGTTCCAGCAGTGTTCCATTAACCAGCATTGTCCTATTGACCAGCATTGTTCCATTGACCAGCAGTGTTCCTTTAACCAGCATTGTTCCATTGACCAGCAGTGTTCCATTAACCAGCATTGTCCTATTGACCAGCAGTGTTCCATTGAGCAGCATTGTTCCATTTACCAGCAGTGTTCCATTAACCAGCATTGTTCCATTGATCAGCATTGTTCCAGCAGTGATCCATTAACCAGCATTGTCCTATTGACCAGCATTGTTCCCTTGACCAGCATTGTTCCATTGATCAGCATTGTTCCAGCAGTGTTCCATTTAACAGCATTGTTCCATTGACCAGCAGTGTTCCATTAACCAGCATTGTTCCATTGACCAGCATTGTTCCTTTTATCAGCATTGTTCCAGCAGTGTTCCATTGACCAGCAGTGTTCCATTGACCAGCATTGTTCCATTGATCAGCATTGTTCCAGCAGTGTTCCATTAACCAGCATTGTCCAATTGACCAGCTGTGTTCCATTGAGCAGCATTGTTCCATTTACCAGCAGTGTTCCATTAACCAGCATTGTTCCATTGACCAGCATTGTTCCAGCAGTGTTCCATTAACCAGCATTGTCCTATTGACCAGCATTGTTCCCTTGACCAGCATTGTTCCATTGTCCAGCATTGTTCCAGCAGTGTTCCATTAACCAGCATTGTTCCATTGACCAGCATTGTTCTATTTATCAGCATTGTTCCAGCATTGTTCCATTGACCAGCAGTGTTCCATTAACCAGCATTGTTCTATTGATCAGCATTGTTCCAGCAGTGTTCCATTAACCAGCATTGTCCTATTGACCAGCAGTGTTCCATTTACCAGCATTGTTCCATTGACCAGCAGTGTTCCATATACCAGCATTGTTCTATTGATCAGCATTGTTCCAGCAGTGTTCCATTAACCAGCATTGTCCTATTAACCAGCATTGTTCCATTAACCAGCATTGTCCTATTGACCAGCAGTGTTCCATTTACCAGCATTGTTCCATTTACCAGCAGTGTTCCATTAACCAGCATTGTTCCATTGACCAGCATTGTTCCAGCAGTGTTCCATTAACCAGCATTGTCCTATTGACCAGCATTGTTCCCTTGACCAGCATTGTTCCATTGATCAGCATTGTTCCAGCAGTGTTCCCTTGACCAGCAGTGTTCCATTGATCAGCAGTGTTCCATTAACCAGCATTGTCCTATTGACCAGCATTGTTCTATTTATCAGCATTGTTCCAGCAGTGTTCCATTGACCAGCAGTGTTCCATTAACCAGCATTGTTCCATTGATCAGCATTGTTCCAGCAGTGTTCCATTGACCAGCAGTGTTCCATTAACCAGCATTGTCCTATTGACCAGCATTGTTCCCTTGACCAGCATTGTTCCATTGATCAGCATTGTTCCAGCAGTGTTGCATTGACCAGCATTGTTCCAGAAGTGTTCCATTAACCAGCATTGTTCCCTTGACCAGCATTGTTCCATTGATCAGCATTGTTCCAGCAGTGTTCCATTGACCAGCATTGTTCCAGCAGTGTTCCATTAACCAGCATTGTCCTATTGACCAGCATTGTTCCATTGACCAGCAGTGTTCCTTTAACCAGCATTGTTCCATTGACCAGCAGTGTTCCATTAACCAGCATTGTCCTATTGACCAGCAGTGTTCCATTGAGCAGCATTGTTCCATTTACCAGCAGTGTTCCATTAACCAGCATTGTTCCATTGATCAGCATTGTTCCAGCAGTGATCCATTAACCAGCATTGTCCTATTGACCAGCATTGTTCCCTTGACCAGCATTGTTCCATTGATCAGCATTGTTCCAGCAGTGTTCCATTTAACAGCATTGTTCCATTGACCAGCAGTGTTCCATTAACCAGCATTGTTCCATTGACCAGCATTGTTCCTTTTATCAGCATTGTTCCAGCAGTGTTCCATTGACCAGCAGTGTTCCATTGACCAGCATTGTTCCATTGATCAGCATTGTTCCAGCAGTGTTCCATTAACCAGCATTGTCCAATTGACCAGCTGTGTTCCATTGAGCAGCATTGTTCCATTTACCAGCAGTGTTCCATTAACCAGCATTGTTCCATTGACCAGCATTGTTCCAGCAGTGTTCCATTAACCAGCATTGTCCTATTGACCAGCATTGTTCCCTTGACCAGCATTGTTCCATTGTCCAGCATTGTTCCAGCAGTGTTCCATTAACCAGCATTGTTCCATTGACCAGCATTGTTCTATTTATCAGCATTGTTCCAGCATTGTTCCATTGACCAGCAGTGTTCCATTAACCAGCATTGTTCTATTGATCAGCATTGTTCCAGCAGTGTTCCATTAACCAGCATTGTCCTATTGACCAGCAGTGTTCCATTTACCAGCATTGTTCCATTGACCAGCAGTGTTCCATTAACCAGCATTGTTCCAGCAGTGTTCCATTGACCAGCAGTGTTCCATTAACCAGCATTGTTCCATTGACCAGCATTGTTCTATTTATCAGCATTGTTCCAGCAGTGTTCCATTGACCAGCAGTGTTCCATTAACCAGCATTGTTCCATTGATCAGCATTGTTCCAGCAGTGTTCCATTGACCAGCAGTGTTCCATTGATCAGCAGTGTTCCATTAACCAGCATTGTCCTATTGACCAGCATTGTTCCCTTGACCAGCATTGTTCCATTTATCAGCATTTTCCAGCAGTGTTCCATTGACCAGCAGTGTTCCATTGACCAGCATTGTTCCATTGATCAGCATTGTTCCAGCAGTGTTCCATTGACCAGTAGTGTTCCATTGATCAGCAGTGTTCCATTAACCAGCATTGTCCTATTGACCAGCATTGTTCCCTTGACCAGCATTGTTCCATTGATCAGCTGTGTTCCATTGGGCACCATTGTTCCATTGACCAGCAGTGTTCCATTTACCAGCATTGTTCCATTGATCAGCATTGTTCCAGCAGTGTTCCATTGACCAGCAGTGTTCCATTAACCAGCATTGTCCTATTGACCAGCATTGTTCCCTTTACCAGCATTGTTCCAGCAGTGTTCCATTGACCAGCAGTGTTCCATTAACCAGCATTGTTCCATTGATCAGCATTGTTCCAGCAGTGTTCCATTGACCAGCAGTGTTCCATTAACCAGCATTGTCCTATTGACCAGCATTGTTCCAGCAGTGTTCCATTGACCAGCAGTGTTCCATTGATCAGCAGTGTTCCATTAACCAGCATTGTCCTATTGACCAGCATTGTTCCCTTGACCAGCATTGTTCCATTGATCAGCATTGTTTCAGCAGTGTTCCATTTAACAGCATTGTTCCATTGACCAGCAGTGTTCCATTAACCAGCATTGTTCCATTGACCAGCATTGTTCTATTTATCAGCATTGTTCCAGCAGTGTTCCATTGACCAGCAGTGTTCCATTAACCAGCATTGTTCCATTGATCAGCATTGTTCCAGCAGTGTTCCATTGACCAGCAGTGTTCCATTGATCAGCAGTGTTCCATTAACCAGCATTGTCCTATTGACCAGCATTGTTCCCTTGACCAGCATTGTTCCAGCAGTGTTCCATTAACCAGCATTGTCCAATTGACCAGCTGTGTTCCATTGGGCACCATTGTTCCATTGACCAGCAGTGTTCCATTTACCAGCATTGTTCCATTGACCAGCATTGTTCCATTAACCAGCATTGTTCCATTGACCAGCATTGTTCCATTTATCAGCATTCTTCCAGCAGTAATCCATTGACCAGCAGTGTTCCATTGATCAGCAGTGTTCCATTAACCAGCATTGTCCTATTGACCAGCATTGTTCCCTTGACCAGCATTGTTCCATTGATCAGCATTGTTCCAGCAGTGTTCCATTGACCAGCATTGTTCCAGCAGTGTTCCATTAACCAGCATTGTCCTATTGACCAGCAGTGTTCCATTGAGCAGCATTGTTCCATTTACCAGCAGTGTTTCATTGACCAGCATTGTTCCAGCAGTGTTCCATTGACCAGCAGTGTTCCATTAACCAGCATTGTTCCATTAACCAGCATTGTTCAATTCATCAGCATTGTTCCAGCAGTGTTCCATTGACCAGCAGTGTTCCATTTACCAGCATTGTTCCATTGACCAGCAGTGTTCCATATACCAGCATTGTTCTATTGATCAGCATTGTTCCAGCAGTGTTCCATTAACCAGCATTGTCCTATTGACCAGCAGTGTTCCATTTACCAGCATTGTTCCATTGACCAGCAGTGTTCCATTAACCAGCATTGTTCCAGCAGTGTTCCATTGACCAGCAGTGTTCCATTAACCAGCATTGTTCAATTCATCAGCATTGTTCCAGCAGTGTTCCATTGACTAGCAGTGTTCCATTAACCAGCATTGTCCTATTGACCAGCAGTGTTCTATTGAGCAGCATTGTTCCATTTATCAGCATTGTTCCAGCAGTAATCCATTGACCAGCAGTGTTCCATTAACCAGCATTGTTCCATTAACCAGCATTGTTCCATTGATCAGCATTGTTCCAGCAGTGTTCCCTTGACCAGCAGTGTTCCATTGATCAGCAGTGTTCCATTAACCAGCATTGTCCTATTGACCAGCATTGTTCCCTTGACCAGCATTGTTCCATTGATCAGCATTGTTCCAGCAGTGTTCCCTTGACCAGCATTGTTCCAGCAGTGTTCCATTAACCAGCATTGTCCTATTGACCAGCAGTGTTCCATTGAGCAGCATTGTTCCATTTACCAGCAGTGTTCCATTAACCAGCATTGTTCCATTGACCAGCATTGTTCCAGCAGTGTTCCATTAACCAGCATTGTCCTATTGACCAGCATTGTTCCCTTGACCAGCATTGTTCCATTGATCAGCATTGTTCCAGCAGTGTTCCATTGACCAGCATTGTTCCAGCAGTGTTCCATTAACCAGCATTGTTCCATTGACCAGCATTGTTCTATTTATCAGCATTGTTCCAGCAGTGTTCCATTGACCAGCAGTGTTCCATTAACCAGCATTGTTCCATTGATCAGCATTGTTCCAGCAGTGTTCCATTGACCAGCAGTGTTCCATTAACCAGCATTGTCCTATTGACCAGCATTGTTCCCTTGACCAGCATTGTTCCATTGATCAGCTTTGTTCCAGTAGTGTTGCATTGACCAGCATTGTTCCAGAAGTGTTCCATTAACCAGCATTGTTCCCTTGACCAGCATTGTTCCATTGATCAGCATTGTTCCAGCAGTGTTCCATTGACCAGCATTGTTCCAGCAGTGTTCCATTAACCAGCATTGTCCTATTGACCAGCATTGTTCCATTGACCAGCAGTGTTCCTTTAACCAGCATTGTTCCATTGACCAGCAGTGTTCCATTAACCAGCATTGTCCTATTGACCAGCAGTGTTCCATTGAGCAGCATTGTTCCATTTACCAGCAGTGTTCCATTAACCAGCATTGTTCCATTGATCAGCATTGTTCCAGCAGTGATCCATTAACCAGCATTGTCCTATTGACCAGCATTGTTCCCTTGACCAGCATTGTTCCATTGATCAGCATTGTTCCAGCAGTGTTCCATTAACCAGCATTGTCCTATTGACCAGCAGTGTTCCATTGAGCAGCATTGTTCCATTTACCAGCAGTGTTCCATTAACCAGCATTGTTCCATTGACCAGCATTGTTCCAGCAGTGTTCCATTAACCAGCATTGTCCTATTGACCAGCATTGTTCCCTTGACCAGCATTGTTCCATTGATCAGCATTGTTCCAGCAGTGTTCCATTGACCAGCATTGTTCCAGCAGTGTTCCATTAACCAGCATTGTTCCATTGACCAGCATTGTTCTATTTATCAGCATTGTTCCAGCAGTGTTCCATTGACCAGCAGTGTTCCATTAACCAGCATTGTTCCATTGATCAGCATTGTTCCAGCAGTGTTCCATTGACCAGCAGTGTTCCATTAACCAGCATTGTCCTATTGACCAGCATTGTTCCCTTGACCAGCATTGTTCCATTGATCAGCTTTGTTCCAGTAGTGTTGCATTGACCAGCATTGTTCCAGAAGTGTTCCATTAACCAGCATTGTTCCCTTGACCAGCATTGTTCCATTGATCAGCATTGTTCCAGCAGTGTTCCATTGACCAGCATTGTTCCAGCAGTGTTCCATTAACCAGCATTGTCCTATTGACCAGCATTGTTCCATTGACCAGCAGTGTTCCTTTAACCAGCATTGTTCCATTGACCAGCAGTGTTCCATTAACCAGCATTGTCCTATTGACCAGCAGTGTTCCATTGAGCAGCATTGTTCCATTTACCAGCAGTGTTCCATTAACCAGCATTGTTCCATTGATCAGCATTGTTCCAGCAGTGATCCATTAACCAGCATTGTCCTATTGACCAGCATTGTTCCCTTGACCAGCATTGTTCCATTGATCAGCATTGTTCCAGCAGTGTTCCATTTAACAGCATTGTTCCATTGACCAGCAGTGTTCCATTGACCAGCAGTGTTCCATTGACCAGCATTGTTCCATTGATCAGCATTGTTCCAGCAGTGTTCCATTAACCAGCATTGTCCAATTGACCAGCTGTGTTCCATTGAGCAGCATTGTTCCATTTACCAGCAGTGTTCCATTAACCAGCATTGTTCCATTGACCAGCATTGTTCCAGCAGTGTTCCATTAACCAGCATTGTCCTATTGACCAGCATTGTTCCCTTGACCAGCATTGTTCCATTGATCAGCATTGTTCCAGCAGTGTTCCATTTAACAGCATTGTTCCATTGACCAGCAGTGTTCCATTGACCAGCATTGTTCTATTTATCAGCATTGTTCCAGCATTGTTCCATTGACCAGCAGTGTTCCATTAACCAGCATTGTTCTATTGATCAGCATTGTTCCAGCAGTGTTCCATTAACCAGCATTGTCCTATTGACCAGCAGTGTTCCATTTACCAGCATTGTTCCATTGACCAGCAGTGTTCCATTAACCAGCATTGTTCCAGCAGTGTTCCATTGACCAGCATTGTTCTATTTATCAGCATTGTTCCAGCAGTGTTCCATTGACCAGCAGTGTTCCATTAACCAGCATTGTTCCATTGATCAGCATTGTTTCAGCAGTGTTCCATTGACCAGCAGTGTTCCATTGATCAGCAGTGTTCCATTAACCAGCATTGTCCTATTGACCAGCATTGTTCCCTTGACCAGCATTGTTCCAGCAGTGTTCCATTAACCAGCATTGTCCAATTGACCAGCTGTGTTCCATTGGGCACCATTGTTCCATTGACCAGCAGTGTTCCATTTACCAGCATTGTTCCATTGACCAGCATTGTTCCATTAACCAGCATTGTTCCATTGACCAGCATTGTTCCATTTATCAGCATTCTTCCAGCAGTAATCCATTGACCAGCAGTGTTCCATTAACCAGCATTGTTCCATTAACCAGCATTGTTCCATTGATCAGCATTGTTCCAGCAGTGTTCCATTGACCAGCAGTGTTCCATTGATCAGCAGTGTTCCATTAACCAGCATTGTCCTATTGACCAGCATTGTTCCCTTGACCAGCATTGTTCCATTGATCAGCATTGTTCCAGCAGTGTTCCATTGACCAGCATTGTTCCAGCAGTGTTCCATTAACCAGCATTGTCCTATTGACCAGCAGTGTTCCATTGAGCAGCATTGTTCCATTTACCAGCAGTGTTTCATTGACCAGCATTGTTCCAGCAGTGTTCCATTGACCAGCAGTGTTCCATTAACCAGCATTGTTCCATTAACCAGCATTGTTCAATTCATCAGCATTGTTCCAGCAGTGTTCCATTGACCAGCAGTGTTCCATTTACCAGCATTGTTCCATTGACCAGCAGTGTTCCATATACCAGCATTGTTCTATTGATCAGCATTGTTCCAGCAGTGTTCCATTAACCAGCATTGTCCTATTGACCAGCAGTGTTCCATTTACCAGCATTGTTCCATTGACCAGCAGTGTTCCATTAACCAGCATTGTTCCATTGTCCAGCATTGTTCCAGCAGTGTTCCATTGACCAGCAGTGTTCCATTAACCAGCATTGTTCAATTCATCAGCATTGTTCCAGCAGTGTTCCATTGACTAGCAGTGTTCCATTAACCAGCATTGTCCTATTGACCAGCAGTGTTCTATTGAGCAGCATTGTTCCATTTATCAGCATTGTTCCAGCAGTAATCCATTGACCAGCAGTGTTCCATTAACCAGCATTGTTCCATTAACCAGCATTGTTCCATTGATCAGCATTGTTCCAGCAGTGTTCCCTTGACCAGCAGTGTTCCATTGATCAGCAGTGTTCCATTAACCAGCATTGTCCTATTGACCAGCATTGTTCCCTTGACCAGCATTGTTCCATTGATCAGCATTGTTCCAGCAGTGTTCCATTGACCAGCATTGTTCCAGCAGTGTTCCATTAACTAGCATTGTCCTATTGACCAGCAGTGTTCCATTGAGCAGCATTGTTCCATTTACCAGCAGTGTTCCATTAACCAGCATTGTTCCATTGACCAGCATTGTTCCAGCAGTGTTCCATTAACCAGCATTGTCCTATTGACCAGCATTGTTCCCTTGACCAGCATTGTTCCATTGATCAGCATTGTTCCAGCAGTGTTCCATTGACCAGCATTGTTCCAGCAGTGTCCCATTAACCAGCATTGTTCCATTGACCAGCATTGTTCTATTTATCAGCATTGTTCCAGCAGTGTTCCATTGACCAGCAGTGTTCCATTAACCAGCATTGTTCCATTGATCAGCATTGTTCCAGCAGTGTTCCATTGACCAGCAGTGTTCCATTAACCAGCATTGTCCTATTGACCAGCATTGTTCCCTTGACCAGCATTGTTCCATTGATCAGCATTGTTCCAGCAGTGTTGCATTGACCAGCATTGTTCCAGAAGTGTTCCATTAACCAGCATTGTTCCCTTGACCAGCATTGTTCCATTGATCAGCATTGTTCCAGCAGTGTTCCATTGACCAGCATTGTTCCAGCAGTGTTCCATTAACCAGCATTGTCCTATTGACCAGCATTGTTCCATTGACCAGCAGTGTTCATTTAACCAGCATTGTTCCATTGACCAGCAGTGTTCCATTAACCAGCATTGTCCTATTGACCAGCAGTGTTCCATTGAGCAGCATTGTTCCATTTACCAGCAGTGTTCCATTAACCAGCATTGTTCCATTGATCAGCATTGTTCCAGCAGTGATCCATTAACCAGCATTGTCCTATTGACCAGCATTGTTCCCTTGACCAGCATTGTTCCATTGATCAGCATTGTTCCAGCAGTGTTCCATTTAACAGCATTGTTCCATTGACCAGCAGTTTTCCATTAACCAGCATTGTTCCATTGACCAGCATTGTTCCTTTTATCAGCATTGTTCCAGCAGTGTTCCATTGACCAGCAGTGTTCCATTAACCAGCATTGTTCCATTGATCAGCATTGTTCCAGCAGTGTTCCATTAACCAGCATTGTCCAATTGACCAGCTGTGTTCCATTGAGCAGCATTGTTCCATTTACCAGCAGTGTTCCATTAACCAGCATTGTTCCATTGACCAGCATTGTTCCAGCAGTGTTCCATTAAACAGCATTGTCCTATTGACCAGCATTGTTCCCTTGACCAGCATTGTTCCATTGATCAGCATTGTTCCAGCAGTGTTCCCTTGACCAGCAGTGTTCCATTGATCAGCAGTGTTCCATTAACCAGCATTGTCCTATTGACCAGCATTGTTCTATTTATCAGCATTGTTCCAGCAGTGTTCCATTGACCAGCAGTGTTCCATTAACCAGCATTGTTCCATTGATCAGCATTGTTCCAGCAGTGTTCCATTGACCAGCAGTGTTCCATTAACCAGCATTGTCCTATTGACCAGCATTGTTCCCTTGACCAGCATTGTTCCATTGATCAGCATTGTTCCAGCAGTGTTGCATTGACCAGCATTGTTCCAGAAGTGTTCCATTAACCAGCATTGTTCCCTTGACCAGCATTGTTCCATTGATCAGCATTGTTCCAGCAGTGTTCCATTGACCAGCATTGTTCCAGCAGTGTTCCATTAACCAGCATTGTCCTATTGACCAGCATTGTTCCATTGACCAGCAGTGTTCCTTTAACCAGCATTGTTCCATTGACCAGCAGTGTTCCATTAACCAGCATTGTCCTATTGACCAGCAGTGTTCCATTGAGCAGCATTGTTCCATTTACCAGCAGTGTTCCATTAACCAGCATTGTTCCATTGATCAGCATTGTTCCAGCAGTGATCCATTAACCAGCATTGTCCTATTGACCAGCATTGTTCCCTTGACCAGCATTGTTCCATTGATCAGCATTTTTCCAGCAGTGTTCCATTTAACAGCATTGTTCCATTGACCAGCAGTGTTCCATTAACCAGCATTGTTCCATTGACCAGCATTGTTCCTTTTATCAGCATTGTTCCAGCAGTGTTCCATTGACCAGCAGTGTTCCATTGACCAGCATTGTTCCATTGATCAGCATTGTTCCAGCAGTGTTCCATTAACCAGCATTGTCCAATTGACCAGCTGTTTTCCATTGAGCAGCATTGTTCCATTTACCAGCAGTGTTCCATTAACCAGCATTGTTCCATTGACCAGCATTGTTCCAGCAGTGTTCCATTAACCAGCATTGTCCTATTGACCAGCATTGTTCCCTTGACCAGCATTGTTCCATTGATCAGCATTGTTCCAGCAGTGTTCCATTTAACAGCATTGTTCCATTGACCAGCAGTGTTCCATTAACCAGCATTGTTCCATTGACCAGCATTGTTCTATTTATCAGCATTGTTCCAGCATTGTTCCATTGACCAGCAGTGTTCCATTAACCAGCATTGTTCTATTGATCAGCATTGTTCCAGCAGTGTTCCATTAACCAGCATTGTCCTATTGACCAGCAGTGTTCCATTTACCAGCATTGTTCCATTGACCAGCAGTGTTCCATTAACCAGCATTGTTCCAGCATTGTTCCATTGACCAGCAGTGTTCCATTAACCAGCATTGTTCAATTCATCAGCATTGTTCCAGCAGTGTTCCATTGGCCAGCAGTGTTCCATTAACCAGCATTGTCCTTATTGACCAGCAGTGTTCAATTGACCAGCATTGTTCCATTGCTCAGCAGTGTTCCATTAACCAGCATTGTTCCATTGACTAGCAGTGTTCCATTAACCAGCATTGTCCTATTGACCAGCAGTGTTCTATTGAGCAGCATTGTTCCATTTATCAGCATTGTTCCAGCAGTAATCCATTGACCAGCAGTGTTCCATTAACCAGCATTGTTCCATTAACCAGCATTGTTCCATTGATCAGCATTGTTCCAGCAGTGTTCCCTTGACCAGCAGTGTTCCATTGATCAGCAGTGTTCCATTAACCAGCATTGTCCTATTGACCAGCATTGTTCCCTTGACCAGCATTGTTCCATTGATCAGCATTGTTCCAGCAGTGTTCCATTGACCAGCATTGTTCCAGCAGTGTTCCATTAACCAGCATTGTCCTATTGACCAGCAGTGTTTCATTGAGCAGCATTGTTCCATTTACCAGCAGTGTTTCATTGACCAGCATTGTTCCAGCAGTGTTCCATTGACCAGCAGTGTTCCATTAACCAGCATTGTTCCAATAACCAGCATTGTTCAATTCATCAGCATTGTTCCAGCAGTGTTCCATTGACCAGCAGTGTTCCATTTACCAGCATTGTTCCATTGACCAGCAGTGTTCCATTAACCAGCATTGTTCTATTTATCAGCATTGTTCCAGCATTGTTCCATTGACCAGCAGTGTTCCATTAACCAGCATTGTTCTATTGATCAGCATTGTTCCAGCAGTGTTCCATTAACCAGCATTGTCCTATTGACCAGCAGTGTTCCATTTACCAGCATTGTTCCATTGACCAGCAGTGTTCCATTAACCAGCATTGTTCCATTTACCAGCATTGTTCCATTGACCAGCAGTGTTCCATTAACCAGCATTGTTCCATTGTCCAGCATTGTTCCAGCAGTGTTCCATTGACCAGCAGTGTTCCATTAACCAGCATTGTTCAATTCATCAGCATTGTTCTATTGATCAGCATTGTTCCAGCAGTGTTCCATTAACCAGCATTGTCCTATTGACCAGCAGTGTTCCATTGACCAGCATTGTTCCATTGCTCAGCAGTGTTCCATTAACCAGCATTGTTCCATTGACTAGCAGTGTTCCTTTAACCAGCATTGTCCTATTGACCAGCAGTGTTCTATTGAGCAGCATTGTTCCATTTATCAGCATTGTTCCAGCAGTGTTCCATTGACCAGCAGTGTTCCATTAACCAGCATTGTTCCATTAACCAGCATTGTTCAATTCATCAGCATTGTTCCAGCAGTGTTCCATTGACCAGCAGTGTTCCATTTACCAGCATTGTTCCATTGACCAGCAGTGTTCCATTAACCAGCATTGTTCTATTGATCAGCATTGTTCCAGCAGTGTTCCATTAACCAGCATTGTCCTATTGACCAGCAGTGTTCCATTTACCAGCATTGTTCCATTGACCAGCAGTGTTCCATTAACCAGCATTGTCCTATTGACCAGCAGTGTTCCATTGAGCAGCATTGTTCCATTTACCAGCAGTGTTCCATTAACCAGCATTGTTCCATTGATCAGCATTGTTCCAGCAGTGATCCATTAACCAGCATTGTCCTATTGACCAGCATTGTTCCCTTGACCAGCATTGTTCCATTGATCAGCATTGTTCCAGCAGTGTTCCATTTAACAGCATTGTTCCATTGACCAGCAGTGTTCCATTAACCAGCATTGTTCCATTGACCAGCATTGTTCCTTTTATCAGCATTGTTCCAGCAGTGTTCCATTGACCAGCAGTGTTCCATTGACCAGCATTGTTCCATTGATCAGCATTGTTCCAGCAGTGTTCCATTAACCAGCATTGTCCAATTGACCAGCTGTTTTCCATTGAGCAGCATTGTTCCATTTACCAGCAGTGTTCCATTAACCAGCATTGTTCCATTGACCAGCATTGTTCCAGCAGTGTTCCATTAACCAGCATTGTCCTATTGACCAGCATTGTTCCCTTGACCAGCATTGTTCCATTGATCAGCATTGTTCCAGCAGTGTTCCATTTAACAGCATTGTTCCATTGACCAGCAGTGTTCCATTAACCAGCATTGTTCCATTGACCAGCATTGTTCTATTTATCAGCATTGTTCCAGCATTGTTCCATTGACCAGCAGTGTTCCATTAACCAGCATTGTTCTATTGATCAGCATTGTTCCAGCAGTGTTCCATTAACCAGCATTGTCCTATTGACCAGCAGTGTTCCATTTACCAGCATTGTTCCATTGACCAGCAGTGTTCCATTAACCAGCATTGTTCCAGCAGTGTTCCATTGACCAGCAGTGTTCCATTAACCAGCATTGTTCAATTCATCAGCATTGTTCCAGCAGTGTTCCATTGGCCAGCAGTGTTCCATTAACCAGCATTGTCCTTATTGACCAGCAGTGTTCAATTGACCAGCATTGTTCCATTGCTCAGCAGTGTTCCATTAACCAGCATTGTTCCATTGACTAGCAGTGTTCCATTAACCAGCATTGTCCTATTGACCAGCAGTGTTCTATTGAGCAGCATTGTTCCATTTATCAGCATTGTTCCAGCAGTAATCCATTGACCAGCAGTGTTCCATTGACCAGCATTGTTCCATTAACCAGCATTGTTCCATTGATCAGCATTGTTCCAGCAGTGTTCCCTTGACCAGCAGTGTTCCATTGATCAGCAGTGTTCCATTAACCAGCATTGTCCTATTGACCAGCATTGTTCCCTTGACCAGCATTGTTCCATTGATCAGCATTGTTCCAGCAGTGTTCCATTGACCAGCATTGTTCCAGCAGTGTTCCATTAACCAGCATTGTCCTATTGACCAGCAGTGTTTCATTGAGCAGCATTGTTCCATTTACCAGCAGTGTTTCATTGACCAGCATTGTTCCAGCAGTGTTCCATTGACCAGCAGTGTTCCATTAACCAGCATTGTTCCAATAACCAGCATTGTTCAATTCATCAGCATTGTTCCAGCAGTGTTCCATTGACCAGCAGTGTTCCATTTACCAGCATTGTTCCATTGACCAGCAGTGTTCCATTAACCAGCATTGTTCTATTGATCAGCATTGTTCCAGCAGTGTTCCATTAACCAGCATTGTCCTATTGACCAGCAGTGTTCCATTTACCAGCATTGTTCCATTGACCAGCAGTGTTCCATTAACCAGCATTGTTCCATTGTCCAGCATTGTTCCAGCAGTGTTCCATTGACCAGCAGTGTTCCATTAACCAGCATTGTTCAATTCATCAGCATTGTTCTATTGATCAGCATTGTTCCAGCAGTGTTCCATTAACCAGCATTGTCCTATTGACCAGCAGTGTTCCATTGACCAGCATTGTTCCATTGCTCAGCAGTGTTCCATTAACCAGCATTGTTCCATTGACTAGCAGTGTTCCTTTAACCAGCATTGTCCTATTGACCAGCAGTGTTCTATTGAGCAGCATTGTTCCATTTATCAGCATTGTTCCAGCAGTGTTCCATTGACCAGCAGTGTTCCATTAACCAGCATTGTTCCATTAACCAGCATTGTTCAATTCATCAGCATTGTTCCAGCAGTGTTCCATTGACCAGCAGTGTTCCATTTACCAGCATTGTTCCATTGACCAGCAGTGTTCCATTAACCAGCATTGTTCTATTGATCAGCATTGTTCCAGCAGTGTTCCATTAACCAGCATTGTCCTATTGACCAGCAGTGTTCCATTTACCAGCATTGTTCCATTGACCAGCAGTGTTCCATTAACCAGCATTGTTCCATTGTCCAGCATTGTTCCAGCAGTGTTCCATTGACCAGCAGTGTTCCATTAACCAGCATTGTTCCATTAACCAGCATTGTTCTATTTATCAGCATTGTTCCAGCAGTGTTCCATTGACCAGCAGTGTTCCATTAACCAGCATTGTTCCATTGATCAGCATTGTTCCAGCAGTGTTCCATTGACCAGCAGTGTTCCATTAACCAGCATTGTCCTATTGACCAGCATTGTTCCCTTGACCAGCATTGTTCCATTGATCAGCATTGTTCCAGCAGTGTTGCATTGACCAGCATTGTTCCAGAAGTGTTCCATTAACCAGCATTGTTCCCTTGACCAGCATTGTTCCATTGATCAGCATTGTTCCAGCAGTGTTCCATTGACCAGCAGTGTTCCATTAACCAGCATTGTCTTATTGACCAGCATTGTTCCCTTGACCAGCATTGTTCCAGCAGTGTTCCATTAACCAGCATTGTCCAATTGACCAGCTGTGTTCCATTGGGCACCATTGTTCCATTGACCAGCAGTGTTCCATTTACCAGCATTGTTCCATTGACCAGCATTGTTCCATTAACCAGCATTGTTCCATTAACCAGCATTGTTCAATTCATCAGCATTGTTCCAGCAGTGTTCCATTGACCAGCAGTGTTCCATTTACCAGCATTGTTCCATTGACCAGCAGTGTTCCATATACCAGCATTGTTCTATTGATCAGCATTGTTCCAGCAGTGTTCCATTAACCAGCATTGTCCTATTGACCAGCAGTGTTCCATTTACCAGCATTGTTCCATTGACCAGCAGTGTTCCATTAACCAGCATTGTTCCATTAACCAGCATTGTTCAATTCATCAGCATTGTTCCAGCAGTGTTCCATTGACCAGCAGTGTTCCATTTACCAGCATTGTTCCATTGACCAGCAGTGTTCCATATACCAGCATTGTTCTATTGATCAGCATTGTTCCAGCAGTGTTCCATTAACCAGCATTGTCCTATTGACCAGCAGTGTTCCATTTACCAGCATTGTTCCATTGACCAGCAGTGTTCCATTAACCAGCATTGTTCCATTGTCCAGCATTGTTCCAGCAGTGTTCCTTTGACCAGCAGTGTTCCATTAACCAGCATTGTTCAATTCATCAGCATTGTTCCAGCAGTGTTCCATTGACTAGCAGTGTTCCATTAACCAGCATTGTCCTATTGACCAGCAGTGTTCTATTGAGCAGCATTGTTCCATTTATCAGCATTGTTCCAGCAGTAATCCATTGACCAGCAGTGTTCCATTGATCAGCAGTGTTCCATTAACCAGCATTGTTCCATTGATCAGCATTGTTCCAGCAGTGTTCCATTGACCAGCAGTGTTCCATTAACCAGCATTGTCCTATTGACCAGCATTGTTCCAGCAGTGTTCCATTGACCAGCAGTGTTCCATTGATCAGCAGTGTTCCATTAACCAGCATTGTCCTATTGACCAGCATTGTTCCCTTGACCAGCATTGTTCCATTGATCAGCATTGTTTCAGCAGTGTTCCATTTAACAGCATTGTTCCATTGACCAGCAGTGTTCCATTAACCAGCATTGTTCCATTGACCAGCATTGTTCTATTTATCAGCATTGTTCCAGCAGTGTTCCATTGACCAGCAGTGTTCCATTAACCAGCATTGTTCCATTGATCAGCATTGTTCCAGCAGTGTTCCATTGACCAGCAGTGTTCCATTGATCAGCAGTGTTCCATTAACCAGCATTGTCCTATTGACCAGCATTGTTCCCTTGACCAGCATTGTTCCAGCAGTGTTCCATTAACCAGCATTGTCCAATTGACCAGCTGTGTTCCATTGGGCACCATTGTTCCATTGACCAGCAGTGTTCCATTTACCAGCATTGTTCCATTGACCAGCATTGTTCCATTAACCAGCATTGTTCCATTGACCAGCATTGTTCCATTTATCAGCATTCTTCCAGCAGTAATCCATTGACCAGCAGTGTTCCATTGATCAGCAGTGTTCCATTAACCAGCATTGTCCTATTGACCAGCATTGTTCCCTTGACCAGCATTGTTCCATTGATCAGCATTGTTCCAGCAGTGTTCCATTGACCAGCATTGTTCCAGCAGTGTTCCATTAACCAGCATTGTCCTATTGACCAGCAGTGTTCCATTGAGCAGCATTGTTCCATTTACCAGCAGTGTTTCATTGACCAGCATTGTTCCAGCAGTGTTCCATTGACCAGCAGTGTTCCATTAACCAGCATTGTTCAATTCATCAGCATTGTTCCAGCAGTGTTCCATTGACCAGCAGTGTTCCATTTACCAGCATTGTTCCATTGACCAGCAGTGTTCCATATACCAGCATTGTTCTATTGATCAGCATTGTTCCAGCAGTGTTCCATTAACCAGCATTGTCCTATTGACCAGCAGTGTTCCATTTACCAGCATTGTTCCATTGACCAGCAGTGTTCCATTAACCAGCATTGTTCCAGCAGTGTTCCATTGACCAGCAGTGTTCCATTAACCAGCATTGTTCAATTCATCAGCATTGTTCCAGCAGTGTTCCATTGACTAGCAGTGTTCCATTAACCAGCATTGTCCTATTGACCAGCAGTGTTCTATTGAGCAGCATTGTTCCATTTATCAGCATTGTTCCAGCAGTAATCCATTGACCAGCAGTGTTCCATTAACCAGCATTGTTCCATTAACCAGCATTGTTCCATTGATCAGCATTGTTCCAGCAGTGTTCCCTTGACCAGCAGTGTTCCATTGATCAGCAGTGTTCCATTAACCAGCATTGTCCTATTGACCAGCATTGTTCCCTTGACCAGCATTGTTCCATTGATCAGCATTGTTCCAGCAGTGTTCCCTTGACCAGCATTGTTCCAGCAGTGTTCCATTAACCAGCATTGTCCTATTGACCAGCAGTGTTCCATTGAGCAGCATTGTTCCATTTACCAGCAGTGTTCCATTAACCAGCATTGTTCCATTGACCAGCATTGTTCCAGCAGTGTTCCATTAACCAGCATTGTCCTATTGACCAGCATTGTTCCCTTGACCAGCATTGTTCCATTGATCAGCATTGTTCCAGCAGTGTTCCATTGACCAGCATTGTTCCAGCAGTGTTCCATTAACCAGCATTGTTCCATTGACCAGCATTGTTCTATTTATCAGCATTGTTCCAGCAGTGTTCCATTGACCAGCAGTGTTCCATTAACCAGCATTGTTCCATTGATCAGCATTGTTCCAGCAGTGTTCCATTGACCAGCAGTGTTCCATTAACCAGCATTGTCCTATTGACCAGCATTGTTCCCTTGACCAGCATTGTTCCATTGATCAGCTTTGTTCCAGTAGTGTTGCATTGACCAGCATTGTTCCAGAAGTGTTCCATTAACCAGCATTGTTCCCTTGACCAGCATTGTTCCATTGATCAGCATTGTTCCAGCAGTGTTCCATTGACCAGCATTGTTCCAGCAGTGTTCCATTAACCAGCATTGTCCTATTGACCAGCATTGTTCCATTGACCAGCAGTGTTCCTTTAACCAGCATTGTTCCATTGACCAGCAGTGTTCCATTAACCAGCATTGTCCTATTGACCAGCAGTGTTCCATTGAGCAGCATTGTTCCATTTACCAGCAGTGTTCCATTAACCAGCATTGTTCCATTGATCAGCATTGTTCCAGCAGTGATCCATTAACCAGCATTGTCCTATTGACCAGCATTGTTCCCTTGACCAGCATTGTTCCATTGATCAGCATTGTTCCAGCAGTGTTCCATTAACCAGCATTGTCCTATTGACCAGCAGTGTTCCATTGAGCAGCATTGTTCCATTTACCAGCAGTGTTCCATTAACCAGCATTGTTCCATTGACCAGCATTGTTCCAGCAGTGTTCCATTAACCAGCATTGTCCCATTGACCAGCATTGTTCCCTTGACCAGCATTGTTCCATTGATCAGCATTGTTCCAGCAGTGTTCCATTGACCAGCATTGTTCCAGCAGTGTTCCATTAACCAGCATTGTTCCATTGACCAGCATTGTTCTATTTATCAGCATTGTTCCAGCAGTGTTCCATTGACCAGCAGTGTTCCATTAACCAGCATTGTTCCATTGATCAGCATTGTTCCAGCAGTGTTCCATTGACCAGCAGTGTTCCATTAACCAGCATTGTCCTATTGACCAGCATTGTTCCCTTGACCAGCATTGTTCCATTGATCAGCTTTGTTCCAGTAGTGTTGCATTGACCAGCATTGTTCCAGAAGTGTTCCATTAACCAGCATTGTTCCCTTGACCAGCATTGTTCCATTGATCAGCATTGTTCCAGCAGTGTTCCATTGACCAGCATTGTTCCAGCAGTGTTCCATTAACCAGCATTGTCCTATTGACCAGCATTGTTCCATTGACCAGCAGTGTTCCTTTAACCAGCATTGTTCCATTGACCAGCAGTGTTCCATTAACCAGCATTGTCCTATTGACCAGCAGTGTTCCATTGAGCAGCATTGTTCCATTTACCAGCAGTGTTCCATTAACCAGCATTGTTCCATTGATCAGCATTGTTCCCTTGACCAGCATTGTTCCATTGATCAGCATTGTTCCAGCAGTGTTCCATTTAACAGCATTGTTCCATTGACCAGCAGTGTTCCATTGACCAGCAGTGTTCCATTGACCAGCATTGTTCCATTGATCAGCATTGTTCCAGCAGTGTTCCATTAACCAGCATTGTCCAATTGACCAGCTGTGTTCCATTGAGCAGCATTGTTCCATTTACCAGCAGTGTTCCATTAACCAGCATTGTTCCATTGACCAGCATTGTTCCAGCAGTGTTCCATTTAACAGCATTGTTCCATTGACCAGCAGTGTTCCATTGACCAGCATTGTTCTATTTATCAGCATTGTTCCAGCATTGTTCCATTGACCAGCAGTGTTCCATTAACCAGCATTGTTCTATTGATCAGCATTGTTCCAGCAGTGTTCCATTAACCAGCATTGTCCTATTGACCAGCAGTGTTCCATTTACCAGCATTGTTCCATTGACCAGCAGTGTTCCATTAACCAGCATTGTTCCAGCAGTGTTCCATTGACCAGCATTGTTCTATTTATCAGCATTGTTCCAGCAGTGTTCCATTGACCAGCAGTGTTCCATTAACCAGCATTGTTCCATTGATCAGCATTGTTCCAGCAGTGTTCCATTGACCAGCAGTGTTCCATTGATCAGCAGTGTTCCATTAACCAGCATTGTCCTATTGACCAGCATTGTTCCCTTGACCAGCATTGTTCCAGCAGTGTTCCATTAACCAGCATTGTCCAATTGACCAGCTGTGTTCCATTGGGCACCATTGTTCCATTGACCAGCAGTGTTCCATTTACCAGCATTGTTCCATTGACCAGCATTGTTCCATTAACCAGCATTGTTCCATTGACCAGCATTGTTCCATTTATCAGCATTCTTCCAGCAGTAATCCATTGACCAGCAGTGTTCCATTAACCAGCATTGTTCCATTAACCAGCATTGTTCCATTGATCAGCATTGTTCCAGCAGTGTTCCATTGACAAGCAGTGTTCCATTGATCAGCAGTGTTCCATTAACCAGCATTGTCCTATTGACCAGCATTGTTCCCTTGACCAGCATTGTTCCATTGATCAGCATTGTTCCAGCAGTGTTCCATTGACCAGCATTGTTCCAGCAGTGTTCCATTAACCAGCATTGTCCTATTGACCAGCAGTGTTCCATTGAGCAGCATTGTTCCATTTACCAGCAGTGTTTCATTGACCAGCATTGTTCCAGCAGTGTTCCATTGACCAGCAGTGTTCCATTAACCAGCATTGTTCCATTAACCAGCATTGTTCAATTCATCAGCATTGTTCCAGCAGTGTTCCATTGACCAGGAGTGTTCCATTTACCAGCATTGTTCCATTGACCAGCAGTGTTCCATATACCAGCATTGTTCTATTGATCAGCATTGTTCCAGCAGTGTTCCATTAACCAGCATTGTCCTATTGACCAGCAGTGTTCCATTTACCAGCATTGTTCCATTGACCAGCAGTGTTCCATTAACCAGCATTGTTCCATTGTCCAGCATTGTTCCAGCAGTGTTCCATTGACCAGCAGTGTTCCATTAACCAGCATTGTTCAATTCATCAGCATTGTTCCAGCAGTGTTCCATTGACTAGCAGTGTTCCATTAACCAGCATTGTCCTATTGACCAGCAGTGTTCTATTGAGCAGCATTGTTCCATTTATCAGCATTGTTCCAGCAGTAATCCATTGACCAGCAGTGTTCCATTAACCAGCATTGTTCCATTAACCAGCATTGTTCCATTGATCAGCATTGTTCCAGCAGTGTTCCCTTGACCAGCAGTGTTCCATTGATCAGCAGTGTTCCATTAACCAGCATTGTCCTATTGACCAGCATTGTTCCCTTGACCAGCATTGTTCCATTGATCAGCATTGTTCCAGCAGTGTTCCATTGACCAGCATTGTTCCAGCAGTGTTCCATTAACTAGCATTGTCCTATTGACCAGCAGTGTTCCATTGAGCAGCATTGTTCCATTTACCAGCAGTGTTCCATTAACCAGCATTGTTCCATTGACCAGCATTGTTCCAGCAGTGTTCCATTAACCAGCATTGTCCTATTGACCAGCATTGTTCCCTTGACCAGCATTGTTCCATTGATCAGCATTGTTCCAGCAGTGTTCCATTGACCAGCATTGTTCCAGCAGTGTCCCATTAACCAGCATTGTTCCATTGACCAGCATTGTTCTATTTATCAGCATTGTTCCAGCAGTGTTCCATTGACCAGCAGTGTTCCATTAACCAGCATTGTTCCATTGATCAGCATTGTTCCAGCAGTGTTCCATTGACCAGCAGTGTTCCATTAACCAGCATTGTCCTATTGACCAGCATTGTTCCCTTGACCAGCATTGTTCCATTGATCAGCATTGTTCCAGCAGTGTTGCATTGACCAGCATTGTTCCAGAAGTGTTCCATTAACCAGCATTGTTCCCTTGACCAGCATTGTTCCATTGATCAGCATTGTTCCAGCAGTGTTCCATTGACCAGCATTGTTCCAGCAGTGTTCCATTAACCAGCATTGTCCTATTGACCAGCATTGTTCCATTGACCAGCAGTGTTCATTTAACCAGCATTGTTCCATTGACCAGCAGTGTTCCATTAACCAGCATTGTCCTATTGACCAGCAGTGTTCCATTGAGCAGCATTGTTCCATTTACCAGCAGTGTTCCATTAACCAGCATTGTTCCATTGATCAGCATTGTTCCAGCAGTGATCCATTAACCAGCATTGTCCTATTGACCAGCATTGTTCCCTTGACCAGCATTGTTCCATTGATCAGCATTGTTCCAGCAGTGTTCCATTTAACAGCATTGTTCCATTGACCAGCAGTTTTCCATTAACCAGCATTGTTCCATTGACCAGCATTGTTCCTTTTATCAGCATTGTTCCAGCAGTGTTCCATTGACCAGCAGTGTTCCATTAACCAGCATTGTTCCATTGATCAGCATTGTTCCAGCAGTGTTCCATTAACCAGCATTGTCCAATTGACCAGCTGTGTTCCATTGAGCAGCATTGTTCCATTTACCAGCAGTGTTCCATTAACCAGCATTGTTCCATTGACCAGCATTGTTCCAGCAGTGTTCCATTAACCAGCATTGTCCTATTGACCAGCATTGTTCCCTTGACCAGCATTGTTCCATTGATCAGCATTGTTCCAGCAGTGTTCCCTTGACCAGCAGTGTTCCATTGATCAGCAGTGTTCCATTAACCAGCATTGTCCTATTGACCAGCATTGTTCTATTTATCAGCATTGTTCCAGCAGTGTTCCATTGACCAGCAGTGTTCCATTAACCAGCATTGTTCCATTGATCAGCATTGTTCCAGCAGTGTTCCATTGACCAGCAGTGTTCCATTAACCAGCATTGTCCTATTGACCAGCATTGTTCCCTTGACCAGCATTGTTCCATTGATCAGCATTGTTCCAGCAGTGTTGCATTGACCAGCATTGTTCCAGAAGTGTTCCATTAACCAGCATTGTTCCCTTGACCAGCATTGTTCCATTGATCAGCATTGTTCCAGCAGTGTTCCATTGACCAGCATTGTTCCAGCAGTGTTCCATTAACCAGCATTGTGCTATTGACCAGCATTGTTCCATTGACCAGCAGTGTTCCTTTAACCAGCATTGTTCCATTGACCAGCAGTGTTCCATTAACCAGCATTGTCCTATTGACCAGCAGTGTTCCATTGAGCAGCATTGTTCCATTTACCAGCAGTGTTCCATTAACCAGCATTGTTCCATTGATCAGCATTGTTCCAGCAGTGATCCATTAACCAGCATTGTCCTATTGACCAGCATTGTTCCCTTGACCAGCATTGTTCCATTGATCAGCATTGTTCCAGCAGTGTTCCATTTAACAGCATTGTTCCATTGACCAGCAGTGTTCCATTAACCAGCATTGTTCCATTGACCAGCATTGTTCCTTTTATCAGCATTGTTCCAGCAGTGTTCCATTGACCAGCAGTGTTCCATTGACCAGCATTGTTCCATTGATCAGCATTGTTCCAGCAGTGTTCCATTAACCAGCATTGTCCAATTGACCAGCTGTTTTCCATTGAGCAGCATTGTTCCATTTACCAGCAGTGTTCCATTAACCAGCATTGTTCCATTGACCAGCATTGTTCCAGCAGTGTTCCATTAACCAGCATTGTCCTATTGACCAGCATTGTTCCCTTGACCAGCATTGTTCCATTGATCAGCATTGTTCCAGCAGTGTTCCCTTGACCAGCAGTGTTCCATTGATCAGCAGTGTTCCATTAACCAGCATTGTCCTATTGACCAGCATTGTTCTATTTATCAGCATTGTTCCAGCAGTGTTCCATTGACCAGCAGTGTTCCATTAACCAGCATTGTTCCATTGATCAGCATTGTTCCAGCAGTGTTCCATTGACCAGCAGTGTTCCATTAACCAGCATTGTCCTATTGACCAGCATTGTTCCCTTGACCAGCATTGTTCCATTGATCAGCATTGTTCCAGCAGTGTTGCATTGACCAGCATTGTTCCAGAAGTGTTCCATTAACCAGCATTGTTCCCTTGCCCAGCATTGTTCCATTGATCAGCATTGTTTCAGCAGTGTTCCATTGACCAGCATTGTTCCAGCAGTGTTCCATTAACCAGCATTGTCCTATTGACCAGCATTGTTCCATTGACCAGCAGTGTTCCTTTAACCAGCATTGTTCCATTGACCAGCAGTGTTCCATTAACCAGCATTGTCCTATTGACCAGCAGTGTTCCATTGAGCAGCATTGTTCCATTTACCAGCAGTGTTCCATTAACCAGCATTGTTCCATTGATCAGCATTGTTCCAGCAGTGATCCATTAACCAGCATTGTCCTATTGACCAGCATTGTTCCCTTGACCAGCATTGTTCCATTGATCAGCATTGTTCCAGCAGTGTTCCATTTAACAGCATTGTTCCATTGACCAGCAGTGTTCCATTAACCAGCATTGTTCCATTGACCAGCATTGTTCCTTTTATCAGCATTGTTCCAGCAGTGTTCCATTGACCAGCAGTGTTCCATTGACCAGCATTGTTCCATTGATCAGCATTGTTCCAGCAGTGTTCCATTAACCAGCATTGTCCAATTGACCAGCTGTTTTCCATTGAGCAGCATTGTTCCATTTACCAGCAGTGTTCCATTAACCAGCATTGTTCCATTGACCAGCATTGTTCCAGCAGTGTTCCATTAACCAGCATTGTCCTATTGACCAGCATTGTTCCCTTGACCAGCATTGTTCCATTGATCAGCATTGTTCCAGCAGTGTTCCATTTAACAGCATTGTTCCATTGACCAGCAGTGTTCCATTAACCAGCATTGTTCCATTGACCAGCATTGTTCTATTTATCAGCATTGTTCCAGCATTGTTCCATTGACCAGCAGTGTTCCATTAACCAGCATTGTTCTATTGATCAGCATTGTTCCAGCAGTGTTCCATTAACCAGCATTGTCCTATTGACCAGCAGTGTTCCATTTACCAGCATTGTTCCATTGACCAGCAGTGTTCCATTAACCAGCATTGTTCCAGCAGTGTTCCATTGACCAGCAGTGTTCCATTAACCAGCATTGTTCAATTCATCAGCATTGTTCCAGCAGTGTTCCATTGGCCAGCAGTGTTCCATTAACCAGCATTGTCCTTATTGACCAGCAGTGTTCAATTGACCAGCATTGTTCCATTGCTCAGCAGTGTTCCATTAACCAGCATTGTTCCATTGACTAGCAGTGTTCCATTAACCAGCATTGTCCTATTGACCAGCAGTGTTCTATTGAGCAGCATTGTTCCATTTATCAGCATTGTTCCAGCAGTAATCCATTGACCAGCAGTGTTCCATTAACCAGCATTGTCCTATTGACCAGCAGTGTTCCATTGAGCAGCATTGTTCCATTTACCAGCAGTGTTCCATTAACCAGCATTGTTCCATTGATCAGCATTGTTCCAGCAGTGATCCATTAACCAGCATTGTCCTATTGACCAGCATTGTTCCCTTGACCAGCATTGTTCCATTGATCAGCATTGTTCCAGCAGTGTTCCATTTAACAGCATTGTTCCATTGACCAGCAGTTTTCCATTAACCAGCATTGTTCCATTGACCAGCATTGTTCCTTTTATCAGCATTGTTCCAGCAGTGTTCCATTGACCAGCAGTGTTCCATTAACCAGCATTGTTCCATTGATCAGCATTGTTCCAGCAGTGTTCCATTAACCAGCATTGTCCAATTGACCAGCTGTGTTCCATTGAGCAGCATTGTTCCATTTACCAGCAGTGTTCCATTAACCAGCATTGTTCCATTGACCAGCATTGTTCCAGCAGTGTTCCATTAACCAGCATTGTCCTATTGACCAGCATTGTTCCCTTGACCAGCATTGTTCCATTGATCAGCATTGTTCCAGCAGTGTTCCCTTGACCAGCAGTGTTCCATTGATCAGCAGTATTCCATTAACCAGCATTGTCCTATTGACCAGCATTGTTCTATTTATCAGCATTGTTCCAGCAGTGTTCCATTGACCAGCAGTGTTCCATTAACCAGCATTGTTCCATTGATCAGCATTGTTCCAGCAGTGTTCCATTGACCAGCAGTGTTCCATTAACCAGCATTGTCCTATTGACCAGCATTGTTCCCTTGACCAGCATTGTTCCATTGATCAGCATTGTTCCAGCAGTGTTGCATTGACCAGCATTGTTCCAGAAGTGTTCCATTAACCAGCATTGTTCCCTTGACCAGCATTGTTCCATTGATCAGCATTGTTCCAGCAGTGTTCCATTGACCAGCATTGTTCCAGCAGTGTTCCATTAACCAGCATTGTGCTATTGACCAGCATTGTTCCATTGACCAGCAGTGTTCCTTTAACCAGCATTGTTCCATTGACCAGCAGTGTTCCATTAACCAGCATTGTCCTATTGACCAGCAGTGTTCCATTGAGCAGCATTGTTCCATTTACCAGCAGTGTTCCATTAACCAGCATTGTTCCATTGATCAGCATTGTTCCAGCAGTGATCCATTAACCAGCATTGTCCTATTGACCAGCATTGTTCCCTTGACCAGCATTGTTCCATTGATCAGCATTGTTCCAGCAGTGTTCCATTTAACAGCATTGTTCCATTGACCAGCAGTGTTCCATTAACCAGCATTGTTCCATTGACCAGCATTGTTCCTTTTATCAGCATTGTTCCAGCAGTGTTCCATTGACCAGCAGTGTTCCATTGACCAGCATTGTTCCATTGATCAGCATTGTTCCAGCAGTGTTCCATTAACCAGCATTGTCCAATTGACCAGCTGTTTTCCATTGAGCAGCATTGTTCCATTTACCAGCAGTGTTCCATTAACCAGCATTGTTCCATTGACCAGCATTGTTCCAGCAGTGTTCCATTAACCAGCATTGTCCTATTGACCAGCATTGTTCCCTTGACCAGCATTGTTCCATTGATCAGCATTGTTCCAGCAGTGTTCCCTTGACCAGCAGTGTTCCATTGATCAGCAGTGTTCCATTAACCAGCATTGTCCTATTGACCAGCATTGTTCTATTTATCAGCATTGTTCCAGCAGTGTTCCATTGACCAGCAGTGTTCCATTAACCAGCATTGTTCCATTGATCAGCATTGTTCCAGCAGTGTTCCATTGACCAGCAGTGTTCCATTAACCAGCATTGTCCTATTGACCAGCATTGTTCCCTTGACCAGCATTGTTCCATTGATCAGCATTGTTCCAGCAGTGTTGCATTGACCAGCATTGTTCCAGAAGTGTTCCATTAACCAGCATTGTTCCCTTGACCAGCATTGTTCCATTGATCAGCATTGTTCCAGCAGTGTTCCATTGACCAGCATTGTTCCAGCAGTGTTCCATTAACCAGCATTGTCCTATTGACCAGCATTGTTCCATTGACCAGCAGTGTTCCTTTAACCAGCATTGTTCCATTGACCAGCAGTGTTCCATTAACCAGCATTGTCCTATTGACCAGCAGTGTTCCATTGAGCAGCATTGTTCCATTTACCAGCAGTGTTCCATTAACCAGCATTGTTCCATTGATCAGCATTGTTCCAGCAGTGATCCATTAACCAGCATTGTCCTATTGACCAGCATTGTTCCCTTGACCAGCATTGTTCCATTGATCAGCATTGTTCCAGCAGTGTTCCATTTAACAGCATTGTTCCATTGACCAGCAGTGTTCCATTAACCAGCATTGTTCCATTGACCAGCATTGTTCCTTTTATCAGCATTGTTCCAGCAGTGTTCCATTGACCAGCAGTGTTCCATTGACCAGCATTGTTCCATTGATCAGCATTGTTCCAGCAGTGTTCCATTAACCAGCATTGTCCAATTGACCAGCTGTTTTCCATTGAGCAGCATTGTTCCATTTACCAGCAGTGTTCCATTAACCAGCATTGTTCCATTGACCGGCATTGTTCCAGCAGTGTTCCATTAACCAGCATTGTCCTATTGACCAGCATTGTTCCCTTGACCAGCATTGTTCCATTGATCAGCATTGTTCCAGCAGTGTTCCATTTAACAGCATTGTTCCATTGACCAGCAGTGTTCCATTAACCAGCATTGTTCCATTGACCAGCATTGTTCTATTTATCAGCATTGTTCCAGCATTGTTCCATTGACCAGCAGTGTTCCATTAACCAGCATTGTTCTATTGATCAGCATTGTTCCAGCAGTGTTCCATTAACCAGCATTGTCCTATTGACCAGCAGTGTTCCATTTACCAGCATTGTTCCATTGACCAGCAGTGTTCCATTAACCAGCATTGTTCCAGCAGTGTTCCATTGACCAGCAGTGTTCCATTAACCAGCATTGTTCAATTCATCAGCATTGTTCCAGCAGTGTTCCATTGGCCAGCAGTGTTCCATTAACCAGCATTGTCCTTATTGACCAGCAGTGTTCAATTGACCAGCATTGTTCCATTGCTCAGCAGTGTTCCATTAACCAGCATTGTTCCATTGACTAGCAGTGTTCCATTAACCAGCATTGTCCTATTGACCAGCAGTGTTCTATTGAGCAGCATTGTTCCATTTATCAGCATTGTTCCAGCAGTAATCCATTGACCAGCAGTGTTCCATTAACCAGCATTGTTCCATTAACCAGCATTGTTCCATTGATCAGCATTGTTCCAGCAGTGTTCCCTTGACCAGCAGTGTTCCATTGATCAGCAGTGTTCCATTAACCAGCATTATCCTATTGACCAGCATTGTTCCCTTGACCAGCATTGTTCCATTGATCAGCATTGTTCCAGCAGTGTTCCATTGACCAGCATTGTTCCAGCAGTGTTCCATTAACCAGCATTGTCCTATTGACCAGCAGTGTTTCATTGAGCAGCATTGTTCCATTTACCAGCAGTGTTTCATTGACCAGCATTGTTCCAGCAGTGTTCCATTGACCAGCAGTGTTCCATTAACCAGCATTGTTCCAATAACCAGCATTGTTCAATTCATCAGCATTGTTCCAGCAGTGTTCCATTGACCAGCAGTGTTCCATTTACCAGCATTGTTCCATTGACCAGCAGTGTTCCATTAACCAGCATTGTTCTATTGATCAGCATTGTTCCAGCAGTGTTCCATTAACCAGCATTGTCCTATTGACCAGCAGTGTTCCATTTACCAGCATTGTTCCATTGACCAGCAGTGTTCCATTAACCAGCATTGTTCCATTGTCCAGCATTGTTCCAGCAGTGTTCCATTGACCAGCAGTGTTCCATTAACCAGCATTGTTCAATTCATCAGCATTGTTCCAGCAGTGTTCCATTGGCCAGCAGTGTTCCATTAACCAGCATTGTCCTATTGACCAGCAGTGTTCCATTGACCAGCATTGTTCCATTGCTCAGCAGTGTTCCATTAACCAGCATTGTTCCATTGACTAGCAGTGTTCCATTAACCAGCATTGTCCTATTGACCAGCATTGTTCCCTTGACCAGCATTGTTCCATTTATCAGCATTGTTCCAGCAGTAATCCATTGACCAGCAGTGTTCCATTAACCAGCATTGTTCCATTAACCAGCATTGTTCCATTGATCAGTATTGTTCCAGCAGTGTTCCCTTGACCAGCAGTGTTCCATTGATCAGCAGTGTTCCATTAACCAGCATTGTCCTATTGACCAGCATTGTTCCCTTGACCAGCATTGTTCCATTGATCAGTATTGTTCCAGCAGTGTTCCATTGACCAGCAGTGTTCCATTAACCAGCATTGTTCCATTGATCAGCATTGTTCCAGCAGTGTTCCATTTACCAGCAGTGTTCCATTAACCAGCATTGTCCTATTGACCAGCATTGTTCCCTTGACCAGCATTGTTCCATTGATCAGCATTGTTCCAGCAGTGTTGCATTGACCAGCATTGTTCCAGAAGTGTTCCATTAACCAGCATTGTTCCCTTGACCAGCATTGTTCCATTGATCAGCATTGTTCCAGCAGTGTTCCATTGACCAGCAGTGTTCCATTAACCAGCATTGTCTTATTGACCAGCATTGTTCCATTGACCAGCATTGTTCCAGCAGTGTTCCATTAACCAGCATTGTCCAATTGACCAGCTGTGTTCCATTGGGCACCATTGTTCCATTGACCAGCAGTGTTCCATTTACCAGCATTGTTCCATTGACCAGCATTGTTCCATTAACCAGCATTGTTCCATTAACCAGCATTGTTCCAGCAGTGTTCCATTGACCAGCAGTGTTCCATTTACCAGCATTGTTCCATTGACCAGCAGTGTTCCATATACCAGCATTGTTCTATTGATCAGCATTGTTCCAGCAGTGTTCCATTAACCAGCATTGTCCTATTGACCAGCAGTGTTCCATTTACCAGCATTGTTCCATTGACCAGCAGTGTTCCATTAACCAGCATTGTTCCATTGTCCAGCATTGTTCCAGCAGTGTTCCTTTGACCAGCAGTGTTCCATTAACCAGCATTGTTCAATTCATCAGCATTGTTCCAGCAGTGTTCCATTGACTAGCAGTGTTCCATTAACCAGCATTGTCCTATTGACCAGCAGTGTTCTATTGAGCAGCATTGTTCCATTTATCAGCATTGTTCCAGCAGTAATCCATTGACCAGCAGTGTTCCATTAACCAGCATTGTTCCATTAACCAGCATTGTTCCATTGATCAGCATTGTTCCAGCAGTGTTCCCTTGACCAGCAGTGTTCCATTGATCAGCAGTGTTCCATTAACCAGCATTGTCCTATTGACCAGCATTGTTCCCTTGACCAGCATTGTTCCATTGATCAGCATTGTTCCAGCAGTGTTCCATTGACCAGCATTGTTCCAGCAGTGTTCCATTAACCAGCATTGTCCTATTGACCAGCAGTGTTCCATTGAGCAGCATTGTTCCATTTACCAGCAGTGTTCCATTAACCAGCATTGTTCCATTGACCAGCATTGTTCCAGCAGTGTTCCATTAACCAGCATTGTCCTATTGACCAGCATTGTTCCCTTGACCAGCATTGTTCCATTGATCAGCATTGTTCCAGCAGTGTTCCATTGACCAGCATTGTTCCAGCAGTGTCCCATTAACCAGCATTGTTCCATTGACCAGCATTGTTCTATTTATCAGCATTGTTCCAGCAGTGTTCCATTGACCAGCAGTGTTCCATTAACCAGCATTGTTCCATTGATCAGCATTGTTCCAGCAGTGTTCCATTGACCAGCAGTGTTCCATTAACCAGCATTGTCCTATTGACCAGCATTGTTCCCTTGACCAGCATTGTTCCATTGATCAGCATTGTTCCAGCAGTGTTGCATTGACCAGCATTGTTCCAGAAGTGTTCCATTAACCAGCATTGTTCCCTTGACCAGCATTGTTCCATTGATCAGCATTGTTCCAGCAGTGTTCCATTGACCAGCATTGTTCCAGCAGTGTTTCATTAACCAGCATTGTCCTATTGACCAGCATTGTTCCATTGACCAGCAGTGTTCATTTAACCAGCATTGTTCCATTGACCAGCAGTGTTCCATTAACCAGCATTGTCCTATTGACCAGCAGTGTTCCATTGAGCAGCATTGTTCCATTTACCAGCAGTGTTCCATTAACCAGCATTGTTCCATTGATCAGCATTGTTCCAGCAGTGATCCATTAACCAGCATTGTCCTATTGACCAGCATTGTTCCCTTGACCAGCATTGTTCCATTGATCAGCATTGTTCCAGCAGTGTTCCATTTAACAGCATTGTTCCATTGACCAGCAGTGTTCCATTAACCAGCATTGTTCCATTGACCAGCATTGTTCCATTGATCAGCATTGTTCCAGCAGTGTTCCATTGACCAGCAGTGTTCCATTAACCAGCATTGTCCTATTGACCGGCATTGTTCCCTTGACCAGCATTGTTCCATTGATCAGCATTGTTCCAGCAGTGTTGCATTGACCAGCATTGTTCCAGAAGTGTTCCATTAACCAGCATTGTTCCCTTGACCAGCATTGTTCCATTGATCAGCATTGTTCCAGCAGTGTTCCATTGACCAGCATTGTTCCAGCAGTGTTCCATTAACCAGCATTGTCCTATTGACCAGCATTGTTCCATTGACCAGCAGTGTTCCTTTAACCAGCATTGTTCCATTGACCAGCAGTGTTCCATTAACCAGCATTGTCCTATTGACCAGCAGTGTTCCATTGAGCAGCATTGTTCCATTTACCAGCAGTGTTCCATTAACCAGCATTGTTCCATTGATCAGCATTGTTCCAGCAGTGATCCATTAACCAGCATTGTCCTATTGACCAGCATTGTTCCCTTGACCAGCATTGTTCCATTGATCAGCATTGTTCCAGCAGTGTTCCATTTAACAGCATTGTTCCATTGACCAGCAGTGTTCCATTAACCAGCATTGTTCCATTGACCAGCATTGTTCCTTTTATCAGCATTGTTCCAGCAGTGTTCCATTGACCAGCAGTGTTCCATTGACCAGCATTGTTCCATTGATCAGCATTGTTCCAGCAGTGTTCCATTAACCAGCATTGTCCAATTGACCATCTGTGTTCCATTGAGCAGCATTGTTCCATTTACCAGCAGTGTTCCATTAACCAGCATTGTTCCATTGACCAGCATTGTTCCAGCAGTGTTGCATTAACCAGCATTGTCCTATTGACCAGCATTGTTCCCTTGACCAGCATTGTTCCATTGATCAGCATTGTTCCAGCAGTGTTCCATTTAACAGCATTGTTCCATTGACCAGCAGTGTTCCATTAACCAGCATTGTTCCATTGACCAGCATTGTTCTATTTATCAGCATTGTTCCAGCATTGTTCCATTGACCAGCAGTGTTCCATTAACCAGCATTGTTCTATTGATCAGCATTGTTCCAGCAGTGTTCCATTAACCAGCATTGTCCTATTGACCAGCAGTGTTCCATTTACCAGCATTGTTCCATTGACCAGCAGTGTTCCATTAACCAGCATTGTTCCAGCAGTGTTCCATTGACCAGCAGTGTTCCATTAACCAGCATTGTTCAATTCATCAGCATTGTTCCAGCAGTGTTCCATTGGCCAGCAGTGTTCCATTAACCAGCATTGTCCTATTGACCAGCAGTGTTCCATTGACCAGCATTGTTCCATTGCTCAGCAGTGTTCCATTAACCAGCATTGTTCCATTGACTAGCAGTGTTCCATTAACCAGCATTGTCCTATTGTCCAGCAGTGTTCTATTGAGCAGCATTGTTCCATTTATCAGCATTGTTCCAGCAGTAATCCATTGACCAGCAGTGTTCCATTAACCAGCATTGTTCCATTAACCAGCATTGTTCCATTGATCAGCATTGTTCCAGCAGTGTTCCCTTGACCAGCAGTGTTCCATTGATCAGCAGTGTTCCATTAACCAGCATTGTCCTATTGACCAGCATTGTTCCCTTGACCAGCATTGTTCCATTGATCAGCATTGTTCCAGCAGTGTTGCATTGACCAGCATTGTTCCAGAAGTGTTCCATTAACCAGCATTGTTCCCTTGACCAGCATTGTTCCATTGATCAGCATTGTTCCAGCAGTGTTCCATTGACCAGCATTGTTCCAGCAGTGTTTCATTAACCAGCATTGTCCTATTGACCAGCATTGTTCCATTGACCAGCAGTGTTCATTTAACCAGCATTGTTCCATTGACCAGCAGTGTTCCATTAACCAGCATTGTCCTATTGACCAGCAGTGTTCCATTGAGCAGCATTGTTCCATTTACCAGCAGTGTTCCATTAACCAGCATTGTTCCATTGATCAGCATTGTTCCAGCAGTGATCCATTAACCAGCATTGTCCTATTGACCAGCATTGTTCCCTTGACCAGCATTGTTCCATTGATCAGCATTGTTCCAGCAGTGTTCCATTTAACAGCATTGTTCCATTGACCAGCAGTGTTCCATTAACCAGCATTGTTCCATTGACCAGCATTGTTCCATTGATCAGCATTGTTCCAGCAGTGTTCCATTGACCAGCAGTGTTCCATTAACCAGCATTGTCCTATTGACCGGCATTGTTCCCTTGACCAGCATTGTTCCATTGATCAGCATTGTTCCAGCAGTGTTGCATTGACCAGCATTGTTCCAGAAGTGTTCCATTAACCAGCATTGTTCCCTTGACCAGCATTGTTCCATTGATCAGCATTGTTCCAGCAGTGTTCCATTGACCAGCATTGTTCCAGCAGTGTTCCATTAACCAGCATTGTCCTATTGACCAGCATTGTTCCATTGACCAGCAGTGTTCCTTTAACCAGCATTGTTCCATTGACCAGCAGTGTTCCATTAACCAGCATTGTCCTATTGACCAGCAGTGTTCCATTGAGCAGCATTGTTCCATTTACCAGCAGTGTTCCATTAACCAGCATTGTTCCATTGATCAGCATTGTTCCAGCAGTGATCCATTAACCAGCATTGTCCTATTGACCAGCATTGTTCCCTTGACCAGCATTGTTCCATTGATCAGCATTGTTCCAGCAGTGTTCCATTTAACAGCATTGTTCCATTGACCAGCAGTGTTCCATTAACCAGCATTGTTCCATTGACCAGCATTGTTCTATTTATCAGCATTGTTCCAGCATTGTTCCATTGACCAGCAGTGTTCCATTAACCAGCATTGTTCTATTGATCAGCATTGTTCCAGCAGTGTTCCATTGACCAGCAGTGTTCCATTGACCAGCATTGTTCCATTGATCAGCATTGTTCCAGCAGTGTTCCATTAACCAGCATTGTCCAATTGACCATCTGTGTTCCATTGAGCAGCATTGTTCCATTTACCAGCAGTGTTCCATTAACCAGCATTGTTCCATTGACCAGCATTGTTCCAGCAGTGTTCCATTAACCAGCATTGTCCTATTGACCAGCATTGTTCCCTTGACCAGCATTGTTCCATTGATCAGCATTGTTCCAGCAGTGTTCCATTTAACAGCATTGTTCCATTGACCAGCAGTGTTCCATTAACCAGCATTGTTCCATTGACCAGCATTGTTCTATTTATCAGCATTGTTCCAGCATTGTTCCATTGACCAGCAGTGTTCCATTAACCAGCATTGTTCTATTGATCAGCATTGTTCCAGCAGTGTTCCATTAACCAGCATTGTCCTATTGACCAGCAGTGTTCCATTTACCAGCATTGTTCCATTGACCAGCAGTGTTCCATTAACCAGCATTGTTCCAGCAGTGTTCCATTGACCAGCAGTGTTCCATTAACCAGCATTGTTCAATTCATCAGCATTGTTCCAGCAGTGTTCCATTGGCCAGCAGTGTTCCATTAACCAGCATTGTCCTATTGACCAGCAGTGTTCCATTGACCAGCATTGTTCCATTGCTCAGCAGTGTTCCATTAACCAGCATTGTTCCATTGACTAGCAGTGTTCCATTAACCAGCATTGTCCTATTGTCCAGCAGTGTTCTATTGAGCAGCATTGTTCCATTTATCAGCATTGTTCCAGCAGTAATCCATTGACCAGCAGTGTTCCATTAACCAGCATTGTTCCATTAACCAGCATTGTTCCATTGATCAGCATTGTTCCAGCAGTGTTCCCTTGACCAGCAGTGTTCCATTGATCAGCAGTGTTCCATTAACCAGCATTGTCCTATTGACCAGCATTGTTCCCTTGACCAGCATTGTTCCATTGATCAGCATTGTTCCAGCAGTGTTCCATTGACCAGCATTGTTCCAGCAGTGTTCCATTGACCAGCATTGTTCCAGCAGTGTTCCATTAACCAGCATTGTCCTATTGACCAGCAGTGTTCCATTGAGCAGCATTGTTCCATTTACCAGCAGTGTTTCATTGACCAGCATTGTTCCAGCAGTGTTCCATTGACCAGCAGTGTTCCATTAACCAGCATTGTTCCAATAACCAGCATTGTTCAATTCATCAGCATTGTTCCAGCAGTGTTCCATTGACCAGCAGTGTTCCATTTACCAGCATTGTTCCATTGACCAGCAGTGTTCCATTAACCAGCATTGTTCTATTGATCAGCATTGTTCCAGCAGTGTTCCATTAACCAGCATTGTCCTATTGACCAGCAGTGTTCCATTGACCAGCATTGTTCCATTGCTCAGCAGTGTTCCATTAACCAGCATTGTTCCATTGACTAGCAGTGTTCCATTAACCAGCATTGTCCTATTGACCAGCAGTGTTCTATTGAGCAGCATTGTTCCATTTATCAGCATTGTTCCAGCAGTAATCCATTGACCAGCAGTGTTCCATTAACCAGCATTGTTCCATTAACCAGCATTGTTCCATTGATCAGCATTGTTCCAGCAGTGTTCCCTTGACCAGCAGTGTTCCATTGATCAGCAGTGTTCCATTAACCAGCATTGTCCTATTGACCAGCATTGTTCCCTTGACCAGCATTGTTCCATTGATCAGCATTGTTCCAGCAGTGTTCCATTGACCAGCATTGTTCCAGCAGTGTTCCATTAACCAGCATTGTCCTATTGACCAGCAGTGTTCCATTGAGCAGCATTGTTCCATTTACCAGCAGTGTTTCATTGACCAGCATTGTTCCAGCAGTGTTCCATTGACCAGCAGTGTTCCATTAACCAGCATTGTTCCAATAACCAGCATTGTTCAATTCATCAGCATTGTTCCAGCAGTGTTCCATTGACCAGCAGTGTTCCATTTACCAGCATTGTTCCATTGACCAGCAGTGTTCCATTAACCAGCATTGTTCTATTGATCAGCATTGTTCCAGCAGTGTTCCATTAACCAGCATTGTCCTATTGACCAGCAGTGTTCCATTGACCAGCATTGTTCCATTGCTCAGCAGTGTTCCATTAACCAGCATTGTTCCATTGACTAGCAGTGTTCCATTAACCAGCATTGTCCTATTGACCAGCAGTGTTCTATTGAGCAGCATTGTTCCATTTATCAGCATTGTTCCAGCAGTGTTCCATTGACCAGCAGTGTTCCATTAACCAGCATTGTTCCATTAACCAGCATTGTTCAATTCATCAGCATTGTTCCAGCAGTGTTCCATTGACCAGCAGTGTTCCATTTACCAGCATTGTTCCATTGACCAGCAGTGTTCCATTAACCAGCATTGTTCTATTGATCAGCATTGTTCCAGCAGTGTTCCATTAACCAGCATTGTCCTATTGACCAGCAGTGTTCCATTTACCAGCATTGTTCCATTGACCAGCAGTGTTCCATTAACCAGCATTGTTCCATTGTCCAGCATTGTTCCAGCAGTGTTCCATTAACCAGCATTGTTCAATTCATCAGCTTTGTTCCAGCAGTGTTCCATTGGCCAGCAGTGTTCCATTAACCAGCATTGTCCTATTGACCAGCAGTGTTCCATTGACCAGCATTGTTCCATTGCTCAGCAGTGTTCCATTAACCAGCATTGTTCCATTGACTAGCAGTGTTCCATTAACCAGCATTGTCCTATTGACCAGCATTGTTCCCTTGACCAGCATTGTTCCATTTATCAGCATTGTTCCAGCAGTAATCCATTGACCAGCAGTGTTCCATTAACCAGCATTGTTCCATTAACCAGCATTGTTCCATTGATCAGTATTGTTCCAGCAGTGTTCCCTTGACCAGCAGTGTTCCATTGATCAGCAGTGTTCCATTAACCAGCATTGTCCTATTGACCAGCATTGTTCCCTTGACCAGCATTGTTCCATTGATCAGCATTGTTCCAGCAGTGTTCCATTAACCAGCATTGTCCTATTGACCAGCAGTGTTCCATTGAGCAGCATTGTTCCATTTACCAGCAGTGTTCCATTAACCAGCATTGTTCCATTGACCAGCATTGTTCCAGCAGTGTTCCATTAACCAGCATTGTCCTATTGACCAGCATTGTTCCCTTGACCAGCATTGTTCCATTGATCAGCATTGTTCCAGCAGTGTTCCATTTAACAGCATTGTTCCATTGACCAGCAGTGTTCCATTAACCAGCATTGTTCCATTGACCAGCATTGTTCTATTTATCAGCATTGTTCCAGCAGTGTTCCATTGACCAGCAGTGTTCCATTAACCAGCATTGTTCCATTGATCAGCATTGTTCCAGCAGTGTTCCATTGACCAGCAGTGTTCCATTGATCAGCAGTGTTCCATTAACCAGCATTGTCCTATTGACCAGCATTGTTCCCTTGACCAGCATTGTTCCATTGATCAGCATTGTTCCAGCAGTGTTCCATTGACCAGCATTGTTCCAGCAGTGTTCCATTAACCAGCATTGTCCTATTGACCAGCAGTGTTCCATTGAGCAGCATTGTTCCATTTACCAGCAGTGTTCCATTAACCAGCATTGTTCCATTGACCAGCATTGTTCCAGCAGTGTTCCATTAACCAGCATTGTCCTATTGACCAGCATTGTTCCCTTGACCAGCATTGTTCCATTGATCAGCATTGTTCCAGCAGTGTTCCATTTAACAGCATTGTTCCATTGACCAGCAGTGTTCCATTAACCAGCATTGTTCCATTGACCAGCATTGTTCTATTTATCAGCATTGTTCCAGCAGTGTTCCATTGACCAGCAGTGTTCCATTAACCAGCATTGTTCCATTGATCAGCATTGTTCCAGCAGTGTTCCATTAACCAGCATTGTCCTATTGACCAGCATTGTTCCCTTGACCAGCATTGTTCCATTGATCAGCATTGTTCCAGCAGTGTTCCATTTAACAGCATTGTTCCATTAACCAGCATTGTCCTATTGACCAGCAGTGTTCTATTGAGCAGCATTGTTCCATTTATCAGCATTGTTCCAGCAGTGTTCCATTGACCAGCAGTGTTCCATTAACCAGCATTGTTCCATTAACCAGCATTGTTCAATTCATCAGCATTGTTCCAGCAGTGTTCCATTGACCAGCAGTGTTCCATTTACCAGCATTGTTCCATTGACCAGCAGTGTTCCATTAACCAGCATTGTTCTATTGATCAGCATTGTTCCAGCACTGTTCCATTAACCAGCATTGTCCTATTGACCAGCAGTGTTCCATTTACCAGCATTGTTCCATTGACCAGCAGTGTTCCATTAACCAGCATTGTTCCATTGTCCAGCATTGTTCCAGCAGTGTTCCATTGACCAGCAGTGTTCCATTAACCAGCATTGTTCAATTCATCAGCATTGTTCCAGCAGTGTTCCATTGGCCAGCAGTGTTCCATTAACCAGCATTGTCCTATTGACCAGCAGTGTTCCATTGACCAGCATTGTTCCATTGCTCAGCAGTGTTCCATTAACCAGCATTGTTCCATTGACTAGCAGTGTTCCATTAACCAGCATTGTCCTATTGACCAGCATTGTTCCCTTGACCAGCATTGTTCCATTTATCAGTATTGTTCCAGCAGTAATCCATTGACCAGCAGTGTTCCATTAACCAGCATTGTTCCATTAACCAGCATTGTTCCATTGATCAGTATTGTTCCAGCAGTGTTCCCTTGACCAGCAGTGTTCCATTGATCAGCAGTGTTCCATTAACCAGCATTGTCCTATTGACCAGCATTGTTCCCTTGACCAGCATTGTTCCATTGATCAGCATTGTTCCAGCAGTGTTCCATTGACCAGCATTGTTCCAGCAGTGTTCCATTAACCAGCATTGTCCTATTGACCAGCAGTGTTCCATTGAGCAGCATTGTTCCATTTACCAGCAGTGTTCCATTAACCAGCATTGTTCCATTGACCAGCATTGTTCCAGCAGTGTTCCATTAACCAGCATTGTCCTATTGACCAGCATTGTTCCCTTGACCAGCATTGTTCCATTGACCAGCATTGTTCCATTGCTCAGCAGTGTTCCATTAACCAGCATTGTTCCATTGACTAGCAGTGTTCCATTAACCAGCATTGTCCTATTGACCAGCATTGTTCCCTTGACCAGCATTGTTCCATTTATCAGCATTGTTCCAGCAGTAATCCATTGACCAGCAGTGTTCCATTAACCAGCATTGTTCCATTAACCAGCATTGTTCCATTGATCAGTATTGTTCCAGCAGTGTTCCCTTGACCAGCAGTGTTCCATTGATCAGCAGTGTTCCATTAACCAGCATTGTCCTATTGACCAGCATTGTTCCCTTGACCAGCATTGTTCCATTGATCAGCATTGTTCCAGCAGTGTTCCATTGACCAGCATTGTTCCAGCAGTGTTCCATTAACCAGCATTGTCCTATTGACCAGCAGTGTTCCATTGAGCAGCATTGTTCCATTTACCAGCAGTGTTCCATTAACCTGCATTGTTCCATTGACCAGCATTGTTCCAGCAGTGTTCCATTAACCAGCATTGTCCTATTGACCAGCATTGTTCCCTTGACCAGCATTGTTCCATTGATCAGCATTGTTCCAGTTGTGTTCCATTTAACAGCATTGTTCCATTGACCAGCAGTGTTCCATTAACCCTTTAGGCGCCAAAGTCGCAGAATTGCGACTAGCAACATTGCTGACTAAAACAGGCTGTAGCTATAAATGTGGGGCTGAATCTTGTTTTTACTTTTCACCAGGTGATAGTGGACATGTGTTCCTTTAATATAATCATCATTTATGGACATGTTTTTATTAAAAGTTTTCGAGAAAAACGAGTTTGTAAAACCCCCTCCCAACCAGTGACGCAGCTCTGCTTAGACGCTGCTAATCAATGATAGAAGGGCTGAGCGGAGCAACAGCAGAGTAGAGCGAAAGAGTGTTTTTTTTAGTTACTCACGATACCAAGAGGTTGATTTACCGTCAACAAAGTATTTATTCAGATATTAGATAACTCCGATTCCTTCGAGGAATGACATGCAGTCTGTCTAGTGAAGCATAAACTGACGTTAGTAGTGACTGCGCGTCCGTGCACAAAGTCCACAATCAGTACACTGTATAGCGGATGCTTCACCTCAGCGTGGCCGGGGTGGAAGCATTCTGCGAATGCCAAAATGGGGACATGTTCGAGGTGGCAGGGGGGCTCATAACACCGCAAATATGGGTGGAAACCACGGATGAAAACATGCCTGTTTCCACACAGATCCAGGAAATAGTACAACTGCATTTTAGATGCGGTTCTGAGCATCAGTGTGGTCAACGCGCCAATTGATTATACAAGTTGGATCAGTAAACGTATTTCTATCCCAAATTTAGTTTCATACTAAAGATATTTCACATTGAATGTTGAATGTATTCCCTTATCTCAAACTACTTTCAAGTTATAGCGTTTAGAAACCTCCAAGTTGAGGTTTCCATTTTCCATTATAGCCGCCACCTTGTGACGTCATCATATGCAAATTAGATGAAAAAAAAATAATTCCCATCACAAACTTTGAGTCATACTGAACAACTTACTCATTGACAGTATACCTTTATCTCAAACCACTTTCAAGTTATAGCCTTTTGAAATCTTGATATCAAAATGTTATATTTTCTTGAAAAAACCCTGGCGCCTAAAGGGTTAACCAGCATTGTTCCATTGACCAGCATTGTTCTATTTATCAGCATTGTTCCAGCAGTGTTCCATTGACCAGCAGTGTTCCATTAACCAGCATTGTTCCATTGATCAGCATTGTTCCAGCAGTGTTCCATTGACCAGCAGTGTTCCATTGATCAGCAGTGTTCCATTAACCAGCATTGTCCTATTGACCAGCATTGTTCCCTTGACCAGCATTGTTCCATTGATCAGCATTGTTCCAGCAGTGTTCCATTGACCAGCATTGTTCCAGCAGTGTTCCATTAACCAGCATTGTCCTATTGACCAGCAGTGTTCCATTGAGCAGCATTGTTCCATTTACCAGCAGTGTTCCATTAACCAGCATTGTTCCATTGACCAGCATTGTTCCAGCAGTGTTCCATTAACCAGCATTGTCCTATTGACCAGCATTGTTCCCTTGACCAGCATTGTTCCATTGATCAGCATTGTTCCAGCAGTGTTCCATTTAACAGCATTGTTCCATTGACCAGCAGTGTTCCATTAACCAGCATTGTTCCATTGATCAGCTTTGTTCCAGCAGTGTTCCATTGACCAGCAGTGTTCCATTGATCAGCAGTGTTCCATTAACCAGCATTGTCCTATTGACCAGCATTGTTCCCTTGACCAGCATTGTTCCAGCAGTGTTCCATTAACCAGCATTGTCCAATTGACCAGCTGTGTTCCATTGGGCACCATTGTTCCATTGACCAGCAGTGTTCCATTAACCAGCATTGTTCCATTGACCAGCATTGTTCCATTAACCAGCATTGTTCCATTGACCAGCATTGTTCCATTTATCAGCATTCTTCCAGCAGTAATCCATTGACCAGCAGTGTTCCATTAACCAGCATTGTTCCATTGATCAGCATTGTTCCAGCAGTGTTCCATTGACCAGCAGTGTTCCATTGATCAGCACTGTTCCATTAACCAGCATTGTCCTATTGACCAGCATTGTTCCCTTGACCAGCATTGTTCCATTGATCAGCATTGTTCCAGCAGTGTTCCATTGACCAGCATTGTTCCAGCAGTGTTCCATTAACCAGCATTGTCCTATTGACCAGCAGTGTTCCATTGAGCAGCATTGTTCCATTTACCAGCAGTGTTTCATTGACCAGCATTGTTCCAGCAGTGTTCCATTGACCAGCAGTGTTCCATTAACCAGCATTGTTCCATTAACCAGCATTGTCCTATTGACCAGCAGTGTTCCATTGAGCAGCATTGTTCCATTTACCAGCAGTGTTCCATTTATCAGCATTGTTCCAGCAGTGTTCCATTGACCAGCAGTGTTCCATTGACCAGCATTGTTCCATTGATCAGCATTGTTCCAGCAGTGTTCCATTGACCAGCATTGTTCCCTTGACCAGCATTGTTCCATTGATCAGCATTGTTCCAGCAGTGTTCCATTGACCAGCATTGCTCCAGCAGTGTTCCATTAACCAGCGTTGTCCTATTGACCAGCAGTTTTCCATTGAGCACCATTGTTCCATTGACCAGCAGTGTTCTATTTACCAGCATTGTTCCATTGACCAGCAGTGTTCCTTTAACCAGCATTGTTCCATTGACCAGCAGTGTTCCATTAACCAGCATTGTCCTATTGACCAGCAGTGTTCCATTAAGCAGCATTGTTCCATTTACCAGCAGTGTTCCATTAACCAGCATTGTTCCATTGATCAGCATTGTTCCAGCAGTGTTCCATTAACCAGCATTGTCCTATTGACCAGCATTGTTCCCTTGACCAGCATTGTTCCATTGATCAGCATTGTTCCAGCAGTGTTCCATTTAACAGCATTGTTCCATTGACCAGCAGTGTTCCATTAACCAGCATTGTTCCATTGACCAGCATTGTTCCATTTATCAGCATTGTTCCAGCAGTGTTCCATTGACCAGCAGTGTTCCATTGACCAGCATTGTTCCATTGATCAGCATTGTTCCAGCAGTGTTCCATTGACCAGCAGTGTTCCATTGATCAGCATTGTTCCATTAACCAGCATTGTTCCATTGACCAGCATTGTTCCATTTATCAGCATTGTTCCAGCAGTAATCCATTGACCAGCAGTGTTCCATTAACCAGCATTGTTCCATTGATCAGCATTGTTCCAGCAGTGTTCCATTGACCAGCAGTGTTCCATTGATCAGCAGTGTTCCATTAACCAGCATTGTCCTATTGACCAGCATTGTTCCCTTGACCAGCATTGTTCCATTGACCAGCATTGTTCCAGCAGTGTTCCATTAACCAGCATTGTCCTATTGACCAGCAGTGTTCCATTGACCAGCATTGTTCCATTTACCAGCAGTGTTTCATTGACCAGCATTGTTCCAGCAGTGTTCCATTAACCAGCATTGTTCCATTGACCAGCATTGTTCTATTTATCAGCATTGTTCCAGCAGTGTTCCATTGACCAGCAGTGTTCCATTAACCAGCATTGTTCCATTGACCAGCATTGTTCTATTTATCAGCATTGTTCCAGCAGTGTTCCATTGACCAGCAGTGTTCCATTAACCAGCATTGTTCCATTGATCAGCATTGTTCCAGCAGTGTTCCATTGACCAGCAGTGTTCCATTGATCAGCAGTGTTCCATTAACCAGCATTGTCCTATTGACCAGCATTGTTCCTTTGACCAGCATTGTTCCATTGATCAGCATTGTTCCAGCAGTGTTCCATTGACCAGCATTGTTCCAGCAGTGTTCCATTGACCAGCAGTGTTCCATTGATCAGCAGTGTTCCATTAACCAGCATTGTCCTATTGACCAGCATTGTTCCCTTGACCAGCATTGTTCCATTGATCAGCATTGTTCCAGCAGTAATCCATTGACCAGCAGTTTTCCATTAACCAGCATTGTTCCATTAACCAGCATTGTTCCATTGATCAGCATTGTTCCAGCAGTGTTCCATTGACCAGCAGTGTTCCATTGATCAGCAGTGTTCCATTAACCAGCATTGTCCTATTGACCAGCATTGTTCCATTGATCAGCATTGTTCCAGCAGTGTTCCATTGACCAGCATTGTTCCAGCAGTGTTGCATCAACCAGCATTGTCCTATTGACCAGCAGTGTTCCATTGAGCAGCATTGTTCCATTTACCAGCAGTGTTCCATTAACCAGCATTGTTCCATTGATCAGCATTGTTCCAGCATTGTTGAATTGGCCAGCATTGTTCCAGCAGTGTTCCATTGACCAGCAGTGTTCCATTAACCAGCATTGTTCCATTGACCAGCATTGTTCTATTTATCAGCATTGTTCCAGCAGTGTTCCATTGACCAGCAGTGTTCCATTAACCAGCATTGTTCCATTGATCAGCATTGTTCCAGCAGTGTTCCATTGACCAGCAGTGTTCCATTGATCAGCAGTGTTCCATTAACCAGCATTGTCCTATTGACCAGCATTGTTCCCTTGACCAGCATTGTTCCATTGATCAGCATTGTTCCAGCAGTGTTCCATTGACCAGCATTGTTCCAGCAGTGTTCCATTAACCAGCATTGTCCAATTGACCAGCTGTGTTCCATTGGGCACCATTGTTCCATTGACCAGCAGTGTTCCATTGACCAGCATTGTTCCATTGACCAGCAGTGTTCCATTGATCAGCATTGTTCCAGCAGTGTTCCATTGACCAGCAGTGTTCCATTGATCAGCAGTGTTCCATTAACCAGCATTGTCCTATTGACCAGCATTGTTCCCTTGACCAGCATTGTTCCATTGATCAGCATTGTTCCAGCAGTGTTCCATTGACCAGCATTGTTCCAGCAGTGTTCCATTAACCAGCATTGTCCTATTGACCAGCAGTTTTCCATTGAGCACCATTGTTCCATTGACCAGCAGTGTTCTATTTACCAGCATTGTTCCATTGACCAGCAGTGTTCCTTTAACCAGCATTGTTCCATTGACCAGCAGTGTTCCATTAACCAGCATTGTCCTATTGACCAGCAGTGTTCCATTGAGCAGCATTGTTCCATTTACCAGCAGTGTTCCATTAACCAGCATTGTTCCATTGATCAGCATTGTTCCAGCAGTGTTCCATTAACCAGCATTGTCCTATTGACCAGCATTGTTCCCTTGACCAGCATTGTTCCATTGATCAGCATTGTTCCAGCAGTGTTCCATTTAACAGCATTGTTCCATTGACCAGCAGTGTTCCATTAACCAGCATTGTTCCATTGACCAGCATTGTTCCATTTATCAGCATTGTTCCAGCAGTGTTCCATTGACCAGCAGTGTTCCATTGACCAGCATTGTTCCATTGATCAGCATTGTTCCAGCAGTGTTCCATTGACCAGCAGTGTTCCATTGATCAGCAGTGTTCCATTAACCAGCATTGTCCTATTGACCAGCATTGTTCCCTTGACCAGCATTGTTCCAGCAGTGTTCCATTAACCAGCATTGTCCAATTGACCAGCTGTGTTCCATTGGGCACCATTGTTCCATTGACCAGCAGTGTTCCATTGACCAGCATTGTTCCATTGACCAGCAGTGTTCCATTAACCAGCATTGTTCCATTGACCAGCATTGTTCCATTTATCAGCATTGTTCCAGCAGTAATCCATTGACCAGCAGTGTTCCATTAACCAGCATTGTTCCATTGATCAGCATTGTTCCAGCAGTGTTCCATTGACCAGCAGTGTTCCATTGATCAGCAGTGTTCCATTAACCAGCATTGTCCTATTGACCAGCATTGTTCCCTTGACCAGCATTGTTCCATTGATCAGCATTGTTCCAGCAGTGTTCCATTGACCAGCATTGTTCCAGCAGTGTTCCATTAACCAGCATTGTCCTATTGACCAGCATTGTTCCCTTGACCAGCATTGTTCCATTGATCAGCATTGTTCTAGCAGTGTTCCATTTAACAGCATTGTTCCATTGACCAGCAGTGTTCCATTAACCAGCATTGTTCCATTGACCAGCATTGTTCTATTTATCAGCATTGTTCCAGCAGTGTTCCATTAACCAGCATTGTTCCATTGATCAGCATTGTTCCAGCAGTGTTCCATTGACCAGCAGTGTTCCATTGATCAGCAGTGTTCCATTAACCAGCATTGTCCTATTGACCAGCATTGTTCCCTTGACCAGCATTGTTCCATTGATCAGCATTGTTCCAGCAGTGTTCCCTTGACCAGCATTGTTCCAGCAGTGTTCCAATAACCAGCATTGTCCTATTGACCAGCAGTTTTCCATTGAGCACCATTATTCCATTGACCAGCAGTGTTCTATTTACCAGCATTGTTCCATTGACCAGCAGTGTTCCTTTAACCAGCATTGTTCCATTGACCAGCAGTGTTCCATTAACCAGCATTGTCCTATTGACCAGCAGTTTTCCATTGAGCACCATTATTCCATTGACCAGCAGTGTTCTATTTACCAGCATTGTTCCATTGACCAGCAGTGTTCCTTTAACCAGCATTGTTCCATTGACCAGCAGTGTTCCATTAACCAGCATTGTCCTATTGACCAGCAGTGTTCCATTGAGCAGCATTGTTCCATTTACCAGCAGTGTTCCATTAACCAGCATTGTTCCATTGATCAGCATTGTTCCAGCAGTGTTCCATTAACCAGCATTGTCCTATTGACCAGCATTGTTCCCTTGACCAGCATTGTTCCATTGATCAGCATTGTTCCAGCAGTGTTCCATTTAACAGCATTGTTCCATTGACCAGCAGTGTTCCATTAACCAGCATTGTTCCATTGACCAGCATTGTTCCATTGATCAGCATTGTTCCAGCAGTGTTCCATTGACCAGCAGTGTTCCATTGATCAGCAGTGTTCCATTAACCAGCATTGTCCTATTGACCAGCATTGTTCCCTTGACCAGCATTGTTCCAGCAGTGTTCCATTAACCAGCATTGTCCAATTGACCAGCTGTGTTCCATTGGGCACCATTGTTCCATTGACCAGCAGTGTTCCATTGACCAGCATTGTTCCATTGACCAGCAGTGTTCCATTAACCAGCATTGTTCCATTGACCAGCATTGTTCCATTTATCAACATTGTTCCAGCAGTAATCCATTGACCAGCAGTGTTCCATTAACCAGCATTGTTCCATTTACCAGCAGTGTTCCATTAACCAGCATTGTTCCATTGACCAGCAGTGTTCCATTAACCAGCATTGTCCTATTGACCAGCAGTTTTCCATTGAGCACCATTATTCCATTGACCAGCAGTGTTCTATTTACCAGCATTGTTCCATTGACCAGCAGTGTTCCTTTAACCAGCATTGTTCCATTGACCAGCAGTGTTCCATTAACCAGCATTGTCCTATTGACCAGCAGTGTTCCATTGAGCAGCATTGTTCCATTTACCAGCAGTGTTCCATTAACCAGCATTGTTCCATTGATCAGCATTGTTCCAGCAGTGTTCCATTAACCAGCATTGTCCTATTGACCAGCAGTGTTCCATTGAGCAGCATTGTTCCATTTACCAGCAGTGTTCCATTAACCAGCATTGTTCCATTGATCAGCATTGTTCCAGCAGTGTTCCATTGACCAGCATTGTTCCAGCAGTGTTCCATTAACCAGCATTGTCCTATTGACCAGCAGTTTTCCATTGAGCACCATTGTTCCATTGACCAGCAGTGTTCTATCTACCAGCATTGTTCCATTGACCAGCAGTGTTCCTTTAACCATCATTGTTCCATTGACCAGCAGTGTTCCATTAACCAGCATTGTCCTATTGACCAGCAGTGTTCCATTGAGCAGCATTGTTCCATTTACCAGCAGTGTTCCATTAACCAGCATTGTTCCATTGATCAGCATTGTTCCAGCAGTGTTCCATTAACCAGCATTGTCCTATTGACCAGCATTGTTCCCTTGACCAGCATTGTTCCATTAACCAGCATTGTCCTATTGACCAGCAGTGTTCCATTAACCAGCATTGTTCCATTGACCAGCATTGTTCCATTGATCAGCATTGTTCCAGCAGTGTTCCATTGACCAGCAGTGTTCCATTGATCAGCAGTGTTCCATTAACCAGCATTGTCCTATTGACCAGCATTGTTCCCTTGACCAGCATTGTTCCAGCAGTGCTCCATTAACCAGCATTGTCCAATTGACCAGCTGTGTTCCATTGGGCACCATTGTTCCATTGACCAGCAGTGTTCCATTGACCAGCATTGTTCCATTGACCAGCAGTGTTCCATTAACCAGCATTGTCCTATTGACCAGCAGTTTTCCATTGAGCACCATTGTTCCATTGACCAGCAGTGTTCTATCTACCAGCATTGTTCCATTGACCAGCAGTGTTCCTTTAACCATCATTGTTCCATTGACCAGCAGTGTTCCATTAACCAGCATTGTCCTATTGACCAGCAGTGTTCCATTGAGCAGCATTGTTCCATTTACCAGCAGTGTTCCATTAACCAGCATTGTTCCATTGATCAGCATTGTTCCAGCAGTGTTCCATTAACCAGCATTGTCCTATTGACCAGCATTGTTCCCTTGACCAGCATTGTTCCATTGATCAGCATTGTTCCAGCAGTGTTCCATTTAACAGCATTGTTCCAGCAGTAATCCCTTGACCAGCATTGTTCCAGCAGTGTTCCATTAACCAGCATTGTCCAATTTACCAGCAGTGTTCCATTAACCAGCATTGTTCCATTGATCAGCATTGTTCCAGCATTGTTGCATTGGCCAGCATTGTTCCAGCAGTAATCCATTGACCAGCAGTGTTCCATTAACCAGCATTGTTCCATTTACCAGCAGTGTTCCATTAAACAGCATTGTCCTATTGACCAGCAGTGTTCCATTGAGCAGCATTGTTCCATTTACCAGCAGTGTTCCATTAACCAGCATTGTTCCATTGACCAGCATTGTTCCAGCAGTGTTCCATTAACCAGCATTGTCCTATTGACCAGCATTGTTCCCTTGACCAGAGTTGTTCCATTGATCAGCAGTGTTCCATTAACCAGCATTGTCCTATTGACCAGCATTGTTCCCTTGACCAGCATTGTTCCATTGATCAGCATTGTTCCAGCAGTGTTCCATTGACCAGCATTGTTCCAGCAGTGTTCCATTAACCAGCATTGTCCTATTGACCAGCATTGTTCCCTTGACCAGCATTGTTCCATTGATCAGCATTGTTCTAGCAGTGTTCCATTTAACAGCATTGTTCCATTGACCAGCAGTGTTCCATTAACCAGCATTGTTCCATTGACCAGCATTGTTCTATTTATCAGCATTGTTCCAGCAGTGTTCCATTAACCAGCATTGTTCCATTGATCAGCATTGTTCCAGCAGTGTTCCATTGATCAGCAGTGTTCCATTAACCAGCATTGTCCTATTGACCAGCATTGTTCCCTTGACCAGCATTGTTCCATTGATCAGCATTGTTCCAGCAGTGTTCCATTGACCAGCATTGTTCTAGCAGTGTTCCAATAACCAGCATTGTCCTATTGACCAGCAGTTTTCCATTGAGCACCATTATTCCATTGACCAGCAGTGTTCTATTTACCAGCATTGTTCCATTGACCAGCAGTGTTCCTTTAACCAGCATTGTTCCATTGACCAGCAGTGTTCCATTAACCAGCATTGTCCTATTGACCAGCAGTTTTCCATTGAGCACCATTATTCCATTGACCAGCAGTGTTCTATTTACCAGCATTGTTCCATTGACCAGCAGTGTTCCTTTAACCAGCATTGTTCCATTGACCAGCAGTGTTCCATTAACCAGCATTGTCCTATTGACCAGCAGTGTTCCATTGAGCAGCATTGTTCCATTTACCAGCAGTGTTCCATTAACCAGCATTGTTCCATTGATCAGCATTGTTCCAGCAGTGTTCCATTAACCAGCATTGTCCTATTGACCAGCATTGTTCCCTTGACCAGCATTGTTCCATTGATCAGCATTGTTCCAGCAGTGTTCCATTTAACAGCATTGTTCCATTGACCAGCAGTGTTCCATTAACCAGCATTGTTCCATTGACCAGCATTGTTCCATTGATCAGCATTGTTCCAGCAGTGTTCCATTAACCAGCATTGTCCTATTGACCAGCAGTTTTCCATTGAGCACCATTGTTCCATTGACCAGCAGTGTTCTATCTACCAGCATTGTTCCATTGACCAGCAGTGTTCCTTTAACCATCATTGTTCCATTGACCAGCAGTGTTCCATTAACCAGCATTGTCCTATTGACCAGCAGTGTTCCATTGAGCAGCATTGTTCCATTTACCAGCAGTGTTCCATTAACCAGCATTGTTCCATTGATCAGCATTGTTCCAGCAGTGTTCCATTAACCAGCATTGTCCTATTGACCAGCATTGTTCCCTTGACCAGCATTGTTCCATTGATCAGCATTGTTCCAGCAGTGTTCCATTTAACAGCATTGTTCCATTGACCAGCAGTGTTCCATTAACCAGCATTGTTCCATTGACCAGCATTGTTCCATTTATCAGCATTGTTCCAGCAGTGTTCCATTGACCAGCAGTGTTCCATTGACCAGCATTGTTCCATTGATCAGCATTGTTCCAGCAGTGTTCCATTGACCAGCAGTGTTCCATTGATCAGCAGTGTTCCATTAACCAGCATTGTCCTATTGACCAGCATTGTTCCCTTGACCAGCATTGTTCCAGCAGTGTTCCATTAACCAGCATTGTTCCATTGACCAGCATTGTTCTATTTATCAGCATTGTTCCAGCAGTGTTCCATTAACCAGCATTGTTCCATTGATCAGCATTGTTCCAGCAGTGTTCCATTGACCAGCAGTGTTCCATTGATCAGCAGTGTTCCATTAACCAGCATTGTCCTATTGACCAGCATTGTTCCCTTGACCAGCATTGTTCCATTGATCAGCATTGTTCCAGCAGTGTTCCATTGACCAGCATTGTTCCAGCAGTGTTCCAATAACCAGCATTGTCCTATTGACCAGCAGTTTTCCATTGAGCACCATTATTCCATTGACCAGCAGTGTTCTATTTACCAGCATTGTTCCATTGACCAGCAGTGTTCCTTTAACCAGCATTGTTCCATTGACCAGCAGTGTTCCATTAACCAGCATTGTCCTATTGACGAGCAGTTTTCCATTGAGCACCATTATTCCATTGACCAGCAGTGTTCTATTTACCAGCATTGTTCCATTGACCAGCAGTGTTCCTTTAACCAGCATTGTTCCATTGACCAGCAGTGTTCCATTAACCAGCATTGTCCTATTGACCAGCAGTGTTCCATTGAGCAGCATTGTTCCATTTACCAGCAGTGTTCCATTAACCAGCATTGTTCCATTGATCAGCATTGTTCCAGCAGTGTTCCATTAACCAGCATTGTCCTATTGACCAGCATTGTTCCCTTGACCAGCATTGTTCCATTGATCAGCATTGTTCCAGCAGTGTTCCATTTAACAGCATTGTTCCATTGACCAGCAGTGTTCCATTAACCAGCATTGTTCCATTGACCAGCATTGTTCCATTGATCAGCATTGTTCCAGCAGTGTTCCATTAACCAGCATTGTCCTATTGACCAGCAGTTTTCCATTGAGCACCATTGTTCCATTGACCAGCAGTGTTCTATCTACCAGCATTGTTCCATTGACCAGCAGTGTTCCTTTAACCATCATTGTTCCATTGACCAGCATTGTTCTATTTATCAGCATTGTTCCAGCAGTGTTCCATTAACCAGCATTGTTCCATTGATCAGCATTGTTCTAGCAGTGTTCCATTTAACAGCATTGTTCCATTGACCAGCAGTGTTCCATTAACCAGCATTGTTCCATTGACCAGCATTGTTCTATTTATCAGCATTGTTCCAGCAGTGTTCCATTAACCAGCATTGTTCCATTGATCAGCATTGTTCCAGCAGTGTTCCATTGACCAGCAGTGTTCCATTGATCAGCAGTGTTCCATTAACCAGCATTGTCCTATTGACCAGCATTGTTCCCTTGACCAGCATTGTTCCATTGATCAGCATTGTTCCAGCAGTGTTCCATTGACCAGCATTGTTCCAGCAGTGTTCCAATAACCAGCATTGTCCTATTGACCAGCAGTTTTCCATTGAGCACCATTATTCCATTGACCAGCAGTGTTCTATTTACCAGCATTGTTCCATTGACCAGCAGTGTTCCTTTAACCAGCATTGTTCCATTGACCAGCAGTGTTCCATTAACCAGCATTGTCCTATTGACCAGCAGTTTTCCATTGAGCACCATTATTCCATTAACCAGCATTGTCCTATTGACCAGCATTGTTCCCTTGACCAGCATTGTTCCATTGATCAGCATTGTTCTAGCAGTGTTCCATTTAACAGCATTGTTCCATTGACCAGCAGTGTTCCATTAACCAGCATTGTTCCATTGACCAGCATTGTTCTATTTATCAGCATTGTTCCAGCAGTGTTCCATTAACCAGCATTGTTCCATTGATCAGCATTGTTCCAGCAGTGTTCCATTGATCAGCAGTGTTCCATTAACCAGCATTGTCCTATTGACCAGCATTGTTCCCTTGACCAGCATTGTTCCATTGATCAGCATTGTTCCAGCAGTGTTCCATTGACCAGCATTGTTCTAGCAGTGTTCCAATAACCAGCATTGTCCTATTGACCAGCAGTTTTCCATTGAGCACCATTATTCCATTGACCAGCAGTGTTCTATTTACCAGCATTGTTCCATTGACCAGCAGTGTTCCTTTAACCAGCATTGTTCCATTGACCAGCAGTGTTCCATTAACCAGCATTGTCCTATTGACCAGCAGTTTTCCATTGAGCACCATTATTCCATTGACCAGCAGTGTTCTATTTACCAGCATTGTTCCATTGACCAGCAGTGTTCCTTTAACCAGCATTGTTCCATTGACCAGCAGTGTTCCATTAACCAGCATTGTCCTATTGACCAGCAGTGTTCCATTGAGCAGCATTGTTCCATTTACCAGCAGTGTTCCATTAACCAGCATTGTTCCATTGATCAGCATTGTTCCAGCAGTGTTCCATTAACCAGCATTGTCCTATTGACCAGCATTGTTCCCTTGACCAGCATTGTTCCATTGATCAGCATTGTTCCAGCAGTGTTCCATTTAACAGCATTGTTCCATTGACCAGCAGTGTTCCATTAACCAGCATTGTTCCATTGACCAGCATTGTTCCATTGATCAGCATTGTTCCAGCAGTGTTCCATTAACCAGCATTGTCCTATTGACCAGCAGTTTTCCATTGAGCACCATTGTTCCATTGACCAGCAGTGTTCTATCTACCAGCATTGTTCCATTGACCAGCAGTGTTCCTTTAACCATCATTGTTCCATTGACCAGCAGTGTTCCATTAACCAGCATTGTCCTATTGACCAGCAGTGTTCCATTGAGCAGCATTGTTCCATTTACCAGCAGTGTTCCATTAACCAGCATTGTTCCATTGATCAGCATTGTTCCAGCAGTGTTCCATTAACCAGCATTGTCCTATTGACCAGCATTGTTCCCTTGACCAGCATTGTTCCATTGATCAGCATTGTTCCAGCAGTGTTCCATTTAACAGCATTGTTCCATTGACCAGCAGTGTTCCATTAACCAGCATTGTTCCATTGACCAGCATTGTTCCATTTATCAGCATTGTTCCAGCAGTGTTCCATTGACCAGCAGTGTTCCATTGACCAGCATTGTTCCATTGATCAGCATTGTTCCAGCAGTGTTCCATTGACCAGCAGTGTTCCATTGATCAGCAGTGTTCCATTAACCAGCATTGTCCTATTGACCAGCATTGTTCCCTTGACCAGCATTGTTCCAGCAGTGTTCCATTAACCAGCATTGTTCCATTGACCAGCATTGTTCTATTTATCAGCATTGTTCCAGCAGTGTTCCATTAACCAGCATTGTTCCATTGATCAGCATTGTTCCAGCAGTGTTCCATTGACCAGCAGTGTTCCATTGATCAGCAGTGTTCCATTAACCAGCATTGTCCTATTGACCAGCATTGTTCCCTTGACCAGCATTGTTCCATTGATCAGCATTGTTCCAGCAGTGTTCCATTGACCAGCATTGTTCCAGCAGTGTTCCAATAACCAGCATTGTCCTATTGACCAGCAGTTTTCCATTGAGCACCATTATTCCATTGACCAGCAGTGTTCTATTTACCAGCATTGTTCCATTGACCAGCAGTGTTCCTTTAACCAGCATTGTTCCATTGACCAGCAGTGTTCCATTAACCAGCATTGTCCTATTGACCAGCAGTTTTCCATTGAGCACCATTATTCCATTGACCAGCAGTGTTCTATTTACCAGCATTGTTCCATTGACCAGCAGTGTTCCTTTAACCAGCATTGTTCCATTGACCAGCAGTGTTCCATTAACCAGCATTGTCCTATTGACCAGCAGTGTTCCATTGAGCAGCATTGTTCCATTTACCAGCAGTGTTCCATTAACCAGCATTGTTCCATTGATCAGCATTGTTCCAGCAGTGTTGCATTAACCAGCATTGTCCTATTGACCAGCATTGTTCCCTTGACCAGCATTGTTCCATTGATCAGCATTGTTCCAGCAGTGTTCCATTTAACAGCATTGTTCCATTGACCAGCAGTGTTCCATTAACCAGCATTGTTCCATTGACCAGCATTGTTCCATTGATCAGCATTGTTCCAGCAGTGTTCCATTAACCAGCATTGTCCTATTGACCAGCAGTTTTCCATTGAGCACCATTGTTCCATTGACCAGCAGTGTTCTATCTACCAGCATTGTTCCATTGACCAGCAGTGTTCCTTTAACCATCATTGTTCCATTGACCAGCATTGTTCTATTTATCAGCATTGTTCCAGCAGTGTTCCATTAACCAGCATTGTTCCATTGATCAGCATTGTTCTAGCAGTGTTCCATTTAACAGCATTGTTCCATTGACCAGCAGTGTTCCATTAACCAGCATTGTTCCATTGACCAGCATTGTTCTATTTATCAGCATTGTTCCAGCAGTGTTCCATTAACCAGCATTGTTCCATTGATCAGCATTGTTCCAGCAGTGTTCCATTGACCAGCAGTGTTCCATTGATCAGCAGTGTTCCATTAACCAGCATTGTCCTATTGACCAGCATTGTTCCCTTGACCAGCATTGTTCCATTGATCAGCATTGTTCCAGCAGTGTTCCATTGACCAGCATTGTTCCAGCAGTGTTCCAATAACCAGCATTGTCCTATTGACCAGCAGTTTTCCATTGAGCACCATTATTCCATTGACCAGCAGTGTTCTATTTACCAGCATTGTTCCATTGACCAGCAGTGTTCCTTTAACCAGCATTGTTCCATTGACCAGCAGTGTTCCATTAACCAGCATTGTCCTATTGACCAGCAGTTTTCCATTGAGCACCATTATTCCATTGACCAGCAGTGTTCTATTTACCAGCATTGTTCCATTGACCAGCAGTGTTCCTTTAACCAGCATTGTTCCATTGACCAGCAGTGTTCCATTAACCAGCATTGTCCTATTGACCAGCAGTGTTCCATTGAGCAGCATTGTTCCATTTACCAGCAGTGTTCCATTAACCAGCATTGTTCCATTGATCAGCATTGTTCCAGCAGTGTTCCATTAACCAGCATTGTCCTATTGACCAGCATTGTTCCCTTGACCAGCATTGTTCCATTGATCAGCATTGTTCCAGCAGTGTTCCATTTAACAGCATTGTTCCATTGACCAGCAGTGTTCCATTAACCAGCATTGTTCCATTGACCAGCATTGTTCCATTGATCAGCATTGTTCCAGCAGTGTTCCATTAACCAGCATTGTCCTATTGACCAGCAGTTTTCCACTGAGCACCATTGTTCCATTGACCAGCAGTGTTCTATCTACCAGCATTGTTCCATTGACCAGCAGTGTTCCTTTAACCATCATTGTTCCATTGACCAGCAGTGTTCCATTAACCAGCATTGTCCTATTGACCAGCAGTGTTCCATTGAGCAGCATTGTTCCATTTACCAGCAGTGTTCCATTAACCAGCATTGTTCCATTGATCAGCATTGTTCCAGCAGTGTTCCATTAACCAGCATTGTCCTATTGACCAGCATTGTTCCCTTGACCAGCATTGTTCCATTGATCAGCATTGTTCCAGCAGTGTTCCATTTAACAGCATTGTTCCATTGACCAGCAGTGTTCCATTAACCAGCATTGTTCCATTGACCAGCATTGTTCCATTTATCAGCATTGTTCCAGCAGTGTTCCATTGACCAGCAGTGTTCCATTGACCAGCATTGTTCCATTGATCAGCATTGTTCCAGCAGTGTTCCATTGACCAGCAGTGTTCCATTGATCAGCAGTGTTCCATTAACCAGCATTGTCCTATTGACCAGCATTGTTCCCTTGACCAGCATTGTTCCAGCAGTGTTCCATTAACCAGCATTGTCCAATTTACCAGCAGTGTTCCATTAACCAGCATTGTTCCATTGATCAGCATTGTTCCAGCATTGTTGCATTGGCCAGCATTGTTCCAGCAGTAATCCATTGACCAGCAGTGTTCCATTAACCAGCATTGTTCCATTTACCAGCAGTGTTCCATTAACCAGCATTGTCCTATTGACCAGCAGTGTTCCATTGAGCAGCATTGTTCCATTTACCAGCAGTGTTCCATTAACCAGCATTGTTCCATTGACCAGCATTGTTCCAGCAGTGTTCCATTAACCAGCATTGTCCTATTGACCAGCATTGTTCCCTTGACCAGAGTTGTTCCATTGATCAGCATTGTTCTAGCAGTGTTCCATTTAACAGCAGTGTTCCATTGATCAGCAGTGTTCCATTAACCAGCATTGTCCTATTGACCAGCATTGTTCCCTTGACCAGCATTGTTCCATTGATCAGCATTGTTCCAGCAGTGTTCCATTGACCAGCATTGTCCTATTGACCAGCAGTTTTCCATTGAGCATCATTGTTCCATTGACCAGCAGTGTTCTATCTACCAGCATTGTTCCATTGACCAGCAGTGTTCCTTTAACCATCATTGTTCCATTGACCAGCAGTGTTCCATTAACCAGCATTGTCCTATTGACCAGCAGTGTTCCATTGAGCAGCATTGTTCCATTTACCAGCAGTGTTCCATTAACCAGCATTGTTCCATTGATCAGCATTGTTCCAGCAGTGTTCCATTAACCAGCGTTGTCCTATTGACCAGCATTGTTCCCTTGACCAGCATTGTTCCATTGATCAGCATTGTTCCAGCAGTGTTCCATTTAACAGCATTGTTCCATTGACCAGCAGTGTTCCATTAACCAGCATTGTTCCATTGACCAGCATTGTTCCATTTATCAGCATTGTTCCAGCAGTGTTCCATTGACCAGCAGTGTTCCATTGACCAGCATTGTTCCATTGATCAGCATTGTTCCAGCAGTGTTCCATTGACCAGCAGTGTTCCATTGATCAGCAGTGTTCCATTAACCAGCATTGTCCTATTGACCAGCATTGTTCCCTTGACCAGCATTGTTCCAGCAGTGTTCCATTAACCAGCATTGTCCAATTGACCAGCTGTGTTCCATTGGGCACCATTGTTCCATTGACCAGCAGTGTTCCATTGACCAGCATTGTTCCATTGACCAGCAGTGTTCCATTAACCAGCATTGTTCCATTGACCAGCATTGTTCCATTTATCAGCATTGTTCCAGCAGTAATCCATTGACCAGCAGTGTTCCATTAACCAGCATTGTTCCATTGATCAGCATTGTTCCAGCAGTGTTCCATTGACCAGCAGTGTTCCCTTGACCAGCATTGTTCCATTGATCAGCATTGTTCCAGCAGTGTTCCATTGACCAACATTGTTCCAGCAGTGTTCCATTAACCAGCATTGTCCTATTGACCAGCATTGTTCCCTTGACCAGCATTGTTCCATTGATCAGCATTGTTCCAGCAGTGTTCCATTGACCAACATTGTTCCAGCAGTGTTCCATTAACCAGCATTGTCCTATTGACCAGCAGTGTTCCATTGAGCAGCATTGTTCCATTTACCAGCAGTGTTTCATTGACCAGCATTGTTCCAGCAGTGTTCCATTAACCAGCATTGTTCCATTGACCAGCATTGTTCTATTTATCAGCATTGTTCCAGCAGTGTTCCATTGACCAGCAGTGTTCCATTAACCAGCATTGTTCCATTGACCAGCATTGTTCTATTTATCAGCATTGTTCCAGCAGTGTTCCATTGACCAGCAGTGTTCCATTAACCAGCATTGTTCCATTGACCAGCATTGTTCTATTTATCAGCATTGTTCCAGCAGTGTTCCATTGACCAGCAGTGTTCCATTGATCAGCAGTGTTCCATTAACCAGCATTGTCCTATTGACCAGCATTGTTCCCTTGACCAGCATTGTTCCATTGATCAGCATTGTTCCAGCAGTGTTCCATTGACCAGCATTGTTCCAGCAGTGTTCCATTGACCAGCAGTGTTCCATTGATCAGCAGTGTTCCATTAACCAGCATTGTCCTATTGACCAGCATTGTTCCCTTGACCAGCATTGTTCCATTGATCAGCATTGTTCCAGCAGTAATCAATTGACCAGCAGTTTTCCATTAACCAGCATTGTTCCATTAACCAGCATTGTTCCATTGATCAGCATTGTTCCAGCAGTGTTCCATTGGCCAGCAGTGTTCCATTGATCAGCAGTGTTCCATTGACCAGCATTGTCCTATTGACCAGCATTGTTCCATTGATCAGCATTGTTCCAGCAGTGTTCCATTGACCAGCATTGTTCCAGCAGTGTTCCATCAACCAGCATTGTCCTATTGACCAGCAGTGTTCCATTGAGCAGCATTGTTCCATTTACCAGCAGTGTTCCATTAACCAGCATTGTTCCATTGATCAGCATTGTTCCAGCATTGTTGCATTGGCCAGCATTGTTCCAGCAGTGTTCCATTGACCAGCAGTGTTCCATTAACCAGCATTGTTCCATTGACCAGCATTGTTCTATTTATCAGCATTGTTCCAGCAGTGTTCCATTGACCAGCAGTGTTCCATTAACCAGCATTGTTCCATTGATCAGCATTGTTCCAGCAGTGTTCCATTGACCAGCAGTGTTCCATTGATCAGCAGTGTTCCATTAACCAGCATTGTCCTATTGACCAGCATTGTTCCCTTGACCAGCATTGTTCCATTGATCAGCATTGTTCCAGCAGTGTTCCATTGACCAGCATTGTTCCAGCAGTGTTCCATTAACCAGCATTGTCCTATTGACCAGCAGTTTTCCATTGAGCACCATTGTTCCATTGACCAGCAGTGTTCTATTTACCAGCATTGTTCCATCGACCAGCAGTGTTCTTTTAACCAGCATTGTTCCATTGACCAGCAGTGTTCCATTAACCAGCATTGTCCTATTGACCAGCAGTGTTCCATTGAGCAGCATTGTTCCATTTAACAGCAGTGTTCCATTAACCAGCATTGTTCCATTGATCAGCATTGTTCCAGCAGTGTTCCATTAACCAGCATTGTCCTATTGACCAGCATTGTTCCCTTGACCAGCATTGTTCCATTGATCAGCATTGTTCCAGCAGTGTTCCATTTAACAGCATTGTTCCATTGACCAGCAGTGTTCCATTAACCAGCATTGTTCCATTGACCAGCATTGTTCCATTTATCAGCATTGTTCCAGCAGTGTTCCATTGACCAGCAGTGTTCCATTAACCAGCATTGTTCCATTGATCAGCATTGTTCCAGCAGTGTTCCATTGACCAGCAGTGTTCCATTGACCAGCAGTGTTCCATTAACCAGCATTGTCCTATTGACCAGCATTGTTCCAGCAGTGTTCCACTAACCAGCATTGTCCAATTGACCAGCTGTGTTCCATTGGGCACCATTGTTCCATTGACCAGCAGTGTTCCATTTACCAGCATTGTTCCATTGACCAGCAGTGTTCCATTAACCAGCATTGTTCCATTGACCAGCATTGTTCCATTTATCAGCATTGTTCCAGCAGTAATCCATTGACCAGCAGTGTTCCATTAACCAGCATTGTTCCATTAACCAGCATTGTTCCATTGATCAGCATTGTTCCATTAGTGTTCCATTGACCAGCAGTGTTCCATTGATCAGCAGTGTTCCATTAACCAGCATTGTCCTATTGACCAGCATTGTTCCCTTGACCAGCATTGTTCCATTGATCAGCATTGTTCCAGCAGTGTTCCATTGACCAGCATTGTTCCAGCAGTGTTCCATTAACCAGCATTGTCCTATTGACCAGCAGTGTTCCATTGAGCAGCATTGTTCCATTTACCAGCAGTGTTCCATTAACCAGCATTGTTCCATTAACCAGCATTGTTCAATTCATCAGCATTGTTCCAGCATTGTTCCATTGACCAGCAGTGTTCCATTAACCAGCATTGTCCTATTGGCCAGCAGTGTTCCATTGAGCAGCATTGTTCCATTTACCAGCAGTGTTCCATTAACCAGCATTGTTCCATTGATCAGCATTGTTCCAGCATTGTTCCATTGACCAGCATTGTTCCATTAACCAGCATTGTCCTATTGACCAGCAGTGTTCCATTGAGCAGCATTGTTCCATTTACCAGCAGTGTTCCATTAACCAGCATTGTTCCATTGACCAGCATTGTTCCAGCAGTGTTCCATTAACCAGCATTGTCCTATTGACCAGCAGTGTTCCATTGAGCAGCATTGTTCCATTTACCAGCAGTGTTCCATTAACCAGCATTGTTCCATTAACCAGCATTGTTCAATTCATCAGCATTGTTCCAGCATTGTTCCATTGACCAGCAGTGTTCCATTAACCAGCATTGTCCTATTGGCCAGCAGTGTTCCATTGAGCAGCATTGTTCCATTTACCAGCAGTGTTCCATTAACCAGCATTGTTCCATTGATCAGCATTGTTCCAGCATTGTTCCATTGACCAGCATTGTTCCATTAACCAGCATTGTTCAATTCATCAGCATTGTTCCAGCATTGTTCCATTGACCAGCAGTGTTCCATTAACCAGCATTGTTCCATTGACCAGCATTGTTCCATTGACCAGCAGTGTTCCATTGACCAGCATTGTTCCATTGATCAGCATTGTTCCAGCATTGTTCCATTGATCAGCAGTGTTCCATTAACCAGCATTGTCCTATTGACCAGCATTGTTCCCTTGACCAGCATTGTTCCAGCAATGTTCCATTAACCAGTATTGTCCTATTGACCAGCTGTGTTCCATTGGGCACCATTGTTCCATTGACCAGCAGTGTTCCATTTACCAGCATTGTTCCATTGACCAGCAGTGTTCCATTAACCAGCATTGTCCTATTGACCAGCAGTGTTCCATTGAGCAGCATTGTTCCATTTACCAGCAGTGTTCCATTAACCAGCATTGTTCCATTGATCTGCATTGTTCCAGCAGTGTTCCATTAACCAGCATTGTCCTATTGACCAGCATTGTTCCCTTGACCAGCATTGTTCCATTGATCAGTATTGTTCCAGCAGTAACCAGCATTGTCCTATTGACCAGCAGTGTTCCATTTAACAGCATTGTTCCATTGACCAGCAGTGTTCCATTAACCAGCATTGTTCCATTGACCAGCATTGTTCCATTTATCAGCATTGTTCCAGCAGTGTTCCATTGACCAGCAGTGTTCCATTAACCAGCATTGTTCCATTGATCAGCATTGTTCCAGCAGTGTTCCATTGACCAGCAGTGTTCCATTGATCAGCAGTGTTCCATTAACCAGCATTGTCCTATTAACCAGCATTGTTCGCTTGACCAGCATTGTTCCAGCAGTGTTCCACTAACCAGCATTGTCCAATTTACCAGCTGTATTCCCTCGGGCACCATTGTTCCCTTGACCAGCAGTGTTCCATTTACCAGCATTGTTCCATTGACCAGCAGTGTTCCATTAACCAGCATTGTTCCATTGACCAGCATTGTTCCATTTATCAGCATTGTTCCAGCAGTAATCCATTGACCAGCAGTGTTCCATTAACCAGCATTGTTCCATTAACCAGCATTGTTCCATTGATCAGCATTGTTCCAGCAGTGTTCCATTGACCAGCAGTGTTCCATTGATCAGCAGTGTTCTATTAACCAGCATTGTCCTATTGACCAGCATTGTTCCCTTGACCAGCATTGTTCCATTGATCAGCATTGTTCCAGCAGTGTTCCATTGAGCAGCATTGTTCCAGCAGTGTTCCATTAACCAGCATTGTCCTATTGACCTGCAGTGTTCCATTGAGCACCATTGTTCCATTGACTAGCAGTGTTCATTAACCAGCATTCTTCCATTAACCAGCATTGTTCAATTCATCAGCATTGTTCCAGCATTGTTCCATTGACCAGCAGTGTTCCATTAACCAGCATTGTCCTATTGGCCAGCAGTGTTCCATTGAGCAGCATTGTTCCATTTACCAGCAGTGTTCCATTAACCAGCATTGTTCCATTGATCAGCATTGTTCCAGCATTGTTCCATTGACCAGCATTGTTCCATTAACCAGCATTGTCCTATTGACCAGCAGTGTTCCATTGAGCAGCATTGTTCCATTTACCAGCAGTGTTCCATTAACCAGCATTGTTCCATTGACCAGCATTGTTCCAGCAGTGTTCCATTAACCAGCATTGTCCTATTGACCAGCAGTGTTCCATTGAGCAGCATTGTTCCATTTACCAGCAGTGTTCCATTAACCAGCATTGTTCCATTAACCAGCATTGTTCAATTCATCAGCATTGTTCCAGCATTGTTCCATTGACCAGCAGTGTTCCATTAACCAGCATTGTCCTATTGGCCAGCAGTGTTCCATTGAGCAGCATTGTTCCATTTACCAGCAGTGTTCCATTAACCAGCATTGTTCCATTGATCAGCATTGTTCCAGCATTGTTCCATTGACCAGCATTGTTCCATTAACCAGCATTGTTCAATTCATCAGCATTGTTCCAGCATTGTTCCATTGACCAGCAGTGTTCCATTAACCCTCCTGTTGTGTTCCGGTCAAAAGTGACCGATTTACATGTTTTCTCTAAAAAAAAATGTAGTAAATTCATTCTGATTGCCATGAGATTCCATGACTTTGTTCCCACAGGGTATCTAAACAGCCAAGAGAATTTTTTAATAATTTCAAAAAAATCTGGGTGTTTTATTTAACTTTGTTACACCCATGATGTTCCCGGTCAAAAATGACCGGTCATTCAAATTAATGGTTAAGACAAAAAAAAATTTAATAATATTTTGTCCAGGCACACACACATTCAACAGATGGACACACTTACACTCCCAGCCCCCAAAATGCACAAACATACTACATACACACACAATAGTCCCCTTCTTGGCTTCCATTGCTACCCCCACGAGACCCTTGCCCAAATAGAATCTATCACCCATGGGAACCACACCCAGATAGAATCTTTCACCCATGGGAACCATGCCCAAATACAATCTTTCACCCACGGGAACCAAACCTGTTGGATTTGCTTATAATTCATGCTATGGCAGCACGATGACCAAACGGTATTCTGTATGTGAGGCTATTGATCACATCTTTGACCCTGGCACTGATGAGTGTCAGTAGGGAGTTTCAAAATGGGAGTTTGTCCTGGGGTTCATCACCACCTGAGAGGAGAGGTTGACTGTCGACAGAAAATGTCATCCGGATGACCCCAGGGCCAACCAGATAGGCCATGGGTGTCCAATCCTGGTCCTCGAAGGCCACTGTCCTGAAGGCTTTCGATGTTTCCCTGCTCCAGCACCTGATTCTAATGAATGGGCTGTTATCAAGCTATATGGAAGGCTAGATAATGACCTTTCATTTGAATCAGGTGTGCTGGAGCAGGGAAACATCTAAAACCTTCAGGACATTGGCCCTTGAGGACAAGGATTGGACACCCATGAGATAGGCCATCTCCCGGGTTGATGACATCAAATCCTGCTTGGAACGGTTCCCCACAGTCTCCCAGTCTCCTGCCTACTATACTAACTTATACATCCATCTGCTGAACTCATTCTATTGTACAATTATTGCCGTGACGCTTGTGCGTCTACTGAAGTCACCGGGCCCGGCTTTGCTAACAGCCTCAACGTCCCAAAACAAGATGAATATTTCTGGCTCCAGCACACCTGATTCTAATGAATTGGTTGTTATCAAGCTATGTGGAAGCCTGGATAATGACCTTTCTTTTGAATCAGGTGTGCTGGAGCAAGGAAATATCTAAAACCTTCAGGACAGCGGCCCTTGAGGACCAGGATTGGACACCCATGAGATAGGCCATCTCCCGGGTTTATGACATAAAATCCTGATTGGAACTGTTCAGAGTCCATTGAAATGATAATCATGTCCTTGTAAGGTCTTTATACAAAGTAGTCTATCATAAATAGAACAATATTTGTCATCTGGATACTTGTTATATTCAAAATAATCCATAATTTTGCTGTTTGCACTCAAAAACGAGTTGCATGTGCTTAGGTCAATGAGGCCTAGAGACCATAAAGGGCAAACAGAAGTTAAAAACTAGGTTTAAACTAGGTTAGTAATATTAACAAGAACTTAAGTTGCTTAAAACATCTAACACAACATTAGTTGATAATATATGTATTATTATGGAATTATAATCAGGTATAATGAGGCGGTCACTTTTGACCGGGAACACAAAAGTAGTGACAACAAACGAACACAACAGGAGGGTTAACCAGCATTGTTCCATTGACCAGCATTGTTCCATTGACCAGCAGTGTTCCATTGACCAGCATTGTTCCATTGATCAGCATTGTTCCAGCATTGTTCCATTGATCAGCAGTGTTCCATTAACCAGCATTGTCCTATTGACCAGCATTGTTCCCTTGACCAGCATTGTTCCAGCAATGTTCCATTAACCAGTATTGTCCTATTGACCAGCTGTGTTCCATTGGGCACCATTGTTCCATTGACCAGCAGTGTTCCATTTACCAGCATTGTTCCATTGACCAGCAGTGTTCCATTAACCAGCATTGTCCTATTGACCAGCAGTGTTCCATTGAGCAGCATTGTTCCATTTACCAGCAGTGTTCCATTAACCAGCATTGTTCCATTGATCTGCATTGTTCCAGCAGTGTTCCATTAACCAGCATTGTCCTATTGACCAGCATTGTTCCCTTGACCAGCATTGTTCCATTGATCAGTATTGTTCCAGCAGTAACCAGCATTGTCCTATTGACCAGCAGTGTTCCATTTAACAGCATTGTTCCATTGACCAGCAGTGTTCCATTAACCAGCATTGTTCCATTGACCAGCATTGTTCCATTTATCAGCATTGTTCCAGCAGTGTTCCATTGACCAGCAGTGTTCCATTAACCAGCATTGTTCCATTGATCAGCATTGTTCCAGCAGTGTTCCATTGACCAGCAGTGTTCCATTGATCAGCAGTGTTCCATTAACCAGCATTGTCCTATTAACCAGCATTGTTCGCTTGACCAGCATTGTTCCAGCAGTGTTCCACTAACCAGCATTGTCCAATTGACCAGCTGTGTTCCCTCGGGCACCATTGTTCCCTTGACCAGCAGTGTTCCATTTACCAGCATTGTTCCATTGACCAGCAGTGTTCCATTAACCAGCATTGTTCCATTGACCAGCATTGTTCCATTTATCAGCACTGTTCCAGCAGTAATCCATTGACCAGCAGTGTTCCATTAACCAGCATTGTTCCATTAACCAGCATTGTTCCATTGATCAGCATTGTTCCAGCAGTGTTCCATTGACCAGCAGTGTTCCATTGATCAGCAGTGTTCTATTAACCAGCATTGTCCTATTGACCAGCATTGTTCCCTTGACCAGCATTGTTCCATTGATCAGCATTGTTCCAGCAGTGTTCCATTGAGCAGCATTGTTCCAGCAGTGTTCCATTAACCAGCATTGTCCTATTGACCTGCAGTGTTCCATTGAGCACCATTGTTCCATTGACTAGCAGTGTTCATTAACCAGCATTGTTCCATTAACCAGCATTGTTCAATTCATCAGCATTGTTCCAGCATTGTTCCATTGACCAGCAGTGTTCCATTAACCAGCATTTTCCTATTGGCCAGCAGTGTTCCATTGAGCAGCATTGTTCCATTTACCAGCAGTGTTCCATTAACCAGCATTGTTCCATTGATCAGCATTGTTCCAGCATTGTTCCATTGACCAGCATTGTTCCATTAACCAGCATTGTTCAATTCATCAGCATTGTTCCAGCATTGTTCCATTGACCAGCAGTGTTCCATTAACCAGCATTGTTCCATTGACCAGCATTGTTCCATTGACCAGCAGTGTTCCATTAACCAGCATTGTTCCATTGATCAGCATTGTTCCAGCATTGTTCCATTGATCAGCAGTGTTCCATTAACCAGCATTGTCCTATTGACCAGCATTGTTCCCTTGACCAGCATTGTTCCAGCAATGTTCCATTAACCAGTATTGTCCTATTGACCAGCTGTGTTCCATTGGGCACCATTGTTCCATTGACCAGCAGTGTTCCATTTACCAGCATTGTTCCATTGACCAGCAGTGTTCCATTAACCAGCATTGTCCTATTGACCAGCAGTGTTCCATTGAGCAGCATTGTTCCATTTACCAGCAGTGTTCCATTAACCAGCATTTTTCCATTGATCTGCATTGTTCCAGCAGTGTTCCATTAACCAGCATTGTCCTATTGACCAGCATTGTTCCCTTGACCAGCATTGTTCCATTGATCAGTATTGTTCCAGCAGTAACCAGCATTGTCCTATTGACCAGCAGTGTTCCATTTAACAGCATTGTTCCATTGACCAGCAGTGTTCCATTAACCAGCATTGTTCCATTGACCAGCATTGTTCCATTTATCAGCATTGTTCCAGCAGTGTTCCATTCACCAGCAGTGTTCCATTAACCAGCATTGTTCCATTGATCAGCATTGTTCCAGCAGTGTTCCATTGACCAGCAGTGTTCCATTGATCAGCAGTGTTCCATTAACCAGCATTGTCCTATTGACCAGCATTGTTCGCTTGACCAGCATTGTTCCAGCAGTGTTCCACTAACCAGCATTGTCCAATTGACCAGCTGTGTTCCCTCGGGCACCATTGTTCCCTTGACCAGCAGTGTTCCATTTACCAGCATTGTTCCATTGACCAGCAGTGTTCCATTAACCAGCATTGTTCCATTGACCAGCATTGTTCCATTTATCAGCATTGTTCCAGCAGTAATCCATTGACCAGCAGTGTTCCATTAACCAGCATTGTTCCATTAACCAGCATTGTTCCATTGATCAGCATTGTTTCAGCAGTGTTCCATTGACCAGCAGTGTTCCATTGATCAGCAGTGTTCCATTAACCAGCATTGTCCTATTGACCAGCATTGTTCCCTTGACCAGCATTGTTCCATTGATCAGCATTGTTCCAGCAGTGTTCCATTGACCAGCATTGTTCCAGCAGTGTTCCATTAACCAGCATTGTCCTATTGACCAGCAGTGTTCCATTGAGCAGCATTGTTCCATTTACCAGCAGTGTTCCATTAACCAGCATTGTTCCATTAACCAGCATTGTTCAATTCATCAGCATTGTTCCAGCATTGTTCCATTGACCAGCAGTGTTCCATTAACCAGCATTGTCCTATTGGCCAGCAGTGTTCCATTGAGCAGCATTGTTCCATTGATCAGCAGTGTTCCATTAACCAGCATTGTCCTATTGACCAGCATTGTTCCCTTGACCAGCATTGTTCCATTGATCAGCATTGTTCCAGCAGTGTTCCATTGACCAGCATTGTTCCAGCAGTGTTCCATTAACCAGCATTGTCCTATTGACCAGCAGTGTTCCATTGAGCAGCATTGTTCCATTTACCAGCATTGTTCCATTTACCAGCAGTGTTCCATTAACCAGCATTGTTCCATTGATCAGCATTGTTCCAGCATTGTTCCATTGACCAGCATTGTTCCATTAACCAGCATTGTTCAATTCATCAGCATTGTTCCAGCATTGTTCCATTGACCAGCAGTGTTCCATTAACCAGCATTGTTCCATTGACCAGCATTGTTCCATTGACCAGCAGTGTTCCATTAACCAGCATTGTTCCATTGATCAGCATTGTTCCAGCATTGTTCCATTGATCAGCAGTGTTCCATTAACCAGCATTGTCCTATTGACCAGCATTGTTCCCTTGACCAGCATTGTTCCATTGATCAGCATTGTTCCAGCAGTGTTCCATTGACCAGCATTGTTCCAGCAGTGTTCCATTAACCAGCATTGTCCTATTGACCAGCAGTGTTCCATTGAGCAGCATTGTTCCATTTACCAGCATTGTTCCATTTACCAGCAGTGTTCCATTAACCAGCATTGTTCCATTGATCAGCATTGTTCCAGCATTGTTCCATTGACCAGCATTGTTCCATTAACCAGCATTGTTCAATTCATCAGCATTGTTCCAGCATTGTTCCATTGACCAGCAGTGTTCCATTAACCAGCATTGTTCCATTGACCAGCATTGTTCCATTGACCAGCAGTGTTCCATTAACCAGCATTGTTCCATTGATCAGCATTGTTCCAGCATTGTTCCATTGATCAGCAGTGTTCCATTAACCAGCATTGTCCTATTGACCAGCATTGTTCCCTTGACCAACATTGTTCCAGCAGTGTTCCATTAACCAGCATTGTCCAATTGACCAGCTGTGTTCCATTGGGCACCATTGTTCCATTGACCAGCAGTGTTCCATTTACCAGCATTGTTCCATTGACCAGCAGTGTTCCATTAACCAGCATTGTTCCATTGACCAGCATTGTTCCATTTATCAGCATTGTTCCAGCAGTAATCCATTGACCAGCAGTGTTCCATTAACCAGCATTGTTCCATTAACCAGCATTGTTCTATTGATCAGCATTGTTCCAGCAGTGTTCCATTGACCAGCAGTGTTCCATTGATCAGCAGTGTTCCATTAACCAGCATTGTCCTATTGACCAGCATTGTTCCCTTGACCAGCATTGTTTTAGATTAGATTAGATTCAACTTTATTGTCATTACACAGGTACAAGTCCAGGGCAACGAAATACAGTTAGCATCCAACCAGAAGTGCAAAACAGTTATTAACAACAGAATATAATAATATGGATATACTCAGAATATACATATTATGAACAGTATAGACAGAATATACAGGGTATGTACAGATTCAATCAGGGTATGTACAAGCAGAAATTACCGGGTAGCATGTATATACAGGTAGTGCAAATGATGAGATTGAACAAAAAGAACAGATGTGCAAAGTGAACAAATGTGAACAAAATGTGCAGGTGGTGCAGTAACAGATGTGCAGATGTGCAAAATGGACAGATAGTGCAAATAACAATTCACATATGCAAGTGGTGCAAATGTACAAACAGAATGTGCAAATATAGGAAGGGGGGGGTTCTATGGGGGGGCGGGGGTTATATAGGGGGGCGGGGGTGTAGTGGAGTTCAGGAGTGACACAGTTCGGGGGAAGAAGCTGTTCCTCAGTCTGTTGGTTCTAGACCGGAGACTCCTGAGGCGCCTGCCGGAGGGCAGGGGGGCAAACAGTTTATGGGCGGGGTGTGAGGAATCTCTTCAGATGCTGTGAGCTCTACGTAGACAGCGCTTCCTCTGGATGTCCTCAATGGTCGGAAGAATAGTCCCAGTGATGCGTTGGGCAGTTTTCACCACCCGCTGCAGTGCCTTGCGCTCAGCGACTGTGCAGTTCCCGTACCACACTGTAACACAGTTTGTTAGGATGCACTCGATCGCGCAGCGGTAGAAGTTCACCATGACAGCTGAGGACAGGTGGTGTTTCCTCAGTGTTCTCAAGAAAAAGAGACGCTGGTGAACCTTCTTGATCAGGCCGGAGGTGTTAGTAATCCAGGACAGGTCATCCGAGATGTGGATCCCCAGGAACTTATAGCTGGAGACGCGCTCAACGGCCATCCCGTTGATTTGAATGGGGTCCTGCGTGTCTCCCCTCTTCCTCCTGAAGTCCACAATAAGCTCCTTGGTCTTTGTGGCGTTGAGGAGCAGGTTATTGTCACCACACCACATGGCCAGGTGCTGCACTTCCTCTCTGTAGGCTGTCTCATCGTTGTTGGTGATGAGGCCGATCACCGTGGTGTCGTCAGCAAACTTGATGATGGAGTTAGATCCATACATTGGCTTGCAGTCGTGGGTGAAGAGAGAGTAGAGGAACGGGCTGAGCACGCATCCCTGTGGTACACCTGTGTTTAGTGTGATGGTGGTGGAGCAGGAGTGGGCTGACCTAACATGCTGTGGTCGGTTGGTCAGAAAGTCCATAATCCAGTGGCAGAGGGAGGTGTTGATGCCCAGCTCAAGTTTGGTGATCAGCTTGGAGGGGATGACGGTGTTGAAAGCAGAGCTGAAGTCTACAAACAACATACGGGCATAAGTGTTATTATTGTCCAGGTGTGTCAGCACAGAGTGCAGCGCTGAGGAAACTGCATCGTCTGTGCTCCTATTGCTGCGGTAGGCAAACTGGTGAGGGTCAAGTGTGGGTGGAAGGTTCGTCTTCAGGTGTGCCAGGACCAGTCGCTCGAAGCACTTCATGACGATGGGTGTCAGTGCCACAGGGCGATAGTCGTTCAGGCACGATGGGCTGGAGTTCTTTGGCACCGGAACGATGGAGGTGGATTTGAAGCATGCCGGCACAGCTGCTTGAGCAAGGGACAGGTTGAAAATGTCCGTAAAAACTCCTGCAAGCTGCTCAGCGCATGCTCTGAGCACGCGACCAGGGATGCCGTCTGGGCCAGCAGCCTTGCGCGCGTTGATCCGGCTCAGTGCGGTGAGGACGTCTGTTGGGTTGAGTGTTAGGGGTTGGTGGTCTGTAGATGGAGTGATTGGGGTGGCAGTCTCTGTGTTGTTCCTGTCAAACCGAGCGTAGAAGTTGTTCAGCTCGTTCAGGAAGGAGACGTCTGTGGGTGGCGGGGTGGTGGTGTTCGACTTGAAGTCACTGATGATCCGGATGCCCTGCCACATGCGCCGGGGGTCGGAGTTGTCAAAGTGCTGCTCGATCCTCAGCTTGTAGCAGTGCTTGGCCTTTTTGATGCCCCTCTTCAAGTCAGCCCTAGATGCACTGTAGGCCTGTTCGTCACCTGATCTGAAAGCGGCCTTGCGAGCCTTCAGCAGGAGCCGAACCTCCTTGTTCATCCATGGCTTTTGATTAGGGTACGTGGTAATCCATTGACCAGCAGTGTTCCATTAACCAGCATTGTTCCATTAACCAGCATTGTTCAATTCATCAGCATTGTTCCAGCAGTGTTCCATTGACCAGCAGTGTTCCATTCACCAGCATTGTTACATTGACCAGCAGTGTTCCATTAACCAGCATTGTTCTATTGATCAGCATTGTTCCAGCAGTGTTCCATTAACCAGCATTGTCCTATTGACCAGCAGTGTTCCATTTACCAGCATTGTTCCATTGACCAGCAGTGTTCCTTTAACCAACATTGTTCCATTGTCCAGCATTGTTCCAGCAGTGTTCCATTGACCAGCAGTGTTCCATTAACCAGCATTGTTCAATTCATCAGCATTGTTCCAGCAGTGTTCCATTGGCCAGCAGTGTTCCATTAACCAGCATTGTCCTATTGACCAGCAGTGTTCCATTGACCAGCATTGTTCAATTGCTCAGCAGTGTTCCATTAACCAGCATTGTTCCATTGACTAGCAGTGTTCCATTACCCAGCATTGTCCTATTGACCAGCAGTGTTCTATTGAGCAGCATTGTTCCATTTACCAGCAGTGTCCCATTAACCAGCATTATTCCATTGACCAGCAGTGTTCCATTAACCAGCATATTTCCATTGACCAGCTCTGTTCCATTAATCAGCATTGTCCTATTGAACAGCAGTGTTCCATTAACCAGCATTGTTCCCTTGACCAGCATTGTTCCATTGATCAGCATTGTTCCAGCAGTGTTCCATTGACCAGCAGTGTTCCATTGATCAGCAGTGTTCCATTAACCAGCATTGTCCTATTGACCAGCATTGTTCCCTTGACCAGCATTGTTCCATTAACCAGCATTGTTCCATTGATCAGCATTGTTCCAGCAGTGTTCCATTGACCAGCAGTGTTCCATTGATCAGCAGTGTTCCATTAACCAGCATTGTCCTATTGACCAGCATTGTTCCCTTGACCAGCATTGTTTCATTGATCAGCATTATTCCAGCAGTGTTCCATTGACGAACAGTGTTCCATTGACCAGCAGTGTTCCATTAACCAGCATTGTCCTATTGACCAGCATTGTTCCCTTGACCAGCATTGTTCCATTGATCAGCAATGTTCCAGCAGTGTTCCATTGAGCAGCATTGTTCCAGCAGTGTTCCATTAACCAGCATTGTCCTATTGACCTGCAGTGTTCCATTGAGCACCATTGTTCCATTGACTAGCAGTGTTCCATTAACCAGCATTGTTCCATTGATCAGCATTGTTCCAGCAGTGTTCCATTGGCCAGCATTGTTCCAGCAGTGTTCCATTAACCAGCATTGTCCTATTGACCAGCTGTGTTCCATTGGGAACCATTGTTCCATTTACCAGCAGTGTTCCATTGACCAGCATTGTTCCAGCAGTGTTCCATTAACCAGCATTGTCCTATTGACCAGCAGTGTTCCATTGAGCAGCATTGTTCCATTTACCAGCAGTGTTCCATTAACCAGCATTGTTCCATTGACCAGTATTGTTCCAGCAGTGTTCCATTGACCAGCAGTGTTCCATTAACCAGCATTGTTCAATTCATCAGCATTGTTCCAGCAGTGTTCCATTGACCAGCAGTGTGCCATTTACCAGCATTGTTACATTGACCAGCAGTGTTCCATTAACCAGCATTGTTCTATTGATCAGCATTGTTCCAGTAGTGTTCCATTAACCAGCATTGTTCCCTTGACCAGCATTGTTCCATTGATCAGCATTGTTCCAGCAGTGTTCCATTGACCAGCAGTGTTCCATTGATCAGCAGTGTTCCATTAACCAGCATTGTTCCCTTGACCAGCATTGTTCCATTAACCAGCATTGTTCCATTGATCAGCATTGTTCCAGCAGTGTTCCATTGACCAGCAGTGTTCCATTGATCAGCAGTGTTCTATTAACCAGCATTGTCCTATTGACCAGCATTGTTCCCTTGACCAGCATTGTTCCATTGATCAGCATTGTTCCAGCAGTGTTCCATTGAGCAGCATTGTTCCAGCAGTGTTCCATTAACCAGCATTGTCCTATTGACCTGCAGTGTTCCATTGAGCACCATTGTTCCATTGACTAGCAGTGTTCCATTAACCAGCATTGTTCCATTGATCAGCATTTTTCCAGCAGTGTTCCATTGACCAGCATTGTTCCAGCAGTGTTCCATTAACCAGCATTGTCCTATTGACCAGCAGTGTTCCATTGAGCAGCATTGTTCCATTTACCAGCAGTGTTCCATTAACCAGCATTGTTCCATTGACCAGCATTGTTCCAGCAGTGTTCCATTGTCCAGCAGTGTTCCATTAACCAGCATTGTTCCATTAACCAGCATTGTTCAATTCATCAGCATTGTTCCAGCAGTGTTCCATTGACCAGCAGTGTTCCATTTACCAGCATTGTTCCAGCAGTGTTCAATTAACCAGTATTGTCCTATTGACCAGCTGTGTTCCATTGGGCACCATTGTTCCATTGACCAGCAGTGTTCCATTTACCAGCATTGTTCCATTGACCAGCAGTGTTCCATTAATCAGCATTGTCCTATTGACCAGCAGTGTTCCATTGAGCAGCATTGTTCCATTTACCAGCAGTGTTCCATTAACCAGCATTGTTCCATTGATCAGCATTGTTCCAGCAGTGTTCCATTAACCAGCATTGTCCTATTGACCAGCTGTGTTCCATTGGGAACCATTGTTCCATTTACCAGCAGTGTTCCATTGACCAGCATTGTTCCAGCAGTGTTCCATTAACCAGCATTGTCCTATTGACCAGCAGTGTTCCATTGAGCAGCATTGTTCCATTTACCAGCAGTGTTCCATTAACCAGCATTGTTCCATTGACCAGTATTGTTCCAGCAGTGTTCCATTGACCAGCAGTGTTCCATTAACCAGCATTGTTCAATTCATCAGCATTGTTCCAGCAGTGTTCCATTGACCAGCAGTGTGCCATTTACCAGCATTGTTACATTGACCAGCAGTGTTCCATTAACCAGCATTGTTCTATTGATCAGCATTGTTCCAGTAGTGTTCCATTAACCAGCATTGTTCCCTTGACCAGCATTGTTCCATTGATCAGCATTGTTCCAGCAGTGTTCCATTGACCAGCAGTGTTCCATTGATCAGCAGTGTTCCATTAACCAGCATTGTTCCCTTGACCAGCATTGTTCCATTAACCAGCATTGTTCCATTGATCAGCATTGTTCCAGCAGTGTTCCATTGACCAGCAGTGTTCCATTGATCAGCAGTGTTCTATTAACCAGCATTGTCCTATTGACCAGCATTGTTCCCTTGACCAGCATTGTTCCATTGATCAGCATTGTTCCAGCAGTGTTCCATTGAGCAGCATTGTTCCAGCAGTGTTCCATTAACCAGCATTGTCCTATTGACCTGCAGTGTTCCATTGAGCACCATTGTTCCATTGACTAGCAGTGTTCCATTAACCAGCATTGTTCCATTGATCAGCATTTTTCCAGCAGTGTTCCATTGACCAGCATTGTTCCAGCAGTGTTCCATTAACCAGCATTGTCCTATTGACCAGCAGTGTTCCATTGAGCAGCATTGTTCCATTTACCAGCAGTGTTCCATTAACCAGCATTGTTCCATTGACCAGCATTGTTCCAGCAGTGTTCCATTGTCCAGCAGTGTTCCATTAACCAGCATTGTTCCATTAACCAGCATTGTTCAATTCATCAGCATTGTTCCAGCAGTGTTCCATTGACCAGCAGTGTTCCATTTACCAGCATTGTTCCAGCAGTGTTCAATTAACCAGTATTGTCCTATTGACCAGCTGTGTTCCATTGGGCACCATTGTTCCATTGACCAGCAGTGTTCCATTTACCAGCATTGTTCCATTGACCAGCAGTGTTCCATTAATCAGCATTGTCCTATTGACCAGCAGTGTTCCATTGAGCAGCATTGTTCCATTTACCAGCAGTGTTCCATTAACCAGCATTGTTCCATTGATCAGCATTGTTCCAGCAGTGTTACATTAACCAGCATTGTCCTATTGACCAGCTGTGTTCCATTGGGCACCATTGTTCCATTGACCAGCAGTGTTCCATTGACCAGCAGTGTTCCATTAACCAGCATTGTCCTATTGACCAGCATTGTTTCCTTGACCAGCATTGTTCCATTGATCAGCATTGTTCCAGCAGTGTTCCATTGACCAGCAATGTTCCAGCAGTGTTCCATTAACCAGCATTGTCCTATTGACCAGCAGTGTTCCATTGAGCACCATTGTTCCATTGAGCACCATTGTTCCATTGACCAGGAGTGTTCCATTTACCAGCATTGTTCCATTGACCAGCATTGTTCCATTTATCAGCATTGTTCCAGCAGTGTTCCATTGAGCACCATTGTTCCATTGATCAGCATTGTCCTATTGACCAGCATTGTTCCCTTGACCAGCATTGTTCCATTGATCAGCATTGTTCCAGCAGTGTTCCATTCACCAGCAGTGTTCCATTGATCAGCAGTGTTCCATTGATCAGCAGTGTTCCATTAATCAGCATTGTCCTATTGACCAGCATTGTTCCATTGACCAGCATTGTTCCATTGATCAGCATTGTTCCAGCAGTGTTCCATTAACCAGCATTGTCCTATTGACCAGCATTGTTCCCTTGACCAGCATTGTTCCATTGATCAGCATTGTTCCAGCAATGTTCCATTGACCAGCATTGTTCCAGCAGTGTTCCATTAACCAGCATTGTCCTATTGACCAGCATTGTTCCCTTGACCAGCATTGTTCCATTGATCAGCATTGTTTCAGCAGTGTTCCATTGACCAGCAGTGTTCCATTAATCAGCATTGTCCTATTGACCAGCATTGTTCCCTTGACCAGCATTGTTCCATTGATCAGCATTGTTCCAGCAGTGTTTCATTGACCAGCATTGTTCCATTAACCAGCATTGTTCAATTCATCAGCATTGTTCCAGCAGTGTTCCATTGACCAGCAGTGTTCCATTTACCAGCATTGTTCCAGCAGTGTTCAATTAACCAGTATTGTCCTATTGACCAGCTGTGTTCCATTGGGCACCATTGTTCCATTGACCAGCAGTGTTCCATTTACCAGCATTGTTCAATTGACCAGCAGTGTTCCATTAATCAGCATTGTCCTATTGACCAGCAGTGTTCCATTGAGCAGCATTGTTCCATTTACCAGCAGTGTTCCATTAACCAGCATTGTTCCATTGATCAGCATTGTTCCAGCAGTGTTACATTAACCAGCATTGTCCTATTGACCAGCTGTGTTCCATTGGGCACCATTGTTCCATTGACCAGCAGTGTTCCATTGACCAGCAGTGTTCCATTAACCAGCATTGTCCTATTGACCAGCATTGTTTCCTTGACCAGCATTGTTCCATTGATCAGCATTGTTCCAGCAGTGTTCCATTGACCAGCAATGTTCCAGCAGTGTTCCATTAACCAGCATTGTCCTATTGACCAGCAGTGTTCCATTGAGCACCATTGTTCCATTGAGCACCATTGTTCCATTGACCAGGAGTGTTCCATTTACCAGCATTGTTCCATTGACCAGCATTGTTCCATTTATCAGCATTGTTCCAGCAGTGTTCCATTGAGCACCATTGTTCCATTGATCAGCATTGTCCTATTGACCAGCATTGTTCCCTTGACCAGCATTGTTCCATTGATCAGCATTGTTCCAGCAGTGTTCCATTCACCAGCAGTGTTCCATTGATCAGCAGTGTTCCATTGATCAGCAGTGTTCCATTAATCAGCATTGTCCTATTGACCAGCATTGTTCCCTTGACCAGCATTGTTCCATTGATCAGCATTGTTCCAGCAGTGTTCCATTAACCAGCATTGTCCTATTGACCAGCATTGTTCCCTTGACCAGCATTGTTCCATTGATCAGCATTGTTCCAGCAATGTTCCATTGACCAGCATTGTTCCAGCAGTGTTCCATTAACCAGCATTGTCCTATTGACCAGCATTGTTCCCTTGACCAGCATTGTTCCATTGATCAGCATTGTTTCAGCAGTGTTCCATTGACCAGCAGTGTTCCATTAATCAGCATTGTCCTATTGACCAGCATTGTTCCCTTGACCAGCATTGTTCCATTGATCAGCATTGTTCCAGCAGTGTTTCATTGACAAGCAGTGTTCCATTAACCAGCATTGTCCTATTGAACAGCAGTGTTCCATTGAGCACCATTGTTCCATTGACTAGCAGTGTTCCATTAACCAGCATTGTCCTATTGACCAGCAGTGTTCCATTGAGCAGCATTGTTCCATTTACCAGCAGTGTTCCATTAACCAGCATTGTTCCATTGATCAGCATTGTTCCAGCAGTGTTCCATTGACCAGCATTGTTCCAGCAGTGTTCCATTAACCAGCATTGTCCTATTGACCAGCAGTGTTCCATTGAGCAGCATTGTTCCATTTACCAACAGTGTTCCATTAACCAGCATTGTTCCATTGACCAGCATTGTTCCAGCAGTGTTCCATTGACCAGCAGTTTTCCATTAACCAGCATTGTTCCATTAACCAGCATTGTTCAATTCATCAGCATTGTTCCAGTAGTGTTCCATTGACCAGCAGTGTTCCATTTACCAGCATTGTTACATTGACCAGCAGTGTTCCATTAACCAGCATTGTTCTATTGATCAGCATTGTTCCAGCAGTGTTCCATTAACCAGCAGTGTTCCATTGATCAGCAGTGTTCCATTAACCAGCATTGTTCCAGCAGTGTTCCATTAACCAGTATTGTCCTATTGACCAGCTGTGTTCCATTGACCAGCAGTGTTCCATTTACCAGCATTGTTCCATTGACCAGCAGTGTTCCATTAACCAGCATTGTCCTATTGACCAGCATTGTTCCCTTGACCAGCATTGTTCCATTGATCAGTATTGTTCCAGCAGTGTTCCATTTAACAGCATTGTTCCATTGACCAGCAGTGTTCCATTAACCAGCATTTTTCCGTTGACCAGCATTGTTCCTTTTATCAGCATTGTTCCAGCAGTGTTCCATTGACCAGCAGTGTTCCATTAACCAGCATTGTTCCATTGATCAGCATTGTTCCAGCAGTGTTCCATTGACCAGCAGTGTTCCATTGATCAGCAGTGTTCCATTAACCAGCATTGTCCTATTGACCAGCATTGTTCCCTTGACCAGCATTGTTCCATTGATCAGCATTGTTCCAGCAGTGTTCCATTGACCAGCATTGTTCCAGCAGTGTTCCATTAACCAGCATTGTCCTGTTGACCAGCAGTGTTCCATTGAGCAGCATTGTTCCATTTACCAGCAGTGTTCCATTAACCAGCATTGTTCCATTGACCAGCATTGTTCCAGCAATGTTCCATTGACCAGCAGTGTTCCATTAACCAGCATTGTCCTATTGACCAGCATTGTTCCCTTGACCAGCATTGTTCCATTGATCAGCATTGTTCCAGCAGTGTTTCATTGACCAGCAGTGTTCCATTAACCAGCATTGTCCTATTGACCAGCATTGTTCCCTTGACCAGCATTGTTCCATTGATCAGCATTGTTCCAGCAGTGTTCCATTGACCAGCATTGTTCCAGCAGTGTTCCATTAACCAGCATTGTCCTATTGACCAGCATTGTTCCATTGACCAGCATTGTTCCATTGATCAGCATTGTTCCAGCAGTGTTCCATTGACCAGCAGTGTTCCATTGATCAGCAGTGTTCCATTAACCAGCATTGTCCATCTGACCAGCATTGTTCCCTTGACCAGCATTGTTCCATTGATCAGCATTGTTCCAGCAGTGTTCCATTGACCAGCATTGTTCCAGCAGTGTTCCATTAACCAGCATTGTCCTACTGACCAGCATTGTTCCCTTGACCAGCATTGTTCCATTGATCAGCATTGTTCCAGCAGTGTTCCATTGACCAGCAGTGTTCCATTAATCAGCATTGTCCTATTGACCAGCATTGTTCCCTTGACCAGCATTGTTCCATTGATCAGCATTGTTCCAGCAGTGTTCCATTAACCAGCATTGTCCTATTGACCAGCAGTGTTCCATTGAGCAGCATTGTTCCATTTACCAACAGTGTTCCATTAACCAGCATTGTTCCATTGACCAGCATTGTTCCAGCAGTGTTCCATTGACCAGCAGTGTTCCATTAACCAGCATTGTTCCATTAACCAGCATTGTTCAATTCATCAACATTGTTCCAGCAGTGTTCCATTGACCAGCAGTGTTCCATTTACCAGCATTGTTACATTGACCAGCAGTGTTCCATTAACCAGCATTGTTCTATTGATCAGCATTGTTCCAGCAGTGTTCCAATAACCAGAAGTGTTCCATTGATAAGCAGTGTTCCATTAACCAGCATTGTTCCAGCAGTGTTCCATTAACCAGTATTGTCCTATTGACCAGCTGTGTTCCATTGACCAGCAGTGTTCCATTTACCAGCATTGTTCCATTGACCAGCAGTGTTCCATTAACTGTCCTATTGACCAGCAGTGTTCCATTGAGCAGCATTGTTCCATTTACCAGCAGTGTTCCATTAACCAGCATTGTTCCATTGATCAGCATTGTTCCAGCAGTGTTCCATTAACCAGCATTGTCCTATTGACCAGCATTGTTCCCTTGACCAGCATTGTTCCATTGATCAGTATTGCTCCAGCAGTGTTCCATTTAACAGCATTGTTCCATTGACCAGCAGTGTTCCATTAACCAGCATTTTTCCGTTGACCAGCATTGTTCCTTTTATCAGCATTGTTCCAGCAGTGTTCCATTGACCAGCAGTGTTCCATTAACCAGCATTGTTCCATTGATCAGCATTGTCCCAGCAGTGTTCCATTGACCAGCAGTGTTCCATTGATCAGCAGTGTTCCATTAACCAGCATTGTCCTATTGACCAGCATTGTTCCCTTGACCAGCATTGTTCCATTGATCAGCATTGTTCCAGCAGTGTTCCATTGACCAGCATTGTTCCAGCAGTGTTCCATTAACCAGCATTGTCCTATTGACCAGCATTGTTCCCTTGACCAGCATTGTTCCATTGATCAGCATTGTTCCAGCAGTGTTCCATTGACCAGCATTGTTCCAGCAGTGTTCCATTAACCAGCATTGTCCTATTGACCAGCAGTGTTCCATTGAGCAGCATTGTTCCATTTACCAACAGTGTTCCATTAACCAGCATTGTTCCATTGACCAGCATTGTTCCAGCAGTGTTCCATTGACCAGCAGTGTTCCATTAACCAGCATTGTCCTATTGACCAGCATTGTTCCCTTGACCAGCATTGTTCCAGCAGTGTTCCATTAACCAGCATTGTCCAATTGACCAGCTGTGTTCCATTGGGCACCATTGTTCCATTGACCAGCAGTGTTCCATTAACCAGCATTGTTCCATTGACCAGCATTGTTCCATTTATCAGCATTGTTCCAGCAGTGTTCCATTAACCAGCATTGTTCCATTGACCAGCATTGTTCGATTTATCAACATTGTTCCAGCAGTGTTCCATTGACCAGCAGTGTTCCATTGATCAGCAGTGTTCCATTAACCAGCATTGTCCTATTGACCAGCATTGTCTTATTGACCAGCATTGTTCCCTTGACCAGCATTGTTCCAGCAGTGTTCCATTAACCAGCATTGTCCTATTGACCAGCAGTGTTCCATTGAGCACCATTGTTCCATTGACCAGCAGTGTTCCATTTACCAGCATTGTTCCATTGACCAGCAGTGTTCCATTAACCAGCATTGTTCCATTGACCAGCATTGTTCCATTTAACAGCATTGTTCCAGCAGTAATCCATTGACCAGCAGTGTTTCATTAACCATTATTGTTCCATTGACCAGCAGTGTTCCATTGATCAGCATTGTTCCAGCAGTGTTCCATTGACCAGCATTGTTCCAGCAGTGTTCCATTAACCAGCATTGTCCTATTGACCAGCAGTGTTCCATTAACCAGCATTGTTCCCTTGACCAGCATTGTTCCATTGATCAGCATTGTTCCAGCAGTGTTCCATTGACCAGCAGTGTTCCATTGATCAGCAGTGTTCCATTAACCAGCATTGTCCTATTGACCAGCATTGTTCCCTTGACCAGCATTGTTCCATTAACCAGCATTGTTCCATTGATCAGCATTGTTCCAGCAGTGTTCCATTGACCAGCAGTGTTCCATTGATCAGCAGTGTTCCATTAACCAGCAGTGTCCTATTGACCAGCATTGTTCCCTTGACCAGCATTTTTCTATTGATCAGCATTGTTCCAGCAGTGTTCTATTGACCAGCATTGTTCCAGCAGTGTTCCATTAACCAGCATTGTCCTATTGACCAGCAGTGTTCCATTGAGCAGCATTGTTCCATTTACCAGCAGTGTTCCATTAACCAGCATTGTTCCATTGACCAGCATTGTTCCAGCAGTGTTCCATTGACCAGCAGTGTTCCATTAACCAGCATTGTTCCATTAACCAGCATTGTTCAATTGATCAGCATTGTTCCAGCAGTGTTCCATTTACCAGCATTGTTCCATTGACCAGCAGTGTTCCATTAACCAGCATTGTTCCATTGACCAGCATTGTTCCATTAACCAGCATTGTCCTATTGACCAGCATTGTTCCCTTGACCAGCATTGTTCCATTGATCAGCATTGTTCCAGCAGTGTTCCATTGACCAGCATTGTTCCAGCAGTGTTCCATTAACCAGCATTGTCCTATTGACCAGCATTGTTCCCTTGACCAGCATTGTTCCATTGATCAGCAATTGTTCCAGCAGTGTTCCATTGACCAGCAGTGTTCCATTGATCAGCAGTGTTCCATTAACCAGCATTGTCCTATTAACCAGCATTGTTCCCTTGACCAGCATTGTTCCATTGATCAGCATTGTTCCAGCAGTGTTCCATTGACCAGCATTGTTCCAGCAGTGTTCCATTAATCAGCATTGTCCTATTGACCAGCAGTGTTCCATTGAGCAGCATTGTTCCATTTACCAGCAGTGTTCCATTAACCAGCATTGTTCCATCAGTGTTCCATTGACCAGCAGTGTTCCATTAACCAGCATTGTTCCATTAACCAGCATTGTTCAATTGATCAGCATTGTTCCAGTAGTGTTCCATTTACCAGCATTGTTCCATTGACCAGCAGTGTTCCATTAACCAGCATTGTTCCATTGACCAGCATTGTTCCATTTATCAGCATTGTTCCAGCAGTGTTCCATTGACCAGCAGTGTTCCATTAACCAGCATTGTTCAATTGATCAGCATTGTTCCAGCAGTGTTCCATTTACCAGCATTGTTCCGTTGACCAGCAGTGTTCCATTAACCAGCATTGTTCCATTGACCAGCATTGTTCCATTTATCAGCATTGTTCCAGCAGTGTTCCATTGACCAGCAGTGTTCCATTAACCAGCATTGTTCCATTGACCAGCATTGTTCGATTTATCAACATTGTTCCAGCAGTGTTCCATTGATCAGCAGTGTTCCATTAATCAGCATTGTCCTATTGACCAGCATTGTTCCCTTGACCAGCATTGTTCCATTGATCAGCATTGTTCCAGCAGTGTTCCATTGACCAGCAGTGTTCCATTGATCAGCAGTGTTCCAGCAGTGTTCCATTGGCCAGCATTGTTCCAGCAGTGTTCCATTAACCAGCATTGTCCTATTGACCAGCATTGTTCCCTTGACCAGCATTGTTCCATTGATCAGCATTGTTCCAGCAGTGTTCCATTGACCAGCAGTGTTCCATTGATCAGCAGTGTTCCAGTAACCAGCATTGTCCTATTGACCAGCATTGTTCCCTTGACCAGCATTGTTCCATTGATCAGCATTGTTCCAGCAGTGTTCCATTGACCAGCATTGTTCCAGCAGTGTTCCATTAATCAGCATTGTCCTATTGACCAGCAGTGTTCCATTGAGCAGCATTGTTCCATTTACCAGCAGTGTTCCATTAACCAGCATTGTTCCATTGACCAGCTTTGTTCCAGCAGTGTTCCATTGACCAGCAGTGTTCCATTAACCAGCATTGTTCCATTAACCAGCATTGTTCAATTGATCAGCATTGTTCCAGCAGTGTTCCATTTACCAGCATTGTTCCATTGACCAGCAGTGTTCCATTAACCAGCATTGTTCCATTGACCAGCATTGTTCCATTTATCAGCATTGTTCCAGCAGTGTTCCATTGACCAGCAGTGTTCCATTAACCAGCATTGTTCCATTGACCAGCATTGTTCGATTTATCAACATTGTTCCAGCAGTGTTCCATTGCTCAGCATTGTCCTATTGACCAGCATTGTTCCCTTGACCAGCATTGTTCCATTGATCAGCATTGTTCCAGCAGTGTTCCATTGACCAGCATTGTTCCAGCATTGTTCCATTAACCAGCATTGTCCTATTGACCAGCATTGTTCCCTTGACCAGCATTGTTCCATTGATCAGCATTGTTTCAGCAGTGTTCCATTGACCAGCAGTGTTCCATTGATCAGCAGTGTTCCATTAACCAGCATTGTCCTATTGACCAGCATTGTTCCCTTGACCAGCATTGTTCCATTGATCAGCAGTGTTTCATTGACCAGCATTGTTCCAGCAGTGTTCCATTAATCAGCATTGTCCTATTGACCAGCAGTGTTCCATTGAGCAGCATTGTTCCATTTACCAGCAGTGTTCCATTAACCAGCATTGTTCCATTGACCAGCATTGTTCCAGCAGTGTTCCATTGACCAGCAGTGTTCCATTAACCAGCATTGTTCCATTAACCAGCATTGTTCAATTGATCAGCATTGTTCCAGCAGTGTTCCATTTACCAGCATTGTTCCATTGACCGGCAGTGTTCCATTAACCAGCAGTGTTCCAATGACCAGCATTGTTCCATTTATCAGCATTGTTCCAGCAGTGTTCCATTGACCAGCAGTGTTCCATTAACCAGCATTGTTCAATTGATCAGCATTGTTCCAGCAGTGTTCCATTTACCAGCATTGTTCCATTGACCAGCAGTGTTCCATTAACCAGCATTGTTCCATTGACCAGCATTGTTCCATTTATCAGCATTGTTCCAGCAGTGTTCCATTGACCAGCAGTGTTCCATTAACCAGCATTGTTCCATTGACCAGCATTGTTCCATTGACCAGCATTGTTCCATTGATCAGCATTGTTCCAGCAGTGTTCCATTGACCAGCAGTGTTCCATTGATCAGCAGTGTTCCAGCAGTGTTCCATTGGCCAGCATTGTTCCAGCAGTGTTCGATTAACCAGCATTGTCCTATTGACCAGCATTGTTCCCTTGACCAGCATTGTTCCATTGATCAGCATTGTTCCAGCAGTGTTCCATTGACCAGCAGTGTTCCATTGATCAGCAGTGTTCCATTAACCAGCATTGTCCTATTGACCAGCATTGTTCCCTTGACCAGCATTGTTCCATTGATCAGCATTGTTCCAGCAGTGTTCCATTGACCAGCATTGTTCCAGCAGTGTTCCATTAATCAGCATTGTCCTATTGACCAGCAGTGTTCCATTGAGCAGCATTGTTCCATTTACCAGCAGTGTTCCATTAACCAGCATTGTTCCATTGACCAGCTTTGTTCCAGCAGTGTTCCATTGACCAGCAGTGTTCCATTAACCAGCATTGTTCCATTAACCAGCATTGTTCAATTGATCAGCATTGTTCCAGCAGTGTTCCATTTACCAGCATTGTTCCATTGACCAGCAGTGTTCCATTAACCAGCATTGTTCCATTGACCAGCATTGTTCCATTTATCAGCATTGTTCCAGCAGTGTTCCATTGACCAGCAGTGTTCCATTAACCAGCATTGTTCCATTGACCAGCATTGTTCGATTTATCAACATTGTTCCAGCAGTGTTCCATTGCTCAGCAGTGTTCCATTGATCAGCATTGTCCTATTGACCAGCATTGTTCCCTTGACCAGCATTGTTCCATTGATCAGCATTGTTCCAGCAGTGTTCCATTGACCAGCATTGTTCCAGCATTGTTCCATTAACCAGCATTGTCCTATTGACCAGCATTGTTCCCTTGACCAGCATTGTTCCATTGATCAGCATTGTTCCATTAACCAGCATTGTCCTATTGACCAGCATTGTTCCCTTGACCAGCATTGTTCCATTGATCAGCATTGTTCCAGCAGTGTTCCATTGACCAGCATTGTTCCAGCAGTGTTCCATTAACCAGCATTGTCCTATTGACCAGCATTGTTCCCTTGACCAGCATTGTTCCATTGATCAGCAATTGTTCCAGCAGTGTTCCATTGACCAGCAGTGTTCCATTGATCAGCAGTGTTCCATTAACCAGCATTGTCCTATTAACCAGCATTGTTCCCTTGACCAGCATTGTTCCATTGATCAGCATTGTTCCAGCAGTGTTCCATTGACCAGCATTGTTCCAGCAGTGTTCCATTAATCAGCATTGTCCTATTGACCAGCAGTGTTCCATTGAGCAGCATTGTTCCATTTACCAGCAGTGTTCCATTAACCAGCATTGTTCCAGCAGTGTTCCATTGACCAGCAGTGTTCCATTAACCAGCATTGTTCCATTAACCAGCATTGTTCAATTGATCAGCATTGTTCCAGTAGTGTTCCATTTACCAGCATTGTTCCATTGACCAGCAGTGTTCCATTAACCAGCATTGTTCCATTGACCAGCATTGTTCCATTTATCAGCATTGTTCCAGCAGTGTTCCATTGACCAGCAGTGTTCCATTAACCAGCATTGTTCCATTGACCAGCATTGTTCGATTTATCAACATTGTTCCAGCAGTGTTCCATTGATCAGCAGTGTTCCATTAATCAGCATTGTCCTATTGACCAGCATTGTTCCCTTGACCAGCATTGTTCCATTGATCAGCATTGTTCCAGCAGTGTTCCATTGACCAGCAGTGTTCCATTGATCAGCAGTGTTCCAGCAGTGTTCCATTGGCCAGCATTGTTCCAGCAGTGTTCCATTAACCAGCATTGTCCTATTGACCAGCATTGTTCCCTTGACCAGCATTGTTCCATTGATCAGCATTGTTCCAGCAGTGTTCCATTGACCAGCAGTGTTCCATTGATCAGCAGTGTTCCAGTAACCAGCATTGTCCTATTGACCAGCATTGTTCCCTTGACCAGCATTGTTCCATTGATCAGCATTGTTCCAGCAGTGTTCCATTGACCAGCATTGTTCCAGCAGTGTTCCATTAATCAGCATTGTCCTATTGACCAGCAGTGTTCCATTGAGCAGCATTGTTCCATTTACCAGCAGTGTTCCATTAACCAGCATTGTTCCATTGACCAGCTTTGTTCCAGCAGTGTTCCATTGACCAGCAGTGTTCCATTAACCAGCATTGTTCCATTAACCAGCATTGTTCAATTGATCAGCATTGTTCCAGCAGTGTTCCATTTACCAGCATTGTTCCATTGACCAGCAGTGTTCCATTAACCAGCATTGTTCCATTGACCAGCATTGTTCCATTTATCAGCATTGTTCCAGCAGTGTTCCATTGACCAGCAGTGTTCCATTAACCAGCATTGTTCCATTGACCAGCATTGTTCGATTTATCAACATTGTTCCAGCAGTGTTCCATTGCTCAGCATTGTCCTATTGACCAGCATTGTTCCCTTGACCAGCATTGTTCCATTGATCAGCATTGTTCCAGCAGTGTTCCATTGACCAGCATTGTTCCAGCATTGTTCCATTAACCAGCATTGTCCTATTGACCAGCATTGTTCCCTTGACCAGCATTGTTCCATTGATCAGCATTGTTCCAGCAGTGTTCCATTGACCAGCAGTGTTCCATTGATCAGCAGTGTTCCATTAACCAGCATTGTCCTATTGACCAGCATTGTTCCCTTGACCAGCATTGTTCCATTGATCAGCAGTGTTCCATTGACCAGCATTGTTCCAGCAGTGTTCCATTAATCAGCATTGTCCTATTGACCAGCAGTGTTCCATTGAGCAGCATTGTTCCATTTACCAGCAGTGTTCCATTAACCAGCATTGTTCCATTGACCAGCATTGTTCCAGCAGTGTTCCATTGACCAGCAGTGTTCCATTAACCAGCATTGTTCCATTAACCAGCATTGTTCAATTGATCAGCATTGTTCCAGCAGTGTTCCATTTACCAGCATTGTTCCATTGACCGGCAGTGTTCCATTAACCAGCAGTGTTCCATTGACCAGCATTGTTCCATTTATCAGCATTGTTCCAGCAGTGTTCCATTGACCAGCAGTGTTCCATTAACCAGCATTGTTCAATTGATCAGCATTGTTCCAGCAGTGTTCCATTTACCAGCATTGTTCCATTGACCAGCAGTGTTCCATTAACCAGCATTGTTCCATCGACCAGCATTGTTCCATTTATCAGCATTGTTCCAGCAGTGTTCCATTGACCAGCAGTGTTCCATTAACCAGCATTGTTCCATTGACCAGCATTGTTCGATTTATCAACATTGTTCCAGCAGTGTTCCATTGATCAGCAGTGTTCCATTAATCAGCATTGTCCTATTGACCAGCATTGTTCCCTTGACCAGCATTGTTCCATTGATCAGCATTGTTCCAGCAGTGTTCCATTGACCAGCAGTGTTCCATTAACCAGCATTGTTCAATTGATCAGCATTGTTCCAGCAGTGTTCCATTTACCAGCATTGTTCCATTGACCAGCAGTGTTCCATTAACCAGCATTGTTCCATTGACCAGCATTGTTCCATTTATCAGCATTGTTCCAGCAGTGTTCCATTGACCAGCAGTGTTCCATTAACCAGCATTGTTCCATTGACCAGCATTGTTCGATTTATCAACATTGTTCCAGCAGTGTTCCATTGCTCAGCAGTGTTCCATTGATCAGCATTGTCCTATTGACCAGCATTGTTCCCTTGACCAGCATTGTTCCATTGATCAGCATTGTTCCAGCAGTGTTCCATTGACCAGCATTGTTCCAGCATTGTTCCATTAACCAGCATTGTCCTATTGACCAGCATTGTTCCCTTGACCAGCATTGTTCCATTGATCAGCATTGTTCCAGCAGTGTTCCATTGACCAGCAGTGTTCCATTGATCAGCAGTGTTCCATTAACCAGCATTGTCCTATTGACCAGCATTGTTCCCTTGACCAGCATTGTTCCATTGATCAGCATTGTTCCAGCAGTGTTCCATTGACCAGCATTGTTCCAGCAGTGTTCCATTAATCAGCATTGTCCTATTGACCAGCAGTGTTCCATTGAGCAGCATTGTTCCATTTACCAGCAGTGTTCCATTAACCAGCATTGTTCCATTGACAAGCATTGTTCCAGCAGTGTTCCATTGACCAGCAGTGTTCCATTAACCAGCATTGTTCCATTAACCAGCATTGTTCAATTGATCAGCATTGTTCCAGCAGTGTTCCATTTACCAGCATTGTTCCATTGACCGGCAGTGTTCCATTAACCAGCAGCGTTCCATTGACCAGCATTGTTCCATTTATCAGCATTGTTCCAGCAGTGTTCCATTGACCAGCAGTGTTCCATTAACCAGCATTGTTCCATTAACCAGCATTGTTCAATTGATCAGCATTGTTCCAGTAGTGTTCCATTTACCAGCATTGTTCCATTGACCAGCAGTGTTCCATTAACCAGCATTGTTCCATTGACCAGCATTGTTCCATTTATCAGCATTGTTCCAGCAGTGTTCCATTGACCAGCAGTGTTCCATTGACCAGCAGTGTTCCATTAACCAGCATTGTTCCATTGACCAGCATTGTTCGATTTATCAACATTGTTCCAGCAGTGTTCCATTGATCAGCAGTGTTCCATTAATCAGCATTGTCCTATTGACCAGCATTGTTCCCTTGACCAGCATTGTTCCATTGATCAGCATTGTTCCAGCAGTGTTCCATTGACCAGCAGTGTTCCATTGATCAGCAGTGTTCCAGCAGTGTTCCATTGGCCAGCATTGTTCCAGCAGTGTTCCATTAACCAGCATTGTCCTATTGACCAGCATTGTTCCCTTGACCAGCATTGTTCCATTGATCAGCATTGTTCCAGCAGTGTTCCATTGACCAGCAGTGTTCCATTGATCAGCAGTGTTCCATTAACCAGCATTGTCCTATTGACCAGCATTGTTTCATTGATCAGCATTGTTCCAGCAGTGTTCCATTGACCAGCATTGTTCCAGCAGTGTTCCATTAATCAGCATTGTCCTATTGACCAGCAGTGTTCCATTGAGCAGCATTGTTCCATTTACCAGCAGTGTTCCATTAACCAGCATTGTTCCATTGACCAGCTTTGTTCCAGCAGTGTTCCATTGACCAGCAGTGTTCCATTAACCAGCATTGTTCCATTAATCAGCATTGTTCAATTGATCAGCATTGTTCCAGCAGTGTTCCATTTACCAGCATTGTTCCATTGACCAGCAGTGTTCCATTAACCAGCATTGTTCCATTGACCAGCATTGTTCCATTTATCAGCATTGTTCCAGCAGTGTTCCATTGACCAGCAGTGTTCCATTGATCAGCAGTGTTCCATTAACCAGCATTGTTCATTTGACCAGCATAGTTCGATTTATCAACATTGTTCCAGCAGTGTTCCATTGATCAGCAGTGTTCCATTAATCAGCATTGTCCTATTGACCAGCATTGTTCCCTTGACCAGCATTGTTTCATTGATCAGCATTGTTCCAGCAGTGTTCCATTGACCAGCAGTGTTCCATTGATCAGCAGTGTTCCATTAACCAGCATTGTTTCATTGATCAGCATTGTTCCAGCAGTGTTCCATTGACCAGCAGTGTTCCATTGATCAGCAGTGTTCCATTAACCAGCATTGTCCTACTGACCAGCATTGTTCCCTTGACCAGCATTTTTCCATTGATCAGCATTGTTCCAGCAGTGTTCCATTAACCAGCATTGTCCTATTGACCAGCAGTGTTCCATTGAGCACCATTGTTCCATTGACTAGCAGTGTTCCATTTACCAGCATTGTTCCATTGACCAGCAGTGTTCCATTAACCAGCATTGTTCCATTGACCAGCATTGTCCTATTGACCAGCAGTGTTCCATTGAGCACCATTGTTCCATTGACCAGCAGTGTTCCATTTACCAGCATTGTTCCATTGACCAACAGTGTTCCATTAACCAGCATTGTTCCATTGACCAGCATTGTTCCATTGATCAGCATTGTTCCAGCAGTGTTCCATTGACCAGCATTGTTCCAGCAGTGTTCCATTAACCAGCATTGTCCTATTGACCAACAGTGTTCCATTTACCAGCATTGTTCCATTGACCAGCAGTGTTCCATTAACCAGCATTGTTCCAGCAGTGTTCCATTAACCAGCATTGTCCTATTGACCAGCAGTGTTCCATTGAGGACCATTGTTCCATTGACCAGCAGTGTTCCATTTACCAGCATTGTTCCATTGACCACCATTGTTCCATTGATCAGCATTGTTCCAGCAGTTTTCCATTGACCAGCATTGTTCCAGCAGTGTTCCATTAACCAGCATTGTCCTATTGAACAGCAGTGTTCCATTTACCAGCATTGTTCCAGTGACCAGCAGTGTTCCATTAACCAGCATTGTTCCATTGACCAGCATTGTTCCATTTATCAGCATTGTTCCATTGATCAGCATTGTTCCAGCAGTGTTCCATTAACCAGCATTGTCCTTTTGACCAGCATTGTTCCCTTGACCAGCATTGTTCCATTGATCAGCATTGTTCCAGCAGTGTTCCATTGATCAGCAGTGTTCCATTAACCAGCATTGTCCTATTGACCAGCATTGTTCCCTTGACCAGCATTGTTCCAATGATCAGCATTGTTCCAGCATTGTTCCATAACCAGCATTGTTCCATTGACCAGCATTATTCCATTTATCAGCATTGTTCCAGCAGTGTTCCATTGACCAGCAGTGTTCCATTAACCAGCATTGTTCCATTAACCAGCATTGTTCCATTGACCAGCAGTGTTCCATTAACCAGCATTGTCCTATTGACCAGCAGTGTTCCATTGAGGACCATTGTTCCATTGACCAGCAGTGTTCCATTGAGCAGCATTGTTCCATTGACCACCATTGTTCCATTGATCAGCATTGTTCCAGCAGTGTTCCATTGATCAGCAGTGTTCCAGCAGTGTTCCATTTACCAGCATTGTTCCATTGACCGGCAGTGTTCCATTAACCAGCAGTGTTCCATTGACCAGCATTGTTCCATTTATCAGCATTGTTCCAGCAGTGTTCCATTGACCAGCAGTGTTCCATTAACCAGCATTGTTCCATTAACCAGCATAGTTCGATTTATCAACATTGTTCCAGCAGTGTTTCATTGATCAGCAGTGTTCCATTAACCAGCATTGTCCTATTGACCAGCATTGTTCCCTTGACCAGCATTGTTCCAATGATCAGCATTGTTCCAGCATTGTTCCATAACCAGCATTGTTCCATTGACCAGCATTATTCCATTTATCAGCATTGTTCCAGCAGTGTTCCATTGACCAGCAGTGTTCCATTAACCAGCATTGTTCCATTAACCAGCATTGTTCCATTGACCAGCAGTGTTCCATTAACCAGCATTGTCCTATTGACCAGCAGTGTTCCATTGAGGACCATTGTTCCATTGACCAGCAGTGTTCCATTGAGCAGCATTGTTCCATTGACCACCATTGTTCCATTGATCAGCATTGTTCCAGCAGTGTTCCATTGACCAGCAGTGTTCCATTGATCAGCAGTGTTCCATTAACCAGCATTGTCCTTTTGACCAGCATTGTTCCCTTGACCAGCATTGTTCCATTGATCAGCATTGTTCCAGCAGTGTTCCATTGACCAGCAGTGTTCCATTGATCAGCAGTGTTCCATTAACCAGCATTGTCCTATTGACCAGCAGTGTTCCATTGAGCACCATTGTTCCATTGACCAGCAGTGTTCCATTTACCAGCATTGTTCCATTGACCAGCAGTGTTCCATTAACCAGCATTTTTCCATTGACCAGCATTGTTCCATTTACCAGCATTGTTCCAGCAGTGTTCCATTAACCAGCATTGTCCTATTGACCAGCATTGTTCCCTTGACCAGCATTGCTCCATTGATCAGCATTGTTCCAGCATTGTTCCATAACCAGCATTGTTCCATTGACCAGCATTATTCCATTTATCAGCATTGTTCCCGCAGTGTTCCATTGACCAGCAGTGTTCCATTAACCAGCATTGTCCTATTGACCAGCAGTGTTCCATTGAGGACCATTGTTCCATTGACCAGCAGTGTTCCATTTACCAGCATTGTTCCATTGACCACCATTGTTCCATTGATCAGCATTGTTCCAGCAGTGTTCCATTGACCAGCAGTGTTCCATTGATCAGCAGTGTTCCATTAACCAGCATTGTCCTTTTGACCAGCATTGTTCCCTTGACCAGCATTGTTCCATTGATCAGCATTGTTCCAGCAGTGTTCCATTGATCAGCAGTGTTCCATTGATCAGCATTGTCCTATTGACCAGCATTGTTCCCTTGACCAGCATTGTTCCATTGATCAGCATTGTTCCAGCATTGTTCCATTGATCAGCATTGTTCCAGCAGTGTTCCATTAACCAGCATTGTCCTTTTGACCAGCATTGTTCCCTTGACCAGCATTGTTCCATTGATCAGCATTGTTCCAGCAGTGTTCCATTGATCAGCAGTGTTCCATTAACCAGCATTGTCCTATTGACCAGCATTGTTCCCTTGACCAGCATTGTTCCATTGATCAGCATTGTTCCAGCAGTGTTCCATTGACCAGCATTGTTCCAGCAGTGTTCCATTAATCAGCATTGTCCTATTGACCAGCAGTGTTCCATTGAGCAGCATTGTTCCATTTACCAGCAGTGTTCCATTAACCAGCATTGTTCCATTGACCAGCATTGTTCCAGCAGTGTTCCATTGACCAGCAGTGTTCCATTAACCAGCATTGTTCAATTGATCAGCATTGTTCCAGCAGTGTTCCATTTACCAGCATTGTTCCATTGACCGGCAGTGTTCCATTAACCAGCAGTGTTCCATTGACCAGCATTGTTCCATTTATCAGCATTGTTCCAGCAGTGTTCCATTGATCAGCAGTGTTCCATTAATCAGCATTGTCCTATTGACCAGCATTGTTTCCTTGACCAGCATTGTTTCATTGATCAGCATTGTTCCAGCAGTGTTCCATTGACCAGCAGTGTTCCATTGATCAGCAGTGTTCCATTAACCAGCATTGTCCTATTGACCAGCATTGTTCCCTTGACCAGCATTTTTCCATTGATCAGCATTGTTCCAGCAGTGTTCCATTAACCAGCATTGTCCTATTGACCAGCAGTGTTCCATTGAGCACCATTGTTCCATTGACCAGCAGTGTTCCATTTACCAGCATTGTTCCATTGACCAGCAGTGTTCCATTAACCAGCATTGTTCCATTGACCAGCATTGTCCTATTGACCAGCAGTGTTCCATTGAGCACCATTGTTCCATTGACCAGCAGTGTTCCATTTACCAGCATTGTTCCATTGACCAGCAGTGTTCCATTAACCAGCATTGTTCCATTGACCAGCATTGTTCCATTGATCAGCATTGTTCCAGCAGTGTTCCATTGACCAGCATTGTTCCAGCAGTGTTCCATTAACCAGCATTGTCCTATTGACCAGCAGTGTTCCATTTACCAGCATTGTTCCATTGACCAGCAGTGTTCCATTAACCAGCATTGTTCCAGCAGTGTTCCATTAACCAGCATTGTCCTATTGACCAGCAGTGTTCCATTGAGGACCATTGTTCCATTGACCAGCAGTGTTCCATTTACCAGCATTGTTCCATTGACCACCATTGTTCCATTGATCAGCATTGTTCCAGCAGTTTTCCATTGACCAGCATTGTTCCAGCAGTGTTCCATTAACCAGCATTGTCCTATTGACCAGCAGTGTTCCATTTACCAGCATTGTTCCAGTGACCAGCAGTGTTCCATTAACCAGCATTGTTCCATTAACCAGCATTGTTCCATTGTCCAGCATTGTTCCATTTATCAACATTGTTCCAGCAGTGTTTCATTGATCAGCAGTGTTCCATTAACCAGCATTGTCCTATTGACCAGCATTGTTCCCTTGACCAGCATTGTTCCATTGATCAGCATTGTTCCAGCATTGTTCCATAACCAGCATTGTTCCATTGACCAGCATTATTCCATTTATCAGCATTGTTCCAGCAGTGTTCCATTGACCAGCAGTGTTCCATTAACCAGCATTGTTCCATTAACCAGCATTGTTCCATTGACCAGCAGTGTTCCATTAACCAGCATTGTCCTATTGACCAGCAGTGTTCCATTGAGGACCATTGTTCCATTGACCAGCAGTGTTCCATTTACCAGCATTGTTCCATTGACCACCATTGTTCCATTGATCAGCATTGTTCCAGCAGTGTTCCATTGACCAGCAGTGTTCCATTGATCAGCAGTGTTCCATTAACCAGCATTGTCCTTTTGACCAGCATTGTTCCCTTGACCAGCATTGTTCCATTGATCAGCATTGTTCCAGCAGTGTTCCATTGACCAGCAGTGTTCCATTGATCAGCAGTGTTCCATTAACCAGCATTGTCCTATTGACCAGCAGTGTTCCATTGAGCACCATTGTTCCATTGACCACCATTGTTCCATTGATCAGCATTGTTCCAGCAGTGTTCCATTGACCAGCAGTGTTCCATTGATCAGCAGTGTTCCATTAACCAGCATTGTCCTTTTGACCAGCATTGTTCCCTTGACCAGCATTGTTCCATTGATCAGCATTGTTCCAGCAGTGTTCCATTGACCAGCAGTGTTCCATTGATCAGCAGTGTTCCATTAACCAGCATTGTCCTATTGACCAGCAGTGTTCCATTGAGCACCATTGTTCCATTGACCAGCAGTGTTCCATTTACCAGCATTGTTCCATTGACCAGCAGTGTTCCATTAACCAGCATTTTTCCATTGACCAGCATTGTTCCATTTACCAGCATTGTTCCAGCAGTGTTCCATTAACCAGCATTGTCCTATTGACCAGCATTGTTCCCTTGACCAGCATTGCTCCATTGATCAGCATTGTTCCAGCATTGTTCCATAACCAGCATTGTTCCATTGACCAGCATTATTCCATTTATCAGCATTGTTCCCGCAGTGTTCCATTGACCAGCAGTGTTCCATTAACCAGCATTGTCCTATTGACCAGCAGTGTTCCATTGAGGACCATTGTTCCATTGACCAGCAGTGTTCCATTTACCAGCATTGTTCCATTGACCACCATTGTTCCATTGATCAGCATTTTTCCAGCAGTGTTCCATTGACCAGCAGTGTTCCATTGATCAGCAGTGTTCCATTAACCAGCATTGTCCTTTTGACCAGCATTGTTCCCTTGACCAGCATTGTTCCATTGATCAGCATTGTTCCAGCAGTGTTCCATTGATCAGCAGTGTTCCATTGATCAGCATTGTCCTATTGACCAGCATTGTTCCCTTGACCAGCATTGTTCCATTGATCAGCATTGTTCCAGCATTGTTCCATTGATCAGCATTGTTCCAGCAGTGTTCCATTAACCAGCATTGTCCTTTTGACCAGCATTGTTCCCTTGACCAGCATTGTTCCATTGATCAGCATTGTTCCAGCAGTGTTCCATTGATCAGCAGTGTTCCATTAACCAGCATTGTCCTATTGACCAGCATTGTTCCCTTGACCAGCATTGTTCCATTGATCAGCATTGTTCCAGCAGTGTTCCATTGACCAGCATTGTTCCAGCAGTGTTCCATTAATCAGCATTGTCCTATTGACCAGCAGTGTTCCATTGAGCAGCATTGTTCCATTGACCAGCATTGTTCCAGCAGTGTTCCATTGACCAGCAGTGTTCCATTAACCAGCATTGTTCAATTGATCAGCATTGTTCCAGCAGTGTTCCATTTACCAGCATTGTTCCATTGACCGGCAGTGTTCCATTAACCAGCAGTGTTCCATTGACCAGCATTGTTCCATTTATCAGCATTGTTCCAGCAGTGTTCCATTGACCAGCAGTGTTCCATTAACCAGCATTGTTCCATTGACCAGCATAGTTCGATTTATCAACATTGTTCCAGCAGTGTTCCATTGATCAGCAGTGTTCCATTAATCAGCATTGTCCTATTGACCAGCATTGTTCCCTTGACCAGCATTGTTTCATTGATCAGCATTGTTCCAGCAGTGTTCCATTGACCAGCAGTGTTCCATTGATCAGCAGTGTTCCATTAACCAGCATTGTCCTATTGACCAGCATTGTTCCCTTGACCAGCATTTTTCCATTGATCAGCATTGTTCCAGCAGTGTTCCATTAACCAGCATTGTCCTATTGACCAGCAGTGTTCCATTGAGCACCATTGTTCCATTGACCAGCAGTGTTCCATTTACCAGCATTGTTCCATTGACCAGCAGTGTTCCATTAACCAGCATTGTTCAATTGATCAGCATTGTTCCAGCAGTGTTCCATTTACCAGCATTGTTCCATTGACCGGCAGTGTTCCATTAACCAGCAGTGTTCCATTGACCAGCATTGTTCCATTTATCAGCATTGTTCCAGCAGTGTTCCATTGATCAGCAGTGTTCCATTAATCAGCATTGTCCTATTGACCAGCATTGTCCTATTGACCAGCATTGTTCCCTTGACCAGCATTTTTCCATTGATCAGCATTGTTCCAGCAGTGTTCCATTAACCAGCATTGTCCTATTGACCAGCAGTGTTCCATTGAGCACCATTGTTCCATTGACCAGCAGTGTTCCATTTACCAGCATTGTTCCATTGACCAGCAGTGTTCCATTAACCAGCATTGTTCCATTGACCAGCATTGTCCTATTGACCAGCAGTGTTCCATTGAGCACCATTGTTCCATTGACCAGCAGTGTTCCATTTACCAGCATTGTTCCATTGACCAGCAGTGTTCCATTAACCAGCATTGTTCCATTGACCAGCATTGTTCCATTGATCAGCATTGTTCCAGCAGTGTTCCATTGACCAGCATTGTTCCAGCAGTGTTCCATTAACCAGCATTGTCCTATTGACCAGCAGTGTTCCATTTACCAGCATTGTTCCATTGACCAGCAGTGTTCCATTAACCAGCATTGTTCCAGCAGTGTTCCATTAACCAGCATTGTCCTATTGACCAGCAGTGTTCCATTGAGGACCATTGTTCCATTGACCAGCAGTGTTCCATTTACCAGCATTGTTCCATTGACCACCATTGTTCCATTGATCAGCATTGTTCCAGCAGTTTTCCATTGACCAGCATTGTTCCAGCAGTGTTCCATTAACCAGCATTGTCCTATTGACCAGCAGTGTTCCATTTACCAGCATTGTTCCAGTGACCAGCAGTGTTCCATTAACCAGCATTGTTCCATTGACCAGCATTGTTCCATTTATCAGCATTGTTCCAGCAGTGTTCCATTGACCAGCAGTGTTCCATTAACCAGCATTGTTCCATTGTCCAGCATTGTTCCATTTATCAACATTGTTCCAGCAGTGTTTCATTGATCAGCAGTGTTCCATTAACCAGCATTGTCCTATTGACCAGCATTGTTCCCTTGACCAGCATTGTTCCATTGATCAGCATTGTTCCAGCATTGTTCCATAACCAGCATTGTTCCATTGACCAGCATTATTCCATTTATCAGCATTGTTCCAGCAGTGTTCCATTGACCAGCAGTGTTCCATTAACCAGCATTGTTCCATTAACCAGCATTGTTCCATTGACCAGCAGTGTTCCATTAACCAGCATTGTCCTATTGACCAGCAGTGTTCCATTGAGGACCATTGTTCCATTGACCAGCAGTGTTCCATTTACCAGCATTGTTCCATTGACCACCATTGTTCCATTGATCAGCATTGTTCCAGCAGTGTTCCATTGACCAGCAGTGTTCCATTGATCAGCAGTGTTCCATTAACCAGCATTGTCCTTTTGACCAGCATTGTTCCCTTGACCAGCATTGTTCCATTGATCAGCATTGTTCCAGCAGTGTTCCATTGACCAGCAGTGTTCCATTGATCAGCAGTGTTCCATTAACCAGCATTGTCCTATTGACCAGCAGTGTTCCATTGAGCACCATTGTTCCATTGACCACCATTGTTCCATTGATCAGCATTGTTCCAGCAGTGTTCCATTGACCAGCAGTGTTCCATTGATCAGCAGTGTTCCATTAACCAGCATTGTCCTTTTGACCAGCATTGTTCCCTTGACCAGCATTGTTCCATTGATCAGCATTGTTCCAGCAGTGTTCCATTGACCAGCAGTGTTCCATTGATCAGCAGTGTTCCATTAACCAGCATTGTCCTATTGACCAGCAGTGTTCCATTGAGCACCATTGTTCCATTGACCAGCAGTGTTCCATTTACCAGCATTGTTCCATTGACCAGCAGTGTTCCATTAACCAGCATTTTTCCATTGACCAGCATTGTTCCATTTACCAGCATTGTTCCAGCAGTGTTCCATTAACCAGCATTGTCCTATTGACCAGCATTGTTCCCTTGACCAGCATTGCTCCATTGATCAGCATTGTTCCAGCATTGTTCCATAACCAGCATTGTTCCATTGACCAGCATTATTCCATTTATCAGCATTGTTCCCGCAGTGTTCCATTGACCAGCAGTGTTCCATTAACCAGCATTGTCCTATTGACCAGCAGTGTTCCATTGAGGACCATTGTTCCATTGACCAGCAGTGTTCCATTTACCAGCATTGTTCCATTGACCACCATTGTTCCATTGATCAGCATTTTTCCAGCAGTGTTCCATTGACCAGCAGTGTTCCATTGATCAGCAGTGTTCCATTAACCAGCATTGTCCTTTTGACCAGCATTGTTCCCTTGACCAGCATTGTTCCATTGATCAGCATTGTTCCAGCAGTGTTCCATTGATCAGCAGTGTTCCATTGATCAGCATTGTCCTATTGACCAGCATTGTTCCCTTGACCAGCATTGTTCCATTGATCAGCATTGTTCCAGCATTGTTCCATTGATCAGCATTGTTCCAGCAGTGTTCCATTAACCAGCATTGTCCTTTTGACCAGCATTGTTCCCTTGACCAGCATTGTTCCATTGATCAGCATTGTTCCAGCAGTGTTCCATTGATCAGCAGTGTTCCATTAACCAGCATTGTCCTATTGACCAGCATTGTTCCCTTGACCAGCATTGTTCCATTGATCAGCATTGTTCCAGCAGTGTTCCATTGACCAGCATTGTTCCAGCAGTGTTCCATTAATCAGCATTGTCCTATTGACCAGCAGTGTTCCATTGAGCAGCATTGTTCCATTGACCAGCATTGTCCTATTGACCAGCAGTGTTCCATTGAGGACCATTGTTCCATTGACCAGCAGTGTTCCATTTACCAGCATTGTTCCATTGACCACCATTGTTCCATTGATCAGCATTTTTCCAGCAGTGTTCCATTGACCAGCAGTGTTCCATTGATCAGCAGTGTTCCATTAACCAGCATTGTCCTTTTGACCAGCATTGTTCCCTTGACCAGCATTGTTCCATTGATCAGCATTGTTCCAGCAGTGTTCCATTGATCAGCAGTGTTCCATTGATCAGCATTGTCCTATTGACCAGCATTGTTCCCTTGACCAGCATTGTTCCATTGATCAGCATTGTTCCAGCATTGTTCCATTGATCAGCATTGTTCCAGCAGTGTTCCATTAACCAGCATTGTCCTTTTGACCAGCATTGTTCCCTTGACCAGCATTGTTCCATTGATCAGCATTGTTCCAGCAGTGTTCCATTGATCAGCAGTGTTCCATTAACCAGCATTGTCCTATTGACCAGCATTGTTCCCTTGACCAGCATTGTTCCATTGATCAGCATTGTTCCAGCAGTGTTCCATTGACCAGCATTGTTCCAGCAGTGTTCCATTAATCAGCATTGTCCTATTGACCAGCAGTGTTCCATTGAGCAGCATTGTTCCATTGACCAGCATTGTTCCAGCAGTGTTCCATTGACCAGCAGTGTTCCATTAACCAGCATTGTTCAATTGATCAGCATTGTTCCAGCAGTGTTCCATTTACCAGCATTGTTCCATTGACCGGCAGTGTTCCATTAACCAGCATTGTTCCATTGACCAGCATTGTTCCATTTATCAGCATTGTTCCAGCAGTGTTCCATTGACCAGCAGTGTTCCATTAACCAGCATTGTTCCATTGACCAGCATTGTTCGATTTATCAACATTGTTCCAGCAGTGTTCCATTGCTCAGCAGTGTTCCATTGATCAGCATTGTCCTATTGACCAGCATTGTTCCCTTGACCAGCATTGTTCCATTGATCAGCATTGTTCCAGCAGTGTTCCATTGACCAGCATTGTTCCAGCATTGTTCCATTAACCAGCATTGTCCTATTGACCAGCATTGTTCCCTTGACCAGCATTGTTCCATTGATCAGCATTGTTCCAGCAGTGTTCCATTGACCAGCAGTGTTCCATTGATCAGCAGTGTTCCATTAACCAGCATTGTCCTATTGACCAGCATTGTTCCCTTGACCAGCATTGTTCCATTGATCAGCATTGTTCCAGCAGTGTTCCATTGACCAGCATTGTTCCAGCAGTGTTCCATTAATCAGCATTGTCCTATTGACCAGCAGTGTTCCATTGAGCAGCATTGTTCCATTTACCAGCAGTGTTCCATTAACCAGCATTGTTCCATTGACAAGCATTGTTCCAGCAGTGTTCCATTGACCAGCAGTGTTCCATTAACCAGCATTGTTCCATTAACCAGCATTGTTCAATTGATCAGCATTGTTCCAGCAGTGTTCCATTTACCAGCATTGTTCCATTGACCGGCAGTGTTCCATTAACCAGCAGCGTTCCATTGACCAGCATTGTTCCATTTATCAGCATTGTTCCAGCAGTGTTCCATTGACCAGCAGTGTTCCATTAACCAGCATTGTTCCATTAACCAGCATTGTTCAATTGATCAGCATTGTTCCAGTAGTGTTCCATTTACCAACATTGTTCCATTGACCAGCAGTGTTCCATTAACCAGCATTGTTCCATTGACCAGCATTGTTCCATTTATCAGCATTGTTCCAGCAGTGTTCCATTGACCAGCAGTGTTCCATTGACCAGCAGTGTTCCATTAACCAGCATTGTTCCATTGACCAGCATTGTTCGATTTATCAACATTGTTCCAGCAGTGTTCCATTGATCAGCAGTGTTCCATTAATCAGCATTGTCCTATTGACCAGCATTGTTCCCTTGACCAGCATTGTTCCATTGATCAGCATTGTTCCAGCAGTGTTCCATTGACCAGCAGTGTTCCATTGATCAGCAGTGTTCCAGCAGTGTTCCATTGGCCAGCATTGTTCCAGCAGTGTTCCATTAACCAGCATTGTCCTATTGACCAGCATTGTTCCCTTGACCAGCATTGTTCCATTGATCAGCATTGTTCCAGCAGTGTTCCATTGACCAGCAGTGTTCCATTGATCAGCAGTGTTCCATTAACCAGCATTGTCCTATTGACCAGCATTGTTTCATTGATCAGCATTGTTCCAGCAGTGTTCCATTGACCAGCATTGTTCCAGCAGTGTTCCATTAATCAGCATTGTCCTATTGACCAGCAGTGTTCCATTGAGCAGCATTGTTCCATTTACCAGCAGTGTTCCATTAACCAGCATTGTTCCATTGACCAGCTTTGTTCCAGCAGTGTTCCATTGACCAGCAGTGTTCCATTAACCAGCATTGTTCCATTAATCAGCATTGTTCAATTGATCAGCATTGTTCCAGCAGTGTTCCATTTACCAGCATTGTTCCATTGACCAGCAGTGTTCCATTAACCAGCATTGTTCCATTGACCAGCATTGTTCCATTTATCAGCATTGTTCCAGCAGTGTTCCCTTGACCAGCAGTGTTCCATTGATCAGCAGTGTTCCATTAACCAGCATTGTTCATTTGACCAGCATAGTTCGATTTATCAACATTGTTCCAGCAGTGTTCCATTGATCAGCAGTGTTCCATTAATCAGCATTGTCCTATTGACCAGCATTGTTCCCTTGACCAGCATTGTTTCATTGATCAGCATTGTTCCAGCAGTGTTCCATTGACCAGCAGTGTTCCATTGATCAGCAGTGTTCCATTAACCAGCATTGTTTCATTGATCAGCATTGTTCCAGCAGTGTTCCATTGACCAGCAGTGTTCCATTGATCAGCAGTGTTCCATTAACCAGCATTGTCCTACTGACCAGCATTGTTCCCTTGACCAGCATTTTTCCATTGATCAGCATTGTTCCAGCAGTGTTCCATTAACCAGCATTGTCCTATTGACCAGCAGTGTTCCATTGAGCACCATTGTTCCATTGACTAGCAGTGTTCCATTTACCAGCATTGTTCCATTGACCAGCAGTGTTCCATTAACCAGCATTGTTCCATTGACCAGCATTGTCCTATTGACCAGCAGTGTTCCATTGAGCACCATTGTTCCATTGACCAGCAGTGTTCCATTTACCAGCATTGTTCCATTGACCAACAGTGTTACATTAACCAGCATTGTTCCATTGACCAGCATTGTTCCATTGATCAGCATTGTTCCAGCAGTGTTCCATTGACCAGCATTGTTCCAGCAGTGTTCCATTAACCAGCATTGTCCTATTGACCAACAGTGTTCCATTTACCAGCATTGTTCCATTGACCAGCAGTGTTCCATTAACCAGCATTGTTCCAGCAGTGTTCCATTAACCAGCATTGTCCTATTGACCAGCAGTGTTCCATTGAGGACCATTGTTCCATTGACCAGCAGTGTTCCATTTACCAGCATTGTTCCATTGACCACCATTGTTCCATTGATCAGCATTGTTCCAGCAGTTTTCCATTGACCAGCATTGTTCCAGCAGTGTTCCATTAACCAGCATTGTCCTATTGACCAGCAGTGTTCCATTTACCAGCATTGTTCCAGTGACCAGCAGTGTTCCATTAACCAGCATTGTTCCATTGACCAGCATTGTTCCATTTATCAGCATTGTTCCATTGATCAGCATTGTTCCAGCAGTGTTCCATTGACCAGCATTGTCCTTTTGACCAGCATTGTTCCCTTGACCAGCATTGTTCCATTGATCAGCATTGTTCCAGCAGTGTTCCATTGATCAGCAGTGTTCCATTAACCAGCATTGTCCTATTGACCAGCATTGTTCCCTTGACCAGCATTGTTCCAATGATCAGCATTGTTCCAGCATTGTTCCATAACCAGCATTGTTCCATTGACCAGCATTATTCCATTTATCAGCATTGTTCCAGCAGTGTTCCATTGACCAGCAGTGTTCCATTAACCAGCATTGTTCCATTAACCAGCATTGTTCCATTGACCAGCAGTGTTCCATTAACCAGCATTGTCCTATTGACCAGCAGTGTTCCATTGAGGACCATTGTTCCATTGACCAGCAGTGTTCCATTGAGCAGCATTGTTCCATTGACCACCATTGTTCCATTGATCAGCATTGTTCCAGCAGTGTTCCATTGACCAGCAGTGTTCCATTGATCAGCAGTGTTCCAGCAGTGTTCCATTTACCAGCATTGTTCCATTGACCGGCAGTGTTCCATTAACCAGCAGTGTTCCATTGACCAGCATTGTTCCATTTATCAGCATTGTTCCAGCAGTGTTCCATTGACCAGCAGTGTTCCATTAACCAGCATTGTTCCATTGACCAGCATAGTTCGATTTATCAACATTGTTCCAGCAGTGTTTCATTGATCAGCAGTGTTCCATTAACCAGCATTGTCCTATTGACCAGCATTGTTCCCTTGACCAGCATTGTTCCAATGATCAGCATTGTTCCAGCATTGTTCCATAACCAGCATTGTTCCATTGACCAGCATTATTCCATTTATCAGCATTGTTCCAGCAGTGTTCCATTGACCAGCAGTGTTCCATTAACCAGCATTGTTCCATTAACCAGCATTGTTCCATTGACCAGCAGTGTTCCATTAACCAGCATTGTCCTATTGACCAGCAGTGTTCCATTGAGGACCATTGTTCCATTGACCAGCAGTGTTCCATTGAGCAGCATTGTTCCATTGACCACCATTGTTCCATTGATCAGCATTGTTCCAGCAGTGTTCCATTGACCAGCAGTGTTCCATTGATCAGCAGTGTTCCATTAACCAGCATTGTCCTTTTGACCAGCATTGTTCCCTTGACCAGCATTGTTCCATTGATCAGCATTGTTCCAGCAGTGTTCCATTGACCAGCAGTGTTCCATTGATCAGCAGTGTTCCATTAACCAGCATTGTCCTATTGACCAGCAGTGTTCCATTGAGCACCATTGTTCCATTGACCAGCAGTGTTCCATTTACCAGCATTGTTCCATTGACCAGCAGTGTTCCATTAACCAGCATTTTTCCATTGACCAGCATTGTTCCATTTACCAGCATTGTTCCAGCAGTGTTCCATTAACCAGCATTGTCTTATTGACCAGCATTGTTCCCTTGACCAGCATTGCTCCATTGATCAGCATTGTTCCAGCATTGTTCCATAACCAGCATTGTTCCATTGACCAGCATTATTCCATTTATCAGCATTGTTCCCGCAGTGTTCCATTGACCAGCAGTGTTCCATTTACCAGCATTGTTCCATTGACCACCATTGTTCCATTGATCAGCATTGTTCCAGCAGTTTTCCATTGACCAGCATTGTTCCAGCAGTGTTCCATTAACCAGCATTGTCCTATTGACCAGCAGTGTTCCATTTACCAGCATTGTTCCAGTGACCAGCAGTGTTCCATTAACCAGCATTGTTCCATTGACCAGCATTGTTCCATTTATCAGCATTGTTCCATTGATCAGCATTGTTCCAGCAGTGTTCCATTAACCAGCATTGTCCTTTTGACCAGCATTGTTCCCTTGACCAGCATTGTTCCATTGATCAGCATTGTTCCAGCAGTGTTCCATTGATCAGCAGTGTTCCATTAACCAGCATTGTCCTATTGACCAGCATTGTTCCCTTGACCAGCATTGTTCCATTGATCAGCATTGTTCCAGCAGTGTTCCATTGACCAGCATTGTTCCAGCAGTGTTCCATTAATCAGCATTGTCCTATTGACCAGCAGTGTTCCATTGAGCAGCATTGTTCCATTTACCAGCAGTGTTCCATTAACCAGCATTGTTCCATTGACCAGCATTGTTCCAGCAGTGTTCCATTGACCAGCAGTGTTCCATTAACCAGCATTGTTCCATTAACCAGCATTGTTCCATTGATCGGCAGTGTTCCATTAACCAGCAGTGTTCCATTGACCAGCATTGTTCCATTTATCAGCATTGTTCCAGCAGTGTTCCATTGACCAGCAGTGTTCCATTAACCAGCATTGTTCCATTGACCAGCATTGTTCGATTTATCAACATTGTTCCAGCAGTGTTTCATTGATCAGCAGTGTTCCATTAACCAGCATTGTCCTATTGACCAGCATTGTTCCCTTGACCAGCATTGTTCCAATGATCAGCATTGTTCCAGCATTGTTCCATAACCAGCATTGTTCCATTGACCAGCATTATTCCATTTATCAGCATTGTTCCAGCAGTGTTCCATTGACCAGCAGTGTTCCATTAACCAGCATTGTTCCATTAACCAGCATTGTTCCATTGACCAGCAGTGTTCCATTAACCAGCATTGTCCTATTGACCAGCAGTGTTCCATTGAGGACCATTGTTCCATTGACCAGCAGTGTTCCATTGAGCAGCATTGTTCCATTGACCACCATTGTTCCATTGATCAGCATTGTTCCAGCAGTGTTCCATTGACCAGCAGTGTTCCATTGATCAGCAGTGTTCCAGCAGTGTTCCATTTACCAGCATTGTTCCATTGACCGGCAGTGTTCCATTAACCAGCAGTGTTCCATTGACCAGCATTGTTCCATTTATCAGCATTGTTCCAGCAGTGTTCCATTGACCAGCAGTGTTCCATTAACCAGCATTGTTCCATTGACCAGCATAGTTCGATTTATCAACATTGTTCCAGCAGTGTTTCATTGATCAGCAGTGTTCCATTAACCAGCATTGTCCTATTGACCAGCATTGTTCCCTTGACCAGCATTGTTCCAATGATCAGCATTGTTCCAGCATTGTTCCATAACCAGCATTGTTCCATTGACCAGCATTATTCCATTTATCAGCATTGTTCCAGCAGTGTTCCATTGACCAGCAGTGTTCCATTAACCAGCATTGTTCCATTAACCAGCATTGTTCCATTGACCAGCAGTGTTCCATTAACCAGCATTGTCCTATTGACCAGCAGTGTTCCATTGAGCACCATTGTTCCATTGACTAGCAGTGTTCCATTTACCAGCATTGTTCCATTGACCAGCAGTGTTCCATTAACCAGCATTGTTCCATTGACCAGCATTGTCCTATTGACCAGCAGTGTTCCATTGAGCACCATTGTTCCATTGACCAGCAGTGTTCCATTTACCAGCATTGTTCCATTGACCAACAGTGTTACATTAACCAGCATTGTTCCATTGACCAGCATTGTTCCATTGATCAGCATTGTTCCAGCAGTGTTCCATTGACCAGCATTGTTCCAGCAGTGTTCCATTAACCAGCATTGTCCTATTGACCAACAGTGTTCCATTTACCAGCATTGTTCCATTGACCAGCAGTGTTCCATTAACCAGCATTGTTCCAGCAGTGTTCCATTAACCAGCATTGTCCTATTGACCAGCAGTGTTCCATTGAGGACCATTGTTCCATTGACCAGCAGTGTTCCATTTACCAGCATTGTTCCATTGACCACCATTGTTCCATTGATCAGCATTGTTCCAGCAGTTTTCCATTGACCAGCATTGTTCCAGCAGTGTTCCATTAACCAGCATTGTCCTATTGACCAGCAGTGTTCCATTTACCAGCATTGTTCCAGTGACCAGCAGTGTTCCATTAACCAGCATTGTTCCATTGACCAGCATTGTTCCATTTATCAGCATTGTTCCATTGATCAGCATTGTTCCAGCAGTGTTCCATTGACCAGCATTGTCCTTTTGACCAGCATTGTTCCCTTGACCAGCATTGTTCCATTGATCAGCATTGTTCCAGCAGTGTTCCATTGATCAGCAGTGTTCCATTAACCAGCATTGTCCTATTGACCAGCATTGTTCCCTTGACCAGCATTGTTCCAATGATCAGCATTGTTCCAGCATTGTTCCATAACCAGCATTGTTCCATTGACCAGCATTATTCCATTTATCAGCATTGTTCCAGCAGTGTTCCATTGACCAGCAGTGTTCCATTAACCAGCATTGTTCCATTAACCAGCATTGTTCCATTGACCAGCAGTGTTCCATTAACCAGCATTGTTCCATTGACCAGCATTGTTCCATTTATCAGCATTGTTCCAGCAGTGTTCCATTGACCAGCAGTGTTCCATTAACCAGCATTGTTCCATTGACCAGCATAGTTCGATTTATCAACATTGTTCCAGCAGTGTTTCATTGATCAGCAGTGTTCCATTAACCAGCATTGTCCTATTGACCAGCATTGTTCCCTTGACCAGCATTGTTCCAATGATCAGCATTGTTCCAGCATTGTTCCATAACCAGCATTGTTCCATTGACCAGCATTATTCCATTTATCAGCATTGTTCCAGCAGTGTTCCATTGACCAGCAGTGTTCCATTAACCAGCATTGTTCCATTAACCAGCATTGTTCCATTGACCAGCAGTGTTCCATTAACCAGCATTGTCCTATTGACCAGCAGTGTTCCATTGAGGACCATTGTTCCATTGACCAGCAGTGTTCCATTGAGCAGCATTGTTCCATTGACCACCATTGTTCCATTGATCAGCATTGTTCCAGCAGTGTTCCATTGACCAGCAGTGTTCCATTGATCAGCAGTGTTCCATTAACCAGCATTGTCCTTTTGACCAGCATTGTTCCCTTGACCAGCATTGTTCCATTGATCAGCATTGTTCCAGCAGTGTTCCATTGACCAGCAGTGTTCCATTGATCAGCAGTGTTCCATTAACCAGCATTGTCCTATTGACCAGCAGTGTTCCATTGAGCACCATTGTTCCATTGACCAGCAGTGTTCCATTTACCAGCATTGTTCCATTGACCAGCAGTGTTCCATTAACCAGCATTTTTCCATTGACCAGCATTGTTCCATTTACCAGCATTGTTCCAGCAGTGTTCCATTAACCAGCATTGTCTTATTGACCAGCATTGTTCCCTTGACCAGCATTGCTCCATTGATCAGCATTGTTCCAGCATTGTTCCATAACCAGCATTGTTCCATTGACCAGCATTATTCCATTTATCAGCATTGTTCCCGCAGTGTTCCATTGACCAGCAGTGTTCCATTTACCAGCATTGTTCCATTGACCACCATTGTTCCATTGATCAGCATTGTTCCAGCAGTTTTCCATTGACCAGCATTGTTCCAGCAGTGTTCCATTAACCAGCATTGTCCTATTGACCAGCAGTGTTCCATTTACCAGCATTGTTCCAGTGACCAGCAGTGTTCCATTAACCAGCATTGTTCCATTGACCAGCATTGTTCCATTTATCAGCATTGTTCCATTGATCAGCATTGTTCCAGCAGTGTTCCATTAACCAGCATTGTCCTTTTGACCAGCATTGTTCCCTTGACCAGCATTGTTCCATTGATCAGCATTGTTCCAGCAGTGTTCCATTGATCAGCAGTGTTCCATTAACCAGCATTGTCCTATTGACCAGCATTGTTCCCTTGACCAGCATTGTTCCATTGATCAGCATTGTTCCAGCAGTGTTCCATTGACCAGCATTGTTCCAGCAGTGTTCCATTAATCAGCATTGTCCTATTGACCAGCAGTGTTCCATTGAGCAGCATTGTTCCATTTACCAGCAGTGTTCCATTAACCAGCATTGTTCCATTGACCAGCATTGTTCCAGCAGTGTTCCATTGACCAGCAGTGTTCCATTAACCAGCATTGTTCCATTAACCAGCATTGTTCCATTGATCGGCAGTGTTCCATTAACCAGCAGTGTTCCATTGACCAGCATTGTTCCATTTATCAGCATTGTTCCAGCAGTGTTCCATTGACCAGCAGTGTTCCATTAACCAGCATTGTTCCATTGACCAGCATTGTTCGATTTATCAACATTGTTCCAGCAGTGTTTCATTGATCAGCAGTGTTCCATTAACCAGCATTGTCCTATTGACCAGCATTGTTCCCTTGACCAGCATTGTTCCAATGATCAGCATTGTTCCAGCATTGTTCCATAACCAGCATTGTTCCATTGACCAGCATTATTCCATTTATCAGCATTGTTCCAGCAGTGTTCCATTGACCAGCAGTGTTCCATTAACCAGCATTGTTCCATTAACCAGCATTGTTCCATTGACCAGCAGTGTTCCATTAACCAGCATTGTCCTATTGACCAGCAGTGTTCCATTGAGGACCATTGTTCCATTGACCAGCAGTGTTCCATTGAGCAGCATTGTTCCATTGACCACCATTGTTCCATTGATCAGCATTGTTCCAGCAGTGTTCCATTGACCAGCAGTGTTCCATTGATCAGCAGTGTTCCAGCAGTGTTCCATTTACCAGCATTGTTCCATTGACCGGCAGTGTTCCATTAACCAGCAGTGTTCCATTGACCAGCATTGTTCCATTTATCAGCATTGTTCCAGCAGTGTTCCATTGACCAGCAGTGTTCCATTAACCAGCATTGTTCCATTGACCAGCATAGTTCGATTTATCAACATTGTTCCAGCAGTGTTTCATTGATCAGCAGTGTTCCATTAACCAGCATTGTCCTATTGACCAGCATTGTTCCCTTGACCAGCATTGTTCCAATGATCAGCATTGTTCCAGCATTGTTCCATAACCAGCATTGTTCCATTGACCAGCATTATTCCATTTATCAGCATTGTTCCAGCAGTGTTCCATTGACCAGCAGTGTTCCATTAACCAGCATTGTTCCATTAACCAGCATTGTTCCATTGACCAGCAGTGTTCCATTAACCAGCATTGTCCTATTGACCAGCAGTGTTCCATTGAGCACCATTGTTCCATTGACTAGCAGTGTTCCATTTACCAGCATTGTTCCATTGACCAGCAGTGTTCCATTAACCAGCATTGTTCCATTGACCAGCATTGTCCTATTGACCAGCAGTGTTCCATTGAGCACCATTGTTCCATTGACCAGCAGTGTTCCATTTACCAGCATTGTTCCATTGACCAACAGTGTTACATTAACCAGCATTGTTCCATTGACCAGCATTGTTCCATTGATCAGCATTGTTCCAGCAGTGTTCCATTGACCAGCATTGTTCCAGCAGTGTTCCATTAACCAGCATTGTCCTATTGACCAACAGTGTTCCATTTACCAGCATTGTTCCATTGACCAGCAGTGTTCCATTAACCAGCATTGTTCCAGCAGTGTTCCATTAACCAGCATTGTCCTATTGACCAGCAGTGTTCCATTGAGGACCATTGTTCCATTGACCAGCAGTGTTCCATTTACCAGCATTGTTCCATTGACCACCATTGTTCCATTGATCAGCATTGTTCCAGCAGTTTTCCATTGACCAGCATTGTTCCAGCAGTGTTCCATTAACCAGCATTGTCCTATTGACCAGCAGTGTTCCATTTACCAGCATTGTTCCAGTGACCAGCAGTGTTCCATTAACCAGCATTGTTCCATTGACCAGCATTGTTCCATTTATCAGCATTGTTCCATTGATCAGCATTGTTCCAGCAGTGTTCCATTGACCAGCATTGTCCTTTTGACCAGCATTGTTCCCTTGACCAGCATTGTTCCATTGATCAGCATTGTTCCAGCAGTGTTCCATTGATCAGCAGTGTTCCATTAACCAGCATTGTCCTATTGACCAGCATTGTTCCCTTGACCAGCATTGTTCCAATGATCAGCATTGTTCCAGCATTGTTCCATAACCAGCATTGTTCCATTGACCAGCATTATTCCATTTATCAGCATTGTTCCAGCAGTGTTCCATTGACCAGCAGTGTTCCATTGAGCAGCATTGTTCCATTGACCACCATTGTTCCATTGATCAGCATTGTTCCAGCAGTGTTCCATTGACCAGCAGTGTTCCATTGATCAGCAGTGTTCCAGCAGTGTTCCATTTACCAGCATTGTTCCATTGACCGGCAGTGTTCCATTAACCAGCAGTGTTCCATTGACCAGCATTGTTCCATTTATCAGCATTGTTCCAGCAGTGTTCCATTGACCAGCAGTGTTCCATTAACCAGCATTGTTCCATTGACCAGCATAGTTCGATTTATCAACATTGTTCCAGCAGTGTTTCATTGATCAGCAGTGTTCCATTAACCAGCATTGTCCTATTGACCAGCATTGTTCCCTTGACCAGCATTGTTCCAATGATCAGCATTGTTCCAGCATTGTTCCATAACCAGCATTGTTCCATTGACCAGCATTATTCCATTTATCAGCATTGTTCCAGCAGTGTTCCATTGACCAGCAGTGTTCCATTAACCAGCATTGTTCCATTAACCAGCATTGTTCCATTGACCAGCAGTGTTCCATTAACCAGCATTGTCCTATTGACCAGCAGTGTTCCATTGAGGACCATTGTTCCATTGACCAGCAGTGTTCCATTGAGCAGCATTGTTCCATTGACCACCATTGTTCCATTGATCAGCATTGTTCCAGCAGTGTTCCATTGACCAGCAGTGTTCCATTGATCAGCAGTGTTCCATTAACCAGCATTGTCCTTTTGACCAGCATTGTTCCCTTGACCAGCATTGTTCCATTGATCAGCATTGTTCCAGCAGTGTTCCATTGACCAGCAGTGTTCCATTGATCAGCAGTGTTCCATTAACCAGCATTGTCCTATTGACCAGCAGTGTTCCATTGAGCACCATTGTTCCATTGACCAGCAGTGTTCCATTTACCAGCATTGTTCCATTGACCAGCAGTGTTCCATTAACCAGCATTTTTCCATTGACCAGCATTGTTCCATTTACCAGCATTGTTCCAGCAGTGTTCCATTAACCAGCATTGTCTTATTGACCAGCATTGTTCCCTTGACCAGCATTGCTCCATTGATCAGCATTGTTCCAGCATTGTTCCATAACCAGCATTGTTCCATTGACCAGCATTATTCCATTTATCAGCATTGTTCCCGCAGTGTTCCATTGACCAGCAGTGTTCCATTTACCAGCATTGTTCCATTGACCACCATTGTTCCATTGATCAGCATTGTTCCAGCAGTTTTCCATTGACCAGCATTGTTCCAGCAGTGTTCCATTAACCAGCATTGTCCTATTGACCAGCAGTGTTCCATTTACCAGCATTGTTCCAGTGACCAGCAGTGTTCCATTAACCAGCATTGTTCCATTGACCAGCATTGTTCCATTTATCAGCATTGTTCCATTGATCAGCATTGTTCCAGCAGTGTTCCATTAACCAGCATTGTCCTTTTGACCAGCATTGTTCCCTTGACCAGCATTGTTCCATTGATCAGCATTGTTCCAGCAGTGTTCCATTGATCAGCAGTGTTCCATTAACCAGCATTGTCCTATTGACCAGCATTGTTCCCTTGACCAGCATTGTTCCATTGATCAGCATTGTTCCAGCAGTGTTCCATTGACCAGCATTGTTCCAGCAGTGTTCCATTAATCAGCATTGTCCTATTGACCAGCAGTGTTCCATTGAGCAGCATTGTTCCATTTACCAGCAGTGTTCCATTAACCAGCATTGTTCCATTGACCAGCATTGTTCCAGCAGTGTTCCATTGACCAGCAGTGTTCCATTAACCAGCATTGTTCCATTAACCAGCATTGTTCCATTGACCGGCAGTGTTCCATTAACCAGCAGTGTTCCATTGACCAGCATTGTTCCATTTATCAGCATTGTTCCAGCAGTGTTCCATTGACCAGCAGTGTTCCATTAACCAGCATTGTTCCATTGACCAGCATTGTTCGATTTATCAACATTGTTCCAGCAGTGTTTCATTGATCAGCAGTGTTCCATTAACCAGCATTGTCCTATTGACCAGCATTGTTCCCTTGACCAGCATTGTTCCAATGATCAGCATTGTTCCAGCATTGTTCCATAACCAGCATTGTTCCATTGACCAGCATTATTCCATTTATCAGCATTGTTCCAGCAGTGTTCCATTGACCAGCAGTGTTCCATTAACCAGCATTGTTCCATTAACCAGCATTGTTCCATTGACCAGCAGTGTTCCATTAACCAGCATTGTCCTATTGACCAGCAGTGTTCCATTGAGGACCATTGTTCCATTGACCAGCAGTGTTCCATTGAGCAGCATTGTTCCATTGACCACCATTGTTCCATTGATCAGCATTGTTCCAGCAGTGTTCCATTGACCAGCAGTGTTCCATTGATCAGCAGTGTTCCAGCAGTGTTCCATTTACCAGCATTGTTCCATTGACCGGCAGTGTTCCATTAACCAGCAGTGTTCCATTGACCAGCATTGTTCCATTTATCAGCATTGTTCCAGCAGTGTTCCATTGACCAGCAGTGTTCCATTAACCAGCATTGTTCCATTGACCAGCATAGTTCGATTTATCAACATTGTTCCAGCAGTGTTTCATTGATCAGCAGTGTTCCATTAACCAGCATTGTCCTATTGACCAGCATTGTTCCCTTGACCAGCATTGTTCCAATGATCAGCATTGTTCCAGCATTGTTCCATAACCAGCATTGTTCCATTGACCAGCATTATTCCATTTATCAGCATTGTTCCAGCAGTGTTCCATTGACCAGCAGTGTTCCATTAACCAGCATTGTTCCATTAACCAGCATTGTTCCATTGACCAGCAGTGTTCCATTAACCAGCATTGTCCTATTGACCAGCAGTGTTCCATTGAGGACCATTGTTCCATTGACCAGCAGTGTTCCATTGAGCAGCATTGTTCCATTGACCACCATTGTTCCATTGATCAGCATTGTTCCAGCAGTGTTCCATTGACCAGCAGTGTTCCATTGATCAGCAGTGTTCCATTAACCAGCATTGTCCTTTTGACCAGCATTGTTCCCTTGACCAGCATTGTTCCATTGATCAGCATTGTTCCAGCAGTGTTCCATTGACCAGCAGTGTTCCATTGATCAGCAGTGTTCCATTAACCAGCATTGTCCTATTGACCAGCAGTGTTCCATTGAGCACCATTGTTCCATTGACCAGCAGTGTTCCATTTACCAGCATTGTTCCATTGACCAGCAGTGTTCCATTAACCAGCATTTTTCCATTGACCAGCATTGTTCCATTTACCAGCATTGTTCCAGCAGTGTTCCATTAACCAGCATTGTCCTATTGACCAGCATTGTTCCCTTGACCAGCATTGCTCCATTGATCAGCATTGTTCCATAACCAGCATTGTTCCATTGACCAGCATTATTCCATTTATCAGCATTGTTCCCGCAGTGTTCCATTGACCAGCAGTGTTCCATTAACCAGCATTGTCCTATTGACCAGCAGTGTTCCATTGAGGACCATTGTTCCATTGACCAGCAGTGTTCCATTTACCAGCATTGTTCCATTGACCACCATTGTTCCATTGATCAGCATTGTTCCAGCAGTGTTCCATTGACCAGCAGTGTTCCATTGATCAGCAGTGTTCCATTAACCAGCATTGTCCTTTTGACCAGCATTGTTCCCTTGACCAGCATTGTTCCATTGATCAGCATTGTTCCAGCAGTGTTCCATTGATCAGCAGTGTTCCATTGATCAGCATTGTCCTATTGACCAGCATTGTTCCCTTGACCAGCATTGTTCCATTGATCAGCATTGTTCCAGCATTGTTCCATTGATCAGCATTGTTCCAGCAGTGTTCCATTAACCAGCATTGTCCTTTTGACCAGCATTGTTCCCTTGACCAGCATTGTTCCATTGATCAGCATTGTTCCAGCAGTGTTCCATTGATCAGCAGTGTTCCATTAACCAGCATTGTCCTATTGACCAGCATTGTTCCCTTGACCAGCATTGTTCCATTGATCAGCATTGTTCCAGCAGTGTTCCATTGACCAGCATTGTTCCAGCAGTGTTCCATTAATCAGCATTGTCCTATTGACCAGCAGTGTTCCATTGAGCAGCATTGTTCCATTTACCAGCAGTGTTCCATTAACCAGCATTGTTCCATTGACCAGCATTGTTCCAGCAGTGTTCCATTGACCAGCAGTGTTCCATTAACCAGCATTGTTCAATTGATCAGCATTGTTCCAGCAGTGTTCCATTTACCAGCATTGTTCCATTGACCGGCAGTGTTCCATTAACCAGCAGTGTTCCATTGACCAGCATTGTTCCATTTATCAGCATTGTTCCAGCAGTGTTCCATTGATCAGCAGTGTTCCATTAATCAGCATTGTCCTATTGACCAGCATTGTTTCCTTGACCAGCATTGTTTCATTGATCAGCATTGTTCCAGCAGTGTTCCATTGACCAGCAGTGTTCCATTGATCAGCAGTGTTCCATTAACCAGCATTGTCCTATTGACCAGCATTGTTCCCTTGACCAGCATTTTTCCATTGATCAGCATTGTTCCAGCAGTGTTCCATTAACCAGCATTGTCCTATTGACCAGCAGTGTTCCATTGAGCACCATTGTTCCATTGACCAGCAGTGTTCCATTTACCAGCATTGTTCCATTGACCAGCAGGGTTCCATTAACCAGCATTGTTCCATTGACCAGCATTGTCCTATTGACCAGCAGTGTTCCATTGAGCACCATTGTTCCATTGACCAGCAGTGTTCCATTTACCAGCATTGTTCCATTGACCAGCAGTGTTCCATTAACCAGCATTGTTCCATTGACCAGCATTGTTCCATTGATCAGCATTGTTCCAGCAGTGTTCCATTGACCAGCATTGTTCCAGCAGTGTTCCATTAACCAGCATTGTCCTATTGACCAGCAGTGTTCCATTTACCAGCATTGTTCCATTGACCAGCAGTGTTCCATTAACCAGCATTGTTCCAGCAGTGTTCCATTAACCAGCATTGTCCTATTGACCAGCAGTGTTCCATTGAGGACCATTGTTCCATTGACCAGCAGTGTTCCATTTACCAGCATTGTTCCATTGACCACCATTGTTCCATTGATCAGCATTGTTCCAGCAGTTTTCCATTGACCAGCATTGTTCCAGCAGTGTTCCATTAACCAGCATTGTCCTATTGACCAGCAGTGTTCCATTTACCAGCATTGTTCCAGTGACCAGCAGTGTTCCATTAACCAGCATTGTTCCATTGACCAGCATTGTTCCATTTATCAGCATTGTTCCAGCAGTGTTCCATTGACCAGCAGTGTTCCATTAACCAGCATTGTTCCATTGTCCAGCATTGTTCCATTTATCAACATTGTTCCAGCAGTGTTTCATTGATCAGCAGTGTTCCATTAACCAGCATTGTCCTATTGACCAGCATTGTTCCCTTGACCAGCATTGTTCCATTGATCAGCATTGTTCCAGCATTGTTCCATAACCAGCATTGTTCCATTGACCAGCATTATTCCATTTATCAGCATTGTTCCAGCAGTGTTCCATTGACCAGCAGTGTTCCATTAACCAGCATTGTTCCATTAACCAGCATTGTTCCATTGACCAGCAGTGTTCCATTAACCAGCATTGTCCTATTGACCAGCAGTGTTCCATTGAGGACCATTGTTCCATTGACCAGCAGTGTTCCATTTACCAGCATTGTTCCATTGACCACCATTGTTCCATTGATCAGCATTGTTCCAGCAGTGTTCCATTGACCAGCAGTGTTCCATTGATCAGCAGTGTTCCATTAACCAGCATTGTCCTTTTGACCAGCATTGTTCCCTTGACCAGCATTGTTCCATTGATCAGCATTGTTCCAGCAGTGTTCCATTGACCAGCAGTGTTCCATTGATCAGCAGTGTTCCATTAACCAGCATTGTCCTATTGACCAGCAGTGTTCCATTGAGCACCATTGTTCCATTGACCACCATTGTTCCATTGATCAGCATTGTTCCAGCAGTGTTCCATTGACCAGCAGTGTTCCATTGATCAGCAGTGTTCCATTAACCAGCATTGTCCTTTTGACCAGCATTGTTCCCTTGACCAGCATTGTTCCATTGATCAGCATTGTTCCAGCAGTGTTCCATTGACCAGCAGTGTTCCATTGATCAGCAGTGTTCCATTAACCAGCATTGTCCTATTGACCAGCAGTGTTCCATTGAGCACCATTGTTCCATTGACCAGCAGTGTTCCATTTACCAGCATTGTTCCATTGACCAGCAGTGTTCCATTAACCAGCATTTTTCCATTGACCAGCATTGTTCCATTTACCAGCATTGTTCCAGCAGTGTTCCATTAACCAGCATTGTCCTATTGACCAGCATTGTTCCCTTGACCAGCATTGCTCCATTGATCAGCATTGTTCCAGCATTGTTCCATAACCAGCATTGTTCCATTGACCAGCATTATTCCATTTATCAGCATTGTTCCCGCAGTGTTCCATTGACCAGCAGTGTTCCATTAACCAGCATTGTCCTATTGACCAGCAGTGTTCCATTGAGGACCATTGTTCCATTGACCAGCAGTGTTCCATTTACCAGCATTGTTCCATTGACCACCATTGTTCCATTGATCAGCATTTTTCCAGCAGTGTTCCATTGACCAGCAGTGTTCCATTGATCAGCAGTGTTCCATTAACCAGCATTGTCCTTTTGACCAGCATTGTTCCCTTGACCAGCATTGTTCCATTGATCAGCATTGTTCCAGCAGTGTTCCATTGATCAGCAGTGTTCCATTGATCAGCATTGTCCTATTGACCAGCATTGTTCCCTTGACCAGCATTGTTCCATTGATCAGCATTGTTCCAGCATTGTTCCATTGATCAGCATTGTTCCAGCAGTGTTCCATTAACCAGCATTGTCCTTTTGACCAGCATTGTTCCCTTGACCAGCATTGTTCCATTGATCAGCATTGTTCCAGCAGTGTTCCATTGATCAGCAGTGTTCCATTAACCAGCATTGTCCTTTTGACCAGCATTGTTCCCTTGACCAGCATTGTTCCATTGATCAGCATTGTTCCAGCAGTGTTCCATTGACCAGCATTGTTCCAGCAGTGTTCCATTAATCAGCATTGTCCTATTGACCAGCAGTGTTCCATTGAGCAGCATTGTTCCATTGACCAGCATTGTTCCAGCAGTGTTCCATTGACCAGCAGTGTTCCATTAACCAGCATTGTTCAATTGATCAGCATTGTTCCAGCAGTGTTCCATTTACCAGCATTGTTCCATTGACCGGCAGTGTTCCATTAACCAGCAGTGTTCCATTGACCAGCATTGTTCCATTTATCAGCATTGTTCCAGCAGTGTTCCATTGACCAGCAGTGTTCCATTAACCAGCATTGTTCCATTGACTAGCATAGTTCGATTTATCAACATTGTTCCAGCAGTGTTCCATTGATCAGCAGTGTTCCATTAATCAGCATTGTCCTATTGACCAGCATTGTTCCCTTGACCAGCATTGTTTCATTGATCAGCATTGTTCCAGCAGTGTTCCATTGACCAGCAGTGTTCCATTGATCAGCAGTGTTCCATTAACCAGCATTGTCCTATTGACCAGCATTGTTCCCTTGACCAGCATTTTTCCATTGATCAGCATTGTTCCAGCAGTGTTCCATTAACCAGCATTGTCCTATTGACCAGCAGTGTTCCATTGAGCACCATTGTTCCATTGACCAGCAGTGTTCCATTTACCAGCATTGTTCCATTGACCAGCAGTGTTCCATTAACCAGCATTGTTCAATTGATCAGCATTGTTCCAGCAGTGTTCCATTTACCAGCATTGTTCCATTGACCGGCAGTGTTCCATTAACCAGCAGTGTTCCATTGACCAGCATTGTTCCATTTATCAGCATTGTTCCAGCAGTGTTCCATTGATCAGCAGTGTTCCATTAATCAGCATTGTCCTATTGACCAGCATTGTTTCCTTGACCAGCATTGTTTCATTGATCAGCATTGTTCCAGCAGTGTTCCATTGACCAGCAGTGTTCCATTGATCAGCAGTGTTCCATTAACCAGCATTGTCCTATTGACCAGCATTGTTCCCTTGACCAGCATTTTTCCATTGATCAGCATTGTTCCAGCAGTGTTCCATTAACCAGCATTGTCCTATTGACCAGCAGTGTTCCATTGAGCACCATTGTTCCATTGACCAGCAGTGTTCCATTTACCAGCATTGTTCCATTGACCAGCAGTGTTCCATTAACCAGCATTGTTCCATTGACCAGCATTGTCCTATTGACCAGCAGTGTTCCATTGAGCACCATTGTTCCATTGACCAGCAGTGTTCCATTTACCAGCATTGTTCCATTGACCAGCAGTGTTCCATTAACCAGCATTGTTCCATTGACCAGCATTGTTCCATTGATCAGCATTGTTCCAGCAGTGTTCCATTGACCAGCATTGTTCCAGCAGTGTTCCATTAACCAGCATTGTCCTATTGACCAGCAGTGTTCCATTTACCAGCATTGTTCCATTGACCAGCAGTGTTCCATTAACCAGCATTGTTCCAGCAGTGTTCCATTAACCAGCATTGTCCTATTGACCAGCAGTGTTCCATTGAGGACCATTGTTCCATTGACCAGCAGTGTTCCATTTACCAGCATTGTTCCATTGACCACCATTGTTCCATTGATCAGCATTGTTCCAGCAGTTTTCCATTGACCAGCATTGTTCCAGCAGTGTTCCATTAACCAGCATTGTCCTATTGACCAGCAGTGTTCCATTTACCAGCATTGTTCCAGTGACCAGCAGTGTTCCATTAACCAGCATTGTTCCATTGACCAGCATTGTTCCATTTATCAGCATTGTTCCAGCAGTGTTCCATTGACCAGCAGTGTTCCATTAACCAGCATTGTTCCATTGTCCAGCATTGTTCCATTTATCAACATTGTTCCAGCAGTGTTTCATTGATCAGCAGTGTTCCATTAACCAGCATTGTCCTATTGACCAGCATTGTTCCCTTGACCAGCATTGTTCCATTGATCAGCATTGTTCCAGCAGTGTTCCATTGATCAGCAGTGTTCCATTAACCAGCATTGTCCTATTGACCAGCATTGTTCCCTTGACCAGCATTGTTCCATTGATCAGCATTGTTCCAGCAGTGTTCCATTGACCAGCATTGTTCCAGCAGTGTTCCATTAATCAGCATTGTCCTATTGACCAGCAGTGTTCCATTGAGCAGCATTGTTCCATTGACCAGCATTGTTCCAGCAGTGTTCCATTGACCAGCAGTGTTCCATTAACCAGCATTGTTCAATTGATCAGCATTGTTCCAGCAGTGTTCCATTTACCAGCATTGTTCCATTGACCGGCAGTGTTCCATTAACCAGCAGTGTTCCATTGACCAGCATTGTTCCATTTATCAGCATTGTTCCAGCAGTGTTCCATTGACCAGCAGTGTTCCATTAACCAGCATTGTTCCATTGACTAGCATAGTTCGATTTATCAACATTGTTCCAGCAGTGTTCCATTGATCAGCAGTGTTCCATTAATCAGCATTGTCCTATTGACCAGCATTGTTCCCTTGACCAGCATTGTTTCATTGATCAGCATTGTTCCAGCAGTGTTCCATTGACCAGCAGTGTTCCATTGATCAGCAGTGTTCCATTAACCAGCATTGTCCTATTGACCAGCATTGTTCCCTTGACCAGCATTTTTCCATTGATCAGCATTGTTCCAGCAGTGTTCCATTAACCAGCATTGTCCTATTGACCAGCAGTGTTCCATTGAGCACCATTGTTCCATTGACCAGCAGTGTTCCATTTACCAGCATTGTTCCATTGACCAGCAGTGTTCCATTAACCAGCATTGTTCAATTGATCAGCATTGTTCCAGCAGTGTTCCATTTACCAGCATTGTTCCATTGACCGGCAGTGTTCCATTAACCAGCAGTGTTCCATTGACCAGCATTGTTCCATTTATCAGCATTGTTCCAGCAGTGTTCCATTGATCAGCAGTGTTCCATTAATCAGCATTGTCCTATTGACCAGCATTGTTTCCTTGACCAGCATTGTTTCATTGATCAGCATTGTTCCAGCAGTGTTCCATTGACCAGCAGTGTTCCATTGATCAGCAGTGTTCCATTAACCAGCATTGTCCTATTGACCAGCATTGTTCCCTTGACCAGCATTTTTCCATTGATCAGCATTGTTCCAGCAGTGTTCCATTAACCAGCATTGTCCTATTGACCAGCAGTGTTCCATTGAGCACCATTGTTCCATTGACCAGCAGTGTTCCATTTACCAGCATTGTTCCATTGACCAGCAGTGTTCCATTAACCAGCATTGTTCCATTGACCAGCATTGTCCTATTGACCAGCAGTGTTCCATTGAGCACCATTGTTCCATTGACCAGCAGTGTTCCATTTACCAGCATTGTTCCATTGACCAGCAGTGTTCCATTAACCAGCATTGTTCCATTGACCAGCATTGTTCCATTGATCAGCATTGTTCCAGCAGTGTTCCATTGACCAGCATTGTTCCAGCAGTGTTCCATTAACCAGCATTGTCCTATTGACCAGCAGTGTTCCATTTACCAGCATTGTTCCATTGACCAGCAGTGTTCCATTAACCAGCATTGTTCCAGCAGTGTTCCATTAACCAGCATTGTCCTATTGACCAGCAGTGTTCCATTGAGGACCATTGTTCCATTGACCAGCAGTGTTCCATTTACCAGCATTGTTCCATTGACCACCATTGTTCCATTGATCAGCATTGTTCCAGCAGTTTTCCATTGACCAGCATTGTTCCAGCAGTGTTCCATTAACCAGCATTGTCCTATTGACCAGCAGTGTTCCATTAACCAGCATTGTTCCAGCAGTGTTCCATTAACCAGCATTGTCCTATTGACCAGCAGTGTTCCATTGAGGACCATTGTTCCATTGACCAGCAGTGTTCCATTTACCAGCATTGTTCCATTGACCACCATTGTTCCATTGATCAGCATTGTTCCAGCAGTTTTCCATTGACCAGCATTGTTCCAGCAGTGTTCCATTAACCAGCATTGTCCTATTGACCAGCAGTGTTCCATTTACCAGCATTGTTCCAGTGACCAGCAGTGTTCCATTAACCAGCATTGTTCCATTGACCAGCATTGTTCCATTTATCAGCATTGTTCCAGCAGTGTTCCATTGACCAGCAGTGTTCCATTAACCAGCATTGTTCCATTGTCCAGCATTGTTCCATTTATCAACATTGTTCCAGCAGTGTTCCATTGACCAGCAGTGTTCCATTGATCAGCAGTGTTCCATTAACCAGCATTGTCCTATTGACCAGCATTGTTCCCTTGACCAGCATTTTTCCATTGATCAGCATTGTTCCAGCAGTGTTCCATTAACCAGCATTGTCCTATTGACCAGCAGTGTTCCATTGAGCACCATTGTTCCATTGACCAGCAGTGTTCCATTTACCAGCATTGTTCCATTGACCAGCAGTGTTCCATTAACCAGCATTGTTCAATTGATCAGCATTGTTCCAGCAGTGTTCCATTTACCAGCATTGTTCCATTGACCGGCAGTGTTCCATTAACCAGCAGTGTTCCATTGACCAGCATTGTTCCATTTATCAGCATTGTTCCAGCAGTGTTCCATTGATCAGCAGTGTTCCATTAATCAGCATTGTCCTATTGACCAGCATTGTTTCCTTGACCAGCATTGTTTCATTGATCAGCATTGTTCCAGCAGTGTTCCATTGACCAGCAGTGTTCCATTGATCAGCAGTGTTCCATTAACCAGCATTGTCCTATTGACCAGCATTGTTCCCTTGACCAGCATTTTTCCATTGATCAGCATTGTTCCAGCAGTGTTCCATTAACCAGCATTGTCCTATTGACCAGCAGTGTTCCATTGAGCACCATTGTTCCATTGACCAGCAGTGTTCCATTTACCAGCATTGTTCCATTGACCAGCAGTGTTCCATTAACCAGCATTGTTCCATTGACCAGCATTGTCCTATTGACCAGCAGTGTTCCATTGAGCACCATTGTTCCATTGACCAGCAGTGTTCCATTTACCAGCATTGTTCCATTGACCAGCAGTGTTCCATTAACCAGCATTGTTCCATTGACCAGCATTGTTCCATTGATCAGCATTGTTCCAGCAGTGTTCCATTGACCAGCATTGTTCCAGCAGTGTTCCATTAACCAGCATTGTCCTATTGACCAGCAGTGTTCCATTTACCAGCATTGTTCCATTGACCAGCAGTGTTCCATTAACCAGCATTGTTCCAGCAGTGTTCCATTAACCAGCATTGTCCTATTGACCAGCAGTGTTCCATTGAGGACCATTGTTCCATTGACCAGCAGTGTTCCATTTACCAGCATTGTTCCATTGACCACCATTGTTCCATTGATCAGCATTGTTCCAGCAGTTTTCCATTGACCAGCATTGTTCCAGCAGTGTTCCATTAACCAGCATTGTCCTATTGACCAGCAGTGTTCCATTTACCAGCATTGTTCCAGTGACCAGCAGTGTTCCATTAACCAGCATTGTTCCATTGACCAGCATTGTTCCATTTATCAGCATTGTTCCAGCAGTGTTCCATTGACCAGCAGTGTTCCATTAACCAGCATTGTTCCATTGTCCAGCATTGTTCCATTTATCAACATTGTTCCAGCAGTGTTTCATTGATCAGCAGTGTTCCATTAACCAGCATTGTCCTATTGACCAGCATTGTTCCCTTGACCAGCATTGTTCCATTGATCAGCATTGTTCCAGCAGTGTTCCATTGATCAGCAGTGTTCCATTAACCAGCATTGTCCTATTGACCAGCATTGTTCCCTTGACCAGCATTGTTCCATTGATCAGCATTGTTCCAGCAGTGTTCCAGCAGTGTTCCATTAATCAGCATTGTCCTATTGACCAGCAGTGTTCCATTGAGCAGCATTGTTCCATTGACCAGCATTGTTCCAGCAGTGTTCCATTGACCAGCAGTGTTCCATTAACCAGCATTGTTCAATTGATCAGCATTGTTCCAGCAGTGTTCCATTTACCAGCATTGTTCCATTGACCGGCAGTGTTCCATTAACCAGCAGTGTTCCATTGACCAGCATTGTTCCATTTATCAGCATTGTTCCAGCAGTGTTCCATTGACCAGCAGTGTTCCATTAACCAGCATTGTTCCATTGACTAGCATAGTTCGATTTATCAACATTGTTCCAGCAGTGTTCCATTGATCAGCAGTGTTCCATTAATCAGCATTGTCCTATTGACCAGCATTGTTCCCTTGACCAGCATTGTTTCATTGATCAGCATTGTTCCAGCAGTGTTCCATTGACCAGCAGTGTTCCATTGATCAGCAGTGTTCCATTAACCAGCATTGTCCTATTGACCAGCATTGTTCCCTTGACCAGCATTTTTCCATTGATCAGCATTGTTCCAGCAGTGTTCCATTAACCAGCATTGTCCTATTGACCAGCAGTGTTCCATTGAGCACCATTGTTCCATTGACCAGCAGTGTTCCATTTACCAGCATTGTTCCATTGACCAGCAGTGTTCCATTAACCAGCATTGTTCAATTGATCAGCATTGTTCCAGCAGTGTTCCATTTACCAGCATTGTTCCATTGACCGGCAGTGTTCCATTAACCAGCAGTGTTCCATTGACCAGCATTGTTCCATTTATCAGCATTGTTCCAGCAGTGTTCCATTGATCAGCAGTGTTCCATTAATCAGCATTGTCCTATTGACCAGCATTGTTTCCTTGACCAGCATTGTTTCATTGATCAGCATTGTTCCAGCAGTGTTCCATTGACCAGCAGTGTTCCATTGATCAGCAGTGTTCCATTAACCAGCATTGTCCTATTGACCAGCATTGTTCCCTTGACCAGCATTTTTCCATTGATCAGCATTGTTCCAGCAGTGTTCCATTAACCAGCATTGTCCTATTGACCAGCAGTGTTCCATTGAGCACCATTGTTCCATTGACCAGCAGTGTTCCATTTACCAGCATTGTTCCATTGACCAGCAGTGTTCCATTAACCAGCATTGTTCCATTGACCAGCATTGTCCTATTGACCAGCAGTGTTCCATTGAGCACCATTGTTCCATTGACCAGCAGTGTTCCATTTACCAGCATTGTTCCATTGACCAGCAGTGTTCCATTAACCAGCATTGTTCCATTGACCAGCATTGTTCCATTGATCAGCATTGTTCCAGCAGTGTTCCATTGACCAGCATTGTTCCAGCAGTGTTCCATTAACCAGCATTGTCCTATTGACCAGCAGTGTTCCATTTACCAGCATTGTTCCATTGACCAGCAGTGTTCCATTAACCAGCATTGTTCCAGCAGTGTTCCATTAACCAGCATTGTCCTATTGACCAGCAGTGTTCCATTGAGGACCATTGTTCCATTGACCAGCAGTGTTCCATTTACCAGCATTGTTCCATTGACCACCATTGTTCCATTGATCAGCATTGTTCCAGCAGTTTTCCATTGACCAGCATTGTTCCAGCAGTGTTCCATTAACCAGCATTGTCCTATTGACCAGCAGTGTTCCATTAACCAGCATTGTTCCAGCAGTGTTCCATTAACCAGCATTGTCCTATTGACCAGCAGTGTTCCATTGAGGACCATTGTTCCATTGACCAGCAGTGTTCCATTTACCAGCATTGTTCCATTGACCACCATTGTTCCATTGATCAGCATTGTTCCAGCAGTTTTCCATTGACCAGCATTGTTCCAGCAGTGTTCCATTAACCAGCATTGTCCTATTGACCAGCAGTGTTCCATTTACCAGCATTGTTCCAGTGACCAGCAGTGTTCCATTAACCAGCATTGTTCCATTGACCAGCATTGTTCCATTTATCAGCATTGTTCCAGCAGTGTTCCATTGACCAGCAGTGTTCCATTAACCAGCATTGTTCCATTGTCCAGCATTGTTCCATTTATCAACATTGTTCCAGCAGTGTTCCATTGACCAGCAGTGTTCCATTGATCAGCAGTGTTCCATTAACCAGCATTGTCCTATTGACCAGCATTGTTCCCTTGACCAGCATTTTTCCATTGATCAGCATTGTTCCAGCAGTGTTCCATTAACCAGCATTGTCCTATTGACCAGCAGTGTTCCATTGAGCACCATTGTTCCATTGACCAGCAGTGTTCCATTTACCAGCATTGTTCCATTGACCAGCAGTGTTCCATTAACCAGCATTGTTCAATTGATCAGCATTGTTCCAGCAGTGTTCCATTTACCAGCATTGTTCCATTGACCGGCAGTGTTCCATTAACCAGCAGTGTTCCATTGACCAGCATTGTTCCATTTATCAGCATTGTTCCAGCAGTGTTCCATTGATCAGCAGTGTTCCATTAATCAGCATTGTCCTATTGACCAGCATTGTTTCCTTGACCAGCATTGTTTCATTGATCAGCATTGTTCCAGCAGTGTTCCATTGACCAGCAGTGTTCCATTGATCAGCAGTGTTCCATTAACCAGCATTGTCCTATTGACCAGCATTGTTCCCTTGACCAGCATTTTTCCATTGATCAGCATTGTTCCAGCAGTGTTCCATTAACCAGCATTGTCCTATTGACCAGCAGTGTTCCATTGAGCACCATTGTTCCATTGACCAGCAGTGTTCCATTTACCAGCATTGTTCCATTGACCAGCAGTGTTCCATTAACCAGCATTGTTCCATTGACCAGCATTGTCCTATTGACCAGCAGTGTTCCATTGAGCACCATTGTTCCATTGACCAGCAGTGTTCCATTTACCAGCATTGTTCCATTGACCAGCAGTGTTCCATTAACCAGCATTGTTCCATTGACCAGCATTGTTCCATTGATCAGCATTGTTCCAGCAGTGTTCCATTGACCAGCATTGTTCCAGCAGTGTTCCATTAACCAGCATTGTCCTATTGACCAGCAGTGTTCCATTTACCAGCATTGTTCCATTGACCAGCAGTGTTCCATTAACCAGCATTGTTCCAGCAGTGTTCCATTAACCAGCATTGTCCTATTGACCAGCAGTGTTCCATTGAGGACCATTGTTCCATTGACCAGCAGTGTTCCATTTACCAGCATTGTTCCATTGACCACCATTGTTCCATTGATCAGCATTGTTCCAGCAGTTTTCCATTGACCAGCATTGTTCCAGCAGTGTTCCATTAACCAGCATTGTCCTATTGACCAGCAGTGTTCCATTTACCAGCATTGTTCCAGTGACCAGCAGTGTTCCATTAACCAGCATTGTTCCATTGACCAGCATTGTTCCATTTATCAGCATTGTTCCAGCAGTGTTCCATTGACCAGCAGTGTTCCATTAACCAGCATTGTTCCATTGTCCAGCATTGTTCCATTTATCAACATTGTTCCAGCAGTGTTTCATTGATCAGCAGTGTTCCATTAACCAGCATTGTCCTATTGACCAGCATTGTTCCCTTGACCAGCATTGTTCCATTGATCAGCATTGTTCCAGCAGTGTTCCATTGATCAGCAGTGTTCCATTAACCAGCATTGTCCTATTGACCAGCATTGTTCCCTTGACCAGCATTGTTCCATTGATCAGCATTGTTCCAGCAGTGTTCCATTGACCAGCATTGTTCCAGCAGTGTTCCATTAATCAGCATTGTCCTATTGACCAGCAGTGTTCCATTGAGCAGCATTGTTCCATTGACCAGCATTGTTCCAGCAGTGTTCCATTGACCAGCAGTGTTCCATTAACCAGCATTGTTCAATTGATCAGCATTGTTCCAGCAGTGTTCCATTTACCAGCATTGTTCCATTGACCGGCAGTGTTCCATTAACCAGCAGTGTTCCATTGACCAGCATTGTTCCATTTATCAGCATTGTTCCAGCAGTGTTCCATTGACCAGCAGTGTTCCATTAACCAGCATTGTTCCATTGACTAGCATAGTTCGATTTATCAACATTGTTCCAGCAGTGTTCCATTGATCAGCAGTGTTCCATTAATCAGCATTGTCCTATTGACCAGCATTGTTCCCTTGACCAGCATTGTTTCATTGATCAGCATTGTTCCAGCAGTGTTCCATTGACCAGCAGTGTTCCATTAACCAGCATTGTCCTATTGACCAGCATTGTTCCCTTGACCAGCATTTTTCCATTGATCAGCATTGTTCCAGCAGTGTTCCATTAACCAGCATTGTCCTATTGACCAGCAGTGTTCCATTGAGCACCATTGTTCCATTGACCAGCAGTGTTCCATTTACCAGCATTGTTCCATTGACCAGCAGTGTTCCATTAACCAGCATTGTTCAATTGATCAGCATTGTTCCAGCAGTGTTCCATTTACCAGCATTGTTCCATTGACCGGCAGTGTTCCATTAACCAGCAGTGTTCCATTGACCAGCATTGTTCCATTTATCAGCATTGTTCCAGCAGTGTTCCATTGATCAGCAGTGTTCCATTAATCAGCATTGTCCTATTGACCAGCATTGTTTCCTTGACCAGCATTGTTTCATTGATCAGCATTGTTCCAGCAGTGTTCCATTGACCAGCAGTGTTCCATTGATCAGCAGTGTTCCATTAACCAGCATTGTCCTATTGACCAGCATTGTTCCCTTGACCAGCATTTTTCCATTGATCAGCATTGTTCCAGCAGTGTTCCATTAACCAGCATTGTCCTATTGACCAGCAGTGTTCCATTGAGCACCATTGTTCCATTGACCAGCAGTGTTCCATTTACCAGCATTGTTCCATTGACCAGCAGTGTTCCATTAACCAGCATTGTTCCATTGACCAGCATTGTCCTATTGACCAGCAGTGTTCCATTGAGCACCATTGTTCCATTGACCAGCAGTGTTCCATTTACCAGCATTGTTCCATTGACCAGCAGTGTTCCATTAACCAGCATTGTTCCATTGACCAGCATTGTTCCATTGATCAGCATTGTTCCAGCAGTGTTCCATTGACCAGCATTGTTCCAGCAGTGTTCCATTAACCAGCATTGTCCTATTGACCAGCAGTGTTCCATTTACCAGCATTGTTCCATTGACCAGCAGTGTTCCATTAACCAGCATTGTTCCAGCAGTGTTCCATTAACCAGCATTGTCCTATTGACCAGCAGTGTTCCATTGAGGACCATTGTTCCATTGACCAGCAGTGTTCCATTTACCAGCATTGTTCCATTGACCACCATTGTTCCATTGATCAGCATTGTTCCAGCAGTTTTCCATTGACCAGCATTGTTCCAGCAGTGTTCCATTAACCAGCATTGTCCTATTGACCAGCAGTGTTCCATTAACCAGCATTGTTCCAGCAGTGTTCCATTAACCAGCATTGTCCTATTGACCAGCAGTGTTCCATTGAGGACCATTGTTCCATTGACCAGCAGTGTTCCATTTACCAGCATTGTTCCATTGACCACCATTGTTCCATTGATCAGCATTGTTCCAGCAGTTTTCCATTGACCAGCATTGTTCCAGCAGTGTTCCATTAACCAGCATTGTCCTATTGACCAGCAGTGTTCCATTTACCAGCATTGTTCCAGTGACCAGCAGTGTTCCATTAACCAGCATTGTTCCATTGACCAGCATTGTTCCATTTATCAGCATTGTTCCAGCAGTGTTCCATTGACCAGCAGTGTTCCATTAACCAGCATTGTTCCATTGTCCAGCATTGTTCCATTTATCAACATTGTTCCAGCAGTGTTTCATTGATCAGCAGTGTTCCATTAACCAGCATTGTCCTATTGACCAGCATTGTTCCCTTGACCAGCATTGTTCCATTGATCAGCATTGATCCAGCATTGTTCCATAACCAGCATTGTTCCATTGACCAGCATTATTCCATTTATCAGCATTGTTCCAGCAGTGTTCCATTGACCAGCAGTGTTCCATTAACCAGCATTGTTCCATTAACCAGCATTGTTCCATTGACCAGCAGTGTTCCATTAACCAGCATTGTCCTATTGACCAGCAGTGTTCCATTGAGGACCATTGTTCCATTGACCAGCAGTGTTCCATTTACCAGCATTGTTCCATTGACCACCATTGTTCCATTGATCAGCATTGTTCCAGCAGTGTTCCATTGACCAGCAGTGTTCCATTGATCAGCAGTGTTCCATTAACCAGCATTGTCCTTTTGACCAGCATTGTTCCCTTGACCAGCATTGTTCCATTGATCAGCATTGTTCCAGCAGTGTTCCATTGACCAGCAGTGTTCCATTGATCAGCAGTGTTCCATTAACCAGCATTGTCCTATTGACCAGCAGTGTTCCATTGAGCACCATTGTTCCATTGACCACCATTGTTCCATTGATCAGCATTGTTCCAGCAGTGTTCCATTGACCAGCAGTGTTCCATTGATCAGCAGTGTTCCATTAACCAGCATTGTCCTTTTGACCAGCATTGTTCCCTTGACCAGCATTGTTCCATTGATCAGCATTGTTCCAGCAGTGTTCCATTGACCAGCAGTGTTCCATTGATCAGCAGTGTTCCATTAACCAGCATTGTCCTATTGACCAGCAGTGTTCCATTGAGCACCATTTTTCCATTGACCAGCAGTGTTCCATTTACCAGCATTGTTCCATTGACCAGCAGTGTTCCATTAACCAGCATTTTTCCATTGACCAGCATTGTTCCATTTACCAGCATTGTTCCAGCAGTGTTCCATTAACCAGCATTGTCCTATTGACCAGCATTGTTCCCTTGACCAGCATTGCTCCATTGATCAGCATTGTTCCAGCATTGTTCCATAACCAGCATTGTTCCATTGACCAGCATTATTCCATTTATCAGCATTGTTCCCGCAGTGTTCCATTGACCAGCAGTGTTCCATTAACCAGCATTGTCCTATTGACCAGCAGTGTTCCATTGAGGACCATTGTTCCATTGACCAGCAGTGTTCCATTTACCAGCATTGTTCCATTAACCAGCATTGTCCTTTTGACCAGCATTGTTCCCTTGACCAGCATTGTTCCATTGATCAGCATTGTTCCAGCAGTGTTCCATTGATCAGCAGTGTTCCATTGATCAGCAGTGTTCCATTTACCAGCATTGTTCCATTAACCAGCATTGTCCTTTTGACCAGCATTGTTCCCTTGACCAGCATTGTTCCATTGATCAGCATTTTTCCAGCAGTGTTCCATTGACCAGCAGTGTTCCATTGATCAGCAGTGTTCCATTAACCAGCATTGTCCTTTTGACCAGCATTGTTCCCTTGACCAGCATTGTTCCATTGATCAGCATTGTTCCAGCAGTGTTCCATTGATCAGCAGTGTTCCATTGATCAGCATTGTCCTATTGACCAGCATTGTTCCCTTGACCAGCATTGTTCCATTGATCAGCATTGTTCCAGCATTGTTCCATTGATCAGCATTGTTCCAGCAGTGTTCCATTAACCAGCATTGTCCTTTTGACCAGCATTGTTCCCTTGACCAGCATTGTTCCATTGATCAGCATTGTTCCAGCAGTGTTCCATTGATCAGCAGTGTTCCATTAACCAGCATTGTCCTATTGACCAGCATTGTTCCCTTGACCAGCATTGTTCCATTGATCAGCATTGTTCCAGCAGTGTTCCATTGACCAGCATTGTTCCAGCAGTGTTCCATTAATCAGCATTGTCCTATTGACCAGCAGTGTTCCATTGAGCAGCATTGTTCCATTGACCAGCATTGTTCCAGCAGTGTTCCATTGACCAGCAGTGTTCCATTAACCAGCATTGTTCAATTGATCAGCATTGTTCCAGCAGTGTTCCATTTACCAGCATTGTTCCATTGACCGGCAGTGTTCCATTAACCAGCAGTGTTCCATTGACCAGCATTGTTCCATTTATCAGCATTGTTCCAGCAGTGTTCCATTGACCAGCAGTGTTCCATTTACCAGCATTGTTCCATTGACCACCATTGTTCCATTGATCAGCATTTTTCCAGCAGTGTTCCATTGACCAGCAGTGTTCCATTGATCAGCAGTGTTCCATTAACCAGCATTGTCCTTTTGACCAGCATTGTTCCCTTGACCAGCATTGTTCCATTGATCAGCATTGTTCCAGCAGTGTTCCATTGATCAGCAGTGTTCCATTGATCAGCATTGTCCTATTGACCAGCATTGTTCCCTTGACCAGCATTGTTCCATTGATCAGCATTGTTCCAGCATTGTTCCATTGATCAGCATTGTTCCAGCAGTGTTCCATTAACCAGCATTGTCCTTTTGACCAGCATTGTTCCCTTGACCAGCATTGTTCCATTGATCAGCATTGTTCCAGCAGTGTTCCATTGATCAGCAGTGTTCCATTAACCAGCATTGTCCTATTGACCAGCATTGTTCCCTTGACCAGCATTGTTCCATTGATCAGCATTGTTCCAGCAGTGTTCCATTGACCAGCATTGTTCCAGCAGTGTTCCATTAATCAGCATTGTCCTATTGACCAGCAGTGTTCCATTGAGCAGCATTGTTCCATTGACCAGCATTGTTCCAGCAGTGTTCCATTGACCAGCAGTGTTCCATTAACCAGCATTGTTCAATTGATCAGCATTGTTCCAGCAGTGTTCCATTTACCAGCATTGTTCCATTGACCGGCAGTGTTCCATTAACCAGCAGTGTTCCATTGACCAGCATTGTTCCATTTATCAGCATTGTTCCAGCAGTGTTCCATTGACCAGCAGTGTTCCATTAACCAGCATTGTTCCATTGACCAGCATAGTTCGATTTATCAACATTGTTCCAGCAGTGTTCCATTGATCAGCAGTGTTCCATTAATCAGCATTGTCCTATTGACCAGCATTGTTCCCTTGACCAGCATTGTTTCATTGATCAGCATTGTTCCAGCAGTGTTCCATTGACCAGCAGTGTTCCATTGATCAGCAGTGTTCCATTAACCAGCATTGTCCTATTGACCAGCATTGTTCCCTTGACCAGCATTTTTCCATTGATCAGCATTGTTCCAGCAGTGTTCCATTAACCAGCATTGTCCTATTGACCAGCAGTGTTCCATTGAGCACCATTGTTCCATTGACCAGCAGTGTTCCATTTACCAGCATTGTTCCATTGACCAGCAGTGTTCCATTAACCAGCATTGTTCAATTGATCAGCATTGTTCCAGCAGTGTTCCATTTACCAGCATTGTTCCATTGACCGGCAGTGTTCCATTAACCAGCAGTGTTCCATTGACCAGCATTGTTCCATTTATCAGCATTGTTCCAGCAGTGTTCCATTGATCAGCAGTGTTCCATTAATCAGCATTGTCCTATTGACCAGCATTGTTTCCTTGACCAGCATTGTTTCATTGATCAGCATTGTTCCAGCAGTGTTCCATTGACCAGCAGTGTTCCATTGATCAGCAGTGTTCCATTAACCAGCATTGTCCTATTGACCAGCATTGTTCCCTTGACCAGCATTTTTCCATTGATCAGCATTGTTCCAGCAGTGTTCCATTAACCAGCATTGTCCTATTGACCAGCAGTGTTCCATTGAGCACCATTGTTCCATTGACCAGCAGTGTTCCATTTACCAGCATTGTTCCATTGACCAGCAGTGTTCCATTAACCAGCATTGTTCCATTGACCAGCATTGTCCTATTGACCAGCAGTGTTCCATTGAGCACCATTGTTCCATTGACCAGCAGTGTTCCATTTACCAGCATTGTTCCATTGACCAGCAGTGTTCCATTAACCAGCATTGTTCCATTGACCAGCATTGTTCCATTGATCAGCATTGTTCCAGCAGTGTTCCATTGACCAGCATTGTTCCAGCAGTGTTCCATTAACCAGCATTGTCCTATTGACCAGCAGTGTTCCATTTACCAGCATTGTTCCATTGACCAGCAGTGTTCCATTAACCAGCATTGTTCCAGCAGTGTTCCATTAACCAGCATTGTCCTATTGACCAGCAGTGTTCCATTGAGGACCATTGTTCCATTGACCAGCAGTGTTCCATTTACCAGCATTGTTCCATTGACCACCATTGTTCCATTGATCAGCATTGTTCCAGCAGTTTTCCATTGACCAGCATTGTTCCAGCAGTGTTCCATTAACCAGCATTGTCCTATTGACCAGCAGTGTTCCATTTACCAGCATTGTTCCAGTGACCAGCAGTGTTCCATTAACCAGCATTGTTCCATTGACCAGCATTGTTCCATTTATCAACATTGTTCCAGCAGTGTTTCATTGATCAGCAGTGTTCCATTAACCAGCATTGTCCTATTGACCAGCATTGTTCCCTTGACCAGCATTGTTCCATTGATCAGCATTGTTCCAGCATTGTTCCATAACCAGCATTGTTCCATTGACCAGCATTATTCCATTTATCAGCATTGTTCCAGCAGTGTTCCATTGACCAGCAGTGTTCCATTAACCAGCATTGTTCCATTAACCAGCATTGTTCCATTGACCAGCAGTGTTCCATTAACCAGCATTGTCCTATTGACCAGCAGTGTTCCATTGAGGACCATTGTTCCATTGACCAGCAGTGTTCCATTTACCAGCATTGTTCCATTGACCACCATTGTTCCATTGATCAGCATTGTTCCAGCAGTGTTCCATTGACCAGCAGTGTTCCATTGATCAGCAGTGTTCCATTAACCAGCATTGTCCTTTTGACCAGCATTGTTCCCTTGACCAGCATTGTTCCATTGATCAGCATTGTTCCAGCAGTGTTCCATTGACCAGCAGTGTTCCATTGATCAGCAGTGTTCCATTAACCAGCATTGTCCTATTGACCAGCAGTGTTCCATTGAGCACCATTGTTCCATTGACCACCATTGTTCCATTGATCAGCATTGTTCCAGCAGTGTTCCATTGACCAGCAGTGTTCCATTGATCAGCAGTGTTCCATTAACCAGCATTGTCCTTTTGACCAGCATTGTTCCCTTGACCAGCATTGTTCCATTGATCAGCATTGTTCCAGCAGTGTTCCATTGACCAGCAGTGTTCCATTGATCAGCAGTGTTCCATTAACCAGCATTGTCCTATTGACCAGCAGTGTTCCATTGAGCACCATTGTTCCATTGACCAGCAGTGTTCCATTTACCAGCATTGTTCCATTGACCAGCAGTGTTCCATTAACCAGCATTTTTCCATTGACCAGCATTGTTCCATTTACCAGCATTGTTCCAGCAGTGTTCCATTAACCAGCATTGTCCTATTGACCAGCATTGTTCCCTTGACCAGCATTGCTCCATTGATCAGCATTGTTCCAGCATTGTTCCATAACCAGCATTGTTCCATTGACCAGCATTATTCCATTTATCAGCATTGTTCCCGCAGTGTTCCATTGACCAGCAGTGTTCCATTAACCAGCATTGTCCTATTGACCAGCAGTGTTCCATTGAGGACCATTGTTCCATTGACCAGCAGTGTTCCATTTACCAGCATTGTTCCATTGACCACCATTGTTCCATTGATCAGCATTTTTCCAGCAGTGTTCCATTGACCAGCAGTGTTCCATTGATCAGCAGTGTTCCATTAACCAGCATTGTCCTTTTGACCAGCATTGTTCCCTTGACCAGCATTGTTCCATTGATCAGGATTGTTCCAGCAGTGTTCCATTGATCAGCAGTGTTCCATTGATCAGCATTGTCCTATTGACCAGCATTGTTCCCTTGACCAGCATTGTTCCATTGATCAGCATTGTTCCAGCATTGTTCCATTGATCAGCATTGTTCCAGCAGTGTTCCATTAACCAGCATTGTCCTTTTGACCAGCATTGTTCCCTTGACCAGCATTGTTCCATTGATCAGCATTGTTCCAGCAGTGTTCCATTGATCAGCAGTGTTCCATTAACCAGCATTGTCCTATTGACCAGCATTGTTCCCTTGACCAGCATTGTTCCATTGATCAGCATTGTTCCAGCAGTGTTCCATTGACCAGCATTGTTCCAGCAGTGTTCCATTAATCAGCATTGTCCTATTGACCAGCAGTGTTCCATTGAGCAGCATTGTTCCATTGACCAGCATTGTTCCAGCAGTGTTCCATTGACCAGCAGTGTTCCATTAACCAGCATTGTTCAATTGATCAGCATTGTTCCAGCAGTGTTCCATTTACCAGCATTGTTCCATTGACCGGCAGTGTTCCATTAACCAGCAGTGTTCCATTGACCAGCATTGTTCCATTTATCAGCATTGTTCCAGCAGTGTTCCATTGACCAGCAGTGTTCCATTAACCAGCATTGTTCCATTGACCAGCATAGTTCGATTTATCAACATTGTTCCAGCAGTGTTCCATTGATCAGCAGTGTTCCATTAATCAGCATTGTCCTATTGACCAGCATTGTTCCCTTGACCAGCATTGTTTCATTGATCAGCATTGTTCCAGCAGTGTTCCATTGACCAGCAGTGTTCCATTGATCAGCAGTGTTCCATTAACCAGCATTGTCCTATTGACCAGCATTGTTCCCTTGACCAGCATTTTTCCATTGATCAGCATTGTTCCAGCAGTGTTCCATTAACCAGCATTGTCCTATTGACCAGCAGTGTTCCATTGAGCACCATTGTTCCATTGACCAGCAGTGTTCCATTTACCAGCATTGTTCCATTGACCAGCAGTGTTCCATTAACCAGCATTGTTCAATTGATCAGCATTGTTCCAGCAGTGTTCCATTTACCAGCATTGTTCCATTGACCGGCAGTGTTCCATTAACCAGCAGTGTTCCATTGACCAGCATTGTTCCATTTATCAGCATTGTTCCAGCAGTGTTCCATTGATCAGCAGTGTTCCATTAATCAGCATTGTCCTATTGACCAGCATTGTTTCCTTGACCAGCATTGTTTCATTGATCAGCATTGTTCCAGCAGTGTTCCATTGACCAGCAGTGTTCCATTGATCAGCAGTGTTCCATTAACCAGCATTGTCCTATTGACCAGCATTGTTCCCTTGACCAGCATTTTTCCATTGATCAGCATTGTTCCAGCAGTGTTCCATTAACCAGCATTGTCCTATTGACCAGCAGTGTTCCATTGAGCACCATTGTTCCATTGACCAGCAGTGTTCCATTTACCAGCATTGTTCCATTGACCAGCAGTGTTCCATTAACCAGCATTGTTCCATTGACCAGCATTGTCCTATTGACCAGCAGTGTTCCATTGAGCACCATTGTTCCATTGACCAGCAGTGTTCCATTTACCAGCATTGTTCCATTGACCAGCAGTGTTCCATTAACCAGCATTGTTCCATTGACCAGCATTGTTCCATTGATCAGCATTGTTCCAGCAGTGTTCCATTGACCAGCATTGTTCCAGCAGTGTTCCATTAACCAGCATTGTCCTATTGACCAGCAGTGTTCCATTTACCAGCATTGTTCCATTGACCAGCAGTGTTCCATTAACCAGCATTGTTCCAGCAGTGTTCCATTAACCAGCATTGTCCTATTGACCAGCAGTGTTCCATTGAGGACCATTGTTCCATTGACCAGCAGTGTTCCATTTACCAGCATTGTTCCATTGACCACCATTGTTCCATTGATCAGCATTGTTCCAGCAGTTTTCCATTGACCAGCATTGTTCCAGCAGTGTTCCATTAACCAGCATTGTCCTATTGACCAGCAGTGTTCCATTTACCAGCATTGTTCCAGTGACCAGCAGTGTTCCATTAACCAGCATTGTTCCATTGACCAGCATTGTTCCATTTATCAACATTGTTCCAGCAGTGTTTCATTGATCAGCAGTGTTCCATTAACCAGCATTGTCCTATTGACCAGCATTGTTCCCTTGACCAGCATTGTTCCATTGATCAGCATTGTTCCAGCATTGTTCCATAACCAGCATTGTTCCATTGACCAGCATTATTCCATTTATCAGCATTGTTCCAGCAGTGTTCCATTGACCAGCAGTGTTCCATTAACCAGCATTGTTCCATTAACCAGCATTGTTCCATTGACCAGCAGTGTTCCATTAACCAGCATTGTCCTATTGACCAGCAGTGTTCCATTGAGGACCATTGTTCCATTGACCAGCAGTGTTCCATTTACCAGCATTGTTCCATTGACCACCATTGTTCCATTGATCAGCATTGTTCCAGCAGTGTTCCATTGACCAGCAGTGTTCCATTGATCAGCAGTGTTCCATTAACCAGCATTGTCCTTTTGACCAGCATTGTTCCCTTGACCAGCATTGTTCCATTGATCAGCATTGTTCCAGCAGTGTTCCATTGACCAGCAGTGTTCCATTGATCAGCAGTGTTCCATTAACCAGCATTGTCCTATTGACCAGCAGTGTTCCATTGAGCACCATTGTTCCATTGACCACCATTGTTCCATTGATCAGCATTGTTCCAGCAGTGTTCCATTGACCAGCAGTGTTCCATTGATCAGCAGTGTTCCATTAACCAGCATTGTCCTTTTGACCAGCATTGTTCCCTTGACCAGCATTGTTCCATTGATCAGCATTGTTCCAGCAGTGTTCCATTGACCAGCAGTGTTCCATTGATCAGCAGTGTTCCATTAACCAGCATTGTCCTATTGACCAGCAGTGTTCCATTGAGCACCATTGTTCCATTGACCAGCAGTGTTCCATTTACCAGCATTGTTCCATTGACCAGCAGTGTTCCATTAACCAGCATTTTTCCATTGACCAGCATTGTTCCATTTACCAGCATTGTTCCAGCAGTGTTCCATTAACCAGCATTGTCCTATTGACCAGCATTGTTCCCTTGACCAGCATTGCTCCATTGATCAGCATTGTTCCAGCATTGTTCCATAACCAGCATTGTTCCATTGACCAGCATTATTCCATTTATCAGCATTGTTCCCGCAGTGTTCCATTGACCAGCAGTGTTCCATTAACCAGCATTGTCCTATTGACCAGCAGTGTTCCATTGAGGACCATTGTTCCATTGACCAGCAGTGTTCCATTTACCAGCATTGTTCCATTGACCACCATTGTTCCATTGATCAGCATTTTTCCAGCAGTGTTCCATTGACCAGCAGTGTTCCATTGATCAGCAGTGTTCCATTAACCAGCATTGTCCTTTTGACCAGCATTGTTCCCTTGACCAGCATTGTTCCATTGATCAGGATTGTTCCAGCAGTGTTCCATTGATCAGCAGTGTTCCATTGATCAGCATTGTCCTATTGACCAGCATTGTTCCCTTGACCAGCATTGTTCCATTGATCAGCATTGTTCCAGCATTGTTCCATTGATCAGCATTGTTCCAGCAGTGTTCCATTAACCAGCATTGTCCTTTTGACCAGCATTGTTCCCTTGACCAGCATTGTTCCATTGATCAGCATTGTTCCAGCAGTGTTCCATTGATCAGCAGTGTTCCATTAACCAGCATTGTCCTATTGACCAGCATTGTTCCCTTGACCAGCATTGTTCCATTGATCAGCATTGTTCCAGCAGTGTTCCATTGACCAGCATTGTTCCAGCAGTGTTCCATTAATCAGCATTGTCCTATTGACCAGCAGTGTTCCATTGAGCAGCATTGTTCCATTGACCAGCATTGTTCCAGCAGTGTTCCATTGACCAGCAGTGTTCCATTAACCAGCATTGTTCAATTGATCAGCATTGTTCCAGCAGTGTTCCATTTACCAGCATTGTTCCATTGACCGGCAGTGTTCCATTAACCAGCAGTGTTCCATTGACCAGCATTGTTCCATTTATCAGCATTGTTCCAGCAGTGTTCCATTGACCAGCAGTGTTCCATTAACCAGCATTGTTCCATTGACCAGCATAGTTCGATTTATCAACATTGTTCCAGCAGTGTTCCATTGATCAGCAGTGTTCCATTAATCAGCATTGTCCTATTGACCAGCATTGTTCCCTTGACCAGCATTGTTTCATTGATCAGCATTGTTCCAGCAGTGTTCCATTGACCAGCAGTGTTCCATTGATCAGCAGTGTTCCATTAACCAGCATTGTCCTATTGACCAGCATTGTTCCCTTGACCAGCATTTTTCCATTGATCAGCATTGTTCCAGCAGTGTTCCATTAACCAGCATTGTCCTATTGACCAGCAGTGTTCCATTGAGCACCATTGTTCCATTGACCAGCAGTGTTCCATTTACCAGCATTGTTCCATTGACCAGCAGTGTTCCATTAACCAGCATTGTTCCATTGACCAGCATTGTCCTATTGACCAGCAGTGTTCCATTGAGCACCATTGTTCCATTGACCAGCAGTGTTCCATTTACCAGCATTGTTCCATTGACCAGCAGTGTTCCATTAACCAGCATTGTTCCATTGACCAGCATTGTTCCATTGATCAGCATTGTTCCAGCAGTCTTCCATTGACCAGCATTGTTCCAGCAGTGTTCCATTAACCAGCATTGTCCTATTGACCAGCAGTGTTCCATTTACCAGCATTGTTCCATTGACCAGCAGTGTTCCATTAACCAGCATTGTTCCAGCAGTGTTCCATTAACCAGCATTGTCCTATTGACCAGCAGTGTTCCATTGAGGACCATTGTTCCATTGACCAGCAGTGTTCCATTTACCAGCATTGTTCCATTGACCACCATTGTTCCATTGATCAGCATTGTTCCAGCAGTTTTCCATTGACCAGCATTGTTCCAGCAGTGTTCCATTAACCAGCATTGTCCTATTGACCAGCAGTGTTCCATTTACCAGCATTGTTCCAGTGACCAGCAGTGTTCCATTAACCAGCATTGTTCCATTGACCAGCATTGTTCCATTTATCAGCATTGTTCCAGCAGTGTTCCATTGACCAGCAGTGTTCCATTAACCAGCATTGTTCCATTGTCCAGCATTGTTCCATTTATCAACATTGTTCCAGCAGTGTTTCATTGATCAGCAGTGTTCCATTAACCAGCATTGTCCTATTGACCAGCATTGTTCCCTTGACCAGCATTGTTCCATTGATCAGCATTGTTCCAGCATTGTTCCATAACCAGCATTGTTCCATTGACCAGCATTATTCCATTTATCAGCATTGTTCCAGCAGTGTTCCATTGACCAGCAGTGTTCCATTAACCAGCATTGTTCCATTAACCAGCATTGTTCCATTGACCAGCAGTGTTCCATTAACCAGCATTGTCCTATTGACCAGCAGTGTTCCATTGAGGACCATTGTTCCATTGACCAGCAGTGTTCCATTTACCAGCATTGTTCCATTGACCACCATTGTTCCATTGATCAGCATTGTTCCAGCAGTGTTCCATTGACCAGCAGTGTTCCATTGATCAGCAGTGTTCCATTAACCAGCATTGTCCTTTTGACCAGCATTGTTCCCTTGACCAGCATTGTTCCATTGATCAGCATTGTTCCAGCAGTGTTCCATTGACCAGCAGTGTTCCATTGATCAGCAGTGTTCCATTAACCAGCATTGTCCTATTGACCAGCAGTGTTCCATTGAGCACCATTGTTCCATTGACCAGCAGTGTTCCATTTACCAGCATTGTTCCATTGACCAGCAGTGTTCCATTAACCAGCATTTTTCCATTGACCAGCATTGTTCCATTTACCAGCATTGTTCCAGCAGTGTTCCATTAACCAGCATTGTCCTATTGACCAGCATTGTTCCCTTGACCAGCATTGCTCCATTGATCAGCATTGTTCCAGCATTGTTCCATAACCAGCATTGTTCCATTGACCAGCATTATTCCATTTATCAGCATTGTTCCAGCAGTGTTCCATTGACCAGCAGTGTTCCATTAACCAGCATTGTCCTATTGACCAGCAGTGTTCCATTGAGGACCATTGTTCCATTGACCAGCAGTGTTCCATTTACCAGCATTGTTCCATTGACCACCATTGTTCCATTGATCAGCATTGTTCCAGCAGTGTTCCATTGACCAGCAGTGTTCCATTGATCAGCAGTGTTCCATTAACCAGCATTGTCCTTTTGACCAGCATTGTTCCCTTGACCAGCATTGTTCCATTGATCAGCATTGTTCCAGCAGTGTTCCATTGATCAGCAGTGTTCCATTGATCAGCATTGTCCTATTGACCAGCATTGTTCCCTTGACCAGCATTGTTCCATTGATCAGCATTGTTCCAGCAGTGTTCCATTGACCAGCATTGTTCCAGCATTGTTCCATTAACCAGCATTGTCCTATTGACCAGCATTGTTCCCTTGACCAGCATTGTTCCATTGATCAGCATTGTTCCAGCAGTGTTCCATTGACCAGCAGTGTTCCATTGATCAGCAGTGTTCCATTAACCAGCATTGTCCTATTGACCAGCATTGTTCCCTTGACCAGCATTGTTCCATTGATCAGCATTGTTCCAGCAGTGTTCCATTGACCAGCATTGTTCCAGCAGTGTTCCATTAATCAGCATTGTCCTATTGACCAGCAGTGTTCCATTGAGCAGCATTGTTCCATTTACCAGCAGTGTTCCATTAACCAGCATTGTTCCATTGACCAGCATTGTTCCATTGACCAGCATTGTCCTATTGACCAGCAGTGTTCCATTGAGCACCATTGTTCCATTGACCAGCAGTGTTCCATTTACCAGCATTGTTCCATTGACCAGCAGTGTTCCATTAACCAGCATTGTTCCATTGACCAGCATTGTTCCATTGATCAGCATTGTTCCAGCAGTGTTCCATTGACCAGCATTGTTCCAGCAGTGTTCCATTAACCAGCATTGTCCTATTGACCAGCAGTGTTCCATTTACCAGCATTGTTCCATTGACCAGCAGTGTTCCATTAACCAGCATTGTTCCAGCAGTGTTCCATTAACCAGCATTGTCCTATTGACCAGCAGTGTTCCATTGAGGACCATTGTTCCATTGACCAGCAGTGTTCCATTTACCAGCATTGTTCCATTGACCACCATTGTTCCATTGATCAGCATTGTTCCAGCAGTTTTCCATTGACCAGCATTGTTCCAGCAGTGTTCCATTAACCAGCATTGTCCTATTGACCAGCAGTGTTCCATTTACCAGCATTGTCCTATTGACCAGCAGTGTTCCATTGAGCACCATTGTTCCATTGACCAGCAGTGTTCCATTTACCAGCATTGTTCCATTGACCAGCAGTGTTCCATTAACCAGCATTGTTCCATTGACCAGCATTGTTCCATTGATCAGCATTGTTCCAGCAGTGTTCCATTGACCAGCATTGTTCCAGCAGTGTTCCATTAACCAGCATTGTCCTATTGACCAGCAGTGTTCCATTTACCAGCATTGTTCCATTGACCAGCAGTGTTCCATTAACCAGCATTGTTCCAGCAGTGTTCCATTAACCAGCATTGTCCTATTGACCAGCAGTGTTCCATTGAGGACCATTGTTCCATTGACCAGCAGTGTTCCATTTACCAGCATTGTTTCATTGACCACCATTGTTCCATTGATCAGCATTGTTCCAGCAGTTTTCCATTGACCAGCATTGTTCCAGCAGTGTTCCATTAACCAGCATTGTCCTATTGACCAGCAGTGTTCCATTTACCAGCATTGTTCCATTGACCAGCAGTGTTCCATTAACCAGCATTGTTCCAGCAGTGTTCCATTAACCAGCATTGTCCTATTGACCAGCAGTGTTCCATTGAGGACCATTGTTCCATTGACCAGCAGTGTTCCATTTACCAGCATTGTTCCATTGACCACCATTGTTCCATTGATCAGCATTGTTCCAGCAGTTTTCCATTGACCAGCATTGTTCCAGCAGTGTTCCATTAACCAGCATTGTCCTATTGACCAGCAGTGTTCCATTTACCAGCATTGTTCCAGTGACCAGCAGTGTTCCATTAACCAGCATTGTTCCATTGACCAGCATTGTTCCATTTATCAGCATTGTTCCAGCAGTGTTCCATTGACCAGCAGTGTTCCATTAACCAGCATTGTTCCATTGATCAGCATTGTTCCAGCATTGTTCCATAACCAGCATTGTTCCATTGACCAGCATTATTCCATTTATCAGCATTGTTCCAGCAGTGTTCCATTGGCCAGCAGTGTTCCATTAACCAGCATTGTTCCATTAACCAGCATTGTTCCATTGACCAGCAGTGTTCCATTAACCAGCATTGTCCTATTGACCAGCAGTGTTCCATTGACCAGCAGTGTTCCATTTACCAGCATTGTTCCATTGACCACCATTGTTCCATTGATCAGCATTGTTCCAGCAGTGTTCCATTAACCAGCATTGTCCTTTTGACCAGCATTGTTCCCTTGACCAGCATTGTTCCATTGATCAGCATTGTTCCAGCAGTGTTCCATTGACCAGCAGTGTTCCATTGATCAGCAGTGTTCCATTAACCAGCATTGTCCTATTGACCAGCAGTGTTCCATTGAGCACCATTGTTCCATTGACCAGCAGTGTTCCATTTACCAGCATTGTTCCATTGACCAGCAGTGTTCCATTAACCAGCATTTTTCCATTGACCAGCATTGTTCCATTTATCAGCATTGTTCCAGCAGTGTTCCATTGACCAGCAGTCTTCCATTAACCAGCATTGTTCCATTAACCAGCATTGTTCAATTGATCAGCATTGTTCCAGCAGTGTTCCATTTACCAGCATTGTTCCATTGACCAGCAGTGTTCCATTAACCAGCATTGTTCCTTTGACCAGCATTGTTCCATTTATCAGCATTGTTCCAGCAGTGTTCCATTGACCAGCAGTGTTCCATTGACCAGCATTGTTCCATTTATCAGCATTGTTCCAGCAGTGTTCCATTGACCAGCAGTGTTCCATTAACCAGCATTGTTCCATTAACCAGCATTGTTCCATTGACCAGCATTGTTCCATTTATCAGCATTGTTCCAGCAGTGTTCCATTGACCAGCAGTGTTCCATTAACCAGCATTGTCCTATTGACCAGCAGTGTTCCATTGAGTACCATTGTTCCATTGACCAGCAGTGTTCCATTTACCAGCATTGTTCCATTGACCACCATTGTTCCATTGATCAGCATTGTTCCAGCAGTGTTCCATTGACCAGCATTGTTCCAGCATTGTTCCTTTAACCAGCATTGTCCTATTGACCAGCAGTGTTCCATTTACCAGCATTGTTCCATTGACCAGCAGTGTTCCATTAACCAGCATTGTTCCATTGACCAGCATTGTTCCATTTATCAGCATTGTTCCAGCAGTGTTCCATTGACCAGCAGTGTTCCATTAACCAGCATTGTTCCATTGACCAGCATTGTTCCATTGACCAGCATTGTTCCATTTATCAACATTGTTCCAGCAGTGTTCCATTGATCAGCAGTGTTCCATTAACCAGCATTGTCCTTTTGACCAGCATTGTTCCCTTGACCAGCATTGTTCCATTGATCAGCATTGTTCCAGCAGTGTTCCATTGACCAGCAGTGTTCCATTGATTCAGCAGTGTTCCATTAACCAGCATTGTCCTATTGACCAGCAGTGTTCCATTGAGGACCATTGTTCCATTGACCAGCAGTGTTCCATTTACCAGCATTGTTCCATTGACCACCATTGTTCCATTGATCAGCATTGTTCCAGCAGTGTTCCATTGACCAGCAGTGTTCCATTGATCAGCAGTGTTCCATTAACCAGCATTGTCCTTTTGACCAGCATTGTTCCCTTGACCAGCATTGTTCCATTGATCAGCATTGTTCCAGCAGTGTTCCATTGATCAGCAGTGTTCCATTGATCAGCATTGTCCTATTGACCAGCATTGTTCCCTTGACCAGCATTGTTCCATTGATCAGCATTGTTCCAGCAGTGTTCCATTGACCAGCATTGTTCCAGCATTGTTCCATTAACCAGCATTGTCCTATTGACCAGCATTGTTCCCTTGACCAGCATTGTTCCATTGATCAGCATTGTTCCAGCAGTGTTCCATTGACCAGCAGTGTTCCATTGATCAGCAGTGTTCCATTAACCAGCATTGTCCTATTGACCAGCATTGTTCCCTTGACCAGCATTGTTCCATTGATCAGCATTGTTCCAGCAGTGTTCCATTGACCAGCATTGTTCCAGCAGTGTTCCATTAATCAGCATTGTCCTATTGACCAGCAGTGTTCCATTGAGCAGCATTGTTCCATTTACCAGCAGTGTTCCATTAACCAGCATTGTTCCATTGACCAGCATTGTTCCATTGACCAGCATTGTCCTATTGACCAGCAGTGTTCCATTGAGCACCATTGTTCCATTGACCAGCAGTGTTCCATTTACCAGCATTGTTCCATTGACCAGCAGTGTTCCATTAACCAGCATTAATCCATTTACCAGCATTGTTCCATTGATCAGCATTGTTCCAGCAGTGTTCTATTGACCAGCATTGTTCCAGCAGTGTTCCATTAACCAGCATTGTCCTATTGACCAGCAGTGTTCCATTGAGGACCATTGTTCCATTGACCACCATTGTTCCATTGATCAGCATTGTTCCAGCAGTGTTCCATTGACCAGCAGTGTTCCATTGATCAGCAGTGTTCCATTAACCAGCATTGTCCTTTTGACCAGCATTGTTCCCTTGACCAGCATTGTTCCATTGATCAGCATTGTTCCAGCAGTGTTCCATTGACCAGCAGTGTTCCATTGATCAGCAGTGTTCCATTAACCAGCATTGTCCTATTGACCAGCAGTGTTCCATTGAGCACCATTGTTCCATTGACCAGCAGTGTTCCATTTACCAGCATTGTTCCATTGACCAGCAGTGTTCCATTAACCAGCATTTTTCCATTGACCAGCATTGTTCCATTTACCAGCATTGTTCCAGCAGTGTTCCATTAACCAGCATTGTCCTATTGACCAGCATTGTTCCCTTGACCAGCATTGCTCCATTGATCAGCATTGTTCCAGCATTGTTCCATAACCAGCATTGTTCCATTGACCAGCATTATTCCATTTATCAGCATTGTTCCCGCAGTGTTCCATTGACCAGCAGTGTTCCATTTACCAGCATTGTTCCATTGACCACCATTGTTCCATTGATCAGCATTGTTCCAGCAGTTTTCCATTGACCAGCATTGTTCCAGCAGTGTTCCATTAACCAGCATTGTCCTATTGACCAGCAGTGTTCCATTTACCAGCATTGTTCCAGTGACCAGCAGTGTTCCATTAACCAGCATTGTTCCATTGACCAGCATTGTTCCATTTATCAGCATTGTTCCATTGATCAGCATTGTTCCAGCAGTGTTCCATTAACCAGCATTGTCCTTTTGACCAGCATTGTTCCCTTGACCAGCATTGTTCCAGCAGTGTTCCATTGACCAGCATTGTTCCAGCAGTGTTCCATTAATCAGCATTGTCCTATTGACCAGCAGTGTTCCATTGAGCAGCATTGTTCCATTTACCAGCAGTGTTCCATTAACCAGCATTGTTCCATTGACCAGCATTGTTCCAGCAGTGTTCCATTGACCAGCAGTGTTCCATTAACCAGCATTGTTCCATTAACCAGCATTGTTCCATTGACCGGCAGTGTTCCATTAACCAGCAGTGTTCCATTGACCAGCATTGTTCCATTTATCAGCATTGTTCCAGCAGTGTTCCATTGACCAGCAGTGTTCCATTAACCAGCATTGTTCCATTGACCAGCATAGTTCGATTTATCAACATTGTTCCAGCAGTGTTTCATTGATCAGCAGTGTTCCATTAACCAGCATTGTCCTATTGACCAGCATTGTTCCCTTGACCAGCATTGTTCCAATGATCAGCATTGTTCCAGCATTGTTCCATAACCAGCATTGTTCCATTGACCAGCATTATTCCATTTATCAGCATTGTTCCAGCAGTGTTCCATTGACCAGCAGTGTTCCATTAACCAGCATTGTTCCATTAACCAGCATTGTTCCATTGACCAGCAGTGTTCCATTAACCAGCATTGTCCTATTGACCAGCAGTGTTCCATTGAGGACCATTGTTCCATTGACCAGCAGTGTTCCATTGAGCAGCATTGTTCCATTGACCACCATTGTTCCATTGATCAGCATTGTTCCAGCAGTGTTCCATTGACCAGCAGTGTTCCATTGATCAGCAGTGTTCCAGCAGTGTTCCATTTACCAGCATTGTTCCATTGACCGGCAGTGTTCCATTAACCAGCAGTGTTCCATTGACCAGCATTGTTCCATTTATCAGCATTGTTCCAGCAGTGTTCCATTGACCAGCAGTGTTCCATTAACCAGCATTGTTCCATTGACCAGCATAGTTCGATTTATCAACATTGTTCCAGCAGTGTTCCATTGATCAGCAGTGTTCCATTAATCAGCATTGTCCTATTGACCAGCATTGTTCCCTTGACCAGCATTGTTTCATTGATCAGCATTGTTCCAGCAGTGTTCCATTGACCAGCAGTGTTCCATTGATCAGCAGTGTTCCATTAACCAGCATTGTCCTATTGACCAGCATTGTTCCCTTGACCAGCATTTTTCCATTGATCAGCATTGTTCCAGCAGTGTTCCATTAACCAGCATTGTCCTATTGACCAGCAGTGTTCCATTGAGCACCATTGTTCCATTGACCAGCAGTGTTCCATTTACCAGCATTGTTCCATTGACCAGCAGTGTTCCATTAACCAGCATTGTTCAATTGATCAGCATTGTTCCAGCAGTGTTCCATTTACCAGCATTGTTCCATTGACCGGCAGTGTTCCATTAACCAGCAGTGTTCCATTGACCAGCATTGTTCCATTTATCAGCATTGTTCCAGCAGTGTTCCATTGATCAGCAGTGTTCCATTAATCAGCATTGTCCTATTGACCAGCATTGTTTCCTTGACCAGCATTGTTTCATTGATCAGCATTGTTCCAGCAGTGTTCCATTGACCAGCAGTGTTCCATTGATCAGCAGTGTTCCATTAACCAGCATTGTCCTATTGACCAGCATTGTTCCCTTGACCAGCATTTTTCCATTGATCAGCATTGTTCCAGCAGTGTTCCATTAACCAGCATTGTCCTATTGACCAGCAGTGTTCCATTGAGCACCATTGTTCCATTGACCAGCAGTGTTCCATTTACCAGCATTGTTCCATTGACCAGCAGTGTTCCATTAACCAGCATTGTTCCATTGACCAGCATTGTCCTATTGACCAGCAGTGTTCCATTGAGCACCATTGTTCCATTGACCAGCAGTGTTCCATTTACCAGCATTGTTCCATTGACCAGCAGTGTTCCATTAACCAGCATTGTTCCATTGACCAGCATTGTTCCATTGATCAGCATTGTTCCAGCAGTGTTCCATTGACCAGCATTGTTCCAGCAGTGTTCCATTAACCAGCATTGTCCTATTGACCAGCAGTGTTCCATTTACCAGCATTGTTCCATTGACCAGCAGTGTTCCATTAACCAGCATTGTTCCAGCAGTGTTCCATTAACCAGCATTGTCCTATTGACCAGCAGTGTTCCATTGAGGACCATTGTTCCATTGACCAGCAGTGTTCCATTTACCAGCATTGTTCCATTGACCACCATTGTTCCATTGATCAGCATTGTTCCAGCAGTTTTCCATTGACCAGCATTGTTCCAGCAGTGTTCCATTAACCAGCATTGTCCTATTGACCAGCAGTGTTCCATTTACCAGCATTGTTCCAGTGACCAGCAGTGTTCCATTAACCAGCATTGTTCCATTGACCAGCATTGTTCCATTTATCAACATTGTTCCAGCAGTGTTTCATTGATCAGCAGTGTTCCATTAACCAGCATTGTCCTATTGACCAGCATTGTTCCCTTGACCAGCATTGTTCCATTGATCAGCATTGTTCCAGCATTGTTCCATAACCAGCATTGTTCCATTGACCAGCATTATTCCATTTATCAGCATTGTTCCAGCAGTGTTCCATTGACCAGCAGTGTTCCATTAACCAGCATTGTTCCATTAACCAGCATTGTTCCATTGACCAGCAGTGTTCCATTAACCAGCATTGTCCTATTGACCAGCAGTGTTCCATTGAGGACCATTGTTCCATTGACCAGCAGTGTTCCATTTACCAGCATTGTTCCATTGACCACCATTGTTCCATTGATCAGCATTGTTCCAGCAGTGTTCCATTGACCAGCAGTGTTCCATTGATCAGCAGTGTTCCATTAACCAGCATTGTCCTTTTGACCAGCATTGTTCCCTTGACCAGCATTGTTCCATTGATCAGCATTGTTCCAGCAGTGTTCCATTGACCAGCAGTGTTCCATTGATCAGCAGTGTTCCATTAACCAGCATTGTCCTATTGACCAGCAGTGTTCCATTGAGCACCATTGTTCCATTGACCAGCAGTGTTCCATTTACCAGCATTGTTCCATTGACCAGCAGTGTTCCATTAACCAGCATTTTTCCATTGACCAGCATTGTTCCATTTACCAGCATTGTTCCAGCAGTGTTCCATTAACCAGCATTGTCCTATTGACCAGCATTGTTCCCTTGACCAGCATTGCTCCATTGATCAGCATTGTTCCAGCATTGTTCCATAACCAGCATTGTTCCATTGACCAGCATTATTCCATTTATCAGCATTGTTCCCGCAGTGTTCCATTGACCAGCAGTGTTCCATTAACCAGCATTGTCCTATTGACCAGCAGTGTTCCATTGAGGACCATTGTTCCATTGACCAGCAGTGTTCCATTTACCAGCATTGTTCCATTGACCACCATTGTTCCATTGATCAGCATTTTTCCAGCAGTGTTCCATTGACCAGCAGTGTTCCATTGATCAGCAGTGTTCCATTAACCAGCATTGTCCTTTTGACCAGCATTGTTCCCTTGACCAGCATTGTTCCATTGATCAGGATTGTTCCAGCAGTGTTCCATTGATCAGCAGTGTTCCATTGATCAGCATTGTCCTATTGACCAGCATTGTTCCCTTGACCAGCATTGTTCCATTGATCAGCATTGTTCCAGCATTGTTCCATTGATCAGCATTGTTCCAGCAGTGTTCCATTAACCAGCATTGTCCTTTTGACCAGCATTGTTCCCTTGACCAGCATTGTTCCATTGATCAGCATTGTTCCAGCAGTGTTCCATTGATCAGCAGTGTTCCATTAACCAGCATTGTCCTATTGACCAGCATTGTTCCCTTGACCAGCATTGTTCCATTGATCAGCATTGTTCCAGCAGTGTTCCATTGACCAGCATTGTTCCAGCAGTGTTCCATTAATCAGCATTGTCCTATTGACCAGCAGTGTTCCATTGAGCAGCATTGTTCCATTGACCAGCATTGTTCCAGCAGTGTTCCATTGACCAGCAGTGTTCCATTAACCAGCATTGTTCAATTGATCAGCATTGTTCCAGCAGTGTTCCATTTACCAGCATTGTTCCATTGACCGGCAGTGTTCCATTAACCAGCAGTGTTCCATTGACCAGCATTGTTCCATTTATCAGCATTGTTCCAGCAGTGTTCCATTGACCAGCAGTGTTCCATTAACCAGCATTGTTCCATTGACCAGCATAGTTCGATTTATCAACATTGTTCCAGCAGTGTTCCATTGATCAGCAGTGTTCCATTAATCAGCATTGTCCTATTGACCAGCATTGTTCCCTTGACCAGCATTGTTTCATTGATCAGCATTGTTCCAGCAGTGTTCCATTGACCAGCAGTGTTCCATTGATCAGCAGTGTTCCATTAACCAGCATTGTCCTATTGACCAGCATTGTTCCCTTGACCAGCATTTTTCCATTGATCAGCATTGTTCCAGCAGTGTTCCATTAACCAGCATTGTCCTATTGACCAGCAGTGTTCCATTGAGCACCATTGTTCCATTGACCAGCAGTGTTCCATTTACCAGCATTGTTCCATTGACCAGCAGTGTTCCATTAACCAGCATTGTTCAATTGATCAGCATTGTTCCAGCAGTGTTCCATTTACCAGCATTGTTCCATTGACCGGCAGTGTTCCATTAACCAGCAGTGTTCCATTGACCAGCATTGTTCCATTTATCAGCATTGTTCCAGCAGTGTTCCATTGATCAGCAGTGTTCCATTAATCAGCATTGTCCTATTGACCAGCATTGTTTCCTTGACCAGCATTGTTTCATTGATCAGCATTGTTCCAGCAGTGTTCCATTGACCAGCAGTGTTCCATTGATCAGCAGTGTTCCATTAACCAGCATTGTCCTATTGACCAGCATTGTTCCCTTGACCAGCATTTTTCCATTGATCAGCATTGTTCCAGCAGTGTTCCATTAACCAGCATTGTCCTATTGACCAGCAGTGTTCCATTGAGCACCATTGTTCCATTGACCAGCAGTGTTCCATTTACCAGCATTGTTCCATTGACCAGCAGTGTTCCATTAACCAGCATTGTTCCATTGACCAGCATTGTCCTATTGACCAGCAGTGTTCCATTGAGCACCATTGTTCCATTGACCAGCAGTGTTCCATTTACCAGCATTGTTCCATTGACCAGCAGTGTTCCATTAACCAGCATTGTTCCATTGACCAGCATTGTTCCATTGATCAGCATTGTTCCAGCAGTGTTCCATTGACCAGCATTGTTCCAGCAGTGTTCCATTAACCAGCATTGTCCTATTGACCAGCAGTGTTCCATTTACCAGCATTGTTCCATTGACCAGCAGTGTTCCATTAACCAGCATTGTTCCAGCAGTGTTCCATTAACCAGCATTGTCCTATTGACCAGCAGTGTTCCATTGAGGACCATTGTTCCATTGACCAGCAGTGTTCCATTTACCAGCATTGTTCCATTGACCACCATTGTTCCATTGATCAGCATTGTTCCAGCAGTTTTCCATTGACCAGCATTGTTCCAGCAGTGTTCCATTAACCAGCATTGTCCTATTGACCAGCAGTGTTCCATTTACCAGCATTGTTCCAGTGACCAGCAGTGTTCCATTAACCAGCATTGTTCCATTGACCAGCATTGTTCCATTTATCAACATTGTTCCAGCAGTGTTTCATTGATCAGCAGTGTTCCATTAACCAGCATTGTCCTATTGACCAGCATTGTTCCCTTGACCAGCATTGTTCCATTGATCAGCATTGTTCCAGCATTGTTCCATAACCAGCATTGTTCCATTGACCAGCATTATTCCATTTATCAGCATTGTTCCAGCAGTGTTCCATTGACCAGCAGTGTTCCATTAACCAGCATTGTTCCATTAACCAGCATTGTTCCATTGACCAGCAGTGTTCCATTAACCAGCATTGTCCTATTGACCAGCAGTGTTCCATTGAGGACCATTGTTCCATTGACCAGCAGTGTTCCATTTACCAGCATTGTTCCATTGACCACCATTGTTCCATTGATCAGCATTGTTCCAGCAGTGTTCCATTGACCAGCAGTGTTCCATTGATCAGCAGTGTTCCATTAACCAGCATTGTCCTTTTGACCAGCATTGTTCCCTTGACCAGCATTGTTCCATTGATCAGCATTGTTCCAGCAGTGTTCCATTGACCAGCAGTGTTCCATTGATCAGCAGTGTTCCATTAACCAGCATTGTCCTATTGACCAGCAGTGTTCCATTGAGCACCATTGTTCCATTGACCACCATTGTTCCATTGATCAGCATTGTTCCAGCAGTGTTCCATTGACCAGCAGTGTTCCATTGATCAGCAGTGTTCCATTAACCAGCATTGTCCTTTTGACCAGCATTGTTCCCTTGACCAGCATTGTTCCATTGATCAGCATTGTTCCAGCAGTGTTCCATTGACCAGCAGTGTTCCATTGATCAGCAGTGTTCCATTAACCAGCATTGTCCTATTGACCAGCAGTGTTCCATTGAGCACCATTGTTCCATTGACCAGCAGTGTTCCATTTACCAGCATTGTTCCATTGACCAGCAGTGTTCCATTAACCAGCATTTTTCCATTGACCAGCATTGTTCCATTTACCAGCATTGTTCCAGCAGTGTTCCATTAACCAGCATTGTCCTATTGACCAGCATTGTTCCCTTGACCAGCATTGCTCCATTGATCAGCATTGTTCCAGCATTGTTCCATAACCAGCATTGTTCCATTGACCAGCATTATTCCATTTATCAGCATTGTTCCCGCAGTGTTCCATTGACCAGCAGTGTTCCATTAACCAGCATTGTCCTATTGACCAGCAGTGTTCCATTGAGGACCATTGTTCCATTGACCAGCAGTGTTCCATTTACCAGCATTGTTCCATTGACCACCATTGTTCCATTGATCAGCATTTTTCCAGCAGTGTTCCATTGACCAGCAGTGTTCCATTGATCAGCAGTGTTCCATTAACCAGCATTGTCCTTTTGACCAGCATTGTTCCCTTGACCAGCATTGTTCCATTGATCAGGATTGTTCCAGCAGTGTTCCATTGATCAGCAGTGTTCCATTGATCAGCATTGTCCTATTGACCAGCATTGTTCCCTTGACCAGCATTGTTCCATTGATCAGCATTGTTCCAGCATTGTTCCATTGATCAGCATTGTTCCAGCAGTGTTCCATTAACCAGCATTGTCCTTTTGACCAGCATTGTTCCCTTGACCAGCATTGTTCCATTGATCAGCATTGTTCCAGCAGTGTTCCATTGATCAGCAGTGTTCCATTAACCAGCATTGTCCTATTGACCAGCATTGTTCCCTTGACCAGCATTGTTCCATTGATCAGCATTGTTCCAGCAGTGTTCCATTGACCAGCATTGTTCCAGCAGTGTTCCATTAATCAGCATTGTCCTATTGACCAGCAGTGTTCCATTGAGCAGCATTGTTCCATTGACCAGCATTGTTCCAGCAGTGTTCCATTGACCAGCAGTGTTCCATTAACCAGCATTGTTCAATTGATCAGCATTGTTCCAGCAGTGTTCCATTTACCAGCATTGTTCCATTGACCGGCAGTGTTCCATTAACCAGCAGTGTTCCATTGACCAGCATTGTTCCATTTATCAGCATTGTTCCAGCAGTGTTCCATTGACCAGCAGTGTTCCATTAACCAGCATTGTTCCATTGACCAGCATAGTTCGATTTATCAACATTGTTCCAGCAGTGTTCCATTGATCAGCAGTGTTCCATTAATCAGCATTGTCCTATTGACCAGCATTGTTCCCTTGACCAGCATTGTTTCATTGATCAGCATTGTTCCAGCAGTGTTCCATTGACCAGCAGTGTTCCATTGATCAGCAGTGTTCCATTAACCAGCATTGTCCTATTGACCAGCATTGTTCCCTTGACCAGCATTTTTCCATTGATCAGCATTGTTCCAGCAGTGTTCCATTAACCAGCATTGTCCTATTGACCAGCAGTGTTCCATTGAGCACCATTGTTCCATTGACCAGCAGTGTTCCATTTACCAGCATTGTTCCATTGACCAGCAGTGTTCCATTAACCAGCATTGTTCCATTGACCAGCATTGTCCTATTGACCAGCAGTGTTCCATTGAGCACCATTGTTCCATTGACCAGCAGTGTTCCATTTACCAGCATTGTTCCATTGACCAGCAGTGTTCCATTAACCAGCATTGTTCCATTGACCAGCATTGTTCCATTGATCAGCATTGTTCCAGCAGTCTTCCATTGACCAGCATTGTTCCAGCAGTGTTCCATTAACCAGCATTGTCCTATTGACCAGCAGTGTTCCATTTACCAGCATTGTTCCATTGACCAGCAGTGTTCCATTAACCAGCATTGTTCCAGCAGTGTTCCATTAACCAGCATTGTCCTATTGACCAGCAGTGTTCCATTGAGGACCATTGTTCCATTGACCAGCAGTGTTCCATTTACCAGCATTGTTCCATTGACCACCATTGTTCCATTGATCAGCATTGTTCCAGCAGTTTTCCATTGACCAGCATTGTTCCAGCAGTGTTCCATTAACCAGCATTGTCCTATTGACCAGCAGTGTTCCATTTACCAGCATTGTTCCAGTGACCAGCAGTGTTCCATTAACCAGCATTGTTCCATTGACCAGCATTGTTCCATTTATCAGCATTGTTCCAGCAGTGTTCCATTGACCAGCAGTGTTCCATTAACCAGCATTGTTCCATTGTCCAGCATTGTTCCATTTATCAACATTGTTCCAGCAGTGTTTCATTGATCAGCAGTGTTCCATTAACCAGCATTGTCCTATTGACCAGCATTGTTCCCTTGACCAGCATTGTTCCATTGATCAGCATTGTTCCAGCATTGTTCCATAACCAGCATTGTTCCATTGACCAGCATTATTCCATTTATCAGCATTGTTCCAGCAGTGTTCCATTGACCAGCAGTGTTCCATTAACCAGCATTGTTCCATTAACCAGCATTGTTCCATTGACCAGCAGTGTTCCATTAACCAGCATTGTCCTATTGACCAGCAGTGTTCCATTGAGGACCATTGTTCCATTGACCAGCAGTGTTCCATTTACCAGCATTGTTCCATTGACCACCATTGTTCCATTGATCAGCATTGTTCCAGCAGTGTTCCATTGACCAGCAGTGTTCCATTGATCAGCAGTGTTCCATTAACCAGCATTGTTCCATTGACCAGCATTGTTCCCTTGACCAGCATTGTTCCATTGATCAGCATTGTTCCAGCAGTGTTCCATTGACCAGCAGTGTTCCATTGATCAGCAGTGTTCCATTAACCAGCATTGTCCTATTGACCAGCAGTGTTCCATTGAGCACCATTGTTCCATTGACCAGCAGTGTTCCATTTACCAGCATTGTTCCATTGACCAGCAGTGTTCCATTAACCAGCATTTTTCCATTGACCAGCATTGTTCCATTTACCAGCATTGTTCCAGCAGTGTTCCATTAACCAGCATTGTCCTATTGACCAGCATTGTTCCCTTGACCAGCATTGCTCCATTGATCAGCATTGTTCCAGCATTGTTCCATAACCAGCATTGTTCCATTGACCAGCATTATTCCATTTATCAGCATTGTTCCAGCAGTGTTCCATTGACCAGCAGTGTTCCATTAACCAGCATTGTCCTATTGACCAGCAGTGTTCCATTGAGGACCATTGTTCCATTGACCAGCAGTGTTCCATTTACCAGCATTGTTCCATTGACCACCATTGTTCCATTGATCAGCATTGTTCCAGCAGTGTTCCATTGACCAGCAGTGTTCCATTGATCAGCAGTGTTCCATTAACCAGCATTGTCCTTTTGACCAGCATTGTTCCCTTGACCAGCATTGTTCCATTGATCAGCATTGTTCCAGCAGTGTTCCATTGATCAGCAGTGTTCCATTGATCAGCATTGTCCTATTGACCAGCATTGTTCCCTTGACCAGCATTGTTCCATTGATCAGCATTGTTCCAGCAGTGTTCCATTGACCAGCATTGTTCCAGCATTGTTCCATTAACCAGCATTGTCCTATTGACCAGCATTGTTCCCTTGACCAGCATTGTTCCATTGATCAGCATTGTTCCAGCAGTGTTCCATTGACCAGCAGTGTTCCATTGATCAGCAGTGTTCCATTAACCAGCATTGTCCTATTGACCAGCATTGTTCCCTTGACCAGCATTGTTCCATTGATCAGCATTGTTCCAGCAGTGTTCCATTGACCAGCATTGTTCCAGCAGTGTTCCATTAATCAGCATTGTCCTATTGACCAGCAGTGTTCCATTGAGCAGCATTGTTCCATTTACCAGCAGTGTTCCATTAACCAGCATTGTTCCATTGACCAGCATTGTTCCATTGACCAGCATTGTCCTATTGACCAGCAGTGTTCCATTGAGCACCATTGTTCCATTGACCAGCAGTGTTCCATTTACCAGCATTGTTCCATTGACCAGCAGTGTTCCATTAACCAGCATTGTTCCATTGACCAGCATTGTTCCATTGATCAGCATTGTTCCAGCAGTGTTCCATTGACCAGCATTGTTCCAGCAGTGTTCCATTAACCAGCATTGTCCTATTGACCAGCAGTGTTCCATTTACCAGCATTGTTCCATTGACCAGCAGTGTTCCATTAACCAGCATTGTTCCAGCAGTGTTCCATTAACCAGCATTGTCCTATTGACCAGCAGTGTTCCATTGAGGACCATTGTTCCATTGACCAGCAGTGTTCCATTTACCAGCATTGTTCCATTGACCACCATTGTTCCATTGATCAGCATTGTTCCAGCAGTTTTCCATTGACCAGCATTGTTCCAGCAGTGTTCCATTAACCAGCATTGTCCTATTGACCAGCAGTGTTCCATTTACCAGCATTGTCCTATTGACCAGCAGTGTTCCATTGAGCACCATTGTTCCATTGACCAGCAGTGTTCCATTTACCAGCATTGTTCCATTGACCAGCAGTGTTCCATTAACCAGCATTGTTCCATTGACCAGCATTGTTCCATTGATCAGCATTGTTCCAGCAGTGTTCCATTGACCAGCATTGTTCCAGCAGTGTTCCATTAACCAGCATTGTCCTATTGACCAGCAGTGTTCCATTTACCAGCATTGTTCCATTGACCAGCAGTGTTCCATTAACCAGCATTGTTCCAGCAGTGTTCCATTAACCAGCATTGTCCTATTGACCAGCAGTGTTCCATTGAGGACCATTGTTCCATTGACCAGCAGTGTTCCATTTACCAGCATTGTTTCATTGACCACCATTGTTCCATTGATCAGCATTGTTCCAGCAGTTTTCCATTGACCAGCATTGTTCCAGCAGTGTTCCATTAACCAGCATTGTCCTATTGACCAGCAGTGTTCCATTTACCAGCATTGTTCCATTGACCAGCAGTGTTCCATTAACCAGCATTGTTCCAGCAGTGTTCCATTAACCAGCATTGTCCTATTGACCAGCAGTGTTCCATTGAGGACCATTGTTCCATTGACCAGCAGTGTTCCATTTACCAGCATTGTTCCATTGACCACCATTGTTCCATTGATCAGCATTGTTCCAGCAGTTTTCCATTGACCAGCATTGTTCCAGCAGTGTTCCATTAACCAGCATTGTCCTATTGACCAGCAGTGTTCCATTTACCAGCATTGTTCCAGTGACCAGCAGTGTTCCATTAACCAGCATTGTTCCATTGACCAGCATTGTTCCATTTATCAGCATTGTTCCAGCAGTGTTCCATTGACCAGCAGTGTTCCATTAACCAGCATTGTTCCATTGATCAGCATTGTTCCAGCATTGTTCCATAACCAGCATTGTTCCATTGACCAGCATTATTCCATTTATCAGCATTGTTCCAGCAGTGTTCCATTGGCCAGCAGTGTTCCATTAACCAGCATTGTTCCATTAACCAGCATTGTTCCATTGACCAGCAGTGTTCCATTAACCAGCATTGTCCTATTGACCAGCAGTGTTCCATTGACCAGCAGTGTTCCATTTACCAGCATTGTTCCATTGACCACCATTGTTCCATTGATCAGCATTGTTCCAGCAGTGTTCCATTAACCAGCATTGTCCTTTTGACCAGCATTGTTCCCTTGACCAGCATTGTTCCATTGATCAGCATTGTTCCAGCAGTGTTCCATTGACCAGCAGTGTTCCATTGATCAGCAGTGTTCCATTAACCAGCATTGTCCTATTGACCAGCAGTGTTCCATTGAGCACCATTGTTCCATTGACCAGCAGTGTTCCATTTACCAGCATTGTTCCATTGACCAGCAGTGTTCCATTAACCAGCATTTTTCCATTGACCAGCATTGTTCCATTTATCAGCATTGTTCCAGCAGTGTTCCATTGACCAGCAGTCTTCCATTAACCAGCATTGTTCCATTAACCAGCATTGTTCAATTGATCAGCATTGTTCCAGCAGTGTTCCATTTACCAGCATTGTTCCATTGACCAGCAGTGTTCCATTAACCAGCATTGTTCCTTTGACCAGCATTGTTCCATTTATCAGCATTGTTCCAGCAGTGTTCCATTGACCAGCAGTGTTCCATTGACCAGCATTGTTCCATTTATCAGCATTGTTCCAGCAGTGTTCCATTGACCAGCAGTGTTCCATTAACCAGCATTGTTCCATTAACCAGCATTGTTCCATTGACCAGCATTGTTCCATTTATCAGCATTGTTCCAGCAGTGTTCCATTGACCAGCAGTGTTCCATTAACCAGCATTGTCCTATTGACCAGCAGTGTTCCATTGAGTACCATTGTTCCATTGACCAGCAGTGTTCCATTTACCAGCATTGTTCCATTGACCACCATTGTTCCATTGATCAGCATTGTTCCAGCAGTGTTCCATTGACCAGCATTGTTCCAGCATTGTTCCTTTAACCAGCATTGTCCTATTGACCAGCAGTGTTCCATTTACCAGCATTGTTCCATTGACCAGCAGTGTTCCATTAACCAGCATTGTTCCATTGACCAGCATTGTTCCATTTATCAGCATTGTTCCAGCAGTGTTCCATTGACCAGCAGTGTTCCATTAACCAGCATTGTTCCATTGACCAGCATTGTTCCATTGACCAGCATTGTTCCATTTATCAACATTGTTCCAGCAGTGTTCCATTGATCAGCAGTGTTCCATTAACCAGCATTGTCCTTTTGACCAGCATTGTTCCCTTGACCAGCATTGTTCCATTGATCAGCATTGTTCCAGCAGTGTTCCATTGACCAGCAGTGTTCCATTGATTCAGCAGTGTTCCATTAACCAGCATTGTCCTATTGACCAGCAGTGTTCCATTGAGGACCATTGTTCCATTGACCAGCAGTGTTCCATTTACCAGCATTGTTCCATTGACCACCATTGTTCCATTGATCAGCATTGTTCCAGCAGTGTTCCATTGACCAGCAGTGTTCCATTGATCAGCAGTGTTCCATTAACCAGCATTGTCCTTTTGACCAGCATTGTTCCCTTGACCAGCATTGTTCCATTGATCAGCATTGTTCCAGCAGTGTTCCATTGATCAGCAGTGTTCCATTGATCAGCATTGTCCTATTGACCAGCATTGTTCCCTTGACCAGCATTGTTCCATTGATCAGCATTGTTCCAGCAGTGTTCCATTGACCAGCATTGTTCCAGCATTGTTCCATTAACCAGCATTGTCCTATTGACCAGCATTGTTCCCTTGACCAGCATTGTTCCATTGATCAGCATTGTTCCAGCAGTGTTCCATTGACCAGCAGTGTTCCATTGATCAGCAGTGTTCCATTAACCAGCATTGTCCTATTGACCAGCATTGTTCCCTTGACCAGCATTGTTCCATTGATCAGCATTGTTCCAGCAGTGTTCCATTGACCAGCATTGTTCCAGCAGTGTTCCATTAATCAGCATTGTCCTATTGACCAGCAGTGTTCCATTGAGCAGCATTGTTCCATTTACCAGCAGTGTTCCATTAACCAGCATTGTTCCATTGACCAGCATTGTTCCATTGACCAGCATTGTCCTATTGACCAGCAGTGTTCCATTGAGCACCATTGTTCCATTGACCAGCAGTGTTCCATTTACCAGCATTGTTCCATTGACCAGCAGTGTTCCATTAACCAGCATTAATCCATTTACCAGCATTGTTCCATTGATCAGCATTGTTCCAGCAGTGTTCCATTGACCAGCATTGTTCCAGCAGTGTTCCATTAACCAGCATTGTCCTATTGACCAGCAGTGTTCCATTGAGGACCATTGTTCCATTGACCACCATTGTTCCATTGATCAGCATTGTTCCAGCAGTGTTCCATTGACCAGCAGTGTTCCATTGATCAGCAGTGTTCCATTAACCAGCATTGTCCTTTTGACCAGCATTGTTCCCTTGACCAGCATTGTTCCATTGATCAGCATTGTTCCAGCAGTGTTCCATTGACCAGCAGTGTTCCATTGATCAGCAGTGTTCCATTAACCAGCATTGTCCTATTGACCAGCAGTGTTCCATTGAGCACCATTGTTCCATTGACCAGCAGTGTTCCATTTACCAGCATTGTTCCATTGACCAGCAGTGTTCCATTAACCAGCATTTTTCCATTGACCAGCATTGTTCCATTTACCAGCATTGTTCCAGCAGTGTTCCATTAACCAGCATTGTCCTATTGACCAGCATTGTTCCCTTGACCAGCATTGCTCCATTGATCAGCATTGTTCCAGCATTGTTCCATAACCAGCATTGTTCCATTGACCAGCATTATTCCATTTATCAGCATTGTTCCCGCAGTGTTCCATTGACCAGCAGTGTTCCATTTACCAGCATTGTTCCATTGACCACCATTGTTCCATTGATCAGCATTGTTCCAGCAGTTTTCCATTGACCAGCATTGTTCCAGCAGTGTTCCATTAACCAGCATTGTCCTATTGACCAGCAGTGTTCCATTTACCAGCATTGTTCCAGTGACCAGCAGTGTTCCATTAACCAGCATTGTTCCATTGACCAGCATTGTTCCATTTATCAGCATTGTTCCATTGATCAGCATTGTTCCAGCAGTGTTCCATTAACCAGCATTGTCCTTTTGACCAGCATTGTTCCCTTGACCAGCATTGTTCCAGCAGTGTTCCATTGACCAGCATTGTTCCAGCAGTGTTCCATTAATCAGCATTGTCCTATTGACCAGCAGTGTTCCATTGAGCAGCATTGTTCCATTTACCAGCAGTGTTCCATTAACCAGCATTGTTCCATTGACCAGCATTGTTCCAGCAGTGTTCCATTGACCAGCAGTGTTCCATTAACCAGCATTGTTCCATTAACCAGCATTGTTCCATTGACCGGCAGTGTTCCATTAACCAGCAGTGTTCCATTGACCAGCATTGTTCCATTTATCAGCATTGTTCCAGCAGTGTTCCATTGACCAGCAGTGTTCCATTAACCAGCATTGTTCCATTGACCAGCATAGTTCGATTTATCAACATTGTTCCAGCAGTGTTTCATTGATCAGCAGTGTTCCATTAACCAGCATTGTCCTATTGACCAGCATTGTTCCCTTGACCAGCATTGTTCCAATGATCAGCATTGTTCCAGCATTGTTCCATAACCAGCATTGTTCCATTGACCAGCATTATTCCATTTATCAGCATTGTTCCAGCAGTGTTCCATTGACCAGCAGTGTTCCATTAACCAGCATTGTTCCATTAACCAGCATTGTTCCATTGACCAGCAGTGTTCCATTAACCAGCATTGTCCTATTGACCAGCAGTGTTCCATTGAGGACCATTGTTCCATTGACCAGCAGTGTTCCATTGAGCAGCATTGTTCCATTGACCACCATTGTTCCATTGATCAGCATTGTTCCAGCAGTGTTCCATTGACCAGCAGTGTTCCATTGATCAGCAGTGTTCCAGCAGTGTTCCATTTACCAGCATTGTTCCATTGACCGGCAGTGTTCCATTAACCAGCAGTGTTCCATTGACCAGCATTGTTCCATTTATCAGCATTGTTCCAGCAGTGTTCCATTGACCAGCAGTGTTCCATTAACCAGCATTGTTCCATTGACCACCATTGTTCCATTGATCAGCATTGTTCCAGCAGTGTTCCATTGACCAGCATTGTTCCAGCATTGTTCCTTTAACCAGCATTGTCCTATTGACCAGCAGTGTTCCATTTACCAGCATTGTTCCATTGACCAGCAGTGTTCCATTAACCAGCATTGTTCCATTGACCAGCATTGTTCCATTTATCAGCATTGTTCCAGCAGTGTTCCATTGACCAGCAGTGTTCCATTAACCAGCATTGTTCCATTGACCAGCATTGTTCCATTGACCAGCATTGTTCCATTTATCAACATTGTTCCAGCAGTGTTCCATTGATCAGCAGTGTTCCATTAACCAGCATTGTCCTTTTGACCAGCATTGTTCCCTTGACCAGCATTGTTCCATTGATCAGCATTGTTCCAGCAGTGTTCCATTGACCAGCAGTGTTCCATTGATTCAGCAGTGTTCCATTAACCAGCATTGTCCTATTGACCAGCAGTGTTCCATTGAGGACCATTGTTCCATTGACCAGCAGTGTTCCATTTACCAGCATTGTTCCATTGACCACCATTGTTCCATTGATCAGCATTGTTCCAGCAGTGTTCCATTGACCAGCAGTGTTCCATTGATCAGCAGTGTTCCATTAACCAGCATTGTCCTTTTGACCAGCATTGTTCCCTTGACCAGCATTGTTCCATTGATCAGCATTGTTCCAGCAGTGTTCCATTGATCAGCAGTGTTCCATTGATCAGCATTGTCCTATTGACCAGCATTGTTCCCTTGACCAGCATTGTTCCATTGATCAGCATTGTTCCAGCAGTGTTCCATTGACCAGCATTGTTCCAGCATTGTTCCATTAACCAGCATTGTCCTATTGACCAGCATTGTTCCCTTGACCAGCATTGTTCCATTGATCAGCATTGTTCCAGCAGTGTTCCATTGACCAGCAGTGTTCCATTGATCAGCAGTGTTCCATTAACCAGCATTGTCCTATTGACCAGCATTGTTCCCTTGACCAGCATTGTTCCATTGATCAGCATTGTTCCAGCAGTGTTCCATTGACCAGCATTGTTCCAGCAGTGTTCCATTAATCAGCATTGTCCTATTGACCAGCAGTGTTCCATTGAGCAGCATTGTTCCATTTACCAGCAGTGTTCCATTAACCAGCATTGTTCCATTGACCAGCATTGTTCCATTGACCAGCATTGTCCTATTGACCAGCAGTGTTCCATTGAGCACCATTGTTCCATTGACCAGCAGTGTTCCATTTACCAGCATTGTTCCATTGACCAGCAGTGTTCCATTAACCAGCATTAATCCATTTACCAGCATTGTTCCATTGATCAGCATTGTTCCAGCAGTGTTCCATTGACCAGCATTGTTCCAGCAGTGTTCCATTAACCAGCATTGTCCTATTGACCAGCAGTGTTCCATTTACCAGCATTGTTCCATTGACCAGCAGTGTTCCATTAACCAGCATTGTTCCAGCAGTGTTCCATTAACCAGCATTGTCCTATTGACCAGCAGTGTTCCATTGAGGACCATTGTTCCATTGACCACCATTGTTCCATTGATCAGCATTGTTCCAGCAGTGTTCCATTGACCAGCAGTGTTCCATTGATCAGCAGTGTTCCATTAACCAGCATTGTCCTTTTGACCAGCATTGTTCCCTTGACCAGCATTGTTCCATTGATCAGCATTGTTCCAGCAGTGTTCCATTGACCAGCAGTGTTCCATTGATCAGCAGTGTTCCATTAACCAGCATTGTCCTATTGACCAGCAGTGTTCCATTGAGCACCATTGTTCCATTGACCAGCAGTGTTCCATTTACCAGCATTGTTCCATTGACCAGCAGTGTTCCATTAACCAGCATTTTTCCATTGACCAGCATTGTTCCATTTACCAGCATTGTTCCAGCAGTGTTCCATTAACCAGCATTGTCCTATTGACCAGCATTGTTCCCTTGACCAGCATTGCTCCATTGATCAGCATTGTTCCAGCATTGTTCCATAACCAGCATTGTTCCATTGACCAGCATTATTCCATTTATCAGCATTGTTCCCGCAGTGTTCCATTGACCAGCAGTGTTCCATTTACCAGCATTGTTCCATTGACCACCATTGTTCCATTGATCAGCATTGTTCCAGCAGTTTTCCATTGACCAGCATTGTTCCAGCAGTGTTCCATTAACCAGCATTGTCCTATTGACCAGCAGTGTTCCATTTACCAGCATTGTTCCAGTGACCAGCAGTGTTCCATTAACCAGCATTGTTCCATTGACCAGCATTGTTCCATTTATCAGCATTGTTCCATTGATCAGCATTGTTCCAGCAGTGTTCCATTAACCAGCATTGTCCTTTTGACCAGCATTGTTCCCTTGACCAGCATTGTTCCAGCAGTGTTCCATTGACCAGCATTGTTCCAGCAGTGTTCCATTAATCAGCATTGTCCTATTGACCAGCAGTGTTCCATTGAGCAGCATTGTTCCATTTACCAGCAGTGTTCCATTAACCAGCATTGTTCCATTAACCAGCATTGTTCCATTGACCGGCAGTGTTCCATTAACCAGCAGTGTTCCATTGACCAGCATTGTTCCATTTATCAGCATTGTTCCAGCAGTGTTCCATTGACCAGCAGTGTTCCATTAACCAGCATTGTTCCATTGACCAGCATAGTTCGATTTATCAACATTGTTCCAGCAGTGTTTCATTGATCAGCAGTGTTCCATTAACCAGCATTGTCCTATTGACCAGCATTGTTCCCTTGACCAGCATTGTTCCAATGATCAGCATTGTTCCAGCATTGTTCCATAACCAGCATTGTTCCATTGACCAGCATTATTCCATTTATCAGCATTGTTCCAGCAGTGTTCCATTGACCAGCAGTGTTCCATTAACCAGCATTGTTCCATTAACCAGCATTGTTCCATTGACCAGCAGTGTTCCATTAACCAGCATTGTCCTATTGACCAGCAGTGTTCCATTGAGGACCATTGTTCCATTGACCAGCAGTGTTCCATTGAGCAGCATTGTTCCATTGACCACCATTGTTCCATTGATCAGCATTGTTCCAGCAGTGTTCCATTGACCAGCAGTGTTCCATTGATCAGCAGTGTTCCAGCAGTGTTCCATTTACCAGCATTGTTCCATTGACCGGCAGTGTTCCATTAACCAGCAGTGTTCCATTGACCAGCATTGTTCCATTTATCAGCATTGTTCCAGCAGTGTTCCATTGACCAGCAGTGTTCCATTAACCAGCATTGTTCCATTGACCAGCATAGTTCGATTTATCAACATTGTTCCAGCAGTGTTTCATTGATCAGCAGTGTTCCATTAACCAGCATTGTCCTATTGACCAGCATTGTTCCCTTGACCAGCATTGTTCCAATGATCAGCATTGTTCCAGCATTGTTCCATAACCAGCATTGTTCCATTGACCAGCATTATTCCATTTATCAGCATTGTTCCAGCAGTGTTCCATTGACCAGCAGTGTTCCATTAACCAGCATTGTTCCATTAACCAGCATTGTTCCATTGACCAGCAGTGTTCCATTAACCAGCATTGTCCTATTGACCAGCAGTGTTCCATTGAGGACCATTGTTCCATTGACCAGCAGTGTTCCATTGAGCAGCATTGTTCCATTGACCACCATTGTTCCATTGATCAGCATTGTTCCAGCAGTGTTCCATTGACCAGCAGTGTTCCATTGATCAGCAGTGTTCCATTAACCAGCATTGTCCTTTTGACCAGCATTGTTCCCTTGACCAGCATAGTTCCATTGATCAGCATTGTTCCAGCAGTGTTCCATTGACCAGCAGTGTTCCATTGATCAGCAGTGTTCCATTAACCAGCATTGTCCTATTGACCAGCAGTGTTCCATTGAGCACCATTGTTCCATTGACCAGCAGTGTTCCATTTACCAGCATTGTTCCATTGACCAGCAGTGTTCCATTAACCAGCATTTTTCCATTGACCAGCATTGTTCCATTTACCAGCATTGTTCCAGCAGTGTTCCATTAACCAGCATTGTCCTATTGACCAGCATTGTTCCCTTGACCAGCATTGCTCCATTGATCAGCATTGTTCCAGCATTGTTCCATAACCAGCATTGTTCCATTGACCAGCATTATTCCATTTATCAGCATTGTTCCCGCAGTGTTCCATTGACCAGCAGTGTTCCATTAACCAGCATTGTCCTATTGACCAGCAGTGTTCCATTGAGGACCATTGTTCCATTGACCAGCAGTGTTCCATTTACCAGCATTGTTCCATTGACCACCATTGTTCCATTGATCAGCATTGTTCCAGCAGTGTTCCATTGACCAGCAGTGTTCCATTGATCAGCAGTGTTCCATTAACCAGCATTGTCCTTTTGACCAGCATTGTTCCCTTGACCAGCATTGTTCCATTGATCAGCATTGTTCCAGCAGTGTTCCATTGATCAGCAGTGTTCCATTGATCAGCATTGTCCTATTGACCAGCATTGTTCCCTTGACCAGCATTGTTCCATTGATCAGCATTGTTCCAGCATTGTTCCATTGATCAGCATTGTTCCAGCAGTGTTCCATTAACCAGCATTGTCCTTTTGACCAGCATTGTTCCCTTGACCAGCATTGTTCCATTGATCAGCATTGTTCCAGCAGTGTTCCATTGATCAGCAGTGTTCCATTAACCAGCATTGTCCTATTGACCAGCATTGTTCCCTTGACCAGCATTGTTCCATTGATCAGCATTGTTCCAGCAGTGTGCCATTGACCAGCATTGTTCCAGCAGTGTTCCATTAATCAGCATTGTCCTATTGACCAGCAGTGTTCCATTGAGCAGCATTGTCCTATTGACCAGCATTGTTTCCTTGACCAGCATTGTTTCATTGATCAGCATTGTTCCAGCAGTGTTCCATTGACCAGCAGTGTTCCATTGATCAGCAGTGTTCCATTAACCAGCATTGTCCTATTGACCAGCATTGTTCCCTTGACCAGCATTTTTCCATTGATCAGCATTGTTCCAGCAGTGTTCCATTAACCAGCATTGTCCTATTGACCAGCAGTGTTCCATTGAGCACCATTGTTCCATTGACCAGCAGTGTTCCATTTACCAGCATTGTTCCATTGACCAGCAGTGTTCCATTAACCAGCATTGTTCCATTGACCAGCATTGTCCTATTGACCAGCAGTGTTCCATTAAGCACCATTGTTCCATTGACCAGCAGTGTTCCATTTACCAGCATTGTTCCATTGACCAGCAGTGTTCCATTAACCAGCATTGTTCCATTGACCAGCATTGTTCCATTGATCAGCATTGTTCCAGCAGTGTTCCATTGACCAGCATTGTTCCAGCAGTGTTCCATTAACCAGCATTGTCCTATTGACCAGCAGTGTTCCATTTACCAGCATTGTTCCATTGACCAGCAGTGTTCCATTAACCAGCATTGTTCCAGCAGTGTTCCATTAACCAGCATTGTCCTATTGACCAGCAGTGTTCCATTGAGGACCATTGTTCCATTGACCAGCAGTGTTCCATTTACCAGCATTGTTCCATTGACCACCATTGTTCCATTGATCAGCATTGTTCCAGCAGTTTTCCATTGACCAGCATTGTTCCAGCAGTGTTCCATTAACCAGCATTGTCCTATTGACCAGCAGTGTTCCATTTACCAGCATTGTTCCAGTGACCAGCAGTGTTCCATTAACCAGCATTGTTCCATTGACCAGCATTGTTCCATTTATCAGCATTGTTCCAGCAGTGTTCCATTGACCAGCAGTGTTCCATTAACCAGCATTGTTCCATTGTCCAGCATTGTTCCATTTATCAACATTGTTCCAGCAGTGTTTCATTGATCAGCAGTGTTCCATTAACCAGCATTGTCCTATTGACCAGCATTGTTCCCTTGACCAGCATTGTTCCATTGATCAGCATTGTTCCAGCATTGTTCCATAACCAGCATTGTTCCATTGACCAGCATTATTCCATTTATCAGCATTGTTCCAGCAGTGTTCCATTGACCAGCAGTGTTCCATTAACCAGCATTGTTCCATTAACCAGCATTGTTCCATTGACCAGCAGTGTTCCATTAACCAGCATTGTCCTATTGACCAGCAGTGTTCCATTGAGGACCATTGTTCCATTGACCAGCAGTGTTCCATTTACCAGCATTGTTCCATTGACCACCATTGTTCCATTGATCAGCATTGTTCCAGCAGTGTTCCATTGACCAGCAGTGTTCCATTGATCAGCAGTGTTCCATTAACCAGCATTTTCCTTTTGACCAGCATTGTTCCCTTGACCAGCATTGTTCCATTGATCAGCATTGTTCCAGCAGTGTTCCATTGACCAGCAGTGTTCCATTGATCAGCAGTGTTCCATTAACCAGCATTGTCCTATTGACCAGCATTGTTCCATTGAGCACCATTGTTCCATTGACCACCATTGTTCCATTGATCAGCATTGTTCCAGCAGTGTTCCATTGACCAGCAGTGTTCCATTGATCAGCAGTGTTCCATTAACCAGCATTGTCCTTTTGACCAGCATTGTTCCCTTGACCAGCATTGTTCCATTGATCAGCATTGTTCCAGCAGTGTTCCATTGACCAGCAGTGTTCCATTGATCAGCAGTGTTCCATTAACCAGCATTGTCCTATTGACCAGCAGTGTTCCATTGAGCACCATTGTTCCATTGACCAGCAGTGTTCCATTTACCAGCATTGTTCCATTGACCAGCAGTGTTCCATTAACCAGCATTTTTCCATTGACCAGCATTGTTCCATTTACCAGCATTGTTCCAGCAGTGTTCCATTAACCAGCATTGTCCTATTGACCAGCATTGTTCCCTTGACCAGCATTGCTCCATTGATCAGCATTGTTCCAGCATTGTTCCATAACCAGCATTGTTCCATTGACCAGCATTATTCCATTTATCAGCATTGTTCCCGCAGTGTTCCATTGACCAGCAGTGTTCCATTAACCAGCATTGTCCTATTGACCAGCAGTGTTCCATTGAGGACCATTGTTCCATTGACCAGCAGTGTTCCATTTACCAGCATTGTTCCATTGACCACCATTGTTCCATTGATCAGCATTTTTCCAGCAGTGTTCCATTGACCAGCAGTGTTCCATTGATCAGCAGTGTTCCATTAACCAGCATTGTCCCTTTGACCAGCATTGTTCCCTTGACCAGCATTGTTCCATTGATCAGCATTGTTCCAGCAGTGTTCCATTGATCAGCAGTGTTCCATTGATCAGCATTGTCCTATTGACCAGCATTGTTCCCTTGACCAGCATTGTTCCATTGATCAGCATTGTTCCAGCATTGTTCCATTGATCAGCATTGTTCCAGCAGTGTTCCATTAACCAGCATTGTCCTTTTGACCAGCATTGTTCCCTTGACCAGCATTGTTCCATTGATCAGCATTGTTCCAGCAGTGTTCCATTGATCAGCAGTGTTCCATTAACCAGCATTGTCCTATTGACCAGCATTGTTCCCTTGACCAGCATTGTTCCATTGATCAGCATTGTTCCAGCAGTGTTCCATTGACCAGCATTGTTCCAGCAGTGTTCCATTAATCAGCATTGTCCTATTGACCAGCAGTGTTCCATTGAGCAGCATTGTTCCATTTACCAGCAGTGTTCCATTAACCAGCATTGTTCCATTGACCAGCATTGTTCCAGCAGTGTTCCATTGACCAGCAGTGTTCCATTAACCAGCATTGTTCAATTGATCAGCATTGTTCCAGCAGTGTTCCATTTACCAGCATTGTTCCATTGACCGGCAGTGTTCCATTAACCAGCAGTGTTCCATTGACCAGCATTGTTCCATTTATCAGCATTGTTCCAGCAGTGTTCCATTGACCAGCAGTGTTCCATTAACCAGCATTGTTCCATTGACCAGCATAGTTCGATTTATCAACATTGTTCCAGCAGTGTTCCATTGATCAGCAGTGTTCCATTAATCAGCATTGTCCTATTGACCAGCATTGTTTCCTTGACCAGCATTGTTTCATTGATCAGCATTGTTCCAGCAGTGTTCCATTGACCAGCAGTGTTCCATTGATCAGCAGTGTTCCATTAACCAGCATTGTCCTATTGACCAGCATTGTTCCCTTGACCAGCATTTTTCCATTGATCATCATTGTTCCAGCAGTGTTCCATTAACCAGCATTGTCCTATTGACCAGCAGTGTTCCATTGAGCACCATTGTTCCATTGACCAGCAGTGTTCCATTTACCAGCATTGTTCCATTGACCAGCAGTGTTCCATTAACCAGCATTGTTCCATTGACCAGCATTGTCCTATTGACCAGCAGTGTTCCATTGAGCACCATTGTTCCATTGACCAGCAGTGTTCCATTTACCAGCATTGTTCCATTGACCAGCAGTGTTCCATTAACCAGCATTGTTCCATTGACCAGCATTGTTCCATTGATCAGCATTGTTCCAGCAGTGTTCCATTGACCAGCATTGTTCCAGCAGTGTTCCATTAACCAGCATTGTCCTATTGACCAGCAGTGTTCCATTTACCAGCATTGTTCCATTGACCAGCAGTGTTCCATTAACCAGCATTGTTCCAGCAGTGTTCCATTAACCAGCATTGTCCTATTGACCAGCAGTGTTCCATTGAGGACCATTGTTCCATTGACCAGCAGTGTTCCATTTACCAGCATTGTTCCATTGACCACCATTGTTCCATTGATCAGCATTGTTCCAGCAGTTTTCCATTGACCAGCATTGTTCCAGCAGTGTTCCATTAACCAGCATTGTCCTATTGACCAGCAGTGTTCCATTTACCAGCATTGTTCCAGTGACCAGCAGTGTTCCATTAACCAGCATTGTTCCATTGACCAGCATTGTTCCATTTATCAGCATTGTTCCAGCAGTGTTCCATTGACCAGCAGTGTTCCATTAACCAGCATTGTTCCATTGTCCAGCATTGTTCCATTTATCAACATTGTTCCAGCAGTGTTTCATTGATCAGCAGTGTTCCATTAACCAGCATTGTCCTATTGACCAGCATTGTTCCCTTGACCAGCATTGTTCCATTGATCAGCATTGTTCCAGCATTGTTCCATAACCAGCATTGTTCCATTGACCAGCATTATTCCATTTATCAGCATTGTTCCAGCAGTGTTCCATTGACCAGCAGTGTTCCATTAACCAGCATTGTTCCATTAACCAGCATTGTTCCATTGACCAGCAGTGTTCCATTAACCAGCATTGTCCTATTGACCAGCAGTGTTCCATTGAGGACCATTGTTCCATTGACCAGCAGTGTTCCATTTACCAGCATTGTTCCATTGACCACCATTGTTCCATTGATCAGCATTGTTCCAGCAGTGTTCCATTGACCAGCAGTGTTCCATTGATCAGCAGTGTTCCATTAACCAGCATTTTCCTTTTGACCAGCATTGTTCCCTTGACCAGCATTGTTCCATTGATCAGCATTGTTCCAGCAGTGTTCCATTGACCAGCAGTGTTCCATTGATCAGCAGTGTTCCATTAACCAGCATTGTCCTATTGACCAGCAGTGTTCCATTGAGCACCATTGTTCCATTGACCACCATTGTTCCATTGATCAGCATTGTTCCAGCAGTGTTCCATTGACCAGCAGTGTTCCATTGATCAGCAGTGTTCCATTAACCAGCATTGTCCTTTTGACCAGCATTGTTCCCTTGACCAGCATTGTTCCATTGATCAGCATTGTTCCAGCAGTGTTCCATTGACCAGCAGTGTTCCATTGATCAGCAGTGTTCCATTAACCAGCATTGTCCTATTGACCAGCAGTGTTCCATTGAGCACCATTGTTCCATTGACCAGCAGTGTTCCATTTACCAGCATTGTTCCATTGACCAGCAGTGTTCCATTAACCAGCATTTTTCCATTGACCAGCATTGTTCCATTTACCAGCATTGTTCCAGCAGTGTTCCATTAACCAGCATTGTCCTATTGACCAGCATTGTTCCCTTGACCAGCATTGCTCCATTGATCAGCATTGTTCCAGCATTGTTCCATAACCAGCATTGTTCCATTGACCAGCATTATTCCATTTATCAGCATTGTTCCCGCAGTGTTCCATTGACCAGCAGTGTTCCATTAACCAGCATTGTCCTATTGACCAGCAGTGTTCCATTGAGGACCATTGTTCCATTGACCAGCAGTGTTCCATTTGCCAGCATTGTTCCATTGACCACCATTGTTCCATTGATCAGCATTTTTCCAGCAGTGTTCCATTGACCAGCAGTGTTCCATTGATCAGCAGTGTTCCATTAACCAGCATTGTCCTTTTGACCAGCATTGTTCCCTTGACCAGCATTGTTCCATTGATCAGCATTGTTCCAGCAGTGTTCCATTGATCAGCAGTGTTCCATTGATCAGCATTGTCCTATTGACCAGCATTGTTCCCTTGACCAGCATTGTTCCATTGATCAGCATTGTTCCAGCATTGTTCCATTGATCAGCATTGTTCCAGCAGTGTTCCATTAACCAGCATTGTCCTTTTGACCAGCATTGTTCCCTTGACCAGCATTGTTCCATTGATCAGCATTGTTCCAGCAGTGTTCCATTGATCAGCAGTGTTCCATTAACCAGCATTGTCCTATTGACCAGCATTGTTCCCTTGACCAGCATTGTTCCATTGATCAGCATTGTTCCAGCAGTGTTCCATTGACCAGCATTGTTCCAGCAGTGTTCCATTAATCAGCATTGTCCTATTGACCAGCAGTGTTCCATTGAGCAGCATTGTTCCATTTACCAGCAGTGTTCCATTAACCAGCATTGTTCCATTGACCAGCATTGTTCCAGCAGTGTTCCATTGACCAGCAGTGTTCCATTAACCAGCATTGTTCAATTGATCAGCATTGTTCCAGCAGTGTTCCATTTACCAGCATTGTTCCATTGACCGGCAGTGTTCCATTAACCAGCAGTGTTCCATTGACCAGCATTGTTCCATTTATCAGCATTGTTCCAGCAGTGTTCCATTGACCAGCAGTGTTCCATTAACCAGCATTGTTCCATTGACCAGCATAGTTCGATTTATCAACATTGTTCCAGCAGTGTTCCATTGATCAGCAGTGTTCCATTAATCAGCATTGTCCTATTGACCAGCATTGTTCCCTTGACCAGCATTGTTTCATTGATCAGCATTGTTCCAGCAGTGTTCCATTGACCAGCAGTGTTCCATTGATCAGCAGTGTTCCATTAACCAGCATTGTCCTATTGACCAGCATTGTTCCCTTGACCAGCATTTTTCCATTGATCAGCATTGTTCCAGCAGTGTTCCATTAACCAGCATTGTCCTATTGACCAGCAGTGTTCCATTGAGCACCATTGTTCCATTGACCAGCAGTGTTCCATTTACCAGCATTGTTCCATTGACCAGCAGTGTTCCATTAACCAGCATTGTTCCATTGACCAGCATTGTTCCATTGATCAGCATTGTTCCAGCAGTGTTCCATTGACCAGCATTGTTCCAGCAGTGTTCCATTAACCAGCATTGTCCTATTGACCAGCAGTGTTCCATTTACCAGCATTGTTCCATTGACCAGCAGTGTTCCATTAACCAGCATTGTTCCAGCAGTGTTCCATTAACCAGCATTGTCCTATTGACCAGCAGTGTTCCATTGAGGACCATTGTTCCATTGACCAGCAGTGTTCCATTTACCAGCATTGTTCCATTGACCACCATTGTTCCATTGATCAGCATTGTTCCAGCAGTTTTCCATTGACCAGCATTGTTCCAGCAGTGTTCCATTAACCAGCATTGTCCTATTGACCAGCAGTGTTCCATTTACCAGCATTGTTCCAGTGACCAGCAGTGTTCCATTAACCAGCATTGTTCCATTGACCAGCATTGTTCCATTTATCAGCATTGTTCCAGCAGTGTTCCATTGACCAGCAGTGTTCCATTAACCAGCATTGTTCCATTGTCCAGCATTGTTCCATTTATCAACATTGTTCCAGCAGTGTTTCATTGATCAGCAGTGTTCCATTAACCAGCATTGTCCTATTGACCAGCATTGTTCCCTTGACCAGCATTGTTCCATTGATCAGCATTGTTCCAGCATTGTTCCATAACCAGCATTGTTCCATTGACCAGCATTATTCCATTTATCAGCATTGTTCCAGCAGTGTTCCATTGACCAGCAGTGTTCCATTAACCAGCATTGTTCCATTAACCAGCATTGTTCCATTGACCAGCAGTGTTCCATTAACCAGCATTGTCCTATTGACCAGCAGTGTTCCATTGAGGACCATTGTTCCATTGACCAGCAGTGTTCCATTTACCAGCATTGTTCCATTGACCACCATTGTTCCATTGATCAGCATTGTTCCAGCAGTGTTCCATTGACCAGCAGTGTTCCATTGATCAGCAGTGTTCCATTAACCAGCATTGTCCTTTTGACCAGCATTGTTCCCTTGACCAGCATTGTTCCATTGATCAGCATTGTTCCAGCAGTGTTCCATTGACCAGCAGTGTTCCATTGATCAGCAGTGTTCCATTAACCAGCATTGTCCTATTGACCAGCAGTGTTCCATTGAGCACCATTGTTCCATTGACCAGCAGTGTTCCATTTACCAGCATTGTTCCATTGACCAGCAGTGTTCCATTAACCAGCATTTTTCCATTGACCAGCATTGTTCCATTTACCAGCATTGTTCCAGCAGTGTTCCATTAACCAGCATTGTCCTATTGACCAGCATTGTTCCCTTGACCAGCATTGCTCCATTGATCAGCATTGTTCCAGCATTGTTCCATAACCAGCATTGTTCCATTGACCAGCATTATTCCATTTATCAGCATTGTTCCAGCAGTGTTCCATTGACCAGCAGTGTTCCATTAACCAGCATTGTCCTATTGACCAGCAGTGTTCCATTGAGGACCATTGTTCCATTGACCAGCAGTGTTCCATTTACCAGCATTGTTCCATTGACCACCATTGTTCCATTGATCAGCATTGTTCCAGCAGTGTTCCATTGACCAGCATTGTTCCAGCAGTGTTCCATTAACCAGCATTGTCCTATTGACCAGCAGTGTTCCATTTACCAGCATTGTTCCAGTGACCAGCAGTGTTCCATTAACCAGCATTGTTCCATTGACCAGCATTGTTCCATTTATCAGCATTGTTCCAGCAGTGTTCCATTGACCAGCAGTGTTCCATTAACCAGCATTGTTCCATTGTCCAGCATTGTTCCATTTATCAACATTGTTCCAGCAGTGTTTCATTGATCAGCAGTGTTCCATTAACCAGCATTGTCCTATTGACCAGCATTGTTCCCTTGACCAGCATTGTTCCATTGATCAGCATTGTTCCAGCATTGTTCCATAACCAGCATTGTTCCATTGACCAGCATTATTCCATTTATCAGCATTGTTCCAGCAGTGTTCCATTGACCAGCAGTGTTCCATTAACCAGCATTGTTCCATTAACCAGCATTGTTCCATTGACCAGCAGTGTTCCATTAACCAGCATTGTCCTATTGACCAGCAGTGTTCCATTGAGGACCATTGTTCCATTGACCAGCAGTGTTCCATTTACCAGCATTGTTCCATTGACCACCATTGTTCCATTGATCAGCATTGTTCCAGCAGTGTTCCATTGACCAGCAGTGTTCCATTGATCAGCAGTGTTCCATTAACCAGCATTTTCCTTTTGACCAGCATTGTTCCCTTGACCAGCATTGTTCCATTGATCAGCATTGTTCCAGCAGTGTTCCATTGACCAGCAGTGTTCCATTGATCAGCAGTGTTCCATTAACCAGCATTGTCCTATTGACCAGCAGTGTTCCATTGAGCACCATTGTTCCATTGACCACCATTGTTCCATTGATCAGCATTGTTCCAGCAGTGTTCCATTGACCAGCAGTGTTCCATTGATCAGCAGTGTTCCATTAACCAGCATTGTCCTTTTGACCAGCATTGTTCCCTTGACCAGCATTGTTCCATTGATCAGCATTGTTCCAGCAGTGTTCCATTGACCAGCAGTGTTCCATTGATCAGCAGTGTTCCATTAACCAGCATTGTCCTATTGACCAGCAGTGTTCCATTGAGCACCATTGTTCCATTGACCAGCAGTGTTCCATTTACCAGCATTGTTCCATTGACCAGCAGTGTTCCATTAACCAGCATTTTTCCATTGACCAGCATTGTTCCATTTACCAGCATTGTTCCAGCAGTGTTCCATTAACCAGCATTGTCCTATTGACCAGCATTGTTCCCTTGACCAGCATTGCTCCATTGATCAGCATTGTTCCAGCATTGTTCCATAACCAGCATTGTTCCATTGACCAGCATTATTCCATTTATCAGCATTGTTCCCGCAGTGTTCCATTGACCAGCAGTGTTCCATTAACCAGCATTGTCCTATTGACCAGCAGTGTTCCATTGAGGACCATTGTTCCATTGACCAGCAGTGTTCCATTTGCCAGCATTGTTCCATTGACCACCATTGTTCCATTGATCAGCATTTTTCCAGCAGTGTTCCATTGACCAGCAGTGTTCCATTGATCAGCAGTGTTCCATTAACCAGCATTGTCCTTTTGACCAGCATTGTTCCCTTGACCAGCATTGTTCCATTGATCAGCATTGTTCCAGCAGTGTTCCATTGATCAGCAGTGTTCCATTGATCAGCATTGTCCTATTGACCAGCATTGTTCCCTTGACCAGCATTGTTCCATTGATCAGCATTGTTCCAGCATTGTTCCATTGATCAGCATTGTTCCAGCAGTGTTCCATTAACCAGCATTGTCCTTTTGACCAGCATTGTTCCCTTGACCAGCATTGTTCCATTGATCAGCATTGTTCCAGCAGTGTTCCATTGATCAGCAGTGTTCCATTAACCAGCATTGTCCTATTGACCAGCATTGTTCCCTTGACCAGCATTGTTCCATTGATCAGCATTGTTCCAGCAGTGTTCCATTGACCAGCATTGTTCCAGCAGTGTTCCATTAATCAGCATTGTCCTATTGACCAGCAGTGTTCCATTGAGCAGCATTGTTCCATTTACCAGCAGTGTTCCATTAACCAGCATTGTTCCATTGATCAGCATTGTTCCAGCAGTGTTCCATTGACCAGCAGTGTTCCATTAACCAGCATTGTTCAATTGATCAGCATTGTTCCAGCAGTGTTCCATTTACCAGCATTGTTCCATTGACCGGCAGTGTTCCATTAACCAGCAGTGTTCCATTGACCAGCATTGTTCCATTTATCAGCATTGTTCCAGCAGTGTTCCATTGACCAGCAGTGTTCCATTAACCAGCATTGTTCCATTGACCAGCATAGTTCGATTTATCAACATTGTTCCAGCAGTGTTCCATTGATCAGCAGTGTTCCATTAATCAGCATTGTCCTATTGACCAGCATTGTTCCCTTGACCAGCATTGTTTCATTGATCAGCATTGTTCCAGCAGTGTTCCATTGACCAGCAGTGTTCCATTGATCAGCAGTGTTCCATTAACCAGCATTGTCCTATTGACCAGCATTGTTCCCTTGACCAGCATTTTTCCATTGATCAGCATTGTTCCAGCAGTGTTCCATTAACCAGCATTGTCCTATTGACCAGCAGTGTTCCATTGAGCACCATTGTTCCATTGACCAGCAGTGTTCCATTTACCAGCATTGTTCCATTGACCAGCAGTGTTCCATTAACCAGCATTGTTCCATTGACCAGCATTGTCCTATTGACCAGCAGTGTTCCATTGAGCACCATTGTTCCATTGACCAGCAGTGTTCCATTTACCAGCATTGTTCCATTGACCAGCAGTGTTCCATTAACCAGCATTGTTCCATTGACCAGCATTGTTCCATTGATCAGCATTGTTCCAGCAGTCTTCCATTGACCAGCATTGTTCCAGCAGTGTTCCATTAACCAGCATTGTCCTATTGACCAGCAGTTTTCCATTTACCAGCATTGTTCCATTGACCAGCAGTGTTCCATTAACCAGCATTGTTCCAGCAGTGTTCCATTAACCAGCATTGTCCTATTGACCAGCAGTGTTCCATTGAGGACCATTGTTCCATTGACCAGCAGTGTTCCATTTACCAGCATTGTTCCATTGACCACCATTGTTCCATTGATCAGCATTGTTCCAGCAGTTTTCCATTGACCAGCATTGTTCCAGCAGTGTTCCATTAACCAGCATTGTCCTATTGACCAGCAGTGTTCCATTTACCAGCATTGTTCCAGTGACCAGCAGTGTTCCATTAACCAGCATTGTTCCATTGACCAGCATTGTTCCATTTATCAGCATTGTTCCAGCAGTGTTCCATTGACCAGCAGTGTTCCATTAACCAGCATTGTTCCATTGATCAGCATTGTTCCAGCATTGTTCCATAACCAGCATTGTTCCATTGACCAGCATTATTCCATTTATCAGCATTGTTCCAGCAGTGTTCCATTGGCCAGCAGTGTTCCATTAACCAGCATTGTTCCATTAACCAGCATTGTTCCATTGACCAGCAGTGTTCCATTAACCAGCATTGTCCTATTGACCAGCAGTGTTCCATTGAGGACCATTGTTCCATTGACCAGCAGTGTTCCATTTACCAGCATTGTTCCATTGACCACCATTGTTCCATTGATCAGCATTGTTCCAGCAGTGTTCCATTGACCAGCAGTGTTCCATTGATCAGCAGTGTTCCATTAACCAGCATTGTCCTTTTGACCAGCATTGTTCCCTTGACCAGCATTGTTCCATTGATCAGCATTGTTGCAGCAGTGTTCCATTGACCAGCAGTGTTCCATTGATCAGCAGTGTTCCATTAACCAGCATTGTCCTATTGACCAGCAGTGTTCCATTGAGCACCATTGTTCCATTGACCAGCAGTGTTCCATTTACCAGCATTGTTCCATTGACCAGCAGTGTTCCATTAACCAGCATTTTTCCATTGACCAGCATTGTTCCATTTATCAGCATTGTTCCAGCAGTGTTCCATTGACCAGCAGTCTTCCATTAACCAGCATTGTTCCATTAACCAGCATTGTTCAATTGATCAGCATTGTTCCAGCAGTGTTCCATTTACCAGCATTGTTCCATTGACCAGCAGTGTTCCATTAACCAGCATTGTTCCATTGACCAGCATTGTTCCATTTATCAGCATTGTTCCAGCAGTGTTCCATTGACCAGCAGTGTTCCATTGACCAGCATTGTTCCATTTATCAGCATTGTTCCAGCAGTGTTCCATTGACCAGCAGTGTTCCATTAACCAGCATTGTTCCATTAACCAGCATTGTTCCATTGACCAGCATTGTTCCATTTATCAGCATTGTTCCAGCAGTGTTCCATTGACCAGCAGTGTTCCATTAACCAGCATTGTCCTATTGACCAGCAGTGTTCCATTGAGTACCATTGTTCCATTGACCAGCAGTGTTCCATTTACCAGCATTGTTCCATTGACCACCATTGTTCCATTGATCAGCATTGTTCCAGCAGTGTTCCATTGACCAGCATTGTTCCAGCATTGTTCCTTTAACCAGCATTGTCCTATTGACCAGCAGTGTTCCATTTACCAGCATTGTTCCATTGACCAGCAGTGTTCCATTAACCAGCATTGTTCCATTGACCAGCATTGTTCCATTTATCAGCATTGTTCCAGCAGTGTTCCATTGACCAGCAGTGTTCCATTAACCAGCATTGTTCCATTGACCAGCATTGTTCCATTGACCAGCATTGTTCCATTTATCAACATTGTTCCAGCAGTGTTCCATTGATCAGCAGTGTTCCATTAACCAGCATTGTCCTTTTGACCAGCATTGTTCCCTTGACCAGCATTGTTCCATTGATCAGCATTGTTCCAGCAGTGTTCCATTGACCAGCAGTGTTCCATTGATCAGCAGTGTTCCATTAACCAGCATTGTCCTATTGACCAGCAGTGTTCCATTGAGGACCATTGTTCCATTGACCAGCAGTGTTCCATTTACCAGCATTGTTCCATTGACCACCATTGTTCCATTGATCAGCATTGTTCCAGCAGTGTTCCATTGACCAGCAGTGTTCCATTGATCAGCAGTGTTCCATTAACCAGCATTGTCCTTTTGACCAGCATTGTTCCCTTGACCAGCATTGTTCCATTGATCAGCATTGTTCCAGCAGTGTTCCATTGATCAGCAGTGTTCCAGCAGTGTTCCATTAACCAGCATTGTCCTATTGACCAGCAGTGTTCCATTGAGCAGCATTGTTCCAGTGACCAGCAGTGTTCCATTAACCAGCATTGTTCCATTAACCAGCATTGTTCCATTGACCAGCATTGTTCCATTTATCAGCATTGTTCCAGCAGTGTTCCATTGACCAGCAGTGTTCCATTAACCAGCATTGTCCTATTGACCAGCAGTGTTCCATTGAGTACCATTGTTCCATTGACCAGCAGTGTTCCATTTACCAGCATTGTTCCATTGACCACCATTGTTCCATTGATCAGCATTGTTCCAGCAGTGTTCCATTGACCAGCATTGTTCCAGCATTGTTCCTTTAACCAGCATTGTCCTATTGACCAGCAGTGTTCCATTTACCAGCATTGTTCCATTGACCAGCAGTGTTCCATTAACCAGCATTGTTCCATTGACCAGCATTGTTCCATTTATCAGCATTGTTCCAGCAGTGTTCCATTGACCAGCAGTGTTCCATTAACCAGCATTGTTCCATTGACCAGCATTGTTCCATTGACCAGCATTGTTCCATTTATCAACATTGTTCCAGCAGTGTTCCATTGATCAGCAGTGTTCCATTAACCAGCATTGTCCTTTTGACCAGCATTGTTCCCTTGACCAGCATTGTTCCATTGATCAGCATTGTTCCAGCAGTGTTCCATTGACCAGCAGTGTTCCATTGATCAGCAGTGTTCCATTAACCAGCATTGTCCTATTGACCAGCAGTGTTCCATTGAGGACCATTGTTCCATTGACCAGCAGTGTTCCATTTACCAGCATTGTTCCATTGACCACCATTGTTCCATTGATCAGCATTGTTCCAGCAGTGTTCCATTGACCAGCAGTGTTCCATTGATCAGCAGTGTTCCATTAACCAGCATTGTCCTTTTGACCAGCATTGTTCCCTTGACCAGCATTGTTCCATTGATCAGCATTGTTCCAGCAGTGTTCCATTGATCAGCAGTGTTCCATTGATCAGCATTGTCCTATTGACCAGCATTGTTCCCTTGACCAGCATTGTTCCATTGATCAGCATTGTTCCAGCAGTGTTCCATTGACCAGCATTGTTCCAGCATTGTTCCATTAACCAGCATTGTCCTATTGACCAGCATTGTTCCCTTGACCAGCATTGTTCCATTGATCAGCATTGTTCCAGCAGTGTTCCATTGACCAGCAGTGTTCCATTGATCAGCAGTGTTCCATTAACCAGCATTGTCCTATTGACCAGCATTGTTCCCTTGACCAGCATTGTTCCATTGATCAGCATTGTTCCAGCAGTGTTCCATTGACCAGCATTGTTCCAGCAGTGTTCCATTAATCAGCATTGTCCTATTGACCAGCAGTGTTCCATTGACCAGCAGTGTTCCATTGATCAGCAGTGTTCCATTAACCAGCATTGTCCTTTTGACCAGCATTGTTCCCTTGACCAGCATTGTTCCATTGATCAGCATTGTTGCAGCAGTGTTCCATTGACCAGCAGTGTTCCATTGATCAGCAGTGTTCCATTAACCAGCATTGTCCTATTGACCAGCAGTGTTCCATTGAGCACCATTGTTCCATTGACCAGCAGTGTTCCATTTACCAGCATTGTTCCATTGACCAGCAGTGTTCCATTAACCAGCATTTTTCCATTGACCAGCATTGTTCCATTTATCAGTATTGTTCCAGCAGTGTTCCATTGACCAGCAGTCTTCCATTAACCAGCATTGTTCCATTAACCAGCATTGTTCAATTGATCAGCATTGTTCCAGCAGTGTTCCATTTACCAGCATTGTTCCATTGACCAGCAGTGTTCCATTAACCAGCATTGTTCCATTGACCAGCATTGTTCCATTTATCAGCATTGTTCCAGCAGTGTTCCATTGACCAGCAGTGTTCCATTGACCAGCATTGTTCCATTTATCAGCATTGTTCCAGCAGTGTTCCATTGACCAGCAGTGTTCCATTAACCAGCATTGTTCCATTAACCAGCATTGTTCCATTGACCAGCATTGTTCCATTTATCAGCATTGTTCCAGCAGTGTTCCATTGACCAGCAGTGTTCCATTAACCAGCATTGTCCTATTGACCAGCAGTGTTCCATTGAGTACCATTGTTCCATTGACCAGCAGTGTTCCATTTACCAGCATTGTTCCATTGACCACCATTGTTCCATTGATCAGCATTGTTCCAGCAGTGTTCCATTGACCAGCATTGTTCCAGCATTGTTCCTTTAACCAGCATTGTCCTATTGACCAGCAGTGTTCCATTTACCAGCATTGTTCCATTGACCAGCAGTGTTCCATTAACCAGCATTGTTCCATTGACCAGCATTGTTCCATTTATCAGCATTGTTCCAGCAGTGTTCCATTGACCAGCAGTGTTCCATTAACCAGCATTGTTCCATTGACCAGCATTGTTCCATTGACCAGCATTGTTCCATTTATCAACATTGTTCCAGCAGTGTTCCATTGATCAGCAGTGTTCCATTAACCAGCATTGTCCTTTTGACCAGCATTGTTCCCTTGACCAGCATTGTTCCATTGATCAGCATTGTTCCAGCAGTGTTCCATTGACCAGCAGTGTTCCATTGATCAGCAGTGTTCCATTAACCAGCATTGTCCTATTGACCAGCAGTGTTCCATTGAGGACCATTGTTCCATTGACCAGCAGTGTTCCATTTACCAGCATTGTTCCATTGACCACCATTGTTCCATTGATCAGCATTGTTCCAGCAGTGTTCCATTGACCAGCAGTGTTCCATTGATCAGCAGTGTTCCATTAACCAGCATTGTCCTTTTGACCAGCATTGTTCCCTTGACCAGCATTGTTCCATTGATCAGCATTGTTCCAGCAGTGTTCCATTGATCAGCAGTGTTCCAGCAGTGTTCCATTAACCAGCATTGTCCTATTGACCAGCAGTGTTCCATTGAGCAGCATTGTTCCAGTGACCAGCAGTGTTCCATTAACCAGCATTGTTCCATTAACCAGCATTGTTCCATTGACCAGCATTGTTCCATTTATCAGCATTGTTCCAGCAGTGTTCCATTGACCAGCAGTGTTCCATTAACCAGCATTGTCCTATTGACCAGCAGTGTTCCATTGAGTACCATTGTTCCATTGACCAGCAGTGTTCCATTTACCAGCATTGTTCCATTGACCACCATTGTTCCATTGATCAGCATTGTTCCAGCAGTGTTCCATTGACCAGCATTGTTCCAGCATTGTTCCTTTAACCAGCATTGTCCTATTGACCAGCAGTGTTCCATTTACCAGCATTGTTCCATTGACCAGCAGTGTTCCATTAACCAGCATTGTTCCATTGACCAGCATTGTTCCATTTATCAGCATTGTTCCAGCAGTGTTCCATTGACCAGCAGTGTTCCATTAACCAGCATTGTTCCATTGACCAGCATTGTTCCATTGACCAGCATTGTTCCATTTATCAACATTGTTCCAGCAGTGTTCCATTGATCAGCAGTGTTCCATTAACCAGCATTGTCCTTTTGACCAGCATTGTTCCCTTGACCAGCATTGTTCCATTGATCAGCATTGTTCCAGCAGTGTTCCATTGACCAGCAGTGTTCCATTGATCAGCAGTGTTCCATTAACCAGCATTGTCCTATTGACCAGCAGTGTTCCATTGAGGACCATTGTTCCATTGACCAGCAGTGTTCCATTTACCAGCATTGTTCCATTGACCACCATTGTTCCATTGATCAGCATTGTTCCAGCAGTGTTCCATTGACCAGCAGTGTTCCATTGATCAGCAGTGTTCCATTAACCAGCATTGTCCTTTTGACCAGCATTGTTCCCTTGACCAGCATTGTTCCATTGATCAGCATTGTTCCAGCAGTGTTCCATTGATCAGCAGTGTTCCATTGATCAGCATTGTCCTATTGACCAGCATTGTTCCCTTGACCAGCATTGTTCCATTGATCAGCATTGTTCCAGCAGTGTTCCATTGACCAGCATTGTTCCAGCATTGTTCCATTAACCAGCATTGTCCTATTGACCAGCATTGTTCCCTTGACCAGCATTGTTCCATTGATCAGCATTGTTCCAGCAGTGTTCCATTGACCAGCAGTGTTCCATTGATCAGCAGTGTTCCATTAACCAGCATTGTCCTATTGACCAGCATTGTTCCCTTGACCAGCATTGTTCCATTGATCAGCATTGTTCCAGCAGTGTTCCATTGACCAGCATTGTTCCAGCAGTGTTCCATTAATCAGCATTGTCCTATTGACCAGCAGTGTTCCATTGAGCAGCATTGTTCCATTTACCAGCAGTGTTCCATTAACCAGCATTGTTCCATTGACCAGCATTGTTCCATTGACCAGCATTGTCCTATTGACCAGCAGTGTTCCATTGAGCACCATTGTTCCATTGACCAGCAGTGTTCCATTTACCAGCATTGTTCCATTGACCAGCAGTGTTCCATTAACCAGCATTAATCCATTTACCAGCATTGTTCCATTGATCAGCATTGTTCCAGCAGTGTTCCATTGACCAGCATTGTTCCAGCAGTGTTCCATTAACCAGCATTGTCCTATTGACCAGCAGTGTTCCATTTACCAGCATTGTTCCATTGACCAGCAGTGTTCCATTAACCAGCATTGTTCCAGCAGTGTTCCATTAACCAGCATTGTCCTATTGACCAGCAGTGTTCCATTGAGGACCATTGTTCCATTGACCAGCAGTGTTCCATTTACCAGCATTGTTCCATTGACCACCATTGTTCCATTGATCAGCATTGTTCCAGCAGTTTTCCATTGACCAGCATTGTTCCAGCAGTGTTCCATTAACCAGCATTGTCCTATTGACCAGCAGTGTTCCATTTACCAGCATTGTTCCAGTGACCAGCAGTGTTCCATTAACCAGCATTGTTCCATTGACCAGCATTGTTCCATTTATCAGCATTGTTCCAGCAGTGTTCCATTGACCAGCAGTGTTCCATTAACCAGCATTGTTCCATTGTCCAGCATTGTTCCATTTATCAACATTGTTCCAGCAGTGTTTCATTGATCAGCAGTGTTCCATTAACCAGCATTGTCCTATTGACCAGCATTGTTCCCTTGACCAGCATTGTTCCATTGATCAGCATTGTTCCAGCATTGTTCCATAACCAGCATTGTTCCATTGACCAGCATTATTCCATTTATCAGCATTGTTCCAGCAGTGTTCCATTGACCAGCAGTGTTCCATTAACCAGCATTGTTCCATTAACCAGCATTGTTCCATTGACCAGCAGTGTTCCATTAACCAGCATTGTCCTATTGACCAGCAGTGTTCCATTGAGGACCATTGTTCCATTGACCAGCAGTGTTCCATTTACCAGCATTGTTCCATTGACCACCATTGTTCCATTGATCAGCATTGTTCCAGCAGTGTTCCATTGACCAGCAGTGTTCCATTGATCAGCAGTGTTCCATTAACCAGCATTGTCCTTTTGACCAGCATTGTTCCCTTGACCAGCATTGTTCCATTGATCAGCATTGTTCCAGCAGTGTTCCATTGACCAGCAGTGTTCCATTGATCAGCAGTGTTCCATTAACCAGCATTGTCCTATTGACCAGCAGTGTTCCATTGAGCACCATTGTTCCATTGACCAGCAGTGTTCCATTTACCAGCATTGTTCCATTGACCAGCAGTGTTCCATTAACCAGCATTTTTCCATTGACCAGCATTGTTCCATTTATCAGCATTGTTCCAGCAGTGTTCCATTGACCAGCAGTCTTCCATTAACCAGCATTGTTCCATTAACCAGCATTGTTCAATTGATCAGCATTGTTCCAGCAGTGTTCCATTTACCAGCATTGTTCCATTGACCAGCAGTGTTCCATTAACCAGCATTGTTCCATTGACCAGCATTGTTCCATTTATCAGCATTGTTCCAGCAGTGTTCCATTGACCAGCAGTGTTCCATTGACCAGCATTGTTCCATTTATCAGCATTGTTCCAGCAGTGTTCCATTGACCAGCAGTGTTCCATTAACCAGCATTGTTCCATTAACCAGCATTGTTCCATTGACCAGCATTGTTCCATTTATCAGCATTGTTCCAGCAGTGTTCCATTGACCAGCAGTGTTCCATTAACCAGCATTGTCCTATTGACCAGCAGTGTTCCATTGAGTACCATTGTTCCATTGACCAGCAGTGTTCCATTTACCAGCATTGTTCCATTGACCACCATTGTTCCATTGATCAGCATTGTTCCAGCAGTGTTCCATTGACCAGCATTGTTCCAGCATTGTTCCTTTAACCAGCATTGTCCTATTGACCAGCAGTGTTCCATTTACCAGCATTGTTCCATTGACCACCATTGTTCCATTGATCAGCATTGTTCCAGCAGTGTTCCATTGACCAGCAGTGTTCCATTGATCAGCAGTGTTCCATTAACCAGCATTGTCCTTTTGACCAGCATTGTTCCCTTGACCAGCATTGTTCCATTGATCAGCATTGTTCCAGCAGTGTTCCATTGATCAGCAGTGTTCCAGCAGTGTTCCATTAACCAGCATTGTCCTATTGACCAGCAGTGTTCCATTGAGCAGCATTGTTCCAGTGACCAGCAGTGTTCCATTAACCAGCATTGTTCCATTAACCAGCATTGTTCCATTGACCAGCATTGTTCCATTTATCAGCATTGTTCCAGCAGTGTTCCATTGACCAGCAGTGTTCCATTAACCAGCATTGTCCTATTGACCAGCAGTGTTCCATTGAGTACCATTGTTCCATTGACCAGCAGTGTTCCATTTACCAGCATTGTTCCATTGACCACCATTGTTCCATTGATCAGCATTGTTCCAGCAGTGTTCCATTGACCAGCATTGTTCCAGCATTGTTCCTTTAACCAGCATTGTCCTATTGACCAGCAGTGTTCCATTTACCAGCATTGTTCCATTGACCAGCAGTGTTCCATTAACCAGCATTGTTCCATTGACCAGCATTGTTCCATTTATCAGCATTGTTCCAGCAGTGTTCCATTGACCAGCAGTGTTCCATTAACCAGCATTGTTCCATTGACCAGCATTGTTCCATTGACCAGCATTGTTCCATTTATCAACATTGTTCCAGCAGTGTTCCATTGATCAGCAGTGTTCCATTAACCAGCATTGTCCTTTTGACCAGCATTGTTCCCTTGACCAGCATTGTTCCATTGATCAGCATTGTTCCAGCAGTGTTCCATTGACCAGCAGTGTTCCATTGATCAGCAGTGTTCCATTAACCAGCATTGTCCTATTGACCAGCAGTGTTCCATTGAGGACCATTGTTCCATTGACCAGCAGTGTTCCATTTACCAGCATTGTTCCATTGACCACCATTGTTCCATTGATCAGCATTGTTCCAGCAGTGTTCCATTGACCAGCAGTGTTCCATTGATCAGCAGTGTTCCATTAACCAGCATTGTCCTTTTGACCAGCATTGTTCCCTTGACCAGCATTGTTCCATTGATCAGCATTGTTCCAGCAGTGTTCCATTGATCAGCAGTGTTCCATTGATCAGCATTGTCCTATTGACCAGCATTGTTCCCTTGACCAGCATTGTTCCATTGATCAGCATTGTTCCAGCAGTGTTCCATTGACCAGCATTGTTCCAGCATTGTTCCATTAACCAGCATTGTCCTATTGACCAGCATTGTTCCCTTGACCAGCATTGTTCCATTGATCAGCATTGTTCCAGCAGTGTTCCATTGACCAGCAGTGTTCCATTGATCAGCAGTGTTCCATTAACCAGCATTGTCCTATTGACCAGCATTGTTCCCTTGACCAGCATTGTTCCATTGATCAGCATTGTTCCAGCAGTGTTCCATTGACCAGCATTGTTCCAGCAGTGTTCCATTAATCAGCATTGTCCTATTGACCAGCAGTGTTCCATTGAGCAGCATTGTTCCATTTACCAGCAGTGTTCCATTAACCAGCATTGTTCCATTGACCAGCATTGTTCCATTGACCAGCATTGTCCTATTGACCAGCAGTGTTCCATTGAGCACCATTGTTCCATTGACCAGCAGTGTTCCATTTACCAGCATTGTTCCATTGACCAGCAGTGTTCCATTAACCAGCATTAATCCATTTACCAGCATTGTTCCATTGATCAGCATTGTTCCAGCAGTGTTCCATTGACCAGCATTGTTCCAGCAGTGTTCCATTAACCAGCATTGTCCTATTGACCAGCAGTGTTCCATTTACCAGCATTGTTCCATTGACCAGCAGTGTTCCATTAACCAGCATTGTTCCAGCAGTGTTCCATTAACCAGCATTGTCCTATTGACCAGCAGTGTTCCATTGAGGACCATTGTTCCATTGACCAGCAGTGTTCCATTTACCAGCATTGTTCCATTGACCACCATTGTTCCATTGATCAGCATTGTTCCAGCAGTTTTCCATTGACCAGCATTGTTCCAGCAGTGTTCCATTAACCAGCATTGTCCTATTGACCAGCAGTGTTCCATTTACCAGCATTGTTCCAGTGACCAGCAGTGTTCCATTAACCAGCATTGTTCCATTGACCAGCATTGTTCCATTTATCAGCATTGTTCCAGCAGTGTTCCATTGACCAGCAGTGTTCCATTAACCAGCATTGTTCCATTGTCCAGCATTGTTCCATTTATCAACATTGTTCCAGCAGTGTTTCATTGATCAGCAGTGTTCCATTAACCAGCATTGTCCTATTGACCAGCATTGTTCCCTTGACCAGCATTGTTCCATTGATCAGCATTGTTCCAGCATTGTTCCATAACCAGCATTGTTCCATTGACCAGCATTATTCCATTTATCAGCATTGTTCCAGCAGTGTTCCATTGACCAGCAGTGTTCCATTAACCAGCATTGTTCCATTAACCAGCATTGTTCCATTGACCAGCAGTGTTCCATTAACCAGCATTGTCCTATTGACCAGCAGTGTTCCATTGAGGACCATTGTTCCATTGACCAGCAGTGTTCCATTTACCAGCATTGTTCCATTGACCACCATTGTTCCATTGATCAGCATTGTTCCAGCAGTGTTCCATTGACCAGCAGTGTTCCATTGATCAGCAGTGTTCCATTAACCAGCATTGTCCTTTTGACCAGCATTGTTCCCTTGACCAGCATTGTTCCATTGATCAGCATTGTTCCAGCAGTGTTCCATTGACCAGCAGTGTTCCATTGATCAGCAGTGTTCCATTAACCAGCATTGTCCTATTGACCAGCAGTGTTCCATTGAGCACCATTGTTCCATTGACCAGCAGTGTTCCATTTACCAGCATTGTTCCATTGACCAGCAGTGTTCCATTAACCAGCATTTTTCCATTGACCAGCATTGTTCCATTTATCAGCATTGTTCCAGCAGTGTTCCATTGACCAGCAGTCTTCCATTAACCAGCATTGTTCCATTAACCAGCATTGTTCAATTGATCAGCATTGTTCCAGCAGTGTTCCATTTACCAGCATTGTTCCATTGACCAGCAGTGTTCCATTAACCAGCATTGTTCCATTGACCAGCATTGTTCCATTTATCAGCATTGTTCCAGCAGTGTTCCATTGACCAGCAGTGTTCCATTAACCAGCATTGTTCCATTAACCAGCATTGTTCCATTGACCAGCATTGTTCCATTTATCAGCATTGTTCCAGCAGTGTTCCATTGACCAGCAGTGTTCCATTAACCAGCATTGTCCTATTGACCAGCAGTGTTCCATTGAGTACCATTGTTCCATTGACCAGCAGTGTTCCATTTACCAGCATTGTTCCATTGACCACCATTGTTCCATTGATCAGCATTGTTCCAGCAGTGTTCCATTGACCAGCATTGTTCCAGCATTGTTCCTTTAACCAGCATTGTCCTATTGACCAGCAGTGTTCCATTTACCAGCATTGTTCCATTGACCAGCAGTGTTCCATTAACCAGCATTGTTCCATTGACCAGCATTGTTCCATTTATCAGCATTGTTCCAGCAGTGTTCCATTGACCAGCAGTGTTCCATTAACCAGCATTGTTCCATTGACCAGCATTGTTCCATTGACCAGCATTGTTCCATTTATCAACATTGTTCCAGCAGTGTTCCATTGATCAGCAGTGTTCCATTAACCAGCATTGTCCTTTGGACCAGCATTGTTCCCTTGACCAGCATTGTTCCATTGATCAGCATTGTTCCAGCAGTGTTCCATTGATCAGCAGTGTTCCATTGATCAGCATTGTCCTATTGACCAGCATTGTTCCCTTGACCAGCATTGTTCCATTGATCAGCATTGTTCCAGCAGTGTTCCATTGACCAGCATTGTTCCAGCATTGTTCCATTAACCAGCATTGTCCTATTGACCAGCATTGTTCCCTTGACCAGCATTGTTCCATTGATCAGCATTGTTCCAGCAGTGTTCCATTGACCAGCAGTGTTCCATTAACCAGCATTGTCCTATTGACCAGCATTGTTCCCTTGACCAGCATTGTTCCATTGATCAGCATTGTTCCAGCAGTGTTCCATTGACCAGCATTGTTCCAGCAGTGTTCCATTAATCAGCATTGTCCTATTGACCAGCAGTGTTCCATTGAGCAGCATTGTTCCATTTACCAGCAGTGTTCCATTAACCAGCATTGTTCCATTGACCAGCATTGTTCCAGCAGTGTTCCATTGACCAGCAGTGTTCCATTAACCAGCATTGTTCCATTAACCAGCATTGTTCAATTGATCAGCATTGTTCCAGCAGTGTTCCATTTACCACATTGTTCCATTGACCGGCAGTGTTCCATTAACCAGCAGTGTTCCATTGACCAGCATTGTTCCATTTATCAGCATTGTTCCAGCAGTGTTCCATTGACCAGCAGTGTTCCATTAACCAGCATTGTTCCATTGACCAGCATAGTTCGATTTATCAACATTGTTCCAGCAGTGTTCCATTGATCAGCAGTGTTCCATTAATCAGCATTGTCCTATTGACCAGCATTGTTCCCTTGACCAGCATTGTTTCATTGATCAGCATTGTTCCAGCAGTGTTCCATTGACCAGCAGTGTTCCATTGATCAGCAGTGTTCCATTAACCAGCATTGTCCTATTGACCAGCATTGTTCCCTTGACCAGCATTTTTCCATTGATCAGCATTGTTCCAGCAGTGTTCCATTAACCAGCATTGTCCTATTGACCAGCAGTGTTCCATTGAGCACCATTGTTCCATTGACCAGCAGTGTTCCATTTACCAGCATTGTTCCATTGACCAGCAGTGTTCCATTAACCAGCATTGTTCCATTGACCAGCATTGTCCTATTGACCAGCAGTGTTCCATTGAGCACCATTGTTCCATTGACCAGCAGTGTTCCATTTACCAGCATTGTTCCATTGACCAGCAGTGTTCCATTAACCAGAATTGTTCCATTGACCAGCATTGTTCCATTGATCAGCATTGTTCCAGCAGTGTTCCATTGACCAGCATTGTTCCAGCAGTGTTCCATTAACCAGCATTGTCCTATTGACCAGCAGTGTTCCATTTACCAGCATTGTTCCATTGACCAGCAGTGTTCCATTAACCAGCATTGTTCCAGCAGTGTTCCATTAACCAGCATTGTCCTATTGACCAGCAGTGTTCCATTGAGGACCATTGTTCCATTGACCAGCAGTGTTCCATTTACCAGCATTGTTCCATTGACCACCATTGTTCCATTGATCAGCATTGTTCCAGCAGTTTTCCATTGACCAGCATTGTTCCAGCAGTGTTCCATTAACCAGCATTGTCCTATTGACCAGCAGTGTTCCATTTACCAGCATTGTTCCATTGACCAGCAGTGTTCCATTAACCAGCATTGTTCCAGCAGTGTTCCATTAACCAGCATTGTCCTATTGACCAGCAGTGTTCCATTGAGGACCATTGTTCCATTGACCAGCAGTGTTCCATTTACCAGCATTGTTCCATTGACCACCATTGTTCCATTGATCAGCATTGTTCCAGCAGTTTTCCATTGACCAGCATTGTTCCAGCAGTGTTCCATTAACCAGCATTGTTCCATTGACCAGCATTGTTCCATTTATCAGCATTGTTCCAGCAGTGTTCCATTGACCAGCAGTGTTCCATTAACCAGCATTGTTCCATTGTCCAGCATTGTTCCATTTATCAACATTGTTCCAGCAGTGTTTCATTGATCAGCAGTGTTCCATTAACCAGCATTGTCCTATTGACCAGCATTGTTCCCTTGACCAGCATTGTTCCATTGATCAGCATTGTTCCAGCATTGTTCCATAACCAGCATTGTTCCATTGACCAGCATTATTCCATTTATCAGCATTGTTCCAGCAGTGTTCCATTGACCAGCAGTGTTCCATTAACCAGCATTGTTCCATTAACCAGCATTGTTCCATTGACCAGCAGTGTTCCATTAACCAGCATTGTCCTATTGACCAGCAGTGTTCCATTGAGAACCATTGTTCCATTGACCAGCAGTGTTCCATTTACCAGCATTGTTCCATTGACCACCATTGTTCCATTGATCAGCATTGTTCCAGCAGTGTTCCATTGACCAGCAGTGTTCCATTGATCAGCAGTGTTCCATTAACCAGCATTGTCCTTTTGACCAGCATTGTTCCCTTGACCAGCATTGTTCCATTGATCAGCATTGTTCCAGCAGTGTTCCATTGATCAGCAGTGTTCCATTAACCAGCATTGTCCTATTGACCAGCAGTGTTCCATTGAGCACCATTGTTCCATTGACCAGCAGTGTTCCATTTACCAGCATTGTTCCATTGACCAGCATTGTTCCATTTATCAGCATTGTTCCAGCAGTGTTCCATTGACCAGCAGTCTTCCATTAACCAGCATTGTTCCATTAACCAGCATTGTTCAATTGATCAGCATTGTTCCAGCAGTGTTCCATTTACCAGCATTGTTCCATTGACCAGCAGTGTTCCATTAACCAGCATTGTTCCATTGACCAGCATTGTTCCATTTATCAGCATTGTTCCAGCAGTGTTCCATTGACCAGCAGTGTTCCATTGACCAGCATTGTTCCATTTATCAGCATTGTTCCAGCAGTGTTCCATTGACCAGCAGTGTTCCATTAACCAGCATTGTTCCATTAACCAGCATTGTTCCATTGACCAGCATTGTTCCATTTATCAGCATTGTTCCAGCAGTGTTCCATTGACCAGCAGTGTTCCATTAACCAGCATTGTTCCATTAACCAGCATTGTTCAATTGATCAGCATTGTTCCAGCAGTGTTCCATTTACCAGCATTGTTCCATTGACCGGCAGTGTTCCATTAACCAGCAGTGTTCCATTGACCAGCATTGTTCCATTTATCAGCATTGTTCCAGCAGTGTTCCATTGACCAGCAGTGTTCCATTAACCAGCATTGTTCCATTGACCAGCATAGTTCGATTTATCAACATTGTTCCAGCAGTGTTTCATTGATCAGCAGTGTTCCATTAACCAGCATTGTCCTATTGACCAGCATTGTTCCCTTGACCAGCATTGTTCCAATGATCAGCATTGTTCCAGCATTGTTCCATAACCAGCATTGTTCCATTGACCAGCATTATTCCATTTATCAGCATTGTTCCAGCAGTGTTCCATTGACCAGCAGTGTTCCATTAACCAGCATTGTTCCATTAACCAGCATTGTTCCATTAACCAGCAGTGTTCCATTGACCAGCATTGTTCCATTTATCAGCATTGTTCCAGCAGTGTTCCATTGACCAGCAGTGTTCCATTAACCAGCATTGTTCCATTGACCAGCATAGTTCGATTTATCAACATTGTTCCAGCAGTGTTTCATTGATCAGCAGTGTTCCATTAACCAGCATTGTCCTATTGACCAGCATTGTTCCCTTGACCAGCATTGTTCCAATGATCAGCATTGTTCCAGCATTGTTCCATAACCAGCATTGTTCCATTGACCAGCATTATTCCATTTATCAGCATTGTTCCAGCAGTGTTCCATTGACCAGCAGTGTTCCATTAACCAGCATTGTTCCATTAACCAGCATTGTTCCATTGACCAGCAGTGTTCCATTAACCAGCATTGTCCTATTGACCAGCAGTGTTCCATTGAGGACCATTGTTCCATTGACCAGCATTGTTCCATTGACCAGCAGTGTTCCATTAACCAGCATTGTCCTATTGACCAGCAGTGTTCCATTGAGGACCATTGTTCCATTTACCAGCATTGTTCCAGCAGTGTTCCATTAACCAGCATTGTCCTATTGACCAGCATTGTTCCCTTGACCAGCATTGCTCCATTGATCAGCATTGTTCCAGCATTGTTCCATAACCAGCATTGTTCCATTGACCAGCATTATTCCATTTATCAGCATTGTTCCAGCAGTGTTCCATTGACCAGCAGTGTTCCATTAACCAGCATTGTCCTATTGACCAGCAGTGTTCCATTGAGGACCATTGTTCCATTGACCAGCAGTGTTCCATTTACCAGCATTGTTCCATTGACCACCATTGTTCCATTGATCAGCATTGTTCCAGCAGTGTTCCATTGACCAGCAGTGTTCCATTGATCAGCAGTGTTCCATTAACCAGCATTGTCCTTTTGACCAGCATTGTTCCATTGACCAGCATTGTTCCATTGATCAGCATTGTTCCAGCAGTGTTCCATTGATCAGCAGTGTTCCATTGATCAGCATTGTCCTATTGACCAGCATTGTTCCCTTGACCAGCATTGTTCCATTGATCAGCATTGTTCCAGCAGTGTTCCATTGACCAGCATTGTTCCAGCATTGTTCCATTAACCAGCATTGTCCTATTGACCAGCATTGTTCCCTTGACCAGCATTGTTCCATTGATCAGCATTGTTCCAGCAGTGTTCCATTGACCAGCAGTGTTCCATTGATCAGCAGTGTTCCATTAACCAGCATTGTCCTACTGACCAGCATTGTTCCCTTGACCAGCATTGTTCCATTGATCAGCATTGTTCCAGCAGTGTTCCATTGACCAGCATTGTTCCAGCAGTGTTCCATTAATCAGCATTGTCCTATTGACCAGCAGTGTTCCAATGAGCAGCATTGTTCCATTTACCAGCAGTGTTCCATTAACCAGCATTGTTCCATTGACCAGCATTGTTCCATTGACCAGCATTGTCCTATTGACCAGCAGTGTTCCATTGAGCACCATTGTTCCATTGACCAGCAGTGTTCCATTTACCAGCATTGTTCCATTGACCAGCAGTGTTCCATTAACCAGCATTGTTCCATTGACCAGCATTGTTCCATTGATCAGCATTGTTCCAGCAGTGTTCCATTGACCAGCATTGTTCCAGCAGTGTTCCATTAACCAGCATTGTCCTATTGACCAGCAGTGTTCCATTTACCAGCATTGTTCCATTGACCAGCAGTGTTCCATTAACCAGCATTGTTCCAGCAGTGTTCCATTAACCAGCATTGTCCTATTGACCAGCAGTGTTCCATTGAGGACCATTGTTCCATTGACCAGCAGTGTTCCATTTACCAGCATTGTTCCATTGACCACCATTGTTCCATTGATCAGCATTGTTCCAGCAGTTTTCCATTGACCAGCATTGTTCCAGCAGTGTTCCATTAACCAGCATTGTCCTATTGACCAGCAGTGTTCCATTTACCAGCATTGTTCCATTGACCAGCAGTGTTCCATTAACCAGCATTGTTCCAGCAGTGTTCCATTAACCAGCATTGTCCTATTGACCAGCAGTGTTCTATTGAGGACCATTGTTCCATTGACCAGCAGTGTTCCATTTACCAGCATTGTTCCATTGACCACCATTGTTCCATTGATCAGCATTGTTCCAGCAGTTTTCCATTGACCAGCATTGTTCCAGCAGTGTTCCATTAACCAGCATTGTCCTATTGACCAGCAGTGTTCCATTTACCAGCATTGTTCCAGTGACCAGCAGTGTTCCATTAACCAGCATTGTTCCATTGACCAGCATTGTTCCATTTATCAGCATTGTTCCAGCAGTGTTCCATTGACCACCAGTGTTCCATTAACCAGCATTGTTCCATTGTCCAGCATTGTTCCATTTATCAACATTGTTCCAGCAGTGTTTCATTGACCAGCACTGTTCCATTAACCAGCATTGTCCTATTGACCAGCAGTGTTCCATTGAGGACCATTGTTCCATTGACCAGCAGTGTTCCATTTACCAGCATTGTTCCATTGACCACCATTGTTCCATTGATCAGCATTGTTCCAGCAGTGTTCCATTGACCAGCAGTGTTCCATTGATCAGCAGTGTTCCATTAACCAGCATTGTCCTTTTGACCAGCATTGTTCCCTTGACCAGCATTGTTCCATTAATCAGCATTGTTCCAGCAGTGTTCCATTGACCAGCAGTGTTCCATTGATCAGCAGTGTTCCATTAACCAGCATTGTCCTATTGACCAGCAGTGTTCCATTGAGCACCATTGTTCCATTGACCAGCAGTGTTCCATTTACCAGCATTGTTCCATTGACCAGCAGTGTTCCATTAACCAGCATTTTTCCATTGACCAGCATTGTTCCATTTATCAGCATTGTTCCAGCAGTGTTCCATTGACCAGCAGTCTTCCATTAACCAGCATTGTTCCATTAACCAGCATTGTTCAATTGATCAGCATTGTTCCAGCAGTGTTCCATTTACCAGCATTGTTCCATTGACCAGCAGTGTTCCATTAACCAGCATTCTTCCATTGACCAGCAGTGTTCCATTAACCAGCATTGTCCTATTGACCAGCATTGTTCCATTGAGCAGCATTGTTCCAGCAGTGTTCCATTAACCAGCATTGTCCTATTGACCAGCAGTGTTCCATTTACCAGCATTGTTCCATTAACCAGCAGTGTTCCATTAACCAGCATTGTTCCATTAACCAGCATTGTTCCATTGACCAGCAGTGTTCCATTAACCAGCATTGTCATATTGGCCAGCAGTGTTCCATTGAGGACCATTGTTCCATTGACCAGCAGTGTTCCATTTACCAGCATTGTTCCATTGACCAGCATTGTTCCATTTATCAGCATTGTTCCAGCAGTGTTCCATTGACCAGCAGTGTTCCATTGACCAGCATTGTTCCATTGAGCAGCATTGTTCCAGCAGTGTTCCATTAACCAGCATTGTCCTATTGACCAGCAGTGTTCCATTTACCAGCATTGTTCCATTAACCAGCAGTGTTCCATTAACCAGCATTGTTCCATTAACCAGCATTGTTCCATTGACCAGCAGTGTTCCATTAACCAGCATTGTCATATTGGCCAGCAGTGTTCCATTGAGGACCATTGTTCCATTGACCAGCAGTGTTCCATTTACCAGCATTGTTCCATTGACCACCATTGTTCCATTGATCAGCATTGTTCCAGCAGAGTTCCATTGAGCAGCATTGTTCCAGCAGTGTTCCATTAACCAGCATTGTCCTATTGACCAGCAGTGTTCCATTTACCAGCATTGTTCCATTAACCAGCAGTGTTCCATTGACCAGCAGTGTTCCATTGACCAGCAGTGTTCCATTGATCAGCAGTGTTCCATTAACCAGCATTGTCCTATTGACCAGCATTGTTCCCTTGACCAGCATTGTTCCATTGATCAGCATTGTTCCAGCAGTGTTCCATTGAGCAGCATTGTTCCAGCAGTGTTCCATTAACCAGCATTGTCCTATTGACCAGCAGTGTTCCATTTACCAGCATTGTTCCAATAACCAGCAGTGTTCCATTACCCAGCATTGTTCCATTGACCAGCATTGTTCCATTTTTCAGCATTGTTCCAGCAGTGTTCCATTGACCAGCAGTGTTCCATTAACCTGCAATGTTCCATTAACCAGCATTGTTCCATTGACCAGCAGTGTTCCATTAACCAGCATTGTCCTATTGACCAGCAGTGTTCCATTGAGGACCATTGTTCCATTGACCAGCAGTGTTCCATTTACCAGCATTGTTCCATTGATCAGCATTGTTCCAGCAGTGTTCCATTGACCAGCATTGTTCCAGCATTGTTCCATTAACCAGCATTGTCCTATTGACCAGCATTGTTCCCTTGACCAGCATTGTTCCATTGATCAGCATTGTTCCAGCAGTGTTCCATTGACCAGCAGTGTTCCATTGATCAGCAGTGTTCCATTAACCAGCATTGTCCTATTGACCAGCATTGTCCTATTGACCAGCATTGTTCCCTTGACCAGCATTGTTCCATTGATCAGCATTGTTCCAGCAGTGTTCCATTGACCAGCATTGTTCCAGCAGTGTTCCATTAACCAGCATTGTCCTATTGACCAGCAGTGTTCCATTGAGGACCATTGTTCCATTGACCAGCAGTGTTCCATTTACCAGCATTGTTCCATTGACCACCATTGTTCCATTGATCAGCATTGTTCCAGCAGTTTTCCATTGACCAGCATTGTTCCAGCAGTGTTCCATTAACCAGCATTGTCCTATTGACCAGCAGTGTTCCATTTACCAGCATTGTTCCATTGACCAGCAGTGTTCCATTAACCAGCATTGTTCCAGCAGTGTTCCATTAACCAGCATTGTCCTATTGACCAGCAGTGTTCTATTGAGGACCATTGTTCCATTGACCAGCAGTGTTCCGTTTACCAGCATTGTTCCATTGACCACCATTGTTCCATTGATCAGCATTGTTCCAGCAGTTTTCCATTGACCAGCATTGTTCCAGCAGTGTTCCATTAACCAGCATTGTCCTATTGACCAGCAGTGTTCCATTTACCAGCATTGTTCCAGTGACCAGCAGTGTTCCATTAACCAGCATTGTTCCATTGACCAGCATTGTTCCATTTATCAGCATTGTTCCAGCAGTGTTCCATTGACCAGCAGTGTTCCATTAACCAGCATTGTTCCATTGTCCAGCATTGTTCCATTTATCAACATTGTTCCAGCAGTGTTTCATTGACCAGCACTGTTCCATTAACCAGCATTGTCCTATTGACCAGCAGTGTTCCATTGAGGACCATTGTTCCATTGACCAGCAGTGTTCCATTTACCAGCATTGTTCCATTGACCACCATTGTTCCATTGATCAGCATTGTTCCAGCAGTGTTCCATTGACCAGCAGTGTTCCATTGATCAGCAGTGTTCCATTAACCAGCATTGTCCTTTTGACCAGCATTGTTCCCTTGACCAGCATTGTTCCATTAATCAGCATTGTTCCAGCAGTGTTCCATTGACCAGCAGTGTTCCATTGATCAGCAGTGTTCCATTAACCAGCATTGTCCTATTGACCAGCAGTGTTCCATTGAGCACCATTGTTCCATTGACCAGCAGTGTTCCATTTACCAGCATTGTTCCATTGACCAGCAGTGTTCCATTAACCAGCATTTTTCCATTGACCAGCATTGTTCCATTTATCAGCATTGTTCCAGCAGTGTTCCATTGACCAGCAGTCTTCCATTAACCAGCATTGTTCCATTAACCAGCATTGTTCAATTGATCAGCATTGTTCCAGCAGTGTTCCATTTACCAGCATTGTTCCATTGACCAGCAGTGTTTCATTAACCAGCATTGTTCCATTGACCAGCATTGTTCCATTTATCAGCATTGTTCCAGCAGTGTTCCATTGACCAGCAGTGTTCCATTGACCAGCATTGTTCCATTGAGCAGCATTGTTCCAGCAGTGTTCCATTAACCAGCATTGTCCTATTGACCAGCAGTGTTCCATTTACCAGCATTGTTCCATTAACCAGCAGTGTTCCATTAACCAGCATTGTTCCATTAACCAGCATTGTTCCATTGACCAGCAGTGTTCCATTAACCAGCATTGTCATATTGGCCAGCAGTGTTCCATTGAGGACCATTGTTCCATTGACCAGCAGTGTTCCATTTACCAGCATTGTTCCATTGACCACCATTGTTCCATTGATCAGCATTGTTCCAGCAGAGTTCCATTGAGCAGCATTGTTCCAGCAGTGTTCCATTAACCAGCATTGTCCTATTGACCAGCAGTGTTCCATTTACCAGCATTGTTCCATTAACCAGCAGTGTTCCATTGACCAGCAGTGTTCCATTGACCAGCAGTGTTCCATTGATCAGCAGTGTTCCATTAACCAGCATTGTCCTATTGACCAGCATTGTTCCCTTGACCAGCATTGTTCCATTGATCAGCATTGTTCCAGCAGTGTTCCATTGAGCAGCATTGTTCCAGCAGTGTTCCATTAACCAGCATTGTCCTATTGACCAGCAGTGTTCCATTTACCAGCATTGTTCCAATAACCAGCAGTGTTCCATTACCCAGCATTGTTCCATTGACCAGCATTGTTCCATTTTTCAGCATTGTTCCAGCAGTGTTCCATTGACCAGCAGTGTTCCATTAACCTGCAATGTTCCATTAACCAGCATTGTTCCATTGACCAGCAGTGTTCCATTAACCAGCATTGTCCTATTGACCAGCAGTGTTCCATTGAGGACCATTGTTCCATTGACCAGCAGTGTTCCATTTACCAGCATTGTTCCATTGATCAGCATTGTTCCAGCAGTGTTCCATTGACCAGCATTGTTCCAGCATTGTTCCATTAACCAGCATTGTCCTATTGACCAGCATTGTTCCCTTGACCAGCATTGTTCCATTGATCAGCATTGTTCCAGCAGTGTTCCATTGACCAGCAGTGTTCCATTGATCAGCAGTGTTCCATTAACCAGCATTGTCCTATTGACCAGCATTGTTCCCTTGACCAGCATTGTTCCATTGATCAGCATTGTTCCAGCAGTGTTCCATTGACCAGCATTGTTCCAGCAGTGTTCCATTAATCAGCATTGTCCTATTGACCAGCAGTGTTCCAATGAGCAGCATTGTTCCATTTACCAGCAGTGTTCCATTAACCAGCATTGTTCCATTGACCAGCATTGTTCCATTGACCAGCATTGTCCTATTGACCAGCAGTGTTCCATTGAGCACCATTGTTCCATTGACCAGCAGTGTTCCATTAACCAGCATTGTTCCATTGACCAGCATTGTTCCATTGATCAGCATTGTTCCAGCAGTGTTCCATTGACCAGCATTGTTCCAGCAGTGTTCCATTAACCAGCATTGTCCTATTGACCAGCAGTGTTCCATTTACCAGCATTGTTCCATTGACCAGCAGTGTTCCATTTACCAGCATTGTTCCATTGACCAGCAGTGTTCCATTAACCAGCATTGTTCCAGCAGTGTTCCATTAACCAGCATTGTCCTATTGACCAGCAGTGTTCTATTGAGGACCATTGTTCCATTGACCAGCAGTGTTCCATTTACCAGCATTGTTCCATTGACCACCATTGTTCCATTGATCAGCATTGTTCCAGCAGTTTTCCATTGACCAGCATTGTTCCAGCAGTGTTCCATTAACCAGCATTGTCCTATTGACCAGCAGTGTTCCATTTACCAGCATTGTTCCAGTGACCAGCAGTGTTCCATTAACCAGCATTGTTCCATTGACCAGCATTGTTCCATTTATCAGCATTGTTCCAGCAGTGTTCCATTGACCAGCAGTGTTCCATTAACCAGCATTGTTCCATTGTCCAGCATTGTTCCATTTATCAACATTGTTCCAGCAGTGTTTCATTGACCAGCAGTGTTCCATTAACCAGCATTGTCCTATTGACCAGCAGTGTTCCATTGAGGACCATTGTTCCATTGACCAGCAGTGTTCCATTTACCAGCATTGTTCCATTGACCACCATTGTTCCATTGATCAGCATTGTTCCAGCAGTGTTCCATTGACCAGCAGTGTTCCATTGATCAGCAGTGTTCCATTAACCAGCATTGTCCTTTTGACCAGCATTGTTCCCTTGACCAGCATTGTTCCATTAATCAGCATTGTTCCAGCAGTGTTCCATTGACCAGCAGTGTTCCATTGATCAGCAGTGTTCCATTAACCAGCATTGTCCTATTGACCAGCAGTGTTCCATTGAGCACCATTGTTCCATTGACCAGCAGTGTTCCATTTACCAGCATTGTTCCATTGACCAGCAGTGTTCCATTAACCAGCATTTTTCCATTGACCAGCATTGTTCCATTTATCAGCATTGTTCCAGCAGTGTTCCATTGACCAGCAGTCTTCCATTAACCAGCATTGTTCCATTAACCAGCATTGTTCAATTGATCAGCATTGTTCCAGCAGTGTTCCATTTACCAGCATTGTTCCATTGACCAGCAGTGTTCCATTAACCAGCATTGTTCCATTGACCAGCATTGTTCCATTTATCAGCATTGTTCCAGCAGTGTTCCATTGACCAGCAGTGTTCCATTGACCAGCATTGTTCCATTGAGCAGCATTGTTCCAGCAGTGTTCCATTAACCAGCATTGTCCTATTGACCAGCAGTGTTCCATTTACCAGCATTGTTCCATTAACCAGCAGTGTTCCATTAACCAGCATTGTTCCATTAACCAGCATTGTTCCATTGACCAGCAGTGTTCCATTAACCAGCATTGTCATATTGGCCAGCAGTGTTCCATTGAGGACCATTGTTCCATTGACCAGCAGTGTTCCATTTACCAGCATTGTTCCATTGACCACCATTGTTCCATTGATCAGCATTGTTCCAGCAGAGTTCCATTGAGCAGCATTGTTCCAGCAGTGTTCCATTAACCAGCATTGTCCTATTGACCAGCAGTGTTCCATTTACCAGCATTGTTCCATTAACCAGCAGTGTTCCATTGACCAGCAGTGTTCCATTGACCAGCAGTGTTCCATTGATCAGCAGTGTTCCATTAACCAGCATTGTCCTATTGACCAGCATTGTTCCCTTGACCATCATTGTTCCATTGATCAGCATTGTTCCAGCAGTGTTCCATTGAGCAGCATTGTTCCAGCAGTGTTCCATTAACCAGCATTGTCCTATTGACCAGCAGTGTTCCATTTACCAGCATTGTTCCAATAACCAGCATTGTTCCAATAACCAGCAGTGTTCCATTACCCAGCATTGTTCCATTGACCAGCATTGTTCCATTTTTCAGCATTGTTCCAGCAGTGTTCCATTGACCAGCAGTGTTCCATTAACCTGCAATGTTCCATTAACCAGCATTGTTCCATTGACCAGCAGTGTTCCATTAACCAGCATTGTCCTATTGACCAGCAGTGTTCCATTGAGGACCATTGTTCCATTGACCAGCAGTGTTCCATTTACCAGCATTGTTCCATTGATCAGCATTGTTCCAGCAGTGTTCCATTGACCAGCATTGTTCCAGCATTGTTCCATTAACCAGCATTGTCCTATTGACCAGCATTGTTCCCTTGACCAGCATTGTTCCATTGATCAGCATTGTTCCAGCAGTGTTCCATTGACCAGCAGTGTTCCATTGATCAGCAGTGTTCCATTAACCAGCATTGTCCTATTGACCAGCATTGTTCCCTTGACCAGCATTGTTCCATTGATCAGCATTGTTCCAGCAGTGTTCCATTGTCCAGCATTGTTCCAGCAGTGTTCCATTAATCAGCATTGTCCTATTGACCAGCAGTGTTCCAATGAGCAGCATTGTTCCATTTACCAGCAGTGTTCCATTAACCAGCATTGTTCCATTGACCAGCATTGTTCCATTGACCAGCATTGTCCTATTGACCAGCAGTGTTCCATTGAGCACCATTGTTCCATTGACCAGCAGTGTTCCATTTACCAGCATTGTTCCATTGACCAGCAGTGTTCCATTAACCAGCATTGTTCCATTGACCAGCATTGTTCCATTGATCAGCATTGTTCCAGCAGTGTTCCATTGACCAGCATTGTTCCAGCAGTGTTCCATTAACCAGCATTGTCCTATTGACCAGCAGTGTTCCATTTACCAGCATTGTTCCATTGACCAGCAGTGTTCCATTTACCAGCATTGTTCCATTGACCAGCAGTGTTCCATTAACCAGCATTGTTCCAGCAGTGTTCCATTAACCAGCATTGTCCTATTGACCAGCAGTGTTCTATTGAGGACCATTGTTCCATTGACCAGCAGTGTTCCATTTACCAGCATTGTTCCATTGACCACCATTGTTCCATTGATCAGCATTGTTCCAGCAGTTTTCCATTGACCAGCATTGTTCCAGCAGTGTTCCATTAACCAGCATTGTCCTATTGACCAGCAGTGTTCCATTTACCAGCATTGTTCCAGTGACCAGCAGTGTTCCATTAACCAGCATTGTTCCATTGACCAGCATTGTTCCATTTATCAGCATTGTTCCAGCAGTGTTCCATTGACCAGCAGTGTTCCATTAACCAGCATTGTTCCATTGTCCAGCATTGTTCCATTTATCAACATTGTTCCAGCAGTGTTTCATTGACCAGCAGTGTTCCATTAACCAGCATTGTCCTATTGACCAGCAGTGTTCCATTGAGGACCATTGTTCCATTGACCAGCAGTGTTCCATTTACCAGCATTGTTCCATTGACCACCATTGTTCCATTGATCAGCATTGTTCCAGCAGTGTTCCATTGACCAGCAGTGTTCCATTGATCAGCAGTGTTCCATTAACCAGCATTGTCCTTTTGACCAGCATTGTTCCCTTGACCAGCATTGTTCCATTAATCAGCATTGTTCCAGCAGTGTTCCATTGACCAGCAGTGTTCCATTGATCAGCAGTGTTCCATTAACCAGCATTGTCCTATTGACCAGCAGTGTTCCATTGAGCACCATTGTTCCATTGACCAGCAGTGTTCCATTTACCAGCATTGTTCCATTGACCAGCAGTGTTCCATTAACCAGCATTTTTCCATTGACCAGCATTGTTCCATTTATCAGCATTGTTCCAGCAGTGTTCCATTGACCAGCAGTCTTCCATTAACCAGCATTGTTCCATTAACCAGCATTGTTCAATTGATCAGCATTGTTCCAGCAGTGTTCCATTTACCAGCATTGTTCCATTGACCAGCAGTGTTCCATTAACCAGCATTGTTCCATTGACCAGCATTGTTCCATTTATCAGCATTGTTCCAGCAGTGTTCCATTGACCAGCAGTGTTCCATTGACCAGCATTGTTCCATTGAGCAGCATTGTTCCAGCAGTGTTCCATTAACCAGCATTGTCCTATTGACCAGCAGTGTTCCATTTACCAGCATTGTTCCATTAACCAGCAGTGTTCCATTAACCAGCATTGTTCCATTAACCAGCATTGTTCCATTGACCAGCAGTGTTCCATTAACCAGCATTGTCATATTGGCCAGCAGTGTTCCATTGAGGACCATTGTTCCATTGACCAGCAGTGTTCCATTTACCAGCATTGTTCCATTGACCACCATTGTTCCATTGATCAGCATTGTTCCAGCAGAGTTCCATTGAGCAGCATTGTTCCAGCAGTGTTCCATTAACCAGCATTGTCCTATTGACCAGCAGTGTTCCATTTACCAGCATTGTTCCATTAACCAGCAGTGTTCCATTGACCAGCAGTGTTCCATTGACCAGCAGTGTTCCATTGATCAGCAGTGTTCCATTAACCAGCATTGTCCTATTGACCAGCATTGTTCCCTTGACCATCATTGTTCCATTGATCAGCATTGTTCCAGCAGTGTTCCATTGAGCAGCATTGTTCCAGCAGTGTTCCATTAACCAGCATTGTCCTATTGACCAGCAGTGTTCCATTTACCAGCATTGTTCCAATAACCAGCAGTGTTCCATTAACCAGCATTGTTCCATTGACCAGCATTGTTCCATTTTTCAGCATTGTTCCAGCAGTGTTCCATTGACCAGCAGTGTTCCATTAACCTGCAATGTTCCATTAACCAGCATTGTTCCATTGACCAGCAGTGTTCCATTAACCAGCATTGTCCTATTGACCAGCAGTGTTCCATTGAGGACCATTGTTCCATTGACCAGCAGTGTTCCATTTACCAGCATTGTTCCATTGATCAGCATTGTTCCAGCAGTGTTCCATTGACCAGCATTGTTCCAGCATTGTTCCATTAACCAGCATTGTCCTATTGACCAGCATTGTTCCCTTGACCAGCATTGTTCCAGTGATCAGCATTGTTCCAGCAGTGTTCCATTGACCAGCAGTGTTCCATTGATCAGCAGTGTTCCATTAACCAGCATTGTCCTATTGACCAGCATTGTTCCCTTGACCAGCATTGTTCCATTGATCAGCATTGTTCCAGCAGTGTTCCATTGACCAGCATTGTTCCAGCAGTGTTCCATTAATCAGCATTGTCCTATTGACCAGCAGTGTTCCAATGAGCAGCATTGTTCCATTTACCAGCAGTGTTCCATTAACCAGCATTGTTCCATTGACCAGCATTGTTCCATTGACCAGCATTGTCCTATTGACCAGCAGTGTTCCATTGAGCACCATTGTTCCATTGACCAGCAGTGTTCCATTTACCAGCATTGTTCCATTGACCAGCAGTGTTCCATTAACCAGCATTGTTCCATTGACCAGCATTGTTCCATTGATCAGCATTGTTCCAGCAGTGTTCCATTGACCAGCATTGTTCCAGCAGTGTTCCATTAACCAGCATTGTCCTATTGACCAGCAGTGTTCCATTTACCAGCATTGTTCCATTGACCAGCAGTGTTCCATTAACCAGCATTGTTCCAGCAGTGTTCCATTAACCAGCATTGTCCTATTGACCAGCAGTGTTCCATTGAGGACCATTGTTCCATTGACCAGCAGTGTTCCATTTACCAGCATTGTTCCATTGACCACCATTGTTCCATTGATCAGCATTGTTCCAGCAGTTTTCCATTGACCAGCATTGTTCCAGCAGTGTTCCATTAACCAGCATTGTCCTATTGACCAGCAGTGTTCCATTTACCAGCATTGTTCCATTGACCAGCAGTGTTCCATTAACCAGCATTGTTCCAGCAGTGTTCCATTAACCAGCATTGTCCTATTGACCAGCAGTGTTCTATTGAGGACCATTGTTCCATTGACCAGCAGTGTTCCATTTACCAGCATTGTTCCATTGACCACCATTGTTCCATTGATCAGCATTGTTCCAGCAGTTTTCCATTGACCAGCATTGTTCCAGCAGTGTTCCATTAACCAGCATTGTCCTATTGACCAGCAGTGTTCCATTTACCAGCATTGTTCCAGTGACCAGCAGTGTTCCATTAACCAGCATTGTTCCATTGACCAGCATTGTTCCATTTATCAGCATTGTTCCAGCAGTGTTCCATTGACCAGCAGTGTTCCATTAACCAGCATTGTTCCATTGTCCAGCATTGTTCCATTTATCAACATTGTTCCAGCAGTGTTTCATTGACCAGCAGTGTTCCATTAACCAGCATTGTCCTATTGACCAGCAGTGTTCCATTGAGGACCATTGTTCCATTGACCAGCAGTGTTCCATTTACCAGCATTGTTCCATTGACCACCATTGTTCCATTGATCAGCATTGTTCCAGCAGTGTTCCATTGACCAGCAGTGTTCCATTGATCAGCAGTGTTCCATTAACCAGCATTGTCCTTTTGACCAGCATTGTTCCCTTGACCAGCATTGTTCCATTAATCAGCATTGTTCCAGCAGTGTTCCATTGACCAGCAGTGTTCCATTGATCAGCAGTGTTCCATTAACCAGCATTGTCCTATTGACCAGCAGTGTTCCATTGAGCACCATTGTTCCATTGACCAGCAGTGTTCCATTTACCAGCATTGTTCCATTGACCAGCAGTGTTCCATTAACCAGCATTTTTCCATTGACCAGCATTGTTCCATTTATCAGCATTGTTCCAGCAGTGTTCCATTGACCAGCAGTCTTCCATTAACCAGCATTGTTCCATTAACCAGCATTGTTCAATTGATCAGCATTGTTCCAGCAGTGTTCCATTTACCAGCATTGTTCCATTGACCAGCAGTGTTCCATTAACCAGCATTGTTCCATTGACCAGCATTGTTCCATTTATCAGCATTGTTCCAGCAGTGTTCCATTGACCAGCAGTGTTCCATTGACCAGCATTGTTCCATTGAGCAGCATTGTTCCAGCAGTGTTCCATTAACCAGCATTGTCCTATTGACCAGCAGTGTTCCATTTACCAGCATTGTTCCATTTACCAGCATTGTTCCATTGACCACCATTGTTCCATTGATCAGCATTGTTCCAGCAGAGTTCCATTGAGCAGCATTGTTCCAGCAGTGTTCCATTAACCAGCATTGTCCTATTGACCAGCAGTGTTCCATTTACCAGCATTGTTCCATTAACCAGCAGTGTTCCATTGACCAGCAGTGTTCCATTGACCAGCAGTGTTCCATTGATCAGCAGTGTTCCATTAACCAGCAGTGTTCCATTAACCAGCATTGTCCTATTGACCAGCATTGTTCCCTTGACCAGCATTGTTCCATTGATCAGCATTGTTCCAGCAGTGTTCCATTGAGCAGCATTGTTCCAGCAGTGTTCCATTAACCAGCATTGTCCTATTGACCAGCAGTGTTCCATTTACCAGCATTGTTCCAATAACCAGCAGTGTTCCATTAACCAGCATTGTTCCATTGACCAGCATTGTTCCATTTTTCAGCATTGTTCCAGCAGTGTTCCATTGACCAGCAGTGTTCCATTAACCTGCAATGTTCCATTAACCAGCATTGTTCCATTGACCAGCAGTGTTCCATTAACCAGCATTGTCCTATTGACCAGCAGTGTTCCATTGAGGACCATTGTTCCATTGACCAGCAGTGTTCCATTTACCAGCATTGTTCCATTGATCAGCATTGTTCCAGCAGTGTTCCATTGACCAGCATTGTTCCAGCATTGTTCCATTAACCAGCATTGTCCTATTGACCAGCATTGTTCCCTTGACCAGCATTGTTCCATTGATCAGCATTGTTCCAGCAGTGTTCCATTGACCAGCAGTGTTCCATTGATCAGCAGTGTTCCATTAACCAGCATTGTCCTATTGACCAGCATTGTTCCCTTGACCAGCATTGTTCCATTGATCAGCATTGTTCCAGCAGTGTTCCATTGACCAGCATTGTTCCAGCAGTGTTCCATTAATCAGCATTGTCCTATTGACCAGCAGTGTTCCAATGAGCAGCATTGTTCCATTTACCAGCAGTGTTCCATTAACCAGCATTGTTCCATTGACCAGCATTGTTCCATTGACCAGCATTGTCCTATTGACCAGCAGTGTTCCATTGAGCACCATTGTTCCATTGACCAGCAGTGTTCCATTTACCAGCATTGTTCCATTGACCAGCAGTGTTCCATTAACCAGCATTGTTCCATTGACCAGCATTGTTCCATTGATCAGCATTGTTCCAGCAGTGTTCCATTGACCAGCATTGTTCCAGCAGTGTTCCATTAACCAGCATTGTCCTATTGACCAGCAGTGTTCCATTTACCAGCATTGTTCCATTGACCAGCAGTGTTCCATTAACCAGCATTGTTCCAGCAGTGTTCCATTAACCAGCATTGTCCTATTGACCAGCAGTGTTCCATTGAGGACCATTGTTCCATTGACCAGCAGTGTTCCATTTACCAGCATTGTTCCATTGACCACCATTGTTCCATTGATCAGCATTGTTCCAGCAGTTTTCCATTGACCAGCATTGTTCCAGCAGTGTTCCATTAACCAGCATTGTCCTATTGACCAGCAGTGTTCCATTTACCAGCATTGTTCCATTGACCAGCAGTGTTCCATTAACCAGCATTGTTCCAGCAGTGTTCCATTAACCAGCATTGTCCTATTGACCAGCAGTGTTCTATTGAGGACCATTGTTCCATTGACCAGCAGTGTTCCATTTACCAGCATTGTTCCATTGACCACCATTGTTCCATTGATCAGCATTGTTCCAGCAGTTTTCCATTGACCAGCATTGTTCCAGCAGTGTTCCATTAACCAGCATTGTCCTATTGACCAGCAGTGTTCCATTTACCAGCATTGTTCCAGTGACCAGCAGTGTTCCATTAACCAGCATTGTTCCATTGACCAGCATTGTTCCATTTATCAGCATTGTTCCAGCAGTGTTCCATTGACCAGCAGTGTTCCATTAACCAGCATTGTTCCATTGTCCAGCATTGTTCCATTTATCAACATTGTTCCAGCAGTGTTTCATTGACCAGCAGTGTTCCATTAACCAGCATTGTCCTATTGACCAGCAGTGTTCCATTGAGGACCATTGTTCCATTGACCAGCAGTGTTCCATTTACCAGCATTGTTCCATTGACCACCATTGTTCCATTGATCAGCATTGTTCCAGCAGTGTTCCATTGACCAGCAGTGTTCCATTGATCAGCAGTGTTCCATTAACCAGCATTGTCCTTTTGACCAGCATTGTTCCCTTGACCAGCATTGTTCCATTAATCAGCATTGTTCCAGCAGTGTTCCATTGACCAGCAGTGTTCCATTGATCAGCAGTGTTCCATTAACCAGCATTGTCCTATTGACCAGCAGTGTTCCATTGAGCACCATTGTTCCATTGACCAGCAGTGTTCCATTTACCAGCATTGTTCCATTGACCAGCAGTGTTCCATTAACCAGCATTTTTCCATTGACCAGCATTGTTCCATTTATCAGCATTGTTCCAGCAGTGTTCCATTGACCAGCAGTCTTCCATTAACCAGCATTGTTCCATTAACCAGCATTGTTCAATTGATCAGCATTGTTCCAGCAGTGTTCCATTTACCAGCATTGTTCCATTGACCAGCAGTGTTCCATTAACCAGCATTGTTCCATTGACCAGCATTGTTCCATTTATCAGCATTGTTCCAGCAGTGTTCCATTGACCAGCAGTGTTCCATTGACCAGCATTGTTCCATTGAGCAGCATTGTTCCAGCAGTGTTCCATTAACCAGCATTGTCCTATTGACCAGCAGTGTTCCATTTACCAGCATTGTTCCATTAACCAGCAGTGTTCCATTAACCAGCATTGTTCCATTAACCAGCATTGTTCCATTGACCAGCAGTGTTCCATTAACCAGCATTGTCATATTGGCCAGCAGTGTTCCATTGAGGACCATTGTTCCATTGACCAGCAGTGTTCCATTTACCAGCATTGTTCCATTGACCACCATTGTTCCATTGATCAGCATTGTTCCAGCAGAGTTCCATTGAGCAGCATTGTTCCAGCAGTGTTCCATTAACCAGCATTGTCCTATTGACCAGCAGTGTTCCATTTACCAGCATTGTTCCATTAACCAGCAGTGTTCCATTGACCAGCAGTGTTCCATTGACCAGCAGTGTTCCATTGATCAGCAGTGTTCCATTAACCAGCATTGTCCTATTGACCAGCATTGTTCCCTTGACCAGCATTGTTCCATTGATCAGCATTGTTCCAGCAGTGTTCCATTGAGCAGCATTGTTCCAGCAGTGTTCCATTAACCAGCATTGTCCTATTGACCAGCAGTGTTCCATTTACCAGCATTGTTCCAATAACCAGCAGTGTTCCATTAACCAGCATTGTTCCATTGACCAGCATTGTTCCATTTTTCAGCATTGTTCCAGCAGTGTTCCATTGACCAGCAGTGTTCCATTAACCTGCAATGTTCCATTAACCAGCATTGTTCCATTGACCAGCAGTGTTCCATTAACCAGCATTGTCCTATTGACCAGCAGTGTTCCATTGAGGACCATTGTTCCATTGACCAGCAGTGTTCCATTTACCAGCATTGTTCCATTGACCACCATTGTTCTATTGATCAGCATTGTTCCAGCAGTGTTCCATTGACCAGCATTGTTCCAGCAGTGTTCCATTAACCAGCATTGTTCCTATTGACCAGCAGTGTTCCATTTACCAGCATTGTTCCATTGACCAGCAGTGTTCCATTAACCAGCATTGTTCCATTGACCACCATTGTTCCATTGATCAGCATTGTTCCAGCAGAGTTCCATTGATCAGCATTGTTCCAGCAGTGTTCCATTGACCAGCAGTGTTCCATTGATCAGCAGTGTTCCATTAACCAGCATTGTCCTTTTGACCAGCATTGTTCCCTTGACCAGCATTGTTCCATTAATCAGCATTGTTCCAGCAGTGTTCCATTGACCAGCAGTGTTCCATTGATCAGCAGTGTTCCATTAACCAGCATTGTCCTATTGACCAGCAGTGTTCCATTGAGCACCATTGTTCCATTGACCAGCAGTGTTCCATTTACCAGCATTGTTCCATTGACCAGCAGTGTTCCATTAACCAGCATTTTTCCATTGACCAGCATTGTTCCATTTATCAGCATTGTTCCAGCAGTGTTCCATTGACCAGCAGTCTTCCATTAACCAGCATTGTTCCATTAACCAGCATTGTTCAATTGATCAGCATTGTTCCAGCAGTGTTCCATTTACCAGCATTGTTCCATTGACCAGCAGTGTTCCATTAACCAGCATTGTTCCATTGACCAGCATTGTTCCATTTATCAGCATTGTTCCAGCAGTGTTCCATTGACCAGCAGTGTTCCATTGACCAGCATTGTTCCATTGAGCAGCATTGTTCCAGCAGTGTTCCATTAACCAGCATTGTCCTATTGACCAGCAGTGTTCCATTTACCAGCATTGTTCCATTAACCAGCAGTGTTCCATTAACCAGCATTGTTCCATTAACCAGCATTGTTCCATTGACCAGCAGTGTTCCATTAACCAGCATTGTCATATTGGCCAGCAGTGTTCCATTGAGGACCATTGTTCCATTGACCAGCAGTGTTCCATTTACCAGCATTGTTCCATTGACCACCATTGTTCCATTGATCAGCATTGTTCCAGCAGAGTTCCATTGAGCAGCATTGTTCCAGCAGTGTTCCATTAACCAGCATTGTCCTATTGACCAGCAGTGTTCCATTTACCAGCATTGTTCCATTAACCAGCAGTGTTCCATTGACCAGCAGTGTTCCATTGACCAGCAGTGTTCCATTGATCAGCAGTGTTCCATTAACCAGCATTGTCCTATTGACCAGCATTGTTCCCTTGACCAGCATTGTTCCATTGATCAGCATTGTTCCAGCAGTGTTCCATTGAGCAGCATTGTTCCAGCAGTGTTCCATTAACCAGCATTGTCCTATTGACCAGCAGTGTTCCATTTACCAGCATTGTTCCAATAACCAGCAGTGTTCCATTAACCAGCATTGTTCCATTGACCAGCATTGTTCCATTTTTCAGCATTGTTCCAGCAGTGTTCCATTGACCAGCAGTGTTCCATTAACCTGCAATGTTCCATTAACCAGCATTGTTCCATTGACCAGCAGTGTTCCATTAACCAGCATTGTCCTATTGACCAGCAGTGTTCCATTGAGGACCATTGTTCCATTGACCAGCAGTGTTCCATTTACCAGCATTGTTCCATTGACCACCATTGTTCTATTGATCAGCATTGTTCCAGCAGTGTTCCATTGACCAGCATTGTTCCAGCAGTGTTCCATTAACCAGCATTGTTCCTATTGACCAGCAGTGTTCCATTTACCAGCATTGTTCCATTGACCAGCAGTGTTCCATTAACCAGCATTGTTCCATTGACCAGCATTGTTCCATTTATCAGCATTGTTCCAGCAGTGTTCCATTGACGAGCAGTGTTCCATTAACCAGCATTGTTCCATTGACCAGCATTGTTCCATTTATCAACATTGTTCCAGCAGTGTTCCATTAACCAGCATTGTCCTATTGACCAGCAGTGTTCCATTTACCAGCATTGTTCCATTGACCAGCATTGTCCTATTGACCAGCATTGTTCCATTTATCAGCATTGTTCCAGCAGTGTTCCATTGACGAGCAGTGTTCCATTAACCAGCATTGTCCTATTGACCAGCATTGTTCCCTTGACCAGCATCGTTCCATTGATCAGCATTGTTCCAGCAGTGTTCCATGAACCAGCTTTGTCCTATTGACCAGCAGTGTTTCATTGAGCACCCTTGTTCCATTGACCAGCAGTGTTCCATTTACCAGCATTGTTCCATTGACCAGCAGTGTTCCATTAACCAGCATTGTTCCATTGACCAGCATTGTTCCATTGATCAGCATTGTTCCAGCAGTGTTCCATTGACCAGCATTGTTCCAGCAGTGTTCCAATGACCAGCAGTGTTCCATTAACCAGCATTGTTCCATTGACCAGCAGTGTTCCATTAACCAGCATTGTTCCATTTATCAGCATTGTTCCAGCAGTGTTCCATTGACCAGCAGTGTTCCTTTAACCAGCATTCTTCCATTGCCCAGCATTGTTCCATTTATCAACATTGTTCCAGCAGTGTTCCATTGATCAGCAGTGTTCCATGAATCAGCATTGTCCTATTGACCAGCATTGTTCAGCTGATCAGCATTGTTCCAGCAGTGTTCCATTTACCAGCATTGTTCCATTGACCAGCAGTGTTCCATTAACCAGCATTGTTCCCTTGACCAGCAGTGTTCCATTAACCAGCATTGTCCTATTGACCAGCAGTGTTCCATTGACCAGCATTGTTCCATTTATCAGCATTGTTCCAGCAGTGTTCCATTGACCAGCAGTGTTCCATTGACCAGCATTGTTCCATTTATCAGCATTGTTCCAGCAGTGTTCCATTGACCAGCAGTGTTCCGTTAACCAGCATTGTTCCATTAACCAGCATTGTTCCATTGACCAGCATTATTCCATTTATCAGCATTGTTCCAGCAGTGTTCCATTGACCAGCAGTGTTCCATTAACCAGCATTGTTCCATTAACCAGCATTGTTCCATTGACCAGCAGTGTTCCATTAACCAGCATTGTCATATTGGCCAGCAGTGTTCCATTGAGGACCATTGTTCCATTGACCAGCAGTGTTCCATTTACCAGCATTGTTCCATTGACCACCATTGTTCCATTGATCAGCATTGTTCCAGCAGAGTTCCATTGAGCAGCATTGTTCCAGCAGTGTTCCATTAACCAGCATTGTCCTATTGACCAGCAGTGTTCCATTTACCAGCATTGTTCCATTAACCAGCAGTGTTCCATTAACCAGCATTGTTCCATTAACCAGCATTGTTCCATTGACCAGCAGTGTTCCATTAACCAGCATTGTCATATTGGCCAGCAGTGTTCCATTGAGGACCATTGTTCCATTGACCAGCAGTGTTCCATTTACCAGCATTGTTCCATTGACCACCATTGTTCCATTGATCAGCATTGTTCCAGCAGAGTTCCATTGAGCAGCATTGTTCCAGCAGTGTTCCATTTACCAGCATTGTTCCATTGACCAGCAGTGTTCCATTAACCAGCATTTTTCCATTGACCAGCATTGTTCCATTTATCAGCATTGTTCCAGCAGTGTTCCATTGACCAGCAGTCTTCCATTAACCAGCATTGTTCCATTAACCAGCATTGTTCAATTGATCAGCATTGTTCCAGCAGTGTTCCATTTACCAGCATTGTTCCATTGACCAGCAGTGTTCCATTAACCAGCATTGTTCCATTGACCAGCATTGTTCCATTTATCAGCATTGTTCCAGCAGTGTTCCATTGACCAGCAGTGTTCCATTGACCAGCATTGTTCCATTTATCAGCATTGTTCCAGCAGTGTTCCCTTGACCAGCAGTGTTCCATTAACCAGCATTGTTCCATTAACCAGCATTGTTCCATTGACCAGCATTGTTCCATTTATCAGCATTGTTCCAGCAGTGTTCCATTGACCAGCAGTGTTCCATTAACCAGCATTGTCCTATTGACCAGCAGTGTTCCATTGAGTACCATTGTTCCATTGACCAGCAGTGTTCCATTTACCAGCATTGTTCCATTGACCACCATTGTTCCATTGATCAGCATTGTTCCAGCAGTGTTCCATTGACCAGCATTGTTCCAGCATTGTTCCTTTAACCAGCATTGTCCTATTGACCAGCAGTGTTCCATTTACCAGCATTGTTCCATTGACCAGCAGTGTTCCATTAACCAGCATTGTTCCATTGACCAGCATTGTTCCATTTATCAGCATTGTTCCAGCAGTGTTCCATTGACCAGCAGTGTTCCATTAACCAGCATTGTTCCATTGACCAGCATTGTTCCATTGACCAGCATTGTTCCATTTATCAACATTGTTCCAGCAGTGTTCCATTGATCAGCAGTGTTCCATTAACCAGCATTGTCCTTTTGACCAGCATTGTTCCCTTGACCAGCATTGTTCCATTGATCAGCATTGTTCCAGCAGTGTTCCATTGACCAGCAGTGTTCCATTGATCAGCAGTGTTCCATTAACCAGCATTGTCCTATTGACCAGCAGTGTTCCATTGAGCACCATTGTTCCATTGACCAGCAGTGTTCCATTAACCAGCATTGTTCCATTGACCAGCATTGTTCAATTGATCAGCATTGTTCCAGCAGTGTTCCATTTACCAGCATTGTTCCATTGACCAGCAGTGTTCCATTAACCAGCATTGTTCCATTGACCAGCATTGCTAACTGCTACTGTCAGGTGCTAACTGCTACTGTCAAGATGGCGGCGCCCTGTGAGCGCCCTGTGAGCTACGGTAAAACTAGCTGACAAATTAGCTGACTAAAGTAAGGAATGCTGTGTAAATACACAAAGAAAACTACTTAAAACTAAAGAAACTGTTGGCGATGCCCCCGAAGAAAAACTTAAAGATGGAGAACGACATAGAGGAGATTCGTAAGTCGCTGAACTTTATGTCAGGGGATATGGCCAGAGTATCTCAACAGCTGAGTAAACTAACAGAACTCGTCGATGAAGTTAAGTTGCTGAAAGAAGCTATACGGGAAAAAGACAAAACTATCCTTGAGTTGGAAAAAAGAGTCGACAGTCTGGAACAGTACACAAGAATGGAGAATGTTATCATTACCGGTCTAAACGTCAAACCTCGCTCCTACGCCAGAGCTGCAGCGACGGGAAGGAATGTCGGGGAGGACGCGGAGACGGAGGATTTGCTAACGCTGGAAGGGCAAGTCCTAAAGTTTATGAAAGAAAAGCACATCAGTCTGGACGCAAGTGACATCTCAGTGTGCCACACTCTACCGCAAAAGGATAAAACAAAACCTGCAATCATTCTGCGTCTCGTGAACAGAAAGCGCAAAACAGAGCTACTTCGTCAAGGAAAAAAGTTGAAAGGAACGGACGTGTACATGAATGAACATCTAACCAAGAAAACGGCTGACATCGCTAGAGAAGCTCGCATCCTGAGGAAAAACAACAAAATCAAAGCTACGTGGACAAGAAATTGTAAAATCTTCATACAACTCAATGGAGCCACCTCGGAGCAAGCAAAAGTTATACTGGTAAGGGAACATAAAGACCTTGACCAGTTCAGATAATGTTAATCCCTCTACAATTGTTTTTCGAGTGCTCTAATGAGTACCGTAATACAAAGTTACATTGCTTTTGGATTATAAACAATGCTGTTATGAAATTGAAATGGAACTTTCATTTACTTTTCTTGGACATTATATCCAAAAAAAAGAGAACAAGAGAGAGCAATGTGGACACTGTGGACTTGGGACAAAAAAAGACTTGGGATACAGTGGATATGGTCATTTGGGAGACTGAGGACAAAAGACTCAAAGGAAGAGGGACACAACTTGGTACACTTGGGAAACGGAGGACTTGGGACATAATGGACTTGAGACACTTGGGAGACATTAGAACATGTATGGGCCGAAGAAAAATAAACAAATTAAACTATATACGAGGAAGATCTGGAATATCATATGAAGATCTGGATAATTTAAATAAGACTAAAAGATGGCTTGGAAAAATGACCTAACAGACTTCAAGCCTTTTGAATGCCAGGAGTTCAAGTCATATGACTTAGAAACTAGCATTGATCCCAATGGATATTTCTCAGAGAATTTACATTTGGACTGTCGATATTACTCCGAAGATGACATTAAAGCATCAACTGAACAGTTATCCATGATCCACTTTAACAGCAGGAGCCTCTACAAAAACATGCCCAAAATGAAGGATTACTTAAAGAACTTCATGTTCAAATTCAGTGTAGTAGCAGTTTCAGAGACTTGGTTATGTGACGATAAAGAGCTGGACAATGAATTAGAAGGATATGAGCTTTTTAATCAAAATAGGAAAAATAAAAAGGGAGGAGGGGTTGCCCTCTTTATAAAAAGTGGTATCAAATGTAATATATTTGAAGAAATGACCATGTCTGTTGATGAATTGTTTGAGTGTGTTACTGTTGAAATTGAGAATGAAGTACTAAAAGGAAGTACAATAATTAGCTGTATATACAGGACTCCAGGATCATGCATTTATGAATTTAATAAGAAAATCTCTGAGTTATATTCCAAACAAAAAAGTAAGGGCCTTTTGGTATGCGGGGATTTTAATATTGATTTGTTGAAATCATGTGAACACACAAAAACAGCAGATTTTGTAGATAGTATGTTTAGTATGGGTTTGTATCCTTTAATATCAAAACCTAGTAGAATAATTAAAGATAGCGCTACTTTGATTGATAATATTTTTGTTAACATAATAGATAGAAAGGTTAATAGTGGATTATTATTGTCAGATATAAGTGATCATCTGCCGGTTTTTGTGACGTTTGACGTTAAGTTAAAGACAAAAAAATCAGTTGCACATAAATTACAGAGAATGAGACAGCCAGAGGCAATTGAGGCTCTTAAAGCTGAATTTAGTAATCATGACTGGAACAAGGTCTATGTTGAAGATGTAAATGATTCTTATAATGCATTTCTTGACACATTTATGGCACTTTATGATTATTATTGTCCAGTGAGGGAAGTTGAATATAAAAGTAGACAAAATCCATGGATGACAAGTGGCCTTGAAAAATCATGTCGAAAGAAAAATCAGCTATACAAAAAATTTATAAAACATCCTACAAAGGAAAACGAAGAACGGTACAAACAGTACAGAAATAGATTGACAACCATTATAAGAGAACAGAAGCAGAATTATTATAGTATGCAATTACAAAAGTACAAAACAAACATCAAGGCAACCTGGAATGTAATTAAGGAAGTCATTGACCAACATCACTCCAGACAAGCAGTAACACAGATAATGAAAAATGATGGTAGAGTAACTGATCATGCACAAGAAATTGCAAATGAATTCAATACTTTCTTTACTAATGTGGGCCCGGACTTAGCTAAACAAATACAACAAACACACCTTGGAGATAAAAAATTGGACATTGACATTAATCAAAATTCAATGTTCGTCGGGGCAGTTTGCGAGAGTGACATATTAGAGGTTGTCAGACACTGTAAAAGTAAGACATCTACAGATTGTAACAATATTGACATGTTAGTGATCAAGGAGGTGATAAATTGTTTGGTTAAGCCTTTGACTCACATTTGTAACAGATCTTTTGCAATGGGAATATTTCCTGAGAAAATGAAGCTAGCCAAAGTGCTCCCAATATATAAAGGTGGTGAAAAGCAACTACTAACTAACTACAGGCCTATCTCATTACTGGATCAATTTTCAAAAATACTAGAGAAACTGTTTGTTAAACAACTGGACAGTTTTCTCGAAAAATACAGTATATTATGTGACCAACAATATGGGTTTCGTGGGAAAAGATCAACATCCCTGGCAGTGATGGATTTTGTGGAGAATGTTACATCAGCCCTTGACAACAAAGACAATACAATAGGTATATTCATAGATCTGCGTAAAGCATTTGACACTATTGATCATAATCTACTATTACAAAAGTGTGATTGTTACGGGATCAGAGGTGTGGGTAACAGTTGGATAAAGAGCTACTTGATTAATAGACTCCAATATGTAGACATCAATGGAACCATCTCACAACAAAATACATTATCCTGTGGTATACCACAAGGCTCTGTTTTGGGGCCTAAATTATTTATTCTTTATTTGAACGATATTTGTAGAGTATCTAAAATATTGAAGATGGTCATCTTTGCAGATGATACTACTTTATTTTGTTCAGGACATGATATTAAGCAGTTAATCTCACAAGTTGAGACAGAGTTAATACTATTTAAAAAATGGTTTGATCTGAATAAGTTATCGCTGAATGTAAATAAAACCAAATTTATGATTTTTGGGTATGGTAAGGCAAATTCAAATGTAAAATTGTGTTGGAATGGTTCTGACATAGAACGAGTTTACGAGACCAGGTTCCTGGGAGTGATTATTGACCATCAGATTTGTTGGAAACCACATATACAGTACATCAAGAGTAAAATATCTAAAACAGTTGGTATACTTTATAAAACAAAACCGTTTTTAAATAAGAAATGTCTGCATATATTATATTCATCACTTGTGCATCCTTATCTATTTTATTGCTCAGAAATCTGGGGAAATGCCTGTAAAACATACTTAGATGCAATAATTAAACTTCAAAAAAGGGCAAAAGAATAATTAATAAAGTTGGATTTCGTGACCCCACCAGTAAACTTTTTATAAAATCAAATATATTAAGGTTTACGGACATAGTTAAGTTAAAAATATTGGAAATTTTGTTTCGTGCTGTGAGAAATGACCTTCCCCTAGCGATTCAGTCCTTCTTCAAATTAAGAAACACCTACTATAACCTCCGAGGTTTACTCCAGTTTGAAATAAAAAAGGTAAGAATCAATCCTAGGCAAAGATGTGTGTCTGTTTTAGGAATCAAACTCTGGAATGATCTCAGTGATGAACTTAAGTTAATACATACTCTATCAAAATTCAAAAAAACTTTAAAACATGAAATTATTAATACTTACAAATTGCTATTATAAACTACAGGACCATGAACGATGGAAAATATTTATGCTTTTGGGACGATAATGAATAAGAATGCATATCTTTATGTTGTTGTTTTGAGTATTAATTTAAGTAGTATGTCAGGATGGGCTTATATAAGCAAGCTGCTTCAGCCCATTCCTTTTTGGTTGCAACCATACATTAACAAAAGTAATTTATGTATGTATATATGTAAATATACAAAAATTAATATATGTTAAGTCTGTATATATGTGTATGTATATATATATATTTGTATAATGGTATTTGTATGGACAACCAAATAAACGTATTCATTCATTCATTCATTCATTCATTCATTCATTCATTCATTCATTCATTGTTCCATTTATCAGCATTGTTCCAGCAGTGTTCCATTGACCAGCAGTGTTCCATTAACCAGCATTGTTCCATTAACCAGCATTGTTCCATTGACCAGCATTGTTCCATTTATCAGCATTGTTCCAGCAGTGTTCCATTGACCAGCAGTGTTCCATTAACCAGCATTGTTCCATTAACCAGCATTGTTCGATTGACCAGCAGTGTTCCATTAACCAGCATTGTCCTATTGACCAGCAGTGTTCCATTGAGGACCATTGTTCCATTGACCAGCAGTGTTCCATTTACCAGCATTGTTCCATTGACCACCATTGTTCTATTGATCAGCATTGTTCCAGCAGTGTTCCATTGACCAGCATTGTTCCAGCAGTGTTCCATTAACCAGCATTGTCCTATTGACCAGCAGTGTTCCATTTACCAGCATTGTTCCATTGACCAGCAGTGTTCCATTAACCAGCATTGTTCCATTGACCAGCATTGTTCCATTTATCAGCATTGTTCCAGCAGTGTTCCATTGACCAGCAGTGTTCCATTAAACAGCATTGTCCTATTGACCAGCAGTGTTCCATTGAGCACCATTGTTCCATTGACCAGCAGTGTTCCATTTACCAGCATTGTTCCATTGACCAGCAGTGTTCCATTAACCAGCATTGTTCCATTGACCAGCATTGTTCCATTTATCAGCATTGTTCCAGCAGTGTTCCATTGACCAGCAGTGTTCCATTAACCAGCATTGTTCCATTAACCAGCATTGTTCATTTGATCAGCATTGTTCCAGCAGTGTTCCATTGACCAGCATTGTTCCATTGACCAGCAGTGTTCCATTAACCAGCATTGTTCCATTAACCAGCATGGTTCCATTGACCAGCATTGTTCCATTGACCAGCATTGTTCCATTTATCAACATTGTTCCAGCAGTGTTCCATTGATCAGCAGTGTTCCATTAACCAGCATTGTCCTTTTGACCAGCATTGTTCCCTTGACCAGCATTGTTCCATTGATCAGCATTGTTCCAGCAGTGTTCCATTGACCAGCAGTGTTCCATTGATCAGCAGTGTTCCATTAACCAGCATTGTCCTATTGACCAGCATTGTTCCATTGATCAGCATTGTTCCAGCAGTGTTCCATTGACCAGCAGTGTTCCATTGACCAGCATTGTTCCATTTATCAGCATTGTTCCAGCAGTGTTCCATTGACCAGCAGTGTTCCATTGACCAGCATTGTTCCATTGCTCAGCAGTGTTCCATTAACCAGCATTGTTCCATTGACTAGCAGTGTTCCATTAACCAGCATTGTCCTATTGACCAGCATTGTTCCCTTGACCAGCATTGTTCCATTTATCAGCATTGTTCCAGCAGTAATCCATTGACCAGCAGTGTTCCATTAACCAGCATTGTTCCATTAACCAGCATTGTTCCATTGACCAGCAGTGTTCCATTTACCAGCATTGTTCCATTGACCACCATTGTTCCATTGATCAGCATTGTTCCAGCAGAGTTCCATTGAGCAGCATTGTTCCAGCAGTGTTCCATTAACCAGCATTGTCCTATTGACCAGCAGTGTTCCATTTACCAGCATTGTTCCATTAACCAGCAGTGTTCCATTAACCAGCATTGTTCCATTAACCAGCATTGTCATATTGGCCAGCAGTGTTCCATTGAGGACCATTGTTCCATTGACCAGCAGTGTTCCATTTACCAGCAGTGTTCCATTGACCACCATTGTTCCATTGATCAGCATTGTTCCAGCAGAGTTCCATTGAGCAGCATTGTCCTATTGACCAGCAGTGTTCCATTTACCAGCATTGTTCCATTAACCAGCAGTGTTCCATTGACCAGCAGTGTTCCATTGACCAGCAGTGTTCCATTGATCAGCAGTGTTCCATTAACCAGCATTGTCCTATTGACCAGCATTGTTCCCTTGACCAGCATTTTTCCATTGATCAGCATTGTTCCAGCAGTGTTCCATTAACCAGCATTGTCCTATTGACCAGCAGTGTTCCATTGAGCACCATTGTTCCATTGACCAGCAGTGTTCCATTAACCAGCATTGTCCTATTGACCAGCAGTGTTCCATTGAGGACCATTGTTCCATTGACCAGCAGTGTTCCATTTACCAGCATTGTTCCATTGACCACCATTGTTCCATTGATCAGCATTGTTCCAGCAGTGTTCCATTGAGCAGCATTGTTCCAGCAGTGTTCCATTAACCAGCATTGTTCCATTGACCAGCATTGTTCCATTTATCAGCATTGTTCCAGCAGTGTTCCATTGACCAGCAGTGTTCCATTGAGCACCATTGTTCCATTGACCAGCAGTGTTCCATTTACCAGCATTGTTCCATTGACCAGCAGTGTTCCATTGAGCACCATTGTTCCATTGACCAGCAGTGTTCCATTTACCAGCATTGTTCCATTGACCAGCAGTGTTCCATTAACCAGCATTGTTCCATTGACCAGCATTGTTCCATTTATCAGCATTGTTCCAGCAGTGTTCCATTGACCAGCAGTGTTCCATTAACCAGCATTGTTCCATTAACCAGCATTGTTCATTTGATCAGCATTGTTCCAGCAGTGTTCCATTTACCAGCATTGTTCCATTGACCAGCAGTGTTCCATTAACCAGCATTGTTCCATTAACCAGCATGGTTCCATTGACCAGCATTGTTCCATTGACCAGCATTGTTCCATTTATCAACATTGTTCCAGCAGTGTTCCATTGATCAGCAGTGTTCCATTAACCAGCATTGTCCTTTTGACCAGCATTGTTCCCTTGACCAGCATTGTTCCATTGATCAGCATTGTTCCAGCAGTGTTCCATTGACCAGCAGTGTTCCATTGATCAGCAGTGTTCCATTAACCAGCATTGTCCTATTGACCAGCATTGTTCCATTGATCAGCATTGTTCCAGCAGTGTTCCATTGACCAGCAGTGTTCCATTAACCAGCATTGTTCCATTAACCAGCATTGTTCATTTGATCAGCATTGTTCCAGCAGTGTTCCATTTACCAGCATTGTTCCATTGACCAGCAGTGTTCCATTAACCAGCATTGTTCCATTAACCAGCATGGTTCCATTGACCAGCATTGTTCCATTGACCAGCATTGTTCCATTTATCAACATTGTTCCAGCAGTGTTCCATTGATCAGCAGTGTTCCATTAACCAGCATTGTCCTTTTGACCAGCATTGTTCCCTTGACCAGCATTGTTCCATTGATCAGCATTGTTCCAGCAGTGTTCCATTGACCAGCAGTGTTCCATTGATCAGCAGTGTTCCATTAACCAGCATTGTCCTATTGACCAGCATTGTTCCATTGATCAGCATTGTTCCAGCAGTGTTCCATTGACCAGCAGTGTTCCATTGACCAGCATTGTTCCATTTATCAGCATTGTTCCAGCAGTGTTCCATTGACCAGCAGTGTTCCATTGACCAGCATTGTTCCATTGCTCAGCAGTGTTCCATTAACCAGCATTGTTCCATTGACTAGCAGTGTTCCATTAACCAGCATTGTCCTATTGACCAGCATTGTTCCCTTGACCAGCATTGTTCCATTTATCAGCATTGTTCCAGCAGTAATCCATTGACCAGCAGTGTTCCATTAACCAGCATTGTTCCATTAACCAGCATTGTTCCATTGACCAGCAGTGTTCCATTAACCAGCATTGTCATATTGGCCAGCAGTGTTCCATTGAGGACCATTGTTCCATTGACCAGCAGTGTTCCATTTACCAGCATTGTTCCATTGACCACCATTGTTCCATTGATCAGCATTGTTCCAGCAGAGTTCCATTGAGCAGCATTGTTCCAGCAGTGTTCCATTAACCAGCATTGTCCTATTGACCAGCAGTGTTCCATTTACCAGCATTGTTCCATTAACCAGCAGTGTTCCATTAACCAGCATTGTTCCATTAACCAGCATTGTCATATTGGCCAGCAGTGTTCCATTGAGGACCATTGTTCCATTGACCAGCAGTGTTCCATTTACCAGCATTGTTCCATTGACCACCATTGTTCCATTGATCAGCATTGTTCCAGCAGAGTTCCATTGAGCAGCATTGTCCTATTGACCAGCAGTGTTCCATTTACCAGCATTGTTCCATTAACCAGCAGTGTTCCATTGACCAGCAGTGTTCCATTGACCAGCAGTGTTCCATTGATCAGCAGTGTTCCATTAACCAGCATTGTCCTATTGACCAGCATTGTTCCCTTGACCAGCATTTTTCCATTGATCAGCATTGTTCCAGCAGTGTTCCATTTACCAGCATTGTTCCATTGACCAGCAGTGTTCCATTAACCAGCATTGTTCCATTAACCAGCATGGTTCCATTGACCAGCATTGTTCCATTGACCAGCATTGTTCCATTTATCAACATTGTTCCAGCAGTGTTCCATTGATCAGCAGTGTTCCATTAACCAGCATTGTCCTTTTGACCAGCATTGTTCCCTTGACCAGCATTGTTCCATTGATCAGCATTGTTCCAGCAGTGTTCCATTGACCAGCAGTGTTCCATTGACCAGCATTGTTCCATTTATCAGCATTGTTCCAGCAGTGTTCCATTGACCAGCAGTGTTCCATTGACCAGCATTGTTCCATTGCTCAGCAGTGTTCCATTAACCAGCATTGTCCTATTGACCAGCATTGTTCCCTTGACCAGCATTGTTCCATTTATCAGCATTGTTCCAGCAGTAATCCATTGACCAGCAGTGTTCCATTAACCAGCATTGTTCCATTAACCAGCATTGTTCCATTGACCAGCAGTGTTCCATTAACCAGCATTGTCATATTGGCCAGCAGTGTTCCATTTACCAGCATTGTTCCATTGACCACCATTGTTCCATTGATCAGCATTGTTCCAGCAGAGTTCCATTGAGCAGCATTGTTCCAGCAGTGTTCCATTAACCAGCATTGTCCTATTGACCAGCAGTGTTCCATTTACCAGCATTGTTCCATTAACCAGCAGTGTTCCATTAACCAGCATTGTTCCATTAACCAGCATTGTCATATTGGCCAGCAGTGTTCCATTGAGGACCATTGTTCCATTGACCAGCAGTGTTCCATTTACCAGCATTGTTCCATTGACCACCATTGTTCCATTGATCAGCATTGTTCCAGCAGAGTTCCATTGAGCAGCATTGTCCTATTGACCAGCAGTGTTCCATTTACCAGCATTGTTCCATTAACCAGCAGTGTTCCATTGACCAGCAGTGTTCCATTGACCAGCAGTGTTCCATTGATCAGCAGTGTTCCATTAACCAGCATTGTCCTATTGACCAGCATTGTTCCCTTGACCAGCATTTTTCCATTGATCAGCATTGTTCCAGCAGTGTTCCATTAACCAGCATTGTCCTATTGACCAGCAGTGTTCCATTGAGCACCATTGTTCCATTGACCAGCAGTGTTCCATTAACCAGCATTGTCCTATTGACCAGCAGTGTTCCATTGAGGACCATTGTTCCATTGACCAGCAGTGTTCCATTTACCAGCATTGTTCCATTGACCACCATTGTTCCATTGATCAGCATTGTTCCAGCAGTGTTCCATTGAGCAGCATTGTTCCAGCAGTGTTCCATTAACCAGCATTGTCCTATTGACCAGCAGTGTTCCATTTACCAGCATTGTTCCAATAACCAGCTGTGTTCCATTAACCAGCATTGTTCCATTGACCAGCATTGTTCCATTTTTCAGTATTGTTCCAGCAGTGTTCCATTGACCAGCAGTGTTCCATTAACCTGCAATGTTCCATTAACCAGCATTGTTCCATTGACCAGCAGTGTTCCATTAACCAGCATTGTCCTATTGACCAGCAGTGTTCCATTGAGGACCATTGTTCCATTGACCAGCAGTGTTCCATTTACCAGCATTGTTCCATTGACCACCATTGTTCTATTGATCAGCATTGTTCCAGCAGTGTTCCATTGACCAGCATTGTTCCAGCAGTGTTCCATTAACCAGCATTGTCCTATTGACCAGCAGTGTTCCATTTACCAGCATTGTTCCATTGACCAGCAGTGTTCCATTAACCAGCATTGTTCCATTGACCAGCATTGTTCCATTTATCAGCATTGTTCCAGCAGTGTTCCATTGACGAGCAGTGTTCCATTAACCAGCATTGTTCCATTGACCAGCATTGTTCCATTTATCAACATTGTTCCAGCAGTGTTCCATTAACCAGCATTGTCCTATTGACCAGCAGTGTTCCATTTACCAGCATTGTTCCATTGACCAGCATTGTCCTATTGACCAGCATTGTTCCATTTATCAGCATTGTTCCAGCAGTGTTCCATTGACGAGCAGTGTTCCATTAACCAGCATTGTCCTATTGACCAGCATTGTTCCCTTGACCAGCATCGTTCCATTGATCAGCATTGTTCCAGCAGTGTTCCATGAACCAGCTTTGTCCTATTGACCAGCAGTGTTTCATTGAGCACCCTTGTTCCATTGACCAGCAGTGTTCCATTTACCAGCATTGTTCCATTGACCAGCAGTGTTCCATTAACCAGCATTGTTCCATTGACCAGCATTGTTCCATTGATCAGCATTGTTCCAGCAGTGTTCCATTGACCAGCATTGTTCCAGCAGTGTTCCAATGACCAGCAGTGTTCCTTTAACCAGCATTCTTCCATTGCCCAGCATTGTTCCATTTATCAACATTGTTCCAGCAGTGTTCCATTGATCAGCAGTGTTCCATGAATCAGCATTGTCCTATTGACCAGCATTGTTCAGCTGATCAGCATTGTTCCAGCAGTGTTCCATTTACCAGCATTGTTCCATTGACCAGCAGTGTTCCATTAACCAGCATTGTTCCCTTGACCAGCAGTGTTCCATTAACCAGCATTGTCCTATTGACCAGCAGTGTTCCATTTACCAGCATTGTTCCATTGACCAGCAGTGTTCCATTAACCAGCATTGTTCCATTGACCAGCATTGTTCCATTTATCAGCATTGTTCCAGCAGTGTTCCATTGACCAGCAGTGTTCCATTGACCAGCATTATTCCATTTATCAGCATTGTTCCAGCAGTGTTCCATTGACCAGCAGTGTTCCATTAACCAGCATTGTTCCATTAACCAGCATTGTTCCATTGACCAGCAGTGTTCCATTAACCAGCATTGTCATATTGGCCAGCAGTGTTCCATTGAGGACCATTGTTCCATTGACCAGCAGTGTTCCATTTACCAGCATTGTTCCATTGACCACCATTGTTCCATTGATCAGCATTGTTCCAGCAGAGTTCCATTGAGCAGCATTGTTCCAGCAGTGTTCCATTAACCAGCATTGTCCTATTGACCAGCAGTGTTCCATTTACCAGCATTGTTCCATTAACCAGCAGTGTTCCATTAACCAGCATTGTTCCATTAACCAGCATTGTTCCATTGACCAGCAGTGTTCCATTAACCAGCATTGTCATATTGGCCAGCAGTGTTCCATTGAGGACCATTGTTCCATTGACCAGCAGTGTTCCATTTACCAGCATTGTTCCATTGACCACCATTGTTCCATTGATCAGCATTGTTCCAGCAGAGTTCCATTGAGCAGCATTGTTCCAGCAGTGTTCCATTAACCAGCATTGTCCTATTTACCAGCAGTGTTCCATTTACCAGCATTGTTCCATTAACCAGCAGTGTTCCATTGACCAGCAGTGTTCCATTGACCAGCAGTGTTCCATTGATCAGCAGTGTTCCATTAACCAGCATTGTCCTATTGACCAGCATTGTTCCCTTGACCAGCATTTTTCCATTGATCAGCATTGTTCCAGCAGTGTTCCATTAACCAGCATTGTCCTATTGACCAGCAGTGTTCCATTGAGCACCATTGTTCTATTGACCAGCAGTGTTCCATTAACCAGCATTGTCCTATTGACCAGCAGTGTTCCATTGAGGACCATTGTTCCATTGACCAGCAGTGTTCCATTTACCAGCATTGTTCCATTGACCACCATTGTTCCATTGATCAGCATTGTTCCAGCAGTGTTCCATTGAGCAGCATTGTTCCAGCAGTGTTCCATTAACCAGCATTGTCCTATTGACCAGCAGTGTTCCATTTACCAGCATTGTTCCAATAACCAGCAGTGTTCCATTAACCAGCATTGTTCCATTGACCAGCATTGTTCCATTTTTCAGCATTGTTCCAGCAGTGTTCCATTGACCAGCAGTGTTCCATTAACCTGCAATGTTCCATTAACCAGCATTGTTCCATTGACTAGCAGTGTTCCATTAACCAGCATTGTCCTATTGACCAGCAGTGTTCCATTGAGGACCATTGTTCCATTGACCAGCAGTGTTCCATTTACCAGCATTGTTCCCTTGACCACCATTGTTCTATTGATCAGCATTGTTCCAGCAGTGTTCCATTGACCAGCATTGTTCCAGCAGTGTTCCATTAACCAGCATTGTCCTATTGACCAGCAGTGTTCCATTTACCAGCATTGTTCCATTGACCAGCAGTGTTCCATTAACCAGCATTGTTCCATTGACCAGCATTGTTCCATTTATCAGCATTGTTCCAGCAGTGTTCCATTGACGAGCAGTGTTCCATTAACCAGCATTGTTCCATTGACCAGCATTGTTCCATTTATCAACATTGTTCCAGCAGTGTTCCATTGATCAGCAGTGTTCCATTAACCAGCATTGTCCTATTGACCAGCATTGTTCCCTTGACCAGCATCGTTCCATTGATCAGCATTGTTCCAGCAGTGTTCCATGAACCAGCTTTGTCCTATTGACCAGCAGTGTTCCATTGAGCACCCTTGTTCCATTGACCAGCAGTGTTCCATTTACCAGCATTGTTCCATTGACCAGCAGTGTTCCATTAACCAGCATTGTTCCATTGACCAGCATTGTTCCATTGATCAGCATTGTTCCAGCAGTGTTCCATTGACCAGCATTGTTCCAGCAGTGTTCCAATGACCAGCAGTGTTCCATTAACCAGCATTGTTCCATTGACCAGCAGTGTTCCATTAACCAGCATTGTTCCATTGCCCAGCATTGTTCCATTTATCAGCATTGTTCCAGCAGTGTTCCATTGACCAGCAGTGTTCCTTTAACCAGCATTCTTCCATTGCCCAGCATTGTTCCATTTATCAACATTGTTCCAGCAGTGTTCCATTGATCAGCAGTGTTCCATGAATCAGCATTGTCCTATTGACCAGCATTGTTCAGCTGATCAGCATTGTTCCAGCAGTGTTCCATTTACCAGCATTGTTCCATTGACCAGCAGTGTTCCATTAACCAGCATTGTTCCCTTGACCAGCATTGTTCCATTGATCAGCATTGTTCCAGCAGTGTTCCATTGACCAGCAGTGTTCCATTGATCAGCAGTGTTCCATTAACCAGCATTGTCCTATTGACCAGCATTGTTCCCTTGACCAGCATTTTTCCATTGATCAGCATTGTTCCAGCAGTGTTCCATTAACCAGCATTGTCCTATTGACCAGCAGTGTTCCATTGAGCACCATTGTTCCATTGACCAGCAGTGTTCCATTTACCAGCATTGTTCCATTGACCAGCAGTGTTCCATTAACCAGCATTGTTCCATTGACCAGCATTGTTCCATTTATCAGCATTGTTCCAGCAGTGTTCCATTAAACAGCATTGTCCTATTGACCAGCAGTGTTCCATTGAGCACCATTGTTCCATTGACCAGCAGTGTTCCATTTACCAGCATTGTTCCATTGACCAGCAGTGTTCCATTAACCAGCATTGTTCCATTGACCAGCATTGTTCCATTTATCAGCATTGTTCCAGCAGTGTTCCAATGACCAGCAGTGTTCCATTAACCAGCATTGTTCCATTAACCAGCATTGTTCATTTGATCAGCATTGTTCCAGCAGTGTTCCATTTACCAGCATTGTTCCATTGACCAGCAGTGTTCCATTAACCAGCATTGTTCCATTAACCAGCATGGTTCCATTGACCAGCATTGTTCCATTGACCAGCATTGTTCCATTTATCAACATTGTTCCAGCAGTGTTCCATTGATCAGCAGTGTTCCATTAACCAGCATTGTCCTTTTGACCAGCATTGTTCCCTTGACCAGCATTGTTCCATTGATCAGCATTGTTCCAGCAGTGTTCCATTGACCAGCAGTGTTCCATTGATCAGCAGTGTTCCATTAACCAGCATTGTCCTATTGACCAGCATTGTTCCATTGATCAGCATTGTTCCAGCAGTGTTCCATTGACCAGCAGTGTTCCATTGACCAGCATTGTTCCATTTATCAGCATTGTTCCAGCAGTGTTCCATTGACCAGCAGTGTTCCATTGACCAGCATTGTTCCATTGCTCAGCAGTGTTCCATTAACCAGCTTTGTTCCATTGACTAGCAGTGTTCCATTAACCAGCATTGTCCTATTGACCAGCATTGTTCCCTTGACCAGCATTGTTCCATTTATCAGCATTGTTCCAGCAGTAATCCATTGACCAGCAGTGTTCCATTAACCAGCATTGTTCCATTAACCAGCATTGTTCCATTGACCAGCAGTGTTCCATTAACCAGCATTGTCATATTGGCCAGCAGTGTTCCATTGAGGACCATTGTTCCATTGACCAGCAGTGTTCCATTTACCAGCATTGTTCCATTGACCACCATTGTTCCATTGATCAGCATTGTTCCAGCAGAGTTCCATTGAGCAGCATTGTTCCAGCAGTGTTCCATTAACCAGCATTGTCCTATTGACCAGCAGTGTTCCATTTACCAGCATTGTTCCATTAACCAGCAGTGTTCCATTAACCAGCATTGTTCCATTAACCAGCATTGTTCCATTGACCAGCAGTGTTCCATTAACCAGCATTGTCATATTGGCCAGCAGTGTTCCATTGAGGACCATTGTTCCATTGACCAGCAGTGTTCCATTTACCAGCATTGTTCCATTGACCACCATTGTTCCATTGATCAGCATTGTTCCAGCAGAGTTCCATTGAGCAGCATTGTTCCAGCAGTGTTCCATTAACCAGCATTGTCCTATTGACCAGCAGTGTTCCATTTACCAGCATTGTTCCATTAACCAGCAGTGTTCCATTGACCAGCAGTGTTCCATTGACCAGCAGTGTTCCATTGATCAGCAGTGTTCCATTAACCAGCATTGTCCTATTGACCAGCATTGTTCCCTTGACCAGCATTTTTCCATTGATCAGCATTGTTCCAGCAGTGTTCCATTAACCAGCATTGTCCTATTGACCAGCAGTGTTCCATTGAGCACCATTGTTCCATTGACCAGCAGTGTTCCATTAACCAGCATTGTCCTATTGACCAGCAGTGTTCCATTGAGGACCATTGTTCCATTGACCAGCAGTGTTCCATTTACCAGCATTGTTCCATTGACCACCATTGTTCCATTGATCAGCATTGTTCCAGCAGTGTTCCATTGAGCAGCATTGTTCCAGCAGTGTTCCATTAACCAGCATTGTCCTATTGACCAGCAGTGTTCCATTTACCAGCATTGTTCCAATAACCAGCTGTGTTCCATTAACCAGCATTGTTCCATTGACCAGAATTGTTCCATTTTTCAGTATTGTTCCAGCAGTGTTCCATTAACCTGCAATGTTCCATTAACCAGCATTGTTCCATTGACCAGCAGTGTTCCATTAACCAGCATTGTCCTATTGACCAGCAGTGTTCCATTGAGGACCATTGTTCCATTGACCAGCAGTGTTCCATTTACCAGCATTGTTCCATTGACCACCATTGTTCTATTGATCAGCATTGTTCCAGCAGTGTTCCATTGACCAGCATTGTTCCAGCAGTGTTCCATTAACCAGCATTGTCCTATTGACCAGCAGTGTTCCATTTACCAGCATTGTTCCATTGACCAACAGTGTTCCATTAACCAGCATTGTTCCATTGACCAGCATTGTTCCATTTATCAGCATTGTTCCAGCAGTGTTCCATTGACGAGCAGTGTTCCATTAACCAGCATTGTTCCATTGACCAGCATTGTTCCATTTATCAACATTGTTCCAGCAGTGTTCCATTAACCAGCATTGTCCTATTGACCAGCATTGTTCCATTAACCAGCATTGTTCCATTGACCAGCAGTGTTCCATTAACCAGCATTGTCATATTGGCCAGCAGTGTTCCATTGAGGACCATTGTTCCATTGACCAGCAGTGTTCCATTTACCAGCATTGTTCCATTGACCACCATTGTTCCATTGATCAGCATTGTTCCAGCAGAGTTCCATTGACCAGCATTGTTCCAGCAGTGTTCCATTAACCAGCATTGTCCTATTGACCAGCAGTGTTCCATTTACCAGCATTGTTCCATTGACCAGCAGTGTTCCATTAACCAGCATTGTTCCATTGACCAGCATTGTTCCATTTATCAGCATTGTTCCAGCAGTGTTCCATTAACCAGCATTGTTCCATTGACCAGCATTGTTCCATTTATCAACATTGTTCCAGCAGTGTTCCATTAACCAGCATTGTCCTATTGACCAGCATTGTTCCATTAACCAGCATTGTTCCATTGACCAGCAGTGTTCCATTAACCAGCATTGTCATATTGGCCAGCAGTGTTCCATTGAGGACCATTGTTCCATTGACCAGCAGTGTTCCATTTACCAGCATTGTTCCATTGACCACCATTGTTCCATTGATCAGCATTGTTCCAGCAGAGTTCCATTGAGCAGCATTGTTCCAGCAGTGTTCCATTAACCAGCATTGTCCTATTTACCAGCAGTGTTCCATTTACCAGCATTGTTCCATTAACCAGCAGTGTTCCATTGACCAGCAGTGTTCCATTGACCAGCAGTGTTCCATTGATCAGCAGTGTTCCATTAACCAGCATTGTCCTATTGACCAGCATTGTTCCCTTGACCAGCATTTTTCCATTGATCAGCATTGTTCCAGCAGTGTTCCATTAACCAGCATTGTCCTATTGACCAGCAGTGTTCCATTGAGCACCATTGTTCCATTGACCAGCAGTGTTCCATTAACCAGCATTGTCCTATTGACCAGCAGTGTTCCATTGAGGACCATTGTTCCATTGACCAGCAGTGTTCCATTTACCAGCATTGTTCCATTGACCACCATTGTTCCATTGATCAGCATTGTTCCAGCAGTGTTCCATTGAGCAGCATTGTTCCAGCAGTGTTCCATTAACCAGCATTGTCCTATTGACCAGCAGTGTTCCATTTACCAGCATTGTTCCAATAACCAGCAGTGTTCCATTAACCAGCATTGTTCCATTGACCAGCATTGTTCCATTTTTCAGCATTGTTCCAGCAGTGTTCCATTGACCAGCAGTGTTCCATTAACCTGCAATGTTCCATTAACCAGCATTGTTCCATTGACTAGCAGTGTTCCATTAACCAGCATTGTCATATTGGCCAGCAGTGTTCCATTGAGGACCATTGTTCCATTGACCAGCAGTGTTCCATTTACCAGCATTGTTCCATTGACCACCATTGTTCCATTGATCAGCATTGTTCCAGCAGAGTTCCATTGACCAGCATTGTTCCAGCAGTGTTCCATTAACCAGCATTGTCCTATTGACCAGCAGTGTTCCATTTACCAGCATTGTTCCATTGACCAGCAGTGTTCCATTAACCAGCATTGTTCCATTGACCAGCATTGTTCCATTTATCAGCATTGTTCCAGCAGTGTTCCATTAACCAGCATTGTTCCATTGACCAGCATTGTTCCATTTATCAACATTGTTCCAGCAGTGTTCCATTAACCAGCATTGTCCTATTGACCAGCATTGTTCCATTAACCAGCATTGTTCCATTGACCAGCAGTGTTCCATTAACCAGCATTGTCATATTGGCCAGCAGTGTTCCATTGAGGACCATTGTTCCATTGACCAGCAGTGTTCCATTTACCAGCATTGTTCCATTGACCACCATTGTTCCATTGATCAGCATTGTTCCAGCAGAGTTCCATTGAGCAGCATTGTTCCAGCAGTGTTCCATTAACCAGCATTGTCCTATTTACCAGCAGTGTTCCATTTACCAGCATTGTTCCATTAACCAGCAGTGTTCCATTGACCAGCAGTGTTCCATTGACCAGCAGTGTTCCATTGATCAGCAGTGTTCCATTAACCAGCATTGTCCTATTGACCAGCATTGTTCCCTTGACCAGCATTTTTCCATTGATCAGCATTGTTCCAGCAGTGTTCCATTAACCAGCATTGTCCTATTGACCAGCAGTGTTCCATTGAGCACCATTGTTCCATTGACCAGCAGTGTTCCATTAACCAGCATTGTCCTATTGACCAGCAGTGTTCCATTGAGGACCATTGTTCCATTGACCAGCAGTGTTCCATTTACCAGCATTGTTCCATTGACCACCATTGTTCCATTGATCAGCATTGTTCCAGCAGTGTTCCATTGAGCAGCATTGTTCCAGCAGTGTTCCATTAACCAGCATTGTCCTATTGACCAGCAGTGTTCCATTTACCAGCATTGTTCCAATAACCAGCAGTGTTCCATTAACCAGCATTGTTCCATTGACCAGCATTGTTCCATTTTTCAGCATTGTTCCAGCAGTGTTCCATTGACCAGCAGTGTTCCATTAACCTGCAATGTTCCATTAACCAGCATTGTTCCATTGACTAGCAGTGTTCCATTAACCAGCATTGTCCTATTGACCAGCAGTGTTCCATTGAGGACCATTGTTCCATTGACCAGCAGTGTTCCATTTACCAGCATTGTTCCCTTGACCACCATTGTTCTATTGATCAGCATTGTTCCAGCAGTGTTCCATTGACCAGCATTGTTCCAGCAGTGTTCCATTAACCAGCATTGTCCTATTGACCAGCAGTGTTCCATTTACCAGCATTGTTCCATTGACCAGCAGTGTTCCATTAACCAGCATTGTTCCATTGACCAGCATTGTTCCATTTATCAGCATTGTTCCAGCAGTGTTCCATTGACGAGCAGTGTTCCATTAACCAGCATTGTTCCATTGACCAGCATTGTTCCATTTATCAACATTGTTCCAGCAGTGTTCCATTGATCAGCAGTGTTCCATTAACCAGCATTGTCCTATTGACCAGCATTGTTCCCTTGACCAGCATCGTTCCATTGATCAGCATTGTTCCAGCAGTGTTCCATGAACCAGCTTTGTCCTATTGACCAGCAGTGTTCCATTGAGCACCCTTGTTCCATTGACCAGCAGTGTTCCATTTACCAGCATTGTTCCATTGACCAGCAGTGTTCCATTAACCAGCATTGTTCCATTGACCAGCATTGTTCCATTGATCAGCATTGTTCCAGCAGTGTTCCATTGACCAGCATTGTTCCAGCAGTGTTCCAATGACCAGCAGTGTTCCATTAACCAGCATTGTTCCATTGACCAGCAGTGTTCCATTAACCAGCATTGTTCCATTGCCCAGCATTGTTCCATTTATCAGCATTGTTCCAGCAGTGTTCCATTGACCAGCAGTGTTCCTTTAACCAGCATTCTTCCATTGCCCAGCATTGTTCCATTTATCAACATTGTTCCAGCAGTGTTCCATTGATCAGCAGTGTTCCATGAATCAGCATTGTCCTATTGACCAGCATTGTTCAGCTGATCAGCATTGTTCCAGCAGTGTTCCATTTACCAGCATTGTTCCATTGACCAGCAGTGTTCCATTAACCAGCATTGTTCCCTTGACCAGCATTGTTCCATTGATCAGCATTGTTCCAGCAGTGTTCCATTGACCAGCAGTGTTCCATTGATCAGCAGTGTTCCATTAACCAGCATTGTCCTATTGACCAGCATTGTTCCCTTGACCAGCATTTTTCCATTGATCAGCATTGTTCCAGCAGTGTTCCATTAACCAGCATTGTCCTATTGACCAGCAGTGTTCCATTGACCACCATTGTTCCATTGACCAGCAGTGTTCCATTTACCAGCATTGTTCCATTGACCAGCAGTGTTCCATTAACCAGCATTGTTCCATTGACCAGCATTGTTCCATTTATCAGCATTGTTCCAGCAGTGTTCCATTAACCAGCATTGTCCTATTGACCAGCAGTGTTCCATTGAGCACCATTGTTCCATTGATCAGCATTGTTCCAGCAGTGTTCCATTAACCAGCGTTGTCCTATTGACCAGCAGTGTTCCATTGAGCACCATTGTTCCATTGACCAGCAGTGTTCCATTTACCAGCATTGTTCCATTGACCAGCAGTGTTCCATTAACCAGCATTGTTCCATTGACCAGCATTGTTCCATTGATCAGCATTGTTCCAGCAGTGTTCCATTGACCAGCATTGTTCCAGCAGTGTTCCATTGACCAGCAGTGTTCCATTAACCAGCATTGTTCCGTTGACCAGCATTGTTCCATTTATCAGCATTGTTCCAGCAGTGTTCCATTGACCAGCAGTGTTCCATTAACCAGCATTGTTCCGTTGACCAGCATTGTTCCATTTATCAGCATTGTTCCAGCAGTGTTCCATTGACCAGCAGTGTTCCATTAACCAGCATTGTTCTATTGACCAGCATTGTTCCATTTATCAACATTGTTCCAGCAGTGTTCCATTGATCAGCAGTGTTCCATTAACCAGCATTGTCCTATTGACCAGCATTGTCCTATTGACCAGCATTGTTCCCTTGACCAGCATTGTTCCATTGATCAGCATTGTTCCAGCAGTGTCCCATTAACCAGCATTGTTCCATTGCCCAGCATTGTTCCACTTATCAACATTGTTCCAGCAGTGTTCCATTGATCAGCAGTGTTCCATTAATCAGCATTGTCCTATTGACCAGCATTGTTCCCTTGACCAGCATTGTTCCATTGATCAGCATTGTTCCAGCAGTGTTCCATTGACCAGCAGTGTGCCATTGATCAGCAGTGTTCCATTAACCAGCATTTTCCTATTGACCAGCATTGTTCCCTTGACCAGCATTTTTCCATTGATCAGCATTGTTCCAGCAGTGTTCCATTAACCAGCATTGTCCTATTGACCAGCAGTGTTCCATTGAGCACCATTGTTCCATTGATCAGCAGTGTTCCATTTGCCAGCATTGTTCCATTGATCAGCATTGTTCCAGCAGTGTTCCATTAACCAGCATTGTCCTATTGACCAGCAGTGTTCCATTGAGCACAATTGTTCCATTGACCAGCAGTGTTCCATTTGCCAGCATTGTTCCATTGACCAGCAGTGTTCCATTAACCAGCATTGTTCCATTGACCAGCATTGTTCCATTTATCAGCATTGTTCCAGCAGTGTTCCATTGACCAGCAGTGTTCCATTAACCAGCATTGTTCCATTAACCAGCATTGTTCCATTTATCAACATTGTTCCAGCAGTGTTCCATTGATCAGCAGTGTTCCATTAATCAGCATTGTCCTATTGACCAGCATTGTTCCCTTGACCAGCATTGTTCCCTTGACCAGCATTGTTCCAGCAGTGTTCCATTGACCAGCAGTGTGCCATTGATCAGCAGTGTTCCATTAACCAGCATTGTCCTATTGACCAGCATTGTTCCCTTGACCAGCATTTTTCCATTGATCAGCATTGTTCCAGCAGTGTTCCATTAACCAGCATTGTCCTATTGACCAGCAGTGTTCCATTTACCAGCATTGTTCCATTAACCAGCAGTGTTCCATTGACCAGCAGTGTTCCATTGACCAGCAGTGTTCCATTGATCAGCAGTGTTCCATTAACCAGCATTGTTCGATTGACCAGCAGTGTTCCATTAACCAGCATTGTCCTATTGACCAGCAGTGTTCCACTGAGGACCATTGTTCCATTGACCAGCAGTGTTCCATTTACCAGCATTGTTCCATTGACCACCATTGTTCTATTGATCAGCATTGTTCCAGCAGTGTTCCATTGACCAGCATTGTTCCAGCAGTGTTCCATTAACCAGCATTGTCCTATTGACCAGCAGTGTTCCATTTACCAGCATTGTTCCATTGACCAGCAGTGTTCCATTAACCAGCATTGTTCCATTGACCAGCTTTGTTCCATTTATCAGCATTGTTCCAGCAGTGTTCCATTGACCAGCAGTGTTCCATTAAACAGCATTGTCCTATTGACCAGCAGTGTTCCATTGAGCACCATTGTTCCATTGACCAGCAGTGTTCCATTTACCAGCATTGTTCCATTGACCAGCAGTGTTCCATTAACCAGCATTGTTCCATTGACCAGCATTGTTCCATTTATCAGCATTGTTCCAGCAGTGTTCCATTGACCAGCAGTGTTCCATTAACCAGCATTGTTCCATTAACCAGCATTGTTCATTTGATCAGCATTGTTCCAGCAGTGTTCCATTTACCAGCATTGTTCCATTGACCAGCAGTGTTCCATTAACCAGCATTGTTCCATTAACCAGCATGGTTCCATTGACCAGCATTGTTCCATTGACCAGCATTGTTCCATTTATCAACATTGTTCCAGCAGTGTTCCATTAACCAGCATTGTCCTTTTGACCAGCATTGTTCCCTTGACCAGCATTGTTCCATTGATCAGCATTGTTCCAGCAGTGTTCCATTGACCAGCAGTGTTCCACTGATCAGCAGTGTTCCATTAACCAGCATTGTCCTATTGACCAGCATTGTTCCATTGATCAGCATTGTTCCAGCAGTGTTCCATTGACCAGCAGTGTTCCATTGACCAGCATTGTTCCATTTATCAGCATTGTTCCAGCAGTGTTCCATTGATCAGCAGTGTTCCATTGACCAGCATTGTTCCATTTATCAGCATTGTTCCAGCAGTGTTCCATTGACCAGCAGTGTTCCGTTAACCAGCATTGTTCCATTAACCAGCATTGTTCCATTGACCAGCGTTATTCCATTTATCAGCATTGTTCCAGCAGTGTTCCATTGACCAGCAGTGTTCCATTAACCAGCATTGTTCCATTAACCAGCATTGTTCCATTGACCAGCAGTGTTCCATTAACCAGCATTGTCATATTGGCCAGCAGTGTTCCATTGAGGACCATTGTTCCATTGACCAGCAGTGTTCCATTTACCAGCATTGTTCCATTGACCACCATTGTTCCATTGATCAGCATTGTTCCAGCAGAGTTCCATTGAGCAGCATTGTTCCAGCAGTGTTCCATTAACCAGCATTGTCCTATTGACCAGCAGTGTTCCATTTACCAGCATTGTTCCATTAACCAGCAGTGTTCCATTAACCAGCATTGTTCCATTAACCAGCATTGTTCCATTGACCAGCAGTGTTCCATTAACCAGCATTGTTATATTGGCCAGCAGTGTTCCATTGAGGACCATTGTTCCATTGACCAGCAGTGTTCCATTTACCAGCACTGTTCCATTGACCACCATTGTTCCATTGATCAGCATTGTTCCAGCAGAGTTCCATTGAGCAGCATTGTTCCAGCAGTGTTCCATTAACCAGCATTGTCCTATTGACCAGCAGTGTTCCATTTACCAGCATTGTTCCATTAACCAGCAGTGTTCCATTGACCAGCAGTGTTCCATTGACCAGCAGTGTTCCATTGATCAGCAGTGTTCCATTAACCAGCATTGTCCTATTGACCAGCATTGTTCCCTTGACCAGCATTTTTCCATTGATCAGCATTGTTCCAGCAGTGTTACATTAACCAGCATTGTCCTATTGACCAGCAGTGTTCCATTGAGCACCATTGTTCCATTGACCAGCAGTGTTCCATTAACCAGCATTGTCCTATTGACCAGCAGTGTTCCATTGAGGACCATTGTTCCATTGACCAGCAGTGTTCCATTTACCAGCATTGTTCCATTGACCACCATTGTTCCATTGATCAGCATTGTTCCAGCAGTGTTCCATTGAGCAGCATTGTTCCAGCAGTGTTCCATTAACCAGCATTGTCCTATTGACCAGCAGTGTTCCATTTACCAGCATTGTTCCAATAACCAGCAGTGTTCCATTAACCAGCATTGTTCCATTGACCAGCATTGTTCCATTTTTCAGCATTGTTCCAGCAGTGTTCCATTGACCAGCAGTGTTCCATTAACCTGCAATGTTCCATTAACCAGCATTGTTCCATTGACCAGCAGTGTTCCATTAACCAGCATTGTCCTATTGACCAGCAGTGTTCCATTGAGGACCATTGTTCCATTGACCAGCAGTGTTCCATTTACCAGCATTGTTCCATTGACCACCATTGTTCTATTGATAAGCATTGTTCCAGCAGTGTTCCATTGACCAGCATTGTTCCAGCAGTGTTCCATTAACCAGCATTGTCCTATTGACCAGCAGTGTTCCATTTACCAGCATTGTTCCATTGACCAGCAGTGTTCCATTAACCAGCATTGTTCCATTGACCAGCATTGTTCCATTTATCAGCATTGTTCCAGCAGTGTTCCATTGACGAGCAGTGTTCCATTAACCAGCATTGTTCCATTGACCAGCATTGTTCCATTTATCAACATTGTTCCAGCAGTGTTCCATTGATCAGCAGTGTTCCATTAACCAGCATTGTCCTATTGACCAGCATTGTTCCCTTGACCAGCATCGTTCCATTGATCAGCATTGTTCCAGCAAGGTTCCATGAACCAGCTTTGTCCTATTGACCAGCAGTGTTCCATTGAGCACCCTTGTTCCATTGACCAGCAGTGTTCCATTTACCAGCATTGTTCCATTGACCAGCAGTGTTCCATTAACCAGCATTGTTCCATTGACCAGCATTGTTCCATTGATCAGCATTGTTCCAGCAGTGTTCCATTGACCAGCATTGTTCCAGCAGTGTTCCAATGACCAGCAGTGTTCCATTAACCAGCATTGTTCCATTGACCAGCAGTGTTCCATTAACCAGCATTGTTCCATTGCCCAGCATTGTTCCATTTATCAGCATTGTTCCAGCAGTGTTCCATTGACCAGCAGTGTTCCTTTAACCAGCATTCTTCCATTGCCCAGCATTGTTCCATTTATCAACATTGTTCCAGCAGTGTTCCATTGATCAGCAGTGTTCCATGAATCAGCATTGTCCTATTGACCAGCATTGTTCAGCTGATCAGCATTGTTCCAGCAGTGTTCCATTTACCAGCATTGTTCCATTGACCAGCAGTGTTCCATTAACCAGCATTGTTCCCTTTACCAGCATTGTTCCATTGATCAGCATTGTTCCAGCAGTGTTCCATTGACCAGCAGTGTTCCATTGATCAGCAGTGTTCCATTAACCAGCATTGTCCTATTGACCAGCATTGTTCCCTTGACCAGCATTTTTCCATTGATCAGCATTGTTCCAGCAGTGTTCCATTAACCAGCATTGTCCTATTGACTAGCAGTGTTCCATTGAGCACCATTGTTCCATTGACCAGCAGTGTTCCATTTACCAGCATTGTTCCATTGACCAGCAGTGTTCCATTAACCAGCATTGTTCCATTGACCAGCATTGTTCCATTTATCAGCATTGTTCCAGCAGTGTTCCATTAACCAGCATTGTCCTATTGACCAGCAGTGTTCCATTGAACACCATTGTTCCATTGATCAGCAGTGTTCCATTTGCCAGCATTGTTCCATTGATCAGCATTGTTCCAGCAGTGTTCCATTAACCAGCGTTGTCCTATTGACCAGCAGTGTTCCATTGAGCACCATTGTTCCATTGACCAGCAGTGTTCCATTTACCAGCATTGTTCCATTGACCAGCAGTGTTCCATTAACCAGCATTGTTCCATTAACCAGCATTGTTCAATTGATCAGCATTGTTCCAGCAGTGTTCCATTTACCAGCATTGTTCCATTGACCAGCAGTGTTCCATTAACCAGCATTGTTCCATTGACCAGCATTGTTCCATTTATCAACAATGTTCCAGCAGTGTTCCATTGATCAGCAGTGTTCCTTTAACCAGCATTGTCCTATTGACCAGCATTGTTCCCTTGACCAGCATTGTTCCATTGATCAGCATTGTTCCAGCAGTGTTCCATTAACCAGCTTTGTCCTATTGACCAGCAGTGTTCCATTGAGCACCATTGTTCCATTGACCAGCAGTGTTCCATTTACCAGCATTGTTCCATTGACCAGCAGTGTTCCATTAACCAGCATTGTTCCATTAACCAGCATTGTTCAATTGATCAGCATTGTTCCAGCAATGTTCCATTTACCAGCATTGTTCCATTGACCAGCAGTGTTCCATTAACCAGCATTGTTCCATTGACCAGCATTGTTCCATTTATCAACAAAGTTCCAGCAGTGTTCCATTGATCAGCAGTGTTCCATTAACCAGCATTGTCCTATTGACCAGCATTGTTCCCTTGACCAGCATTGTTCCATTGATCAGCATTGTTCCAGCAGTGTTCCATTAACCAGCTTTGTCCTATTGACCAGCAGTGTTCCATTGAGCACCATTGTTCCATTGACCAGCAGTGTTCCATTTACCAGCATTGTTCCATTGACCAGCAGTGTTCCATTAACCAGCATTGTTCCATTGACCAGCATTGTTCGATTGATCAGCATTGTTCCAGCAGTGTTCCATTGACCAGCATTGTTCCAGCAGTGTTCCATTGACCAGCAGTGTTCCATTAACCAGCATTGTTCCGTTGACCAGCATTGTTCCATTTATCAGCATTGTTCCAGCAGTGTTCCATTGACCAGCAGTGTTCCATTAACCAGCATTGTTCCATTGCCCAGCATTGTTCCATTTATCAACATTGTTCCAGCAGTGTTCCATTGATCAGCAGTGTTCCATTAATCAGCATTGTCCTATTGACCAGCATTGTTCCCTTGACCAGCATTGTTCCATTGATCAGCATTGTTCCAGCAGTGTTCCATTTACCAGCATTGTTCCATTGACCAGCAGTGTTCCATTAACCAGCATTGTTCTATTGACCAGCATTGTTCCATTTATCAACATTGTTCCAGCAGTGTTCCATTGATCAGCAGTGTTCCATTAACCAGCATTGTCCTATTGACCAGCATTGTCCTATTGACCAGCATTGTTCCCTTGACCAGCATTGTTCCATTGATCAGCATTGTTCCAGCAGTGTCCCATTAACCAGCATTGTTCCATTGCCCAGCATTGTTCCATTGCCCAGCATTGTTCCACTTATCAACATTGTTCCAGCAGTGTTCCATTGATCAGCAGTGTTCCATTAATCAGCATTGTCCTATTGACCAGCATTGTTCCCTTGACCAGCATTGTTCCATTGATCAGCATTGTTCCAGCAGTGTTCCATTGACCAGCAGTGTGCCATTGATCAGCAGTGTTCCATTAACCAGCATTTTCCTATTGACCAGCATTGTTCCCTTGACCAGCATTTTTCCATTGATCAGCATTGTTCCAGCAGTGTTCCATTAACCAGCATTGTCCTATTGACCAGCAGTGTTCCATTGAGCACCATTGTTCCATTGATCAGCAGTGTTCCATTTGCCAGCATTGTTCCATTGATCAGCATTGTTCCAGCAGTGTTCCATTAACCAGCATTGTCCTATTGACCAGCAGTGTTCCATTGAGCACAATTGTTCCATTGACCAGCAGTGTTCCATTTACCAGCATTGTTCCATTGACCAGCAGTGTTCCATTAACCAGCATTGTTCCATTGACCAGCATTGTTCCATTTATCAGCATTGTTCCAGCAGTGTTCCATTGACCAGCAGTGTTCCATTAACCAGCATTGTTCCATTAACCAGCATTGTTCCATTTATCAACATTGTTCCAGCAGTGTTCCATTGATCAGCAGTGTTCCATTAATCAGCATTGTTCTATTGACCAGCATTGTTCCCTTGACCAGCATTGTTCCCTTGACCAGCATTGTTCCAGCAGTGTTCCATTGACCAGCAGTGTGCCATTGATCAGCAGTGTTCCATTAACCAGCATTGTTCCCTTGACCAGCATTTTTCCATTGATCAGCATTGTTCCAGCAGTGTTCCATTAACCAGCATTGTCCTATTGACCAGCAGTGTTCCATTGAGCACCATTGTTCCATTGACCAGCAGTGTTCCATTTACCAGCATTGTTCCATTGACCAGCAGTGTTCCATTAACCAGCATTGTTCCATTGCCCAGCATTGTTCCATTTATCAACATTGTTCCAGCAGTGTTCCATTGATCAGCAGTGTTCCATTAATCAGCATTGTCCTATTGACCAGCATTGTTCCCTTGACCAGCATTGTTCCATTGATCAGCATTGTTCCAGCAGTGTTTCATTGACCAGCAGTGTGCCATTGATCAGCAGTGTTCCATTAACCAGCATTGTCCTATTGACCAGCATTGTTCCCTTGACCAGCATTTTTCCATTGATCAGCATTGTTCCAGCAGTGTTCCATTAACCAGCATTGTCCTATTGACCAGCAGTGTTCCATTGAGCACCATTGTTCCATTGATCAGCATTGTTCCATTGATCAGCATTGTTCCAGCAGTGTTCTATTAACCAGCATTGTCCTATTGACCAGCAGTGTTCCCTTGAGCACCATTGTTCCATTGACCAGCAGTGTTCCATTTACCATCATTGTTCCATTGACCAGCAGTGTTCCATTAACCAGCATTGTTCCATTGCCCAGCATTGTTCCATTTATCAACATTGTTCCAGCAGTGTTCCATTGATCAGCAGTGTTCCATTAATCAGCATTGTCCTATTGACCAGCATTGTTCCCTTGACCAGCATTGTTCCATTGATCAGCATTGTTCCAGCAGTGTTTCATTGACCAGCAGTGTGCCATTGATCAGCAGTGTTCCATTAACCAGCATTGTCCTATTGACCAGCATTGTTCCCTTGACCAGCATTTTTCCATTGATCAGCATTGTTCCAGCAGTGTTCCATTAACCAGCATTGTCCTATTCACCAGCAGTGTTCCATTGAGCACCATTGTTCCATTGATCAGCAGTGTTCCATTTGCCAGCATTGTTCCATTGATCAGCATTGTTCCAGCAGTGTTCCATTAACCAGCATTGTCCTTTTGACCAGCAGTGTTCCATTGAGCACCATTGTTCCATTGATCAGCAGTGTTCCATTTGCCAGCATTGTTCCATTGATCAGCATTGTTCCAGCAGTGTTCCATTAACCAGCATTGTCCTATTGACCAGCAGTGTTCCATTGAGCACAATTGTTCCATTGACCAGCAGTGTTCCATTTACCAGCATTGTTCCATTGACCAGCAGTGTTCCATTAACCAGCATTGTTCCATTGACCAGCATTGTTCCATTTATCAGCATTGTTCCAGCAGTGTTCCATTGACCAGCAGTGTTCCATTAACCAGCATTGTTCCATTAACCAGCATTGTTCCATTTATCAACATTGTTCCAGCAGTGTTCCATTGATCAGCAGTGTTCCATTAATCAGCATTGTCCTATTGACCAGCATTGTTCCCTTGACCAGCATTGTTCCAGCAGTGTTCCATTGACCAGCAGTGTGCCATTGATCAGCAGTGTTCCATTAACCAGCATTGTCCTATTGACCAGCATTGTTCCCTTGACCAGCATTTTTCCATTGATCAGCATTGTTCCAGCAGTGTTCCATTAACCAGCATTGTCCTATTGACCAGCAGTGTTCCATTGAGCACCATTGTTCCATTGACCAGCAGTGTTCCATTTACCAGCATTGTTCCATTGACCAGCAGTGTTCCATTAACCAGCATTGTTCCATTGCCCAGCATTGTTCCATTTATCAACATTGTTCCAGCAGTGTTCCATTGATCAGCAGTGTTCCATTAATCAGCATTGTCCTATTGACCAGCATTGTTCCCTTGACCAGCATTGTTCCATTGATCAGCATTGTTCCAGCAGTGTTTCATTGACCAGCAGTGTGCCATTGATCAGCAGTGTTCCATTAACCAGCATTGTCCTATTGACCAGCATTGTTCCCTTGACCAGCATTTTTCCATTGATCAGCATTGTTCCAGCAGTGTTCCATTAACCAGCATTGTCCTATTGACCAGCAGTGTTCCATTGAGCACCATTGTTCCATTGATCAGCATTGTTCCATTGATCAGCATTGTTCCAGCAGTGTTCTATTAACCAGCATTGTCCTATTGACCAGCAGTGTTCCATTGAGCACCATTGTTCCATTTATCAGCAGTGTTCCATTTGCCAGCATTGTTCCATTGATCAGCATTGTTCCAGCAGTGTTCCATTGATCAGCAGTGTTCCATTAACCAGCATTGTCCTATTGACCAGCATTGTTCCCTTGACCAGCATTGTTCCATTGACCAGCAGTGTTCCATTAACCAGCATTGTTCCATTGACCAGCATTGTTCCAGCAGTGTTCCATTGACCAGCAGTGTTCCATTAACCAGCATTGTTCCATTGACCAGCATTGTTCCATTTATCAGCATTGTTCCAGCAGTGTTCCATTGACCAGCAGTGTTCCATTAACCAGCATTGTTCAATTGCCCAGCATTGTTCCATTTATCAACATTGTTCCAGCAGTGTTCCATTGATCAGCAGTGTTCCATTAATCAGCATTGTCCTATTGACCAGCATTGTTACCTTGACCAGCATTGTTCCATTGATCAGCATTGTTCCAGCAGTGTTCCATTGATCAGCATTTTTCCATTGATCAGCATTGTGCCAGCAGTGTTCCATTAACCAGCATCGTCCTATTGACCAGCAGTGTTCCATTGAGCACCATTGTTCCATTGACCAGCAGTGTTTCATTTACCAGCATTGTTCCATTGACCAGCAGTGTTCCATTAACCAGCATTGTTCCATTGACCAGCATTGTTCCATTTATCAACATTGTTCCAGCAGTGTTCCATTGATCAGCAGTGTTCCATTAACCAGCATTGTCCTATTGACCAGCATTGTTCCCTTGACCAGCATTGTTCCATTGATCAGCATTGTTCCAGCAGTGTTCCATTAACCAGCTTTGTCCTATTGACCAGCAGTGTTCCATTGAGCACCATTGTTCCATTGACCAGCAGTGTTCCATTTACCAGCATTGTTCCATTGACCAGCAGTGTTCCATTAACCAGCATTGTTCCATTGACCAGCATTGTTCCATTGATCAGCATTGTTCCAGCAGTGTTCCTTTGACCAGCATTGTTCCAGCAGTGTTCCATTGACCAGCAGTGTTCCATTAACCAGCATTGTTCCATTGATCAGCATTGTTCCATTGATCAGCATTGTTCCAGCAGTGTTCTATTAACCAGCATTGTCCTATTGACCAGCAGTGTTCCATTGAGCACCATTGTTCCATTTATCAGCAGTGTTCCATTTGCCAGCATTGTTCCATTGATCAGCATTGTTCCAGCAGTGTTCCATTGATCAGCAGTGTTCCATTAACCAGCATTGTCCTATTGACCAGCATTGTTCCCTTGACCAGCATTGTTCCATTGACCAGCAGTGTTCCATTAACCAGCATTGTTCCATTGACCAGCATTGTTCCAGCAGTGTTCCATTGACCAGCAGTGTTCCATTAACCAGCATTGTTCCATTGACCAGCATTGTTCCATTTATCAGCATTGTTCCAGCAGTGTTCCATTGACCAGCAGTGTTCCATTAACCAGCATTGTTCAATTGCCCAGCATTGTTCCATTTATCAACATTGTTCCAGCAGTGTTCCATTGATCAGCAGTGTTCCATTAATCAGCATTGTCCTATTGACCAGCATTGTTACCTTGACCAGCATTGTTCCATTGATCAGCATTGTTCCAGCAGTGTTCCATTGATCAGCATTTTTCCATTGATCAGCATTGTGCCAGCAGTGTTCCATTAACCAGCATCGTCCTATTGACCAGCAGTGTTCCATTGAGCACCATTGTTCCATTGACCAGCAGTGTTTCATTTACCAGCATTGTTCCATTGACCAGCAGTGTTCCATTAACCAGCATTGTTCCATTGACCAGCATTGTTCCAGCAGTGTTCCATTGACCAGCAGTGTTCCATTAACCAGCATTGTTCCATTGACCAGCATTGTTCCATTTATCAGCATTGTTCCAGCAGTGTTCCATTAACCAGCATTGTCCTATTGACCAGCAGTGTTCCATTTACCAGCATTGTTCCATTAACCAGCAGTGTTCCATTGACCAGCAGTGTTCCATTGACCAGCAGTGTTCCATTGATCAGCAGTGTTCCATTAACCAGCATTGTCCTATTGACCAGCATTGTTCCCTTGACCAGCATTTTTCCATTGATCAGCATTGTTCCAGCAGTGTTACATTAACCAGCATTGTCCTATTGACCAGCAGTGTTCCATTGAGCACCATTGTTCCATTGACCAGCAGTGTTCCATTAACCAGCATTGTCCTATTGACCAACAGTGTTCCATTGAGGACCATTGTTCCATTGACCAGCAGTGTTCCATTTACCAGCATTGTTCCATTGACCACCATTGTTCCATTGATCAGCATTGTTCCAGCAGTGTTCCATTGAGCAGCATTGTTCCAGCAGTGTTCCATTAACCAGCATTGTCCTATTGACCAGCAGTGTTCCATTTACCAGCATTGTTCCAATAACCAGCAGTGTTCCATTAACCAGCATTGTTCCATTGACCAGCATTGTTCCATTTTTCAGCATTGTTCCAGCAGTGTTCCATTGACCAGCAGTGTTCCATTAACCTGCAATGTTCCATTAACCAGCATTGTTCCATTGACCAGCAGTGTTCCATTAACCAGCATTGTCCTATTGACCAGCAGTGTTCCATTGAGGACCATTGTTCCATTGACCAGCAGTGTTCCATTTACCAGCATTGTTCCATTGACCACCATTGTTCTATTGATAAGCATTGTTCCAGCAGTGTTCCATTGACCAGCATTGTTCCAGCAGTGTTCCATTAACCAGCATTGTCCTATTGACCAGCAGTGTTCCATTTACCAGCATTGTTCCATTGACCAGCAGTGTTCCATTAACCAGCATTGTTCCATTGACCAGCATTGTTCCATTTATCAGCATTGTTCCAGCAGTGTTCCATTGACGAGCAGTGTTCCATTAACCAGCATTGTTCCATTGACCAGCATTGTTCCATTTATCAACATTGTTCCAGCAGTGTTCCATTGATCAGCAGTGTTCCATTAACCAGCATTGTCCTATTGACCAGCATTGTTCCCTTGACCAGCATCGTTCCATTGATCAGCATTGTTCCAGCAAGGTTCCATGAACCAGCTTTGTCCTATTGACCAGCAGTGTTCCATTGAGCACCCTTGTTCCATTGACCAGCAGTGTTCCATTTACCAGCATTGTTCCATTGACCAGCAGTGTTCCATTAACCAGCATTGTTCCATTGACCAGCATTGTTCCATTGATCAGCATTGTTCCAGCAGTGTTCCATTGACCAGCATTGTTCCAGCAGTGTTCCAATGACCAGCAGTGTTCCATTAACCAGCATTGTTCCATTGACCAGCAGTGTTCCATTAACCAGCATTGTTCCATTGCCCAGCATTGTTCCATTTATCAGCATTGTTCCAGCAGTGTTCCATTGACCAGCAGTGTTCCTTTAACCAGCATTCTTCCATTGCCCAGCATTGTTCCATTTATCAACATTGTTCCAGCAGTGTTCCATTGATCAGCAGTGTTCCATGAATCAGCATTGTCCTATTGACCAGCATTGTTCAGCTGATCAGCATTGTTCCAGCAGTGTTCCATTTACCAGCATTGTTCCATTGACCAGCAGTGTTCCATTAACCAGCATTGTTCCCTTTACCAGCATTGTTCCATTGATCAGCATTGTTCCAGCAGTGTTCCATTGACCAGCAGTGTTCCATTGATCAGCAGTGTTCCATTAACCAGCATTGTCCTATTGACCAGCATTGTTCCCTTGACCAGCATTTTTCCATTGATCAGCATTGTTCCAGCAGTGTTCCATTAACCAGCATTGTCCTATTGACTAGCAGTGTTCCATTGAGCACCATTGTTCCATTGACCAGCAGTGTTCCATTTACCAGCATTGTTCCATTGACCAGCAGTGTTCCATTAACCAGCATTGTTCCATTGACCAGCATTGTTCCATTTATCAGCATTGTTCCAGCAGTGTTCCATTAACCAGCATTGTCCTATTGACCAGCAGTGTTCCATTGAACACCATTGTTCCATTGATCAGCAGTGTTCCATTTGCCAGCATTGTTCCATTGATCAGCATTGTTCCAGCAGTGTTCCATTAACCAGCGTTGTCCTATTGACCAGCAGTGTTCCATTGAGCACCATTGTTCCATTGACCAGCAGTGTTCCATTTACCAGCATTGTTCCATTGACCAGCAGTGTTCCATTAACCAGCATTGTTCCATTAACCAGCATTGTTCAATTGATCAGCATTGTTCCAGCAGTGTTCCATTTACCAGCATTGTTCCATTGACCAGCAGTGTTCCATTAACCAGCATTGTTCCATTGACCAGCATTGTTCCATTTATCAACAATGTTCCAGCAGTGTTCCATTGATCAGCAGTGTTCCTTTAACCAGCATTGTCCTATTGACCAGCATTGTTCCCTTGACCAGCATTGTTCCATTGATCAGCATTGTTCCAGCAGTGTTCCATTAACCAGCTTTGTCCTATTGACCAGCAGTGTTCCATTGAGCACCATTGTTCCATTGACCAGCAGTGTTCCATTTACCAGCATTGTTCCATTGACCAGCAGTGTTCCATTAACCAGCATTGTTCCATTAACCAGCATTGTTCAATTGATCAGCATTGTTCCAGCAATGTTCCATTTACCAGCATTGTTCCATTGACCAGCAGTGTTCCATTAACCAGCATTGTTCCATTGACCAGCATTGTTCCATTTATCAACAAAGTTCCAGCAGTGTTCCATTGATCAGCAGTGTTCCATTAACCAGCATTGTCCTATTGACCAGCATTGTTCCCTTGACCAGCATTGTTCCATTGATCAGCATTGTTCCAGCAGTGTTCCATTAACCAGCTTTGTCCTATTGACCAGCAGTGTTCCATTGAGCACCATTGTTCCATTGACCAGCAGTGTTCCATTTACCAGCATTGTTCCATTGACCAGCAGTGTTCCATTAACCAGCATTGTTCCATTGACCAGCATTGTTCGATTGATCAGCATTGTTCCAGCAGTGTTCCATTGACCAGCATTGTTCCAGCAGTGTTCCATTGACCAGCAGTGTTCCATTAACCAGCATTGTTCCGTTGACCAGCATTGTTCCATTTATCAGCATTGTTCCAGCAGTGTTCCATTGACCAGCAGTGTTCCATTAACCAGCATTGTTCCATTGCCCAGCATTGTTCCATTTATCAACATTGTTCCAGCAGTGTTCCATTGATCAGCAGTGTTCCATTAATCAGCATTGTCCTATTGACCAGCATTGTTCCCTTGACCAGCATTGTTCCATTGATCAGCATTGTTCCAGCAGTGTTCCATTTACCAGCATTGTTCCATTGACCAGCAGTGTTCCATTAACCAGCATTGTTCTATTGACCAGCATTGTTCCATTTATCAACATTGTTCCAGCAGTGTTCCATTGATCAGCAGTGTTCCATTAACCAGCATTGTCCTATTGACCAGCATTGTCCTATTGACCAGCATTGTTCCCTTGACCAGCATTGTTCCATTGATCAGCATTGTTCCAGCAGTGTCCCATTAACCAGCATTGTTCCATTGCCCAGCATTGTTCCATTGCCCAGCATTGTTCCACTTATCAACATTGTTCCAGCAGTGTTCCATTGATCAGCAGTGTTCCATTAATCAGCATTGTCCTATTGACCAGCATTGTTCCCTTGACCAGCATTGTTCCATTGATCAGCATTGTTCCAGCAGTGTTCCATTGACCAGCAGTGTGCCATTGATCAGCAGTGTTCCATTAACCAGCATTTTCCTATTGACCAGCATTGTTCCCTTGACCAGCATTTTTCCATTGATCAGCATTGTTCCAGCAGTGTTCCATTAACCAGCATTGTCCTATTGACCAGCAGTGTTCCATTGAGCACCATTGTTCCATTGATCAGCAGTGTTCCATTTGCCAGCATTGTTCCATTGATCAGCATTGTTCCAGCAGTGTTCCATTAACCAGCATTGTCCTATTGACCAGCAGTGTTCCATTGAGCACAATTGTTCCATTGACCAGCAGTGTTCCATTTACCAGCATTGTTCCATTGACCAGCAGTGTTCCATTAACCAGCATTGTTCCATTGACCAGCATTGTTCCATTTATCAGCATTGTTCCAGCAGTGTTCCATTGACCAGCAGTGTTCCATTAACCAGCATTGTTCCATTAACCAGCATTGTTCCATTTATCAACATTGTTCCAGCAGTGTTCCATTGATCAGCAGTGTTCCATTAATCAGCATTGTCCTATTGACCAGCATTGTTCCCTTGACCAGCATTGTTCCCTTGACCAGCATTGTTCCAGCAGTGTTCCATTGACCAGCAGTGTGCCATTGATCAGCAGTGTTCCATTAACCAGCATTGTTCCCTTGACCAGCATTTTTCCATTGATCAGCATTGTTCCAGCAGTGTTCCATTAACCAGCATTGTCCTATTGACCAGCAGTGTTCCATTGAGCACCATTGTTCCATTGACCAGCAGTGTTCCATTTACCAGCATTGTTCCATTGACCAGCAGTGTTCCATTAACCAGCATTGTTCCATTGCCCAGCATTGTTCCATTTATCAACATTGTTCCAGCAGTGTTCCATTGATCAGCAGTGTTCCATTAATCAGCATTGTCCTATTGACCAGCATTGTTCCCTTGACCAGCATTGTTCCATTGATCAGCATTGTTCCAGCAGTGTTTCATTGACCAGCAGTGTGCCATTGATCAGCAGTGTTCCATTAACCAGCATTGTCCTATTGACCAGCATTGTTCCCTTGACCAGCATTTTTCCATTGATCAGCATTGTTCCAGCAGTGTTCCATTAACCAGCATTGTCCTATTGACCAGCAGTGTTCCATTGAGCACCATTGTTCCATTGATCAGCATTGTTCCATTGATCAGCATTGTTCCAGCAGTGTTCTATTAACCAGCATTGTCCTATTGACCAGCAGTGTTCCCTTGAGCACCATTGTTCCATTGACCAGCAGTGTTCCATTTACCATCATTGTTCCATTGACCAGCAGTGTTCCATTAACCAGCATTGTTCCATTGCCCAGCATTGTTCCATTTATCAACATTGTTCCAGCAGTGTTCCATTGATCAGCAGTGTTCCATTAATCAGCATTGTCCTATTGACCAGCATTGTTCCCTTGACCAGCATTGTTCCATTGATCAGCATTGTTCCAGCAGTGTTTCATTGACCAGCAGTGTGCCATTGATCAGCAGTGTTCCATTAACCAGCATTGTCCTATTGACCAGCATTGTTCCCTTGACCAGCATTTTTCCATTGATCAGCATTGTTCCAGCAGTGTTCCATTAACCAGCATTGTCCTATTCACCAGCAGTGTTCCATTGAGCACCATTGTTCCATTGATCAGCAGTGTTCCATTTGCCAGCATTGTTCCATTGATCAGCATTGTTCCAGCAGTGTTCCATTAACCAGCATTGTCCTTTTGACCAGCAGTGTTCCATTGAGCACCATTGTTCCATTGATCAGCAGTGTTCCATTTGCCAGCATTGTTCCATTGATCAGCATTGTTCCAGCAGTGTTCCATTAACCAGCATTGTCCTATTGACCAGCAGTGTTCCATTGAGCACAATTGTTCCATTGACCAGCAGTGTTCCATTTACCAGCATTGTTCCATTGACCAGCAGTGTTCCATTAACCAGCATTGTTCCATTGACCAGCATTGTTCCATTTATCAGCATTGTTCCAGCAGTGTTCCATTGACCAGCAGTGTTCCATTAACCAGCATTGTTCCATTAACCAGCATTGTTCCATTTATCAACATTGTTCCAGCAGTGTTCCATTGATCAGCAGTGTTCCATTAATCAGCATTGTCCTATTGACCAGCATTGTTCCCTTGACCAGCATTGTTCCAGCAGTGTTCCATTGACCAGCAGTGTGCCATTGATCAGCAGTGTTCCATTAACCAGCATTGTCCTATTGACCAGCATTGTTCCCTTGACCAGCATTTTTCCATTGATCAGCATTGTTCCAGCAGTGTTCCATTAACCAGCATTGTCCTATTGACCAGCAGTGTTCCATTGAGCACCATTGTTCCATTGACCAGCAGTGTTCCATTTACCAGCATTGTTCCATTGACCAGCAGTGTTCCATTAACCAGCATTGTTCCATTGCCCAGCATTGTTCCATTTATCAACATTGTTCCAGCAGTGTTCCATTGATCAGCAGTGTTCCATTAATCAGCATTGTCCTATTGACCAGCATTGTTCCCTTGACCAGCATTGTTCCATTGATCAGCATTGTTCCAGCAGTGTTTCATTGACCAGCAGTGTGCCATTGATCAGCAGTGTTCCATTAACCAGCATTGTCCTATTGACCAGCATTGTTCCCTTGACCAGCATTTTTCCATTGATCAGCATTGTTCCAGCAGTGTTCCATTAACCAGCATTGTCCTATTGACCAGCAGTGTTCCATTGAGCACCATTGTTCCATTGATCAGCATTGTTCCATTGATCAGCATTGTTCCAGCAGTGTTCTATTAACCAGCATTGTCCTATTGACCAGCAGTGTTCCATTGAGCACCATTGTTCCATTTATCAGCAGTGTTCCATTTGCCAGCATTGTTCCATTGATCAGCATTGTTCCAGCAGTGTTCCATTGATCAGCAGTGTTCCATTAACCAGCATTGTCCTATTGACCAGCATTGTTCCCTTGACCAGCATTGTTCCATTGACCAGCAGTGTTCCATTAACCAGCATTGTTCCATTGACCAGCATTGTTCCAGCAGTGTTCCATTGACCAGCAGTGTTCCATTAACCAGCATTGTTCCATTGACCAGCATTGTTCCATTTATCAGCATTGTTCCAGCAGTGTTCCATTGACCAGCAGTGTTCCATTAACCAGCATTGTTCAATTGCCCAGCATTGTTCCATTTATCAACATTGTTCCAGCAGTGTTCCATTGATCAGCAGTGTTCCATTAATCAGCATTGTCCTATTGACCAGCATTGTTACCTTGACCAGCATTGTTCCATTGATCAGCATTGTTCCAGCAGTGTTCCATTGATCAGCATTTTTCCATTGATCAGCATTGTGCCAGCAGTGTTCCATTAACCAGCATCGTCCTATTGACCAGCAGTGTTCCATTGAGCACCATTGTTCCATTGACCAGCAGTGTTTCATTTACCAGCATTGTTCCATTGACCAGCAGTGTTCCATTAACCAGCATTGTTCCATTGACCAGCATTGTTCCATTTATCAACATTGTTCCAGCAGTGTTCCATTGATCAGCAGTGTTCCATTAACCAGCATTGTCCTATTGACCAGCATTGTTCCCTTGACCAGCATTGTTCCATTGATCAGCATTGTTCCAGCAGTGTTCCATTAACCAGCTTTGTCCTATTGACCAGCAGTGTTCCATTGAGCACCATTGTTCCATTGACCAGCAGTGTTCCATTTACCAGCATTGTTCCATTGACCAGCAGTGTTCCATTAACCAGCATTGTTCCATTGACCAGCATTGTTCCATTGATCAGCATTGTTCCAGCAGTGTTCCTTTGACCAGCATTGTTCCAGCAGTGTTCCATTGACCAGCAGTGTTCCATTAACCAGCATTGTTCCATTGATCAGCATTGTTCCATTGATCAGCATTGTTCCAGCAGTGTTCTATTAACCAGCATTGTCCTATTGACCAGCAGTGTTCCATTGAGCACCATTGTTCCATTTATCAGCAGTGTTCCATTTGCCAGCATTGTTCCATTGATCAGCATTGTTCCAGCAGTGTTCCATTGATCAGCAGTGTTCCATTAACCAGCATTGTCCTATTGACCAGCATTGTTCCCTTGACCAGCATTGTTCCATTGACCAGCAGTGTTCCATTAACCAGCATTGTTCCATTGACCAGCATTGTTCCAGCAGTGTTCCATTGACCAGCAGTGTTCCATTAACCAGCATTGTTCCATTGACCAGCATTGTTCCATTTATCAGCATTGTTCCAGCAGTGTTCCATTGACCAGCAGTGTTCCATTAACCAGCATTGTTCAATTGCCCAGCATTGTTCCATTTATCAACATTGTTCCAGCAGTGTTCCATTGATCAGCAGTGTTCCATTAATCAGCATTGTCCTATTGACCAGCATTGTTACCTTGACCAGCATTGTTCCATTGATCAGCATTGTTCCAGCAGTGTTCCATTGATCAGCATTTTTCCATTGATCAGCATTGTGCCAGCAGTGTTCCATTAACCAGCATCGTCCTATTGACCAGCAGTGTTCCATTGAGCACCATTGTTCCATTGACCAGCAGTGTTTCATTTACCAGCATTGTTCCATTGACCAGCAGTGTTCCATTAACCAGCATTGTTCCATTGACCAGCATTGTTCCAGCAGTGTTCCATTGACCAGCAGTGTTCCATTAACCAGCATTGTTCCATTGACCAGCATTGTTCCATTTATCAGCATTGTTCCAGCAGTGTTCCATTGACCAGCAGTGTTCCATTAACCAGCATTGTTCAATTGCCCAGCATTGTTCCATTTATCAACATTGTTCCAGCAGTGTTCCATTGATCAGCAGTGTTCCATTAATCAGCATTGTCCTATTGACCAGCATTGTTACCTTGACCAGCATTGTTCCATTGATCAGCATTGTTCCAGCAGTGTTCCATTGATCAGCATTTTTCCATTGATCAGCATTGTGCCAGCAGTGTTCCATTAACCAGCATCGTCCTATTGACCAGCAGTGTTCCATTGAGCACCATTGTTCCATTGACCAGCAGTGTTTCATTTACCAGCATTGTTCCATTGACCAGCAGTGTTCCATTAACCAGCATTGTTCCATTGACCAGCATTGTTCCATTTATCAACATTGTTCCAGCAGTGTTCCATTGATCAGCAGTGTTCCATTAACCAGCATTGTCCTATTGACCAGCATTGTTCCCTTGACCAGCATTGTTCCATTGATCAGCATTGTTCCAGCAGTGTTCCATTAACCAGCTTTGTCCTATTGACCAGCAGTGTTCCATTGAGCACCATTGTTCCATTGACCAGCAGTGTTCCATTTACCAGCATTGTTCCATTGACCAGCAGTGTTCCATTAACCAGCATTGTTCCATTGACCAGCATTGTTCCATTGATCAGCATTGTTCCAGCAGTGTTCCTTTGACCAGCATTGTTCCAGCAGTGTTCCATTGACCAGCAGTGTTCCATTAACCAGCATTGTTCCATTGACCAGCATTGTTCCATTTATCAGCATTGTTCCAGCAGTGTTCCATTGACCAGCAGTGTTCCATTAACCAGCATTGTTCCATTGCCCAGCATTGTTCCATTTATCAACATTGTTCCAGCAGTGTTCCATTCATCAGCAGTGTTCCATTAATCAGCATTGTCCTATTGACCAGCATTGTTCCCTTGACCAGCATTGTTCCATTGATCAGCATTGTTCCAGCAGTGTTCCATTTATCAGCATTGTTCCATTGGCCAGCAGTGTTCCATTAACCAGCATTGTTCCATTGACCAGCATTGTTCCATTTATCAACATTGTTCCAGCAGTGTTCCATTGATCAGCAGTGTTCCATTAATCAGCATTGTCCTATTGACCAGCATTGTTCCCTTGACCAGCATTGTTCCATTGATCAGCATTGTTCCAGCAGTGTTTCATTGACCAGCAGTGTGCCATTGATCAGCAGTGTTCCATTAACCAGCATTGTCCTATTGACCAGCATTGTTCCCTTGACCAGCATTTTTCCATTGATCAGCATTGTTCCAGCAGTGTTCCATTAACCAGCATTGTCCTATTGACCAGCAGTGTTCCATTGAGCACCATTGTTCCATTGATCAGCAGTGTTCCATTTGCCAGCATTGTTCCATTGATCAGCATTGTTCCAGCAGTGTTCCATTAACCAGCATTGTTCCATTGCCCAGCATTGTTCCATTTATCAACATTGTTCCAGCAGTGTTCCATTCATCAGCAGTGTTCCATTAATCAGCATTGTCCTATTGACCAGCATTGTTCCCTTGACCAGCATTGTTCCATTGATCAGCATTGTTCCAGCAGTGTTCCATTTACCAGCATTGTTCCATTGGCCAGCAGTGTTCCATTAACCAGCATTGTTCCATTGACCAGCATTGTTCCATTTATCAACATTCAATCAATCAATATCCTTTATTTAACCAGGTAAAATTCATTGAGATTCAAATCTCTTTTTCAAGAATGACCTGGCCAAGAAGGCAGCACCATGATACAATAAGAACAATCAACCACAATTCTCATACACCACATTCAACGTCAGGTAAAATACAATACAAGATCAGGGACAACAAGACTATATGAAGATTGAAATGAGTTAAAAATGAAATAAATAAACTGGGGACAGAGGAATGAATAAACCCGGCCGTTATCAGAAAATAGCTTTACAAGCAATTGCATTGACCAAGAGAACTATCTTCTCTGTCCTTCAGGATTCCTTTGATTTCTCCCAAGGTGACCAGCTCCAGCAGCTTCAGCTGCTTTTGCACAGTGTTCCAGGCAGAAGGCGCAGCATATTTAAGGGCCTTTTTCCCTAACTCAGTTCTAGTTCTGGGTACCAACATCTGTAACACATCTCTAGAACGCAAACCATAGCTACATTTGTTTGTGGACATGTAAACACATAGATATGAAGGGACCAGCCCAATAAGACACTTGTAAACAAAAAACAACCAATGTGAGAGTCTGCGTACAGATAGCGATGGACATTTTGCAGTGGCATACAGGGTACAATGGTGGACACGATTTCCACAGCCAGTTAAAAATCGCAGAGCACAGTGGTAGACGGTATACAATTTCCTGAGGTACATTGTTCCAGCAGTGTTCCATTGATCAGCAGTGTTCCATTAACCAGCATTGTCCTATTGACCAGCATTGTTCCCTTGACCAGCATTGTTCCATTGATCAGCATTGTTCCAGCAGTGTTCCATTAACCAGCTTTGTCCTATTGACCAGCAGTGTTCCCTTGAGCACCATTGTTCCATTGACCAGCAGTGTTCCATTTACCAGCATTGTTCCATTGACCAGCAGTGTTCCATTAACCAGCATTGTTCCATTGACCAGCATTGTTCCATTTATCAACATTGTTCCAGCAGTGTTCCATTGACCAGCATTGTTCCAGCAGTGTTCCATTGACCAGCAGTGTTCCATTAACCAGCATTGTTCCATTGACCAGCATTGTTCCATTTATCAGCATTGTTCCAGCAGTGTTCCATTGACCAGCAGTGTTCCCTTGAGCACCATTGTTCCATTGACCAGCAGTGTTCCATTTACCAGCATTGTTCCATTGACCAGCAGTGTTCCATTAACCAGCATTGTTCCATTGACCAGCATTGTTCCATTTATCAACATTGTTCCAGCAGTGTTCCATTGACCAGCATTGTTCCAGCAGTGTTCCATTGACCAGCAGTGTTCCATTAACCAGCATTGTTCCATTGACCAGCATTGTTCCATTTATCAGCATTGTTCCAGCAGTGTTCCATTGACCAGCAGTGTTCCATTAACCAGCATTGTTCCATTAACCAGCATTGTTCCATTTATCAACATTGTTCCAGCAGTGTTCCATTGATCAGCAGTGTTCCATTAATCAGCATTGTCCTATTGACCAGCATTGTTCCCTTGACCAGCATTGTTCCATTGATCAGCATTGTTCCAGCAGTGTTCCATTGACCAGCAGTGTTCCATTAACCAGCATTGTCCTATTGACCAGCATTGTTCCCTTGACCAGCATTTTTCCATTGATCAGCATTGTTCCAGCAGTGTTCCATTAACCAGCATTGTCCTATTGACCAGCAGTGTTCCATTGAGCACCATTGTTCCATTGACCAGCAGTGTTCCATTTACCAGCATTGTTCCATTGACCAGCAGTGTTCCATTAACCAGCATTGTTCCATTGCCCAGCATTGTTCCATTTATCAACATTGTTCCAGCAGTGTTCCATTGATCAGCAGTGTTCCATTAATCAGCATTGTCCTATTGACCAGCATTGTTCCCTTGACCAGCATTGTTCCATTGATCAGCATTTCCAGCAGTGTTTCATTGACCAGCAGTGTGCCATTGATCAGCAGTGTTCCATTAACCAGCATTGTCCTATTGACAAGCATTGTTCCCTTGACCAGCATTTTTCCATTGATCAGCATTGTTCCAGCAGTGTTCCATTAACCAGCATTGTCCTATTGACCAGCAGTGTTCCATTGAGCACCATTGTTCCATTGATCAGCATTGTTCCATTTACCAGCATTGTTCCATTGACCAGCATTGTTCCATTTATCAACATTGTTCCAGCAGTGTTCCATTGATCAGCAGTGTTCCATTAATCAGCATTGTTCCATTGACCAGCATTGTTCCATTTATCAACATTGTTCCAGCAGTGTTCCATTGACCAGCAGTGTTCCCTTGAGCACCATTGTTCCATTGACCAGCAGTGTTCCATTAACCAGCATTGTTCCATTGCCCAGCATTGTTCCATTTATCAACATTGTTCCAGCAGTGTTCCATTGATCAGCAGTGTTCCATTAATCAGCATTGTTCCATTGACCAGCATTGTTCCATTTATCAACATTGTTCCAGCAGTGTTCCATTGATCAGCAGTGTTCCATTAACCAGCATTGTCCTATTGACCAGCATTGTTCCCTTGACCAGCATTGTTCCATTGATCAGCATTGTTCCAGCAGTGTTCCATTAACCAGCTTTGTCCTATTGACCAGCAGTGTTCCCTTGAGCACCATTGTTCCATTGACCAGCAGTGTTCCATTTACCAGCATTGTTCCATTGACCAGCAGTGTTCCATTAACCAGCATTGTTCCATTGACCAGCAGTGTTCCATTTATCAACATTGTTCCAGCAGTGTTCCATTGACCAGCATTGTTCCAGCAGTGTTCCATTGACCAGCAGTGTTCCATTAACCAGCATTGTTCCCTTGAGCACCATTGTTCCATTGACCAGCAGTGTTCCATTTACCAGCATTGTTCCATTGACCAGCAGTGTTCCATTAACCAGCATTGTTCCATTGACCAGCATTGTTCCATTTATCAACATTGTTCCAGCAGTGTTCCATTGACCAGCATTGTTCCAGCAGTGTTCCATTGACCAGCAGTGTTCCATTAACCAGCATTGTTCCATTGACCAGCATTGTTCCATTTATCAGCATTGTTCCAGCAGTGTTCCATTGACCAGCAGTGTTCCATTAACCAGCATTGTTCCATTAACCAGCATTGTTCCATTTATCAACATTGTTCCAGCAGTGTTCCATTGATCAGCAGTGTTCCATTAATCAGCATTGTCCTATTGACCAGCATTGTTCCCTTGACCAGCATTGTTCCATTGATCAGCATTGTTCCAGCAGTGTTCCATTGACCAGCAGTGTGCCATTCATCAGCAGTGTTCCATTAACCAGCATTGTCCTATTGACCAGCATTGTTCCATTTATCAACATTGTTCCAGCAGTGTTCCATTAACCAGCATTGTCCTATTGACCAGCATTGTTCCCTTGACCAGCATTGTTCCATTGATCAGCATTGTTCCAGCAGTGTTCCATTAACCAGCTTTGTCCTATTGACCAGCAGTGTTCCCTTGAGCACCATTGTTCCATTGACCAGCAGTGTTCCATTTACCAGCATTGTTCCATTGACCAGCAGTGTTCCATTAACCAGCATTGTTCCATTGACCAGCATTGTTCCATTTATCAACATTGTTCCAGCAGTGTTCCATTGATCAGCAGTGTTCCATTAATCAGCATTGTCCTATTGACCAGCATTGTTCCCTTGACCAGCATTGTTCCATTGATCAGCATTGTTCCAGCAGTGTTCCATTGACCAGCAGTGTGCCATTGATCAGCAGTGTTCCATTAACCAGCATTGTCCTATTGACCAGCATTGTTCCCTTGACCAGCATTTTTCCATTGATCAGCAATGTTCCAGCAGTGTTCCATTAACCAGCATTGTCCTATTGACCAGCAGTGTTCCATTGAGCACCATTGTTCCATTGATCAGCAGTGTTCCATTTGCCAGCATTGTTCCATTGATCAGCATTGTTCCAGCAGTGTTCCATTGACCAGCAGTGTTCCATTGATCAGCATTTTTCCATTGATCAGCATTGTTCCAGCAGTGTTCCATTAACCAGCATTGTCCTATTGACCAGCAGTGTTCCATTGAGCACCATTGTTCCATTGATCAGCAGTGTTCCATTTGCCAGCATTGTTCCATTGATCAGCATTGTTCCAGCAGTGTTCCATTAACCAGCATTGTCCTATTGACCAGCAGTGTTCCATTGAGCACCATTGTTCCATTGACCAGCAGTGTTCCATTTACCAGCATTGTTCCATTGACCAGCAGTGTTCCATTAACCAGCATTGTTCCATTGACCAGCATTGTTCCATTTATCAACATTGTTCCAGCAGTGTTCCATTGATCAGCAGTGTTCCATTAACCAGCATTGTTCTATTGACCAGCATTGTTCCCTTGACCAGCATTGTTCCATTGATCAGCATTGTTCCAGCAGTGTTCCATTAACCAGCTTTGTCCTATTGACCAGCAGTGTTCCATTGAGCACCATTGTTCCATTGACCAGCAGTGTTCCATTTACCAGCATTGTTCCATTGACCAGCAGTGTTCCATTAACCAGCATTGTTCCATTGACCAGCATTGTTCCATTGATCAGCATTGTTCGAGCAGTGTTCCATTGACCAGCATTGTTCCAGCAGTGTTCCATTGACCAGCAGTGTTCCATTAACCAGCATTGTTCCATTGACCAGCATTGTTCCATTTATCAGCATTGTTCCAGCAGTGTTCCATTGACCAGCAGTGTTCCATTAACCAGCATTGTTCCATTGCCCAGCATTGTTCCATTTATCAACATTGTTCCAGCAGTTTTCAATTGATCAACATTGTTCCAGCAGTGTTCCATTGATCAGCAGTGTTCCATTAACCAGCATTGTCCTATTGACCAGCATTGTTCCCTTGACCAGCATTGTTCCATTGATCAGCATTGTTCCAGCAGTGTTCCATTAACCAGCTTTGTCCTATTGACCAGCAGTGTTCCATTGAGCACCATTGTTCTATTGACCAGCAGTGTTCCATTAACCAGCATTGTCCTATTGACCAGCAGTGTTCCATTGAGGACCATTGTTCCATTGACCAGCAGTGTTCCATTTACCAGCATTGTTCCATTGACCACCATTGTTCCATTGATCAGCATTGTTCCAGCAGTGTTCCATTGAGCAGCATTGTTCCAGCAGTGTTCCATTAACCAGCATTGTCCTATTGACCAGCAGTGTTCCATTTACCAGCATTGTTCCAATAACCAGCAGTGTTCCATTAACCAGCATTGTTCCATTGACCAGCATTGTTCCATTTTTCAGCATTGTTCCAGCAGTGTTCCATTGACCAGCAGTGTTCCATTAACCTGCAATGTTCCATTAACCAGCATTGTTCCATTGACTAGCAGTGTTCCATTAACCAGCATTGTCCTATTGACCAGCAGTGTTCCATTGAGGACCATTGTTCCATTGACCAGCAGTGTTCCATTTACCAGCATTGTTCCCTTGACCACCATTGTTCTATTGATCAGCATTGTTCCAGCAGTGTTCCATTGACCAGCATTGTTCCAGCAGTGTTCCATTAACCAGCATTGTCCTATTGACCAGCAGTGTTCCATTTACCAGCATTGTTCCATTGACCAGCAGTGTTCCATTAACCAGCATTGTTCCATTGACCAGCATTGTTCCATTTATCAGCATTGTTCCAGCAGTGTTCCATTGACGAGCAGTGTTCCATTAACCAGCATTGTTCCATTGACCAGCATTGTTCCATTTATCAACATTGTTCCAGCAGTGTTCCATTGATCAGCAGTGTTCCATTAACCAGCATTGTCCTATTGACCAGCATTGTTCCCTTGACCAGCATCGTTCCATTGATCAGCATTGTTCCAGCAGTGTTCCATGAACCAGCTTTGTCCTATTGACCAGCAGTGTTCCATTGAGCACCCTTGTTCCATTGACCAGCAGTGTTCCATTTACCAGCATTGTTCCATTGACCAGCAGTGTTCCATTAACCAGCATTGTTCCATTGACCAGCATTGTTCCATTGATCAGCATTGTTCCAGCAGTGTTCCATTGACCAGCATTGTTCCAGCAGTGTTCCAATGACCAGCAGTGTTCCATTAACCAGCATTGTTCCATTGACCAGCAGTGTTCCATTAACCAGCATTGTTCCATTGCCCAGCATTGTTCCATTTATCAGCATTGTTCCAGCAGTGTTCCATTGACCAGCAGTGTTCCTTTAACCAGCATTCTTCCATTGCCCAGCATTGTTCCATTTATCAACATTGTTCCAGCAGTGTTCCATTGATCAGCAGTGTTCCATGAATCAGCATTGTCCTATTGACCAGCATTGTTCAGCTGATCAGCATTGTTCCAGCAGTGTTCCATTTACCAGCATTGTTCCATTGACCAGCAGTGTTCCATTAACCAGCATTGTTCCCTTGACCAGCATTGTTCCATTGATCAGCATTGTTCCAGCAGTGTTCCATTGACCAGCAGTGTTCCATTGATCAGCAGTGTTCCATTAACCAGCATTGTCCTATTGACCAGCATTGTTCCCTTGACCAGCATTTTTCCATTGATCAGCATTGTTCCAGCAGTGTTCCATTAACCAGCATTGTCCTATTGACCAGCAGTGTTCCATTGAGCACCATTGTTCCATTGACCAGCAGTGTTCCATTTACCAGCATTGTTCCATTGACCAGCAGTGTTCCATTAACCAGCATTGTTCCATTGACCAGCATTGTTCCATTTATCAGCATTGTTCCAGCAGTGTTCCATTAAACAGCATTGTCCTATTGACCAGCAGTGTTCCATTGAGCACCATTGTTCCATTGACCAGCAGTGTTCCATTTACCAGCATTGTTCCATTGACCAGCAGTGTTCCATTAACCAGCATTGTTCCATTGACCAGCATTGTTCCATTTATCAGCATTGTTCCAGCAGTGTTCCAATGACCAGCAGTGTTCCATTAACCAGCATTGTTCCATTAACCAGCATTGTTCATTTGATCAGCATTGTTCCAGCAGTGTTCCATTTACCAGCATTGTTCCATTGACCAGCAGTGTTCCATTAACCAGCATTGTTCCATTAACCAGCATGGTTCCATTGACCAGCATTGTTCCATTGACCAGCATTGTTCCATTTATCAACATTGTTCCAGCAGTGTTCCATTGATCAGCAGTGTTCCATTAACCAGCATTGTCCTTTTGACCAGCATTGTTCCCTTGACCAGCATTGTTCCATTGATCAGCATTGTTCCAGCAGTGTTCCATTGACCAGCAGTGTTCCATTGATCAGCAGTGTTCCATTAACCAGCATTGTCCTATTGACCAGCATTGTTCCATTGATCAGCATTGTTCCAGCAGTGTTCCATTGACCAGCAGTGTTCCATTGACCAGCATTGTTCCATTTATCAGCATTGTTCCAGCAGTGTTCCATTGACCAGCAGTGTTCCATTGACCAGCATTGTTCCATTGCTCAGCAGTGTTCCATTAACCAGCTTTGTTCCATTGACTAGCAGTGTTCCATTAACCAGCATTGTCCTATTGACCAGCATTGTTCCCTTGACCAGCATTGTTCCATTTATCAGCATTGTTCCAGCAGTAATCCATTGACCAGCAGTGTTCCATTAACCAGCATTGTTCCATTAACCAGCATTGTTCCATTGACCAGCAGTGTTCCATTAACCAGCATTGTCATATTGGCCAGCAGTGTTCCATTGAGGACCATTGTTCCATTGACCAGCAGTGTTCCATTTACCAGCATTGTTCCATTGACCACCATTGTTCCATTGATCAGCATTGTTCCAGCAGAGTTCCATTGAGCAGCATTGTTCCAGCAGTGTTCCATTAACCAGCATTGTCCTATTGACCAGCAGTGTTCCATTTACCAGCATTGTTCCATTAACCAGCAGTGTTCCATTAACCAGCATTGTTCCATTAACCAGCATTGTTCCATTGACCAGCAGTGTTCCATTAACCAGCATTGTCATATTGGCCAGCAGTGTTCCATTGAGGACCATTGTTCCATTGACCAGCAGTGTTCCATTTACCAGCATTGTTCCATTGACCACCATTGTTCCATTGATCAGCATTGTTCCAGCAGAGTTCCATTGAGCAGCATTGTTCCAGCAGTGTTCCATTAACCAGCATTGTCCTATTGACCAGCAGTGTTCCATTTACCAGCATTGTTCCATTAACCAGCAGTGTTCCATTGACCAGCAGTGTTCCATTGACCAGCAGTGTTCCATTGATCAGCAGTGTTCCATTAACCAGCATTGTCCTATTGACCAGCATTGTTCCCTTGACCAGCATTTTTCCATTGATCAGCATTGTTCCAGCAGTGTTCCATTAACCAGCATTGTCCTATTGACCAGCAGTGTTCCATTGAGCACCATTGTTCCATTGACCAGCAGTGTTCCATTAACCAGCATTGTCCTATTGACCAGCAGTGTTCCATTGAGGACCATTGTTCCATTGACCAGCAGTGTTCCATTTACCAGCATTGTTCCATTGACCACCATTGTTCCATTGATCAGCATTGTTCCAGCAGTGTTCCATTGAGCAGCATTGTTCCAGCAGTGTTCCATTAACCAGCATTGTCCTATTGACCAGCAGTGTTCCATTTACCAGCATTGTTCCAATAACCAGCTGTGTTCCATTAACCAGCATTGTTCCATTGACCAGCATTGTTCCATTTTTCAGTATTGTTCCAGCAGTGTTCCATTAACCTGCAATGTTCCATTAACCAGCATTGTTCCATTGACCAGCAGTGTTCCATTAACCAGCATTGTCCTATTGACCAGCAGTGTTCCATTGAGGACCATTGTTCCATTGACCAGCAGTGTTCCATTTACCAGCATTGTTCCATTGACCACCATTGTTCTATTGATCAGCATTGTTCCAGCAGTGTTCCATTGACCAGCATTGTTCCAGCAGTGTTCCATTAACCAGCATTGTCCTATTGACCAGCAGTGTTCCATTTACCAGCATTGTTCCATTGACCAGCAGTGTTCCATTAACCAGCATTGTTCCATTGACCAGCATTGTTCCATTTATCAGCATTGTTCCAGCAGTGTTCCATTGACGAGCAGTGTTCCATTAACCAGCATTGTTCCATTGACCAGCATTGTTCCATTTATCAACATTGTTCCAGCAGTGTTCCATTAACCAGCATTGTCCTATTGACCAGCATTGTTCCATTAACCAGCATTGTTCCATTGACCAGCAGTGTTCCATTAACCAGCATTGTCATATTGGCCAGCAGTGTTCCATTGAGGACCATTGTTCCATTGACCAGCAGTGTTCCATTTACCAGCATTGTTCCATTGACCACCATTGTTCCATTGATCAGCATTGTTCCAGCAGAGTTCCATTGACCAGCATTGTTCCAGCAGTGTTCCATTAACCAGCATTGTCCTATTGACCAGCAGTGTTCCATTTACCAGCATTGTTCCATTGACCAGCAGTGTTCCATTAACCAGCATTGTTCCATTAACCAGCATGGTTCCATTGACCAGCATTGTTCCATTGACCAGCATTGTTCCATTTATCAACATTGTTCCAGCAGTGTTCCATTGATCAGCAGTGTTCCATTAACCAGCATTGTCCTTTTGACCAGCATTGTTCCCTTGACCAGCATTGTTCCATTGATCAGCATTGTTCCAGCAGTGTTCCATTGACCAGCAGTGTTCCATTGATCAGCAGTGTTCCATTAACCAGCATTGTCCTATTGACCAGCATTGTTCCATTGATCAGCATTGTTCCAGCAGTGTTCCATTGACCAGCAGTGTTCCATTGACCAGCATTGTTCCATTTATCAGCATTGTTCCAGCAGTGTTCCATTGACCAGCAGTGTTCCATTGACCAGCATTGTTCCATTGCTCAGCAGTGTTCCATTAACCAGCTTTGTTCCATTGACTAGCAGTGTTCCATTAACCAGCATTGTCCTATTGACCAGCATTGTTCCCTTGACCAGCATTGTTCCATTTATCAGCATTGTTCCAGCAGTAATCCATTGACCAGCAGTGTTCCATTAACCAGCATTGTTCCATTAACCAGCATTGTTCCATTGACCAGCAGTGTTCCATTAACCAGCATTGTCATATTGGCCAGCAGTGTTCCATTGAGGACCATTGTTCCATTGACCAGCAGTGTTCCATTTACCAGCATTGTTCCATTGACCACCATTGTTCCATTGATCAGCATTGTTCCAGCAGAGTTCCATTGAGCAGCATTGTTCCAGCAGTGTTCCATTAACCAGCATTGTCCTATTGACCAGCAGTGTTCCATTTACCAGCATTGTTCCATTAACCAGCAGTGTTCCATTAACCAGCATTGTTCCATTAACCAGCATTGTTCCATTGACCAGCAGTGTTCCATTAACCAGCATTGTCATATTGGCCAGCAGTGTTCCATTGAGGACCATTGTTCCATTGACCAGCAGTGTTCCATTTACCAGCATTGTTCCATTGACCACCATTGTTCCATTGATCAGCATTGTTCCAGCAGAGTTCCATTGAGCAGCATTGTTCCAGCAGTGTTCCATTAACCAGCATTGTCCTATTGACCAGCAGTGTTCCATTTACCAGCATTGTTCCATTAACCAGCAGTGTTCCATTGACCAGCAGTGTTCCATTGACCAGCAGTGTTCCATTGATCAGCAGTGTTCCATTAACCAGCATTGTCCTATTGACCAGCATTGTTCCCTTGACCAGCATTTTTCCATTGATCAGCATTGTTCCAGCAGTGTTCCATTAACCAGCATTGTCCTATTGACCAGCAGTGTTCCATTGAGCACCATTGTTCCATTGACCAGCAGTGTTCCATTAACCAGCATTGTCCTATTGACCAGCAGTGTTCCATTGAGGACCATTGTTCCATTGACCAGCAGTGTTCCATTTACCAGCATTGTTCCATTGACCACCATTGTTCCATTGATCAGCATTGTTCCAGCAGTGTTCCATTGAGCAGCATTGTTCCAGCAGTGTTCCATTAACCAGCATTGTCCTATTGACCAGCAGTGTTCCATTTACCAGCATTGTTCCAATAACCAGCTGTGTTCCATTAACCAGCATTGTTCCATTGACCAGCATTGTTCCATTTTTCAGTATTGTTCCAGCAGTGTTCCATTAACCTGCAATGTTCCATTAACCAGCATTGTTCCATTGACCAGCAGTGTTCCATTAACCAGCATTGTCCTATTGACCAGCAGTGTTCCATTGAGGACCATTGTTCCATTGACCAGCAGTGTTCCATTTACCAGCATTGTTCCATTGACCACCATTGTTCTATTGATCAGCATTGTTCCAGCAGTGTTCCATTGACCAGCATTGTTCCAGCAGTGTTCCATTAACCAGCATTGTCCTATTGACCAGCAGTGTTCCATTTACCAGCATTGTTCCATTGACCAGCAGTGTTCCATTAACCAGCATTGTTCCATTGACCAGCATTGTTCCATTTATCAGCATTGTTCCAGCAGTGTTCCATTGACGAGCAGTGTTCCATTAACCAGCATTGTTCCATTGACCAGCATTGTTCCATTTATCAACATTGTTCCAGCAGTGTTCCATTAACCAGCATTGTCCTATTGACCAGCATTGTTCCATTAACCAGCATTGTTCCATTGACCAGCAGTGTTCCATTAACCAGCATTGTCATATTGGCCAGCAGTGTTCCATTGAGGACCATTGTTCCATTGACCAGCAGTGTTCCATTTACCAGCATTGTTCCATTGACCACCATTGTTCCATTGATCAGCATTGTTCCAGCAGAGTTCCATTGACCAGCATTGTTCCAGCAGTGTTCCATTAACCAGCATTGTCCTATTGACCAGCAGTGTTCCATTTACCAGCATTGTTCCATTGACCAGCAGTGTTCCATTAACCAGCATTGTTCCATTAACCAGCATGGTTCCATTGACCAGCATTGTTCCATTGACCAGCATTGTTCCATTTATCAACATTGTTCCAGCAGTGTTCCATTGATCAGCAGTGTTCCATTAACCAGCATTGTCCTTTTGACCAGCATTGTTCCCTTGACCAGCATTGTTCCATTGATCAGCATTGTTCCAGCAGTGTTCCATTGACCAGCAGTGTTCCATTGATCAGCAGTGTTCCATTAACCAGCATTGTCCTATTGACCAGCATTGTTCCATTGATCAGCATTGTTCCAGCAGTGTTCCATTGACCAGCAGTGTTCCATTGACCAGCATTGTTCCATTTATCAGCATTGTTCCAGCAGTGTTCCATTGACCAGCAGTGTTCCATTGACCAGCATTGTTCCATTGCTCAGCAGTGTTCCATTAACCAGCTTTGTTCCATTGACTAGCAGTGTTCCATTAACCAGCATTGTCCTATTGACCAGCATTGTTCCCTTGACCAGCATTGTTCCATTTATCAGCATTGTTCCAGCAGTAATCCATTGACCAGCAGTGTTCCATTAACCAGCATTGTTCCATTAACCAGCATTGTTCCATTGACCAGCAGTGTTCCATTAACCAGCATTGTCATATTGGCCAGCAGTGTTCCATTGAGGACCATTGTTCCATTGACCAGCAGTGTTCCATTTACCAGCATTGTTCCATTGACCACCATTGTTCCATTGATCAGCATTGTTCCAGCAGAGTTCCATTGAGCAGCATTGTTCCAGCAGTGTTCCATTAACCAGCATTGTCCTATTGACCAGCAGTGTTCCATTTACCAGCATTGTTCCATTAACCAGCAGTGTTCCATTAACCAGCATTGTTCCATTAACCAGCATTGTTCCATTGACCAGCAGTGTTCCATTAACCAGCATTGTCATATTGGCCAGCAGTGTTCCATTGAGGACCATTGTTCCATTGACCAGCAGTGTTCCATTTACCAGCATTGTTCCATTGACCACCATTGTTCCATTGATCAGCATTGTTCCAGCAGAGTTCCATTGAGCAGCATTGTTCCAGCAGTGTTCCATTAACCAGCATTGTCCTATTGACCAGCAGTGTTCCATTTACCAGCATTGTTCCATTAACCAGCAGTGTTCCATTGACCAGCAGTGTTCCATTGACCAGCAGTGTTCCATTGATCAGCAGTGTTCCATTAACCAGCATTGTCCTATTGACCAGCATTGTTCCCTTGACCAGCATTTTTCCATTGATCAGCATTGTTCCAGCAGTGTTCCATTAACCAGCATTGTCCTATTGACCAGCAGTGTTCCATTGAGCACCATTGTTCCATTGACCAGCAGTGTTCCATTAACCAGCATTGTCCTATTGACCAGCAGTGTTCCATTGAGGACCATTGTTCCATTGACCAGCAGTGTTCCATTTACCAGCATTGTTCCATTGACCACCATTGTTCCATTGATCAGCATTGTTCCAGCAGTGTTCCATTGAGCAGCATTGTTCCAGCAGTGTTCCATTAACCAGCATTGTCCTATTGACCAGCAGTGTTCCATTTACCAGCATTGTTCCAATAACCAGCTGTGTTCCATTAACCAGCATTGTTCCATTGACCAGCATTGTTCCATTTTTCAGTATTGTTCCAGCAGTGTTCCATTAACCTGCAATGTTCCATTAACCAGCATTGTTCCATTGACCAGCAGTGTTCCATTAACCAGCATTGTCCTATTGACCAGCAGTGTTCCATTGAGGACCATTGTTCCATTGACCAGCAGTGTTCCATTTACCAGCATTGTTCCATTGACCACCATTGTTCTATTGATCAGCATTGTTCCAGCAGTGTTCCATTGACCAGCATTGTTCCAGCAGTGTTCCATTAACCAGCATTGTCCTATTGACCAGCAGTGTTCCATTTACCAGCATTGTTCCATTGACCAGCAGTGTTCCATTAACCAGCATTGTTCCATTGACCAGCATTGTTCCATTTATCAGCATTGTTCCAGCAGTGTTCCATTGACGAGCAGTGTTCCATTAACCAGCATTGTTCCATTGACCAGCATTGTTCCATTTATCAACATTGTTCCAGCAGTGTTCCATTAACCAGCATTGTCCTATTGACCAGCATTGTTCCATTAACCAGCATTGTTCCATTGACCAGCAGTGTTCCATTAACCAGCATTGTCATATTGGCCAGCAGTGTTCCATTGAGGACCATTGTTCCATTGACCAGCAGTGTTCCATTTACCAGCATTGTTCCATTGACCACCATTGTTCCATTGATCAGCATTGTTCCAGCAGAGTTCCATTGACCAGCATTGTTCCAGCAGTGTTCCATTAACCAGCATTGTCCTATTGACCAGCAGTGTTCCATTTACCAGCATTGTTCCATTGACCAGCAGTGTTCCATTAACCAGCATTGTTCCATTGACCAGCATTGTTCCATTTATCAGCATTGTTCCAGCAGTGTTCCATTAACCAGCATTGTTCCATTGACCAGCATTGTTCCATTTATCAACATTGTTCCAGCAGTGTTCCATTAACCAGCATTGTCCTATTGACCAGCATTGTTCCATTAACCAGCATTGTTCCATTGACCAGCAGTGTTCCATTAACCAGCATTGTCATATTGGCCAGCAGTGTTCCATTGAGGACCATTGTTCCATTGACCAGCAGTGTTCCATTTACCAGCATTGTTCCATTGACCACCATTGTTCCATTGATCAGCATTGTTCCAGCAGAGTTCCATTGAGCAGCATTGTTCCAGCAGTGTTCCATTAACCAGCATTGTCCTATTTACCAGCAGTGTTCCATTTACCAGCATTGTTCCATTAACCAGCAGTGTTCCATTGACCAGCAGTGTTCCATTGACCAGCAGTGTTCCATTGATCAGCAGTGTTCCATTAACCAGCATTGTCCTATTGACCAGCATTGTTCCCTTGACCAGCATTTTTCCATTGATCAGCATTGTTCCAGCAGTGTTCCATTAACCAGCATTGTCCTATTGACCAGCAGTGTTCCATTGAGCACCATTGTTCCATTGACCAGCAGTGTTCCATTAACCAGCATTGTCCTATTGACCAGCAGTGTTCCATTGAGGACCATTGTTCCATTGACCAGCAGTGTTCCATTTACCAGCATTGTTCCATTGACCACCATTGTTCCATTGATCAGCATTGTTCCAGCAGTGTTCCATTGAGCAGCATTGTTCCAGCAGTGTTCCATTAACCAGCATTGTCCTATTGACCAGCAGTGTTCCATTTACCAGCATTGTTCCAATAACCAGCAGTGTTCCATTAACCAGCATTGTTCCATTGACCAGCATTGTTCCATTTTTCAGCATTGTTCCAGCAGTGTTCCATTGACCAGCAGTGTTCCATTAACCTGCAATGTTCCATTAACCAGCATTGTTCCATTGACTAGCAGTGTTCCATTAACCAGCATTGTCCTATTGACCAGCAGTGTTCCATTGAGGACCATTGTTCCATTGACCAGCAGTGTTCCATTTACCAGCATTGTTCCCTTGACCACCATTGTTCTATTGATCAGCATTGTTCCAGCAGTGTTCCATTGACCAGCATTGTTCCAGCAGTGTTCCATTAACCAGCATTGTCCTATTGACCAGCAGTGTTCCATTTACCAGCATTGTTCCATTGACCAGCAGTGTTCCATTAACCAGCATTGTTCCATTGACCAGCATTGTTCCATTTATCAGCATTGTTCCAGCAGTGTTCCATTGACGAGCAGTGTTCCATTAACCAGCATTGTTCCATTGACCAGCATTGTTCCATTTATCAACATTGTTCCAGCAGTGTTCCATTGATCAGCAGTGTTCCATTAACCAGCATTGTCCTATTGACCAGCATTGTTCCCTTGACCAGCATCGTTCCATTGATCAGCATTGTTCCAGCAGTGTTCCATGAACCAGCTTTGTCCTATTGACCAGCAGTGTTCCATTGAGCACCCTTGTTCCATTGACCAGCAGTGTTCCATTTACCAGCATTGTTCCATTGACCAGCAGTGTTCCATTAACCAGCATTGTTCCATTGACCAGCATTGTTCCATTGATCAGCATTGTTCCAGCAGTGTTCCATTGACCAGCATTGTTCCAGCAGTGTTCCAATGACCAGCAGTGTTCCATTAACCAGCATTGTTCCATTGACCAGCAGTGTTCCATTAACCAGCATTGTTCCATTGCCCAGCATTGTTCCATTTATCAGCATTGTTCCAGCAGTGTTCCATTGACCAGCAGTGTTCCTTTAACCAGCATTCTTCCATTGCCCAGCATTGTTCCATTTATCAACATTGTTCCAGCAGTGTTCCATTGATCAGCAGTGTTCCATGAATCAGCATTGTCCTATTGACCAGCATTGTTCAGCTGATCAGCATTGTTCCAGCAGTGTTCCATTTACCAGCATTGTTCCATTGACCAGCAGTGTTCCATTAACCAGCATTGTTCCCTTGACCAGCATTGTTCCATTGATCAGCATTGTTCCAGCAGTGTTCCATTGACCAGCAGTGTTCCATTGATCAGCAGTGTTCCATTAACCAGCATTGTCCTATTGACCAGCATTGTTCCCTTGACCAGCATTTTTCCATTGATCAGCATTGTTCCAGCAGTGTTCCATTAACCAGCATTGTCCTATTGACCAGCAGTGTTCCATTGACCACCATTGTTCCATTGACCAGCAGTGTTCCATTTACCAGCATTGTTCCATTGACCAGCAGTGTTCCATTAACCAGCATTGTTCCATTGACCAGCATTGTTCCATTTATCAGCATTGTTCCAGCAGTGTTCCATTAACCAGCATTGTCCTATTGACCAGCAGTGTTCCATTGAGCACCATTGTTCCATTGATCAGCATTGTTCCAGCAGTGTTCCATTAACCAGCGTTGTCCTATTGACCAGCAGTGTTCCATTGAGCACCATTGTTCCATTGACCAGCAGTGTTCCATTTACCAGCATTGTTCCATTGACCAGCAGTGTTCCATTAACCAGCATTGTTCCATTGACCAGCATTGTTCCATTGATCAGCATTGTTCCAGCAGTGTTCCATTGACCAGCATTGTTCCAGCAGTGTTCCATTGACCAGCAGTGTTCCATTAACCAGCATTGTTCCGTTGACCAGCATTGTTCCATTTATCAGCATTGTTCCAGCAGTGTTCCATTGACCAGCAGTGTTCCATTAACCAGCATTGTTCCGTTGACCAGCATTGTTCCATTTATCAGCATTGTTCCAGCAGTGTTCCATTGACCAGCAGTGTTCCATTAACCAGCATTGTTCTATTGACCAGCATTGTTCCATTTATCAACATTGTTCCAGCAGTGTTCCATTGATCAGCAGTGTTCCATTAACCAGCATTGTCCTATTGACCAGCATTGTCCTATTGACCAGCATTGTTCCCTTGACCAGCATTGTTCCATTGATCAGCATTGTTCCAGCAGTGTCCCATTAACCAGCATTGTTCCATTGCCCAGCATTGTTCCACTTATCAACATTGTTCCAGCAGTGTTCCATTGATCAGCAGTGTTCCATTAATCAGCATTGTCCTATTGACCAGCATTGTTCCCTTGACCAGCATTGTTCCATTGATCAGCATTGTTCCAGCAGTGTTCCATTGACCAGCAGTGTGCCATTGATCAGCAGTGTTCCATTAACCAGCATTTTCCTATTGACCAGCATTGTTCCCTTGACCAGCATTTTTCCATTGATCAGCATTGTTCCAGCAGTGTTCCATTAACCAGCATTGTCCTATTGACCAGCAGTGTTCCATTGAGCACCATTGTTCCATTGATCAGCAGTGTTCCATTTGCCAGCATTGTTCCATTGATCAGCATTGTTCCAGCAGTGTTCCATTAACCAGCATTGTCCTATTGACCAGCAGTGTTCCATTGAGCACAATTGTTCCATTGACCAGCAGTGTTCCATTTGCCAGCATTGTTCCATTGACCAGCAGTGTTCCATTAACCAGCATTGTTCCATTGACCAGCATTGTTCCATTTATCAGCATTGTTCCAGCAGTGTTCCATTGACCAGCAGTGTTCCATTAACCAGCATTGTTCCATTAACCAGCATTGTTCCATTTATCAACATTGTTCCAGCAGTGTTCCATTGATCAGCAGTGTTCCATTAATCAGCATTGTCCTATTGACCAGCATTGTTCCCTTGACCAGCATTGTTCCCTTGACCAGCATTGTTCCAGCAGTGTTCCATTGACCAGCAGTGTGCCATTGATCAGCAGTGTTCCATTAACCAGCATTGTCCTATTGACCAGCATTGTTCCCTTGACCAGCATTTTTCCATTGATCAGCATTGTTCCAGCAGTGTTCCATTAACCAGCATTGTCCTATTGACCAGCAGTGTTCCATTTACCAGCATTGTTCCATTAACCAGCAGTGTTCCATTGACCAGCAGTGTTCCATTGACCAGCAGTGTTCCATTGATCAGCAGTGTTCCATTAACCAGCATTGTTCGATTGACCAGCAGTGTTCCATTAACCAGCATTGTCCTATTGACCAGCAGTGTTCCACTGAGGACCATTGTTCCATTGACCAGCAGTGTTCCATTTACCAGCATTGTTCCATTGACCACCATTGTTCTATTGATCAGCATTGTTCCAGCAGTGTTCCATTGACCAGCATTGTTCCAGCAGTGTTCCATTAACCAGCATTGTCCTATTGACCAGCAGTGTTCCATTTACCAGCATTGTTCCATTGACCAGCAGTGTTCCATTAACCAGCATTGTTCCATTGACCAGCTTTGTTCCATTTATCAGCATTGTTCCAGCAGTGTTCCATTGACCAGCAGTGTTCCATTAAACAGCATTGTCCTATTGACCAGCAGTGTTCCATTGAGCACCATTGTTCCATTGACCAGCAGTGTTCCATTTACCAGCATTGTTCCATTGACCAGCAGTGTTCCATTAACCAGCATTGTTCCATTGACCAGCATTGTTCCATTTATCAGCATTGTTCCAGCAGTGTTCCATTGACCAGCAGTGTTCCATTAACCAGCATTGTTCCATTAACCAGCATTGTTCATTTGATCAGCATTGTTCCAGCAGTGTTCCATTTACCAGCATTGTTCCATTGACCAGCAGTGTTCCATTAACCAGCATTGTTCCATTAACCAGCATGGTTCCATTGACCAGCATTGTTCCATTGACCAGCATTGTTCCATTTATCAACATTGTTCCAGCAGTGTTCCATTGATCAGCAGTGTTCCATTAACCAGCATTGTCCTTTTGACCAGCATTGTTCCCTTGACCAGCATTGTTCCATTGATCAGCATTGTTCCAGCAGTGTTCCATTGACCAGCAGTGTTCCACTGATCAGCAGTGTTCCATTAACCAGCATTGTCCTATTGACCAGCATTGTTCCATTGATCAGCATTGTTCCAGCAGTGTTCCATTGACCAGCAGTGTTCCATTGACCAGCATTGTTCCATTTATCAGCATTGTTCCAGCAGTGTTCCATTGATCAGCAGTGTTCCATTGACCAGCATTGTTCCATTTATCAGCATTGTTCCAGCAGTGTTCCATTGACCAGCAGTGTTCCGTTAACCAGCATTGTTCCATTAACCAGCATTGTTCCATTGACCAGCGTTATTCCATTTATCAGCATTGTTCCAGCAGTGTTCCATTGACCAGCAGTGTTCCATTAACCAGCATTGTTCCATTAACCAGCATTGTTCCATTGACCAGCAGTGTTCCATTAACCAGCATTGTCATATTGGCCAGCAGTGTTCCATTGAGGACCATTGTTCCATTGACCAGCAGTGTTCCATTTACCAGCATTGTTCCATTGACCACCATTGTTCCATTGATCAGCATTGTTCCAGCAGAGTTCCATTGAGCAGCATTGTTCCAGCAGTGTTCCATTAACCAGCATTGTCCTATTGACCAGCAGTGTTCCATTTACCAGCATTGTTCCATTAACCAGCAGTGTTCCATTAACCAGCATTGTTCCATTAACCAGCATTGTTCCATTGACCAGCAGTGTTCCATTAACCAGCATTGTTATATTGGCCAGCAGTGTTCCATTGAGGACCATTGTTCCATTGACCAGCAGTGTTCCATTTACCAGCACTGTTCCATTGACCACCATTGTTCCATTGATCAGCATTGTTCCAGCAGAGTTCCATTGAGCAGCATTGTTCCAGCAGTGTTCCATTAACCAGCATTGTCCTATTGACCAGCAGTGTTCCATTTACCAGCATTGTTCCATTAACCAGCAGTGTTCCATTGACCAGCAGTGTTCCATTGACCAGCAGTGTTCCATTGATCAGCAGTGTTCCATTAACCAGCATTGTCCTATTGACCAGCATTGTTCCCTTGACCAGCATTTTTCCATTGATCAGCATTGTTCCAGCAGTGTTACATTAACCAGCATTGTCCTATTGACCAGCAGTGTTCCATTGAGCACCATTGTTCCATTGACCAGCAGTGTTCCATTAACCAGCATTGTCCTATTGACCAGCAGTGTTCCATTGAGGACCATTGTTCCATTGACCAGCAGTGTTCCATTTACCAGCATTGTTCCATTGACCACCATTGTTCCATTGATCAGCATTGTTCCAGCAGTGTTCCATTGAGCAGCATTGTTCCAGCAGTGTTCCATTAACCAGCATTGTCCTATTGACCAGCAGTGTTCCATTTACCAGCATTGTTCCAATAACCAGCAGTGTTCCATTAACCAGCATTGTTCCATTGACCAGCATTGTTCCATTTTTCAGCATTGTTCCAGCAGTGTTCCATTGACCAGCAGTGTTCCATTAACCTGCAATGTTCCATTAACCAGCATTGTTCCATTGACCAGCAGTGTTCCATTAACCAGCATTGTCCTATTGACCAGCAGTGTTCCATTGAGGACCATTGTTCCATTGACCAGCAGTGTTCCATTTACCAGCATTGTTCCATTGACCACCATTGTTCTATTGATAAGCATTGTTCCAGCAGTGTTCCATTGACCAGCATTGTTCCAGCAGTGTTCCATTAACCAGCATTGTCCTATTGACCAGCAGTGTTCCATTTACCAGCATTGTTCCATTGACCAGCAGTGTTCCATTAACCAGCATTGTTCCATTGACCAGCATTGTTCCATTTATCAGCATTGTTCCAGCAGTGTTCCATTGACGAGCAGTGTTCCATTAACCAGCATTGTTCCATTGACCAGCATTGTTCCATTTATCAACATTGTTCCAGCAGTGTTCCATTGATCAGCAGTGTTCCATTAACCAGCATTGTCCTATTGACCAGCATTGTTCCCTTGACCAGCATCGTTCCATTGATCAGCATTGTTCCAGCAAGGTTCCATGAACCAGCTTTGTCCTATTGACCAGCAGTGTTCCATTGAGCACCCTTGTTCCATTGACCAGCAGTGTTCCATTTACCAGCATTGTTCCATTGACCAGCAGTGTTCCATTAACCAGCATTGTTCCATTGACCAGCATTGTTCCATTGATCAGCATTGTTCCAGCAGTGTTCCATTGACCAGCATTGTTCCAGCAGTGTTCCAATGACCAGCAGTGTTCCATTAACCAGCATTGTTCCATTGACCAGCAGTGTTCCATTAACCAGCATTGTTCCATTGCCCAGCATTGTTCCATTTATCAGCATTGTTCCAGCAGTGTTCCATTGACCAGCAGTGTTCCTTTAACCAGCATTCTTCCATTGCCCAGCATTGTTCCATTTATCAACATTGTTCCAGCAGTGTTCCATTGATCAGCAGTGTTCCATGAATCAGCATTGTCCTATTGACCAGCATTGTTCAGCTGATCAGCATTGTTCCAGCAGTGTTCCATTTACCAGCATTGTTCCATTGACCAGCAGTGTTCCATTAACCAGCATTGTTCCCTTTACCAGCATTGTTCCATTGATCAGCATTGTTCCAGCAGTGTTCCATTGACCAGCAGTGTTCCATTGATCAGCAGTGTTCCATTAACCAGCATTGTCCTATTGACCAGCATTGTTCCCTTGACCAGCATTTTTCCATTGATCAGCATTGTTCCAGCAGTGTTCCATTAACCAGCATTGTCCTATTGACTAGCAGTGTTCCATTGAGCACCATTGTTCCATTGACCAGCAGTGTTCCATTTACCAGCATTGTTCCATTGACCAGCAGTGTTCCATTAACCAGCATTGTTCCATTGACCAGCATTGTTCCATTTATCAGCATTGTTCCAGCAGTGTTCCATTAACCAGCATTGTCCTATTGACCAGCAGTGTTCCATTGAACACCATTGTTCCATTGATCAGCAGTGTTCCATTTGCCAGCATTGTTCCATTGATCAGCATTGTTCCAGCAGTGTTCCATTAACCAGCGTTGTCCTATTGACCAGCAGTGTTCCATTGAGCACCATTGTTCCATTGACCAGCAGTGTTCCATTTACCAGCATTGTTCCATTGACCAGCAGTGTTCCATTAACCAGCATTGTTCCATTAACCAGCATTGTTCAATTGATCAGCATTGTTCCAGCAGTGTTCCATTTACCAGCATTGTTCCATTGACCAGCAGTGTTCCATTAACCAGCATTGTTCCATTGACCAGCATTGTTCCATTTATCAACAATGTTCCAGCAGTGTTCCATTGATCAGCAGTGTTCCTTTAACCAGCATTGTCCTATTGACCAGCATTGTTCCCTTGACCAGCATTGTTCCATTGATCAGCATTGTTCCAGCAGTGTTCCATTAACCAGCTTTGTCCTATTGACCAGCAGTGTTCCATTGAGCACCATTGTTCCATTGACCAGCAGTGTTCCATTTACCAGCATTGTTCCATTGACCAGCAGTGTTCCATTAACCAGCATTGTTCCATTAACCAGCATTGTTCAATTGATCAGCATTGTTCCAGCAATGTTCCATTTACCAGCATTGTTCCATTGACCAGCAGTGTTCCATTAACCAGCATTGTTCCATTGACCAGCATTGTTCCATTTATCAACAAAGTTCCAGCAGTGTTCCATTGATCAGCAGTGTTCCATTAACCAGCATTGTCCTATTGACCAGCATTGTTCCCTTGACCAGCATTGTTCCATTGATCAGCATTGTTCCAGCAGTGTTCCATTAACCAGCTTTGTCCTATTGACCAGCAGTGTTCCATTGAGCACCATTGTTCCATTGACCAGCAGTGTTCCATTTACCAGCATTGTTCCATTGACCAGCAGTGTTCCATTAACCAGCATTGTTCCATTGACCAGCATTGTTCCAGCAGTGTTCCATTGACCAGCAGTGTTCCATTAACCAGCATTGTTCCGTTGACCAGCATTGTTCCATTTATCAGCATTGTTCCAGCAGTGTTCCATTGACCAGCAGTGTTCCATTAACCAGCATTGTTCCATTGCCCAGCATTGTTCCATTTATCAACATTGTTCCAGCAGTGTTCCATTGATCAGCAGTGTTCCATTAATCAGCATTGTCCTATTGACCAGCATTGTTCCCTTGACCAGCATTGTTCCATTGATCAGCATTGTTCCAGCAGTGTTCCATTTACCAGCATTGTTCCATTGACCAGCAGTGTTCCATTAACCAGCATTGTTCTATTGACCAGCATTGTTCAATTGATCAGCATTGTTCCAGCAATGTTCCATTTACCAGCATTGTTCCATTGACCAGCAGTGTTCCATTAACCAGCATTGTTCCATTGACCAGCATTGTTCCATTTATCAACAAAGTTCCAGCAGTGTTCCATTGATCAGCAGTGTTCCATTAACCAGCATTGTCCTATTGACCAGCATTGTTCCCTTGACCAGCATTGTTCCATTGATCAGCATTGTTCCAGCAGTGTTCCATTAACCAGCTTTGTCCTACTGACCAGCAGTGTTCCATTGAGCACCATTGTTCCATTGACCAGCAGTGTTCCATTTACCAGCATTGTTCCATTGACCAGCAGTGTTCCATTAACCAGCATTGTTCCATTGACCAGCATTGTTCCAGCAGTGTTCCATTGACCAGCAGTGTTCCATTAACCAGCATTGTTCCGTTGACCAGCATTGTTCCATTTATCAGCATTGTTCCAGCAGTGTTCCATTGACCAGCAGTGTTCCATTAACCAGCATTGTTCCATTGCCCAGCATTGTTCCATTTATCAACATTGTTCCAGCAGTGTTCCATTGATCAGCAGTGTTCCATTAATCAGCATTGTCCTATTGACCAGCATTGTTCCCTTGACCAGCATTGTTCCATTGATCAGCATTGTTCCAGCAGTGTTCCATTTACCAGCATTGTTCCATTGACCAGCAGTGTTCCATTAACCAGCATTGTTCTATTGACCAGCATTGTTCCATTTATCAACATTGTTCCAGCAGTGTTCCATTGATCAGCAGTGTTCCATTAACCAGCATTGTCCTATTGACCAGCATTGTCCTATTGACCAGCATTGTTCCCTTGACCAGCATTGTTCCATTGATCAGCATTGTTCCAGCAGTGTCCCATTAACCAGCATTGTTCCATTGCCCAGCATTGTTCCATTGCCCAGCATTGTTCCACTTATCAACATTGTTCCAGCAGTGTTCCATTGATCAGCAGTGTTCCATTAATCAGCATTGTCCTATTGACCAGCATTGTTCCCTTGACCAGCATTGTTCCATTGATCAGCATTGTTCCAGCAGTGTTCCATTGACCAGCAGTGTGCCATTGATCAGCAGTGTTCCATTAACCAGCATTTTCCTATTGACCAGCATTGTTCCCTTGACCAGCATTTTTCCATTGATCAGCATTGTTCCAGCAGTGTTCCATTAACCAGCATTGTCCTATTGACCAGCAGTGTTCCATTGAGCACCATTGTTCCATTGATCAGCAGTGTTCCATTTGCCAGCATTGTTCCATTGATCAGCATTGTTCCAGCAGTGTTCCATTAACCAGCATTGTCCTATTGACCAGCAGTGTTCCATTGAGCACAATTGTTCCATTGACCAGCAGTGTTCCATTTACCAGCATTGTTCCATTGACCAGCAGTGTTCCATTAACCAGCATTGTTCCATTGACCAGCATTGTTCCATTTATCAGCATTGTTCCAGCAGTGTTCCATTGACCAGCAGTGTTCCATTAACCAGCATTGTTCCATTAACCAGCATTGTTCCATTTATCAACATTGTTCCAGCAGTGTTCCATTGATCAGCAGTGTTCCATTAATCAGCATTGTCCTATTGACCAGCATTGTTCCCTTGACCAGCATTGTTCCCTTGACCAGCATTGTTCCAGCAGTGTTCCATTGACCAGCAGTGTGCCATTGATCAGCAGTGTTCCATTAACCAGCATTGTTCCCTTGACCAGCATTTTTCCATTGATCAGCATTGTTCCAGCAGTGTTCCATTAACCAGCATTGTCCTATTGACCAGCAGTGTTCCATTGAGCACCATTGTTCCATTGACCAGCAGTGTTCCATTTACCAGCATTGTTCCATTGACCAGCAGTGTTCCATTAACCAGCATTGTTCCATTGCCCAGCATTGTTCCATTTATCAACATTGTTCCAGCAGTGTTCCATTGATCAGCAGTGTTCCATTAATCAGCATTGTCCTATTGACCAGCATTGTTCCCTTGACCAGCATTGTTCCATTGATCAGCATTGTTCCAGCAGTGTTTCATTGACCAGCAGTGTGCCATTGATCAGCAGTGTTCCATTAACCAGCATTGTCCTATTGACCAGCATTGTTCCCTTGACCAGCATTTTTCCATTGATCAGCATTGTTCCAGCAGTGTTCCATTAACCAGCATTGTCCTATTGACCAGCAGTGTTCCATTGAGCACCATTGTTCCATTGATCAGCATTGTTCCATTGATCAGCATTGTTCCAGCAGTGTTCTATTAACCAGCATTGTCCTATTGACCAGCAGTGTTCCCTTGAGCACCATTGTTCCATTGACCAGCAGTGTTCCATTTACCATCATTGTTCCATTGACCAGCAGTGTTCCATTAACCAGCATTGTTCCATTGCCCAGCATTGTTCCAGCAGTGTTCCATTAACCAGCGTTGTCCTATTGACCAGCAGTGTTCCATTGAGCACCATTGTTCCATTGACCAGCAGTGTTCCATTTACCAGCATTGTTCCATTGACCAGCAGTGTTCCATTAACCAGCATTGTTCCATTAACCAGCATTGTTCAATTGATCAGCATTGTTCCAGCAGTGTTCCATTTACCAGCATTGTTCCATTGACCAGCAGTGTTCCATTAACCAGCATTGTTCCATTGACCAGCATTGTTCCATTTATCAACAATGTTCCAGCAGTGTTCCATTGATCAGCAGTGTTCCTTTAACCAGCATTGTCCTATTGACCAGCATTGTTCCCTTGACCAGCATTGTTCCATTGATCAGCATTGTTCCAGCAGTGTTCCATTAACCAGCTTTGTCCTATTGACCAGCAGTGTTCCATTGAGCACCATTGTTCCATTGACCAGCAGTGTTCCATTTACCAGCATTGTTCCATTGACCAGCAGTGTTCCATTAACCAGCATTGTTCCATTAACCAGCATTGTTCAATTGATCAGCATTGTTCCAGCAATGTTCCATTTACCAGCATTGTTCCATTGACCAGCAGTGTTCCATTAACCAGCATTGTTCCATTGACCAGCATTGTTCCATTTATCAACAAAGTTCCAGCAGTGTTCCATTGATCAGCAGTGTTCCATTAACCAGCATTGTCCTATTGACCAGCATTGTTCCCTTGACCAGCATTGTTCCATTGATCAGCATTGTTCCAGCAGTGTTCCATTAACCAGCTTTGTCCTATTGACCAGCAGTGTTCCATTGAGCACCATTGTTCCATTGACCAGCAGTGTTCCATTTACCAGCATTGTTCCATTGACCAGCAGTGTTCCATTAACCAGCATTGTTCCATTGACCAGCATTGTTCCAGCAGTGTTCCATTGACCAGCAGTGTTCCATTAACCAGCATTGTTCCGTTGACCAGCATTGTTCCATTTATCAGCATTGTTCCAGCAGTGTTCCATTGACCAGCAGTGTTCCATTAACCAGCATTGTTCCATTGCCCAGCATTGTTCCATTTATCAACATTGTTCCAGCAGTGTTCCATTGATCAGCAGTGTTCCATTAATCAGCATTGTCCTATTGACCAGCATTGTTCCCTTGACCAGCATTGTTCCATTGATCAGCATTGTTCCAGCAGTGTTCCATTTACCAGCATTGTTCCATTGACCAGCAGTGTTCCATTAACCAGCATTGTTCTATTGACCAGCATTGTTCCATTTATCAACATTGTTCCAGCAGTGTTCCATTGATCAGCAGTGTTCCATTAACCAGCATTGTCCTATTGACCAGCATTGTCCTATTGACCAGCATTGTTCCCTTGACCAGCATTGTTCCATTGATCAGCATTGTTCCAGCAGTGTCCCATTAACCAGCATTGTTCCATTGCCCAGCATTGTTCCATTGCCCAGCATTGTTCCACTTATCAACATTGTTCCAGCAGTGTTCCATTGATCAGCAGTGTTCCATTAATCAGCATTGTCCTATTGACCAGCATTGTTCCCTTGACCAGCATTGTTCCATTGATCAGCATTGTTCCAGCAGTGTTCCATTGACCAGCAGTGTGCCATTGATCAGCAGTGTTCCATTAACCAGCATTTTCCTATTGACCAGCATTGTTCCCTTGACCAGCATTTTTCCATTGATCAGCATTGTTCCAGCAGTGTTCCATTAACCAGCATTGTCCTATTGACCAGCAGTGTTCCATTGAGCACCATTGTTCCATTGATCAGCAGTGTTCCATTTGCCAGCATTGTTCCATTGATCAGCATTGTTCCAGCAGTGTTCCATTAACCAGCATTGTCCTATTGACCAGCAGTGTTCCATTGAGCACAATTGTTCCATTGACCAGCAGTGTTCCATTTACCAGCATTGTTCCATTGACCAGCAGTGTTCCATTAACCAGCATTGTTCCATTGACCAGCATTGTTCCATTTATCAGCATTGTTCCAGCAGTGTTCCATTGACCAGCAGTGTTCCATTAACCAGCATTGTTCCATTAACCAGCATTGTTCCATTTATCAACATTGTTCCAGCAGTGTTCCATTGATCAGCAGTGTTCCATTAATCAGCATTGTCCTATTGACCAGCATTGTTCCCTTGACCAGCATTGTTCCCTTGACCAGCATTGTTCCAGCAGTGTTCCATTGACCAGCAGTGTGCCATTGATCAGCAGTGTTCCATTAACCAGCATTGTTCCCTTGACCAGCATTTTTCCATTGATCAGCATTGTTCCAGCAGTGTTCCATTAACCAGCATTGTCCTATTGACCAGCAGTGTTCCATTGAGCACCATTGTTCCATTGACCAGCAGTGTTCCATTTACCAGCATTGTTCCATTGACCAGCAGTGTTCCATTAACCAGCATTGTTCCATTGCCCAGCATTGTTCCATTTATCAACATTGTTCCAGCAGTGTTCCATTGATCAGCAGTGTTCCATTAATCAGCATTGTCCTATTGACCAGCATTGTTCCCTTGACCAGCATTGTTCCATTGATCAGCATTGTTCCAGCAGTGTTTCATTGACCAGCAGTGTGCCATTGATCAGCAGTGTTCCATTAACCAGCATTGTCCTATTGACCAGCATTGTTCCCTTGACCAGCATTTTTCCATTGATCAGCATTGTTCCAGCAGTGTTCCATTAACCAGCATTGTCCTATTGACCAGCAGTGTTCCATTGAGCACCATTGTTCCATTGATCAGCATTGTTCCATTGATCAGCATTGTTCCAGCAGTGTTCTATTAACCAGCATTGTCCTATTGACCAGCAGTGTTCCCTTGAGCACCATTGTTCCATTGACCAGCAGTGTTCCATTTACCATCATTGTTCCATTGACCAGCAGTGTTCCATTAACCAGCATTGTTCCATTGCCCAGCATTGTTCCATTTATCAACATTGTTCCAGCAGTGTTCCATTGATCAGCAGTGTTCCATTAATCAGCATTGTCCTATTGACCAGCATTGTTCCCTTGACCAGCATTGTTCCATTGATCAGCATTGTTCCAGCAGTGTTTCATTGACCAGCAGTGTGCCATTGATCAGCAGTGTTCCATTAACCAGCATTGTCCTATTGACCAGCATTGTTCCCTTGACCAGCATTTTTCCATTGATCAGCATTGTTCCAGCAGTGTTCCATTAACCAGCATTGTCCTATTCACCAGCAGTGTTCCATTGAGCACCATTGTTCCATTGATCAGCAGTGTTCCATTTGCCAGCATTGTTCCATTGATCAGCATTGTTCCAGCAGTGTTCCATTAACCAGCATTGTCCTTTTGACCAGCAGTGTTCCATTGAGCACCATTGTTCCATTGATCAGCAGTGTTCCATTTGCCAGCATTGTTCCATTGATCAGCATTGTTCCAGCAGTGTTCCATTAACCAGCATTGTCCTATTGACCAGCAGTGTTCCATTGAGCACAATTGTTCCATTGACCAGCAGTGTTCCATTTACCAGCATTGTTCCATTGACCAGCAGTGTTCCATTAACCAGCATTGTTCCATTGACCAGCATTGTTCCATTTATCAGCATTGTTCCAGCAGTGTTCCATTGACCAGCAGTGTTCCATTAACCAGCATTGTTCCATTAACCAGCATTGTTCCATTTATCAACATTGTTCCAGCAGTGTTCCATTGATCAGCAGTGTTCCATTAATCAGCATTGTCCTATTGACCAGCATTGTTCCCTTGACCAGCATTGTTCCAGCAGTGTTCCATTGACCAGCAGTGTGCCATTGATCAGCAGTGTTCCATTAACCAGCATTGTCCTATTGACCAGCATTGTTCCCTTGACCAGCATTTTTCCATTGATCAGCATTGTTCCAGCAGTGTTCCATTAACCAGCATTGTCCTATTGACCAGCAGTGTTCCATTGAGCACCATTGTTCCATTGACCAGCAGTGTTCCATTTACCAGCATTGTTCCATTGACCAGCAGTGTTCCATTAACCAGCATTGTTCCATTGCCCAGCATTGTTCCATTTATCAACATTGTTCCAGCAGTGTTCCATTGATCAGCAGTGTTCCATTAATCAGCATTGTCCTATTGACCAGCATTGTTCCCTTGACCAGCATTGTTCCATTGATCAGCATTGTTCCAGCAGTGTTTCATTGACCAGCAGTGTGCCATTGATCAGCAGTGTTCCATTAACCAGCATTGTCCTATTGACCAGCATTGTTCCCTTGACCAGCATTTTTCCATTGATCAGCATTGTTCCAGCAGTGTTCCATTAACCAGCATTGTCCTATTGACCAGCAGTGTTCCATTGAGCACCATTGTTCCATTGATCAGCATTGTTCCATTGATCAGCATTGTTCCAGCAGTGTTCTATTAACCAGCATTGTCCTATTGACCAGCAGTGTTCCATTGAGCACCATTGTTCCATTTATCAGCAGTGTTCCATTTGCCAGCATTGTTCCATTGATCAGCATTGTTCCAGCAGTGTTCCATTGATCAGCAGTGTTCCATTAACCAGCATTGTCCTATTGACCAGCATTGTTCCCTTGACCAGCATTGTTCCATTGACCAGCAGTGTTCCATTAACCAGCATTGTTCCATTGACCAGCATTGTTCCAGCAGTGTTCCATTGACCAGCAGTGTTCCATTAACCAGCATTGTTCCATTGACCAGCATTGTTCCATTTATCAGCATTGTTCCAGCAGTGTTCCATTGACCAGCAGTGTTCCATTAACCAGCATTGTTCAATTGCCCAGCATTGTTCCATTTATCAACATTGTTCCAGCAGTGTTCCATTGATCAGCAGTGTTCCATTAATCAGCATTGTCCTATTGACCAGCATTGTTACCTTGACCAGCATTGTTCCATTGATCAGCATTGTTCCAGCAGTGTTCCATTGATCAGCATTTTTCCATTGATCAGCATTGTGCCAGCAGTGTTCCATTAACCAGCATCGTCCTATTGACCAGCAGTGTTCCATTGAGCACCATTGTTCCATTGACCAGCAGTGTTTCATTTACCAGCATTGTTCCATTGACCAGCAGTGTTCCATTAACCAGCATTGTTCCATTGACCAGCATTGTTCCATTTATCAACATTGTTCCAGCAGTGTTCCATTGATCAGCAGTGTTCCATTAACCAGCATTGTCCTATTGACCAGCATTGTTCCCTTGACCAGCATTGTTCCATTGATCAGCATTGTTCCAGCAGTGTTCCATTAACCAGCTTTGTCCTATTGACCAGCAGTGTTCCATTGAGCACCATTGTTCCATTGACCAGCAGTGTTCCATTTACCAGCATTGTTCCATTGACCAGCAGTGTTCCATTAACCAGCATTGTTCCATTGACCAGCATTGTTCCATTGATCAGCATTGTTCCAGCAGTGTTCCTTTGACCAGCATTGTTCCAGCAGTGTTCCATTGACCAGCAGTGTTCCATTAACCAGCATTGTTCCATTGATCAGCATTGTTCCATTGATCAGCATTGTTCCAGCAGTGTTCTATTAACCAGCATTGTCCTATTGACCAGCAGTGTTCCATTGAGCACCATTGTTCCATTTATCAGCAGTGTTCCATTTGCCAGCATTGTTCCATTGATCAGCATTGTTCCAGCAGTGTTCCATTGATCAGCAGTGTTCCATTAACCAGCATTGTCCTATTGACCAGCATTGTTCCCTTGACCAGCATTGTTCCATTGACCAGCAGTGTTCCATTAACCAGCATTGTTCCATTGACCAGCATTGTTCCAGCAGTGTTCCATTGACCAGCAGTGTTCCATTAACCAGCATTGTTCCATTGACCAGCATTGTTCCATTTATCAGCATTGTTCCAGCAGTGTTCCATTGACCAGCAGTGTTCCATTAACCAGCATTGTTCAATTGCCCAGCATTGTTCCATTTATCAACATTGTTCCAGCAGTGTTCCATTGATCAGCAGTGTTCCATTAATCAGCATTGTCCTATTGACCAGCATTGTTACCTTGACCAGCATTGTTCCATTGATCAGCATTGTTCCAGCAGTGTTCCATTGATCAGCATTTTTCCATTGATCAGCATTGTGCCAGCAGTGTTCCATTAACCAGCATCGTCCTATTGACCAGCAGTGTTCCATTGAGCACCATTGTTCCATTGACCAGCAGTGTTTCATTTACCAGCATTGTTCCATTGACCAGCAGTGTTCCATTAACCAGCATTGTTCCATTGACCAGCATTGTTCCATTTATCAACATTGTTCCAGCAGTGTTCCATTGATCAGCAGTGTTCCATTAACCAGCATTGTCCTATTGACCAGCATTGTTCCCTTGACCAGCATTGTTCCAGCAGTGTTCCATTAACCAGCTTTGTCCTATTGACCAGCAGTGTTCCATTGAGCACCATTGTTCCATTGACCAGCAGTGTTCCATTTACCAGCATTGTTCCATTGACCAGCAGTGTTCCATTAACCAGCATTGTTCCATTGACCAGCATTGTTCCATTGATCAGCATTGTTCCAGCAGTGTTCCTTTGACCAGCATTGTTCCAGCAGTGTTCCATTGACCAGCAGTGTTCCATTAACCAGCATTGTTCCATTGACCAGCATTGTTCCATTTATCAGCATTGTTCCAGCAGTGTTCCATTGACCAGCAGTGTTCCATTAACCAGCATTGTTCCATTGCCCAGCATTGTTCCATTTATCAACATTGTTCCAGCAGTGTTCCATTCATCAGCAGTGTTCCATTAATCAGCATTGTCCTATTGACCAGCATTGTTCCCTTGACCAGCATTGTTCCATTGATCAGCATTGTTCCAGCAGTGTTCCATTTATCAGCATTGTTCCATTGGCCAGCAGTGTTCCATTAACCAGCATTGTTCCATTGACCAGCATTGTTCCATTTATCAACATTGTTCCAGCAGTGTTCCATTGATCAGCAGTGTTCCATTAATCAGCATTGTCCTATTGACCAGCATTGTTCCCTTGACCAGCATTGTTCCATTGATCAGCATTGTTCCAGCAGTGTTTCATTGACCAGCAGTGTGCCATTGATCAGCAGTGTTCCATTAACCAGCATTGTCCTATTGACCAGCATTGTTCCCTTGACCAGCATTTTTCCATTGATCAGCATTGTTCCAGCAGTGTTCCATTAACCAGCATTGTCCTATTGACCAGCAGTGTTCCATTGAGCACCATTGTTCCATTGATCAGCAGTGTTCCATTTGCCAGCATTGTTCCATTGATCAGCATTGTTCCAGCAGTGTTCCATTAACCAGCATTGTTCCATTGCCCAGCATTGTTCCATTTATCAACATTGTTCCAGCAGTGTTCCATTCATCAGCAGTGTTCCATTAATCAGCATTGTCCTATTGACCAGCATTGTTCCCTTGACCAGCATTGTTCCATTGATCAGCATTGTTCCAGCAGTGTTCCATTTACCAGCATTGTTCCATTGGCCAGCAGTGTTCCATTAACCAGCATTGTTCCATTGACCAGCATTGTTCCATTTATCAACATTCAATCAATCAATATCCTTTATTTAACCAGGTAAAATTCATTGAGATTCAAATCTCTTTTTCAAGAATGACCTGGCCAAGAAGGCAGCACCATGATACAATAAGAACAATCAACCACAATTCTCATACACCACATTCAACGTCAGGTAAAATACAATACAAGATCAGGGACAACAAGACTATATGAAGATTGAAATGAGTTAAAAATGAAATAAATAAACTGGGGACAGAGGAATGAATAAACCCGGCCGTTATCAGAAAATAGCTTTACAAGCAATTGCATTGACCAAGAGAACTATCTTCTCTGTCCTTCAGGATTCCTTTGATTTCTCCCAAGGTGACCAGCTCCAGCAGCTTCAGCTGCTTTTGCACAGTGTTCCAGGCAGAAGGCGCAGCATATTTAAGGGCCTTTTTCCCTAACTCAGTTCTAGTTCTGGGTACCAACATCTGTAACACATCTCTAGAACGCAAACCATAGCTACATTTGTTTGTGGACATGTAAACACATAGATATGAAGGGACCAGCCCAATAAGACACTTGTAAACAAAAAACAACCAATGTGAGAGTCTGCGTACAGATAGCGATGGACATTTTGCAGTGGCATACAGGGTACAATGGTGGACACGATTTCCACAGCCAGTTAAAAATCGCAGAGCACAGTGGTAGACGGTATCCAATTTCCTGAGGTACATTGTTCCAGCAGTGTTCCATTGATCAGCAGTGTTCCATTAACCAGCATTGTCCTATTGACCAGCATTGTTCCCTTGACCAGCATTGTTCCATTGATCAGCATTGTTCCAGCAGTGTTCCATTAACCAGCTTTGTCCTATTGACCAGCAGTGTTCCCTTGAGCACCATTGTTCCATTGACCAGCAGTGTTCCATTTACCAGCATTGTTCCATTGACCAGCAGTGTTCCATTAACCAGCATTGTTCCATTGACCAGCATTGTTCCATTTATCAACATTGTTCCAGCAGTGTTCCATTGACCAGCATTGTTCCAGCAGTGTTCCATTGACCAGCAGTGTTCCATTAACCAGCATTGTTCCATTGACCAGCATTGTTCCATTTATCAGCATTGTTCCAGCAGTGTTCCATTGACCAGCAGTGTTCCCTTGAGCACCATTGTTCCATTGACCAGCAGTGTTCCATTTACCAGCATTGTTCCATTGACCAGCAGTGTTCCATTAACCAGCATTGTTCCATTGACCAGCATTGTTCCATTTATCAACATTGTTCCAGCAGTGTTCCATTGACCAGCATTGTTCCAGCAGTGTTCCATTGACCAGCAGTGTTCCATTAACCAGCATTGTTCCATTGACCAGCATTGTTCCATTTATCAGCATTGTTCCAGCAGTGTTCCATTGACCAGCAGTGTTCCATTAACCAGCATTGTTCCATTAACCAGCATTGTTCCATTTATCAACATTGTTCCAGCAGTGTTCCATTGATCAGCAGTGTTCCATTAATCAGCATTGTCCTATTGACCAGCATTGTTCCCTTGACCAGCATTGTTCCATTGATCAGCATTGTTCCAGCAGTGTTCCATTGACCAGCAGTGTTCCATTAACCAGCATTGTCCTATTGACCAGCATTGTTCCCTTGACCAGCATTTTTCCATTGATCAGCATTGTTCCAGCAGTGTTCCATTAACCAGCATTGTCCTATTGACCAGCAGTGTTCCATTGAGCACCATTGTTCCATTGACCAGCAGTGTTCCATTTACCAGCATTGTTCCATTGACCAGCAGTGTTCCATTAACCAGCATTGTTCCATTGCCCAGCATTGTTCCATTTATCAACATTGTTCCAGCAGTGTTCCATTGATCAGCAGTGTTCCATTAATCAGCATTGTCCTATTGACCAGCATTGTTCCCTTGACCAGCATTGTTCCATTGATCAGCATTTCCAGCAGTGTTTCATTGACCAGCAGTGTGCCATTGATCAGCAGTGTTCCATTAACCAGCATTGTCCTATTGACAAGCATTGTTCCCTTGACCAGCATTTTTCCATTGATCAGCATTGTTCCAGCAGTGTTCCATTAACCAGCATTGTCCTATTGACCAGCAGTGTTCCATTGAGCACCATTGTTCCATTGATCAGCATTGTTCCATTTACCAGCATTGTTCCATTGACCAGCATTGTTCCATTTATCAACATTGTTCCAGCAGTGTTCCATTGATCAGCAGTGTTCCATTAATCAGCATTGTTCCATTGACCAGCATTGTTCCATTTATCAACATTGTTCCAGCAGTGTTCCATTGACCAGCAGTGTTCCCTTGAGCACCATTGTTCCATTGACCAGCATTGTTCCATTTATCAACATTGTTCCAGCAGTGTTCCATTGACCAGCAGTGTTCCATTAACCAGCATTGTTCCATTGATCAGCATTGTTCCATTGATCAGCATTGTTCCAGCAGTGTTCTATTAACCAGCATTGTCCTATTGACCAGCAGTGTTCCATTGAGCACCATTGTTCCATTTATCAGCAGTGTTCCATTTGCCAGCATTGTTCCATTGATCAGCATTGTTCCAGCAGTGTTCCATTGATCAGCAGTGTTCCATTAACCAGCATTGTCCTATTGACCAGCATTGTTCCCTTGACCAGCATTGTTCCATTGACCAGCAGTGTTCCATTAACCAGCATTGTTCCATTGACCAGCATTGTTCCAGCAGTGTTCCATTGACCAGCAGTGTTCCATTAACCAGCATTGTTCCATTGACCAGCATTGTTCCATTTATCAGCATTGTTCCAGCAGTGTTCCATTGACCAGCAGTGTTCCATTAACCAGCATTGTTCAATTGCCCAGCATTGTTCCATTTATCAACATTGTTCCAGCAGTGTTCCATTGATCAGCAGTGTTCCATTAATCAGCATTGTCCTATTGACCAGCATTGTTACCTTGACCAGCATTGTTCCATTGATCAGCATTGTTCCAGCAGTGTTCCATTGATCAGCATTTTTCCATTGATCAGCATTGTGCCAGCAGTGTTCCATTAACCAGCATCGTCCTATTGACCAGCAGTGTTCCATTGAGCACCATTGTTCCATTGACCAGCAGTGTTTCATTTACCAGCATTGTTCCATTGACCAGCAGTGTTCCATTAACCAGCATTGTTCCATTGACCAGCATTGTTCCATTTATCAACATTGTTCCAGCAGTGTTTCATTGATCAGCAGTGTTCCATTAACCAGCATTGTCCTATTGACCAGCATTGTTCCCTTGACCAGCATTGTTCCAGCAGTGTTCCATTAACCAGCTTTGTCCTATTGACCAGCAGTGTTCCATTGAGCACCATTGTTCCATTGACCAGCAGTGTTCCATTTACCAGCATTGTTCCATTGACCAGCAGTGTTCCATTAACCAGCATTGTTCCATTGACCAGCATTGTTCCATTGATCAGCATTGTTCCAGCAGTGTTCCTTTGACCAGCATTGTTCCAGCAGTGTTCCATTGACCAGCAGTGTTCCATTAACCAGCATTGTTCCATTGACCAGCATTGTTCCATTTATCAGCATTGTTCCAGCAGTGTTCCATTGACCAGCAGTGTTCCATTAACCAGCATTGTTCCATTGCCCAGCATTGTTCCATTTATCAACATTGTTCCAGCAGTGTTCCATTCATCAGCAGTGTTCCATTAATCAGCATTGTCCTATTGACCAGCATTGTTCCCTTGACCAGCATTGTTCCATTGATCAGCATTGTTCCAGCAGTGTTCCATTTATCAGCATTGTTCCATTGGCCAGCAGTGTTCCATTAACCAGCATTGTTCCATTGACCAGCATTGTTCCATTTATCAACATTGTTCCAGCAGTGTTCCATTGATCAGCAGTGTTCCATTAATCAGCATTGTCCTATTGACCAGCATTGTTCCCTTGACCAGCATTGTTCCATTGATCAGCATTGTTCCAGCAGTGTTTCATTGACCAGCAGTGTGCCATTGATCAGCAGTGTTCCATTAACCAGCATTGTCCTATTGACCAGCATTGTTCCCTTGACCAGCATTTTTCCATTGATCAGCATTGTTCCAGCAGTGTTCCATTAACCAGCATTGTCCTATTGACCAGCAGTGTTCCATTGAGCACCATTGTTCCATTGATCAGCAGTGTTCCATTTGCCAGCATTGTTCCATTGATCAGCATTGTTCCAGCAGTGTTCCATTAACCAGCATTGTTCCATTGCCCAGCATTGTTCCATTTATCAACATTGTTCCAGCAGTGTTCCATTCATCAGCAGTGTTCCATTAATCAGCATTGTCCTATTGACCAGCATTGTTCCCTTGACCAGCATTGTTCCATTGATCAGCATTGTTCCAGCAGTGTTCCATTTACCAGCATTGTTCCATTGGCCAGCAGTGTTCCATTAACCAGCATTGTTCCATTGACCAGCATTGTTCCATTTATCAACATTCAATCAATCAATATCCTTTATTTAACCAGGTAAAATTCATTGAGATTCAAATCTCTTTTTCAAGAATGACCTGGCCAAGAAGGCAGCACCATGATACAATAAGAACAATCAACCACAATTCTCATACACCACATTCAACGTCAGGTAAAATACAATACAAGATCAGGGACAACAAGACTATATGAAGATTGAAATGAGTTAAAAATGAAATAAATAAACTGGGGACAGAGGAATGAATAAACCCGGCCGTTATCAGAAAATAGCTTTACAAGCAATTGCATTGACCAAGAGAACTATCTTCTCTGTCCTTCAGGATTCCTTTGATTTCTCCCAAGGTGACCAGCTCCAGCAGCTTCAGCTGCTTTTGCACAGTGTTCCAGGCAGAAGGCGCAGCATATTTAAGGGCCTTTTTCCCTAACTCAGTTCTAGTTCTGGGTACCAACATCTGTAACACATCTCTAGAACGCAAACCATAGCTACATTTGTTTGTGGACATGTAAACACATAGATATGAAGGGACCAGCCCAATAAGACACTTGTAAACAAAAAACAACCAATGTGAGAGTCTGCGTACAGATAGCGATGGACATTTTGCAGTGGCATACAGGGTACAATGGTGGACACGATTTCCACAGCCAGTTAAAAATCGCAGAGCACAGTGGTAGACGGTATCCAATTTCCTGAGGTACATTGTTCCAGCAGTGTTCCATTGATCAGCAGTGTTCCATTAACCAGCATTGTCCTATTGACCAGCATTGTTCCCTTGACCAGCATTGTTCCATTGATCAGCATTGTTCCAGCAGTGTTCCATTAACCAGCTTTGTCCTATTGACCAGCAGTGTTCCCTTGAGCACCATTGTTCCATTGACCAGCAGTGTTCCATTTACCAGCATTGTTCCATTGACCAGCAGTGTTCCATTAACCAGCATTGTTCCATTGACCAGCATTGTTCCATTTATCAACATTGTTCCAGCAGTGTTCCATTGACCAGCATTGTTCCAGCAGTGTTCCATTGACCAGCAGTGTTCCATTAACCAGCATTGTTCCATTGACCAGCATTGTTCCATTTATCAGCATTGTTCCAGCAGTGTTCCATTGACCAGCAGTGTTCCCTTGAGCACCATTGTTCCATTGACCAGCAGTGTTCCATTTACCAGCATTGTTCCATTGACCAGCAGTGTTCCATTAACCAGCATTGTTCCATTGACCAGCATTGTTCCATTTATCAACATTGTTCCAGCAGTGTTCCATTGACCAGCATTGTTCCAGCAGTGTTCCATTGACCAGCAGTGTTCCATTAACCAGCATTGTTCCATTGACCAGCATTGTTCCATTTATCAGCATTGTTCCAGCAGTGTTCCATTGACCAGCAGTGTTCCATTAACCAGCATTGTTCCATTAACCAGCATTGTTCCATTTATCAACATTGTTCCAGCAGTGTTCCATTGATCAGCAGTGTTCCATTAATCAGCATTGTCCTATTGACCAGCATTGTTCCCTTGACCAGCATTGTTCCATTGATCAGCATTGTTCCAGCAGTGTTCCATTGACCAGCAGTGTTCCATTAACCAGCATTGTCCTATTGACCAGCATTGTTCCCTTGACCAGCATTTTTCCATTGATCAGCATTGTTCCAGCAGTGTTCCATTAACCAGCATTGTCCTATTGACCAGCAGTGTTCCATTGAGCACCATTGTTCCATTGACCAGCAGTGTTCCATTTACCAGCATTGTTCCATTGACCAGCAGTGTTCCATTAACCAGCATTGTTCCATTGCCCAGCATTGTTCCATTTATCAACATTGTTCCAGCAGTGTTCCATTGATCAGCAGTGTTCCATTAATCAGCATTGTCCTATTGACCAGCATTGTTCCCTTGACCAGCATTGTTCCATTGATCAGCATTTCCAGCAGTGTTTCATTGACCAGCAGTGTGCCATTGATCAGCAGTGTTCCATTAACCAGCATTGTCCTATTGACAAGCATTGTTCCCTTGACCAGCATTTTTCCATTGATCAGCATTGTTCCAGCAGTGTTCCATTAACCAGCATTGTCCTATTGACCAGCAGTGTTCCATTGAGCACCATTGTTCCATTGATCAGCATTGTTCCATTTACCAGCATTGTTCCATTGACCAGCATTGTTCCATTTATCAACATTGTTCCAGCAGTGTTCCATTGATCAGCAGTGTTCCATTAATCAGCATTGTTCCATTGACCAGCATTGTTCCATTTATCAACATTGTTCCAGCAGTGTTCCATTGACCAGCAGTGTTCCCTTGAGCACCATTGTTCCATTGACCAGCAGTGTTCCATTAACCAGCATTGTTCCATTGCCCAGCATTGTTCCATTTATCAACATTGTTCCAGCAGTGTTCCATTGATCAGCAGTGTTCCATTAATCAGCATTGTTCCATTGACCAGCATTGTTCCATTTATCAACATTGTTCCAGCAGTGTTCCATTGATCAGCAGTGTTCCATTAACCAGCATTGTCCTATTGACCAGCATTGTTCCCTTGACCAGCATTGTTCCATTGATCAGCATTGTTCCAGCAGTGTTCCATTAACCAGCTTTGTCCTATTGACCAGCAGTGTTCCCTTGAGCACCATTGTTCCATTGACCAGCAGTGTTCCATTTACCAGCATTGTTCCATTGACCAGCAGTGTTCCATTAACCAGCATTGTTCCATTGACCAGCAGTGTTCCATTTATCAACATTGTTCCAGCAGTGTTCCATTGACCAGCATTGTTCCAGCAGTGTTCCATTGACCAGCAGTGTTCCATTAACCAGCATTGTTCCCTTGAGCACCATTGTTCCATTGACCAGCAGTGTTCCATTTACCAGCATTGTTCCATTGACCAGCAGTGTTCCATTAACCAGCATTGTTCCATTGACCAGCATTGTTCCATTTATCAACATTGTTCCAGCAGTGTTCCATTGACCAGCATTGGTTTCAGCAGTGTTCCATTGACCAGCAGTGTTCCATTAACCAGCATTGTTCCATTGACCAGCATTGTTCCATTTATCAGCATTGTTCCAGCAGTGTTCCATTGACCAGCAGTGTTCCATTAACCAGCATTGTTCCATTAACCAGCATTGTTCCATTTATCAACATTGTTCCAGCAGTGTTCCATTGATCAGCAGTGTTCCATTAATCAGCATTGTCCTATTGACCAGCATTGTTCCCTTGACCAGCATTGTTCCATTGATCAGCATTGTTCCAGCAGTGTTCCATTGACCAGCAGTGTGCCATTCATCAGCAGTGTTCCATTAACCAGCATTGTCCTATTGACCAGCATTGTTCCATTTATCAACATTGTTCCAGCAGTGTTCCATTAACCAGCATTGTCCTATTGACCAGCATTGTTCCCTTGACCAGCATTGTTCCATTGATCAGCATTGTTCCAGCAGTGTTCCATTAACCAGCCTTGTCCTATTGACCAGCAGTGTTCCCTTGAGCACCATTGTTCCATTGACCAGCAGTGTTCCATTTACCAGCATTGTTCCATTGACCAGCAGTGTTCCATTAACCAGCATTGTTCCATTGACCAGCATTGTTCCATTTATCAACATTGTTCCAGCAGTGTTCCATTGATCAGCAGTGTTCCATTAATCAGCATTGTCCTATTGACCAGCATTGTTCCCTTGACCAGCATTGTTCCATTGATCAGCATTGTTCCAGCAGTGTTCCATTGACCAGCAGTGTGCCATTGATCAGCAGTGTTCCATTAACCAGCATTGTCCTATTGACCAGCATTGTTCCCTTGACCAGCATTTTTCCATTGATCAGCAATGTTCCAGCAGTGTTCCATTAACCAGCATTGTCCTATTGACCAGCAGTGTTCCATTGAGCACCATTGTTCCATTGATCAGCAGTGTTCCATTTGCCAGCATTGTTCCATTGATCAGCATTGTTCCAGCAGTGTTCCATTGACCAGCAGTGTTCCATTGATCAGCATTTTTCCATTGATCAGCATTGTTCCAGCAGTGTTCCATTAACCAGCATTGTCCTATTGACCAGCAGTGTTCCATTGAGCACCATTGTTCCATTGATCAGCAGTGTTCCATTTGCCAGCATTGTTCCATTGATCAGCATTGTTCCAGCAGTGTTCCATTAACCAGCATTGTCCTATTGACCAGCAGTGTTCCATTGAGCACCATTGTTCCATTGACCAGCAGTGTTCCATTTACCAGCATTGTTCCATTGACCAGCAGTGTTCCATTAACCAGCATTGTTCCATTGACCAGCATTGTTCCATTTATCAACATTGTTCCAGCAGTGTTCCATTGATCAGCAGTGTTCCATTAACCAGCATTGTTCTATTGACCAGCATTGTTCCCTTGACCAGCATTGTTCCATTGATCAGCATTGTTCCAGCAGTGTTCCATTAACCAGCTTTGTCCTATTGACCAGCAGTGTTCCATTGAGCACCATTGTTCCATTGACCAGCAGTGTTCCATTTACCAGCATTGTTCCATTGACCAGCAGTGTTCCATTAACCAGCATTGTTCCATTGACCAGCATTGTTCCATTGATCAGCATTGTTCGAGCAGTGTTCCATTGACCAGCATTGTTCCAGCAGTGTTCCATTGACCAGCAGTGTTCCATTAACCAGCATTGTTCCATTGACCAGCATTGTTCCATTTATCAGCATTGTTCCAGCAGTGTTCCATTGACCAGCAGTGTTCCATTAACCAGCATTGTTCCATTGCCCAGCATTGTTCCATTTATCAACATTGTTCCAGCAGTTTTCAATTGATCAACATTGTTCCAGCAGTGTTCCATTGATCAGCAGTGTTCCATTAACCAGCATTGTCCTATTGACCAGCATTGTTCCCTTGACCAGCATTGTTCCATTGATCAGCATTGTTCCAGCAGTGTTCCATTAACCAGCTTTGTCCTATTGACCAGCAGTCTTCCCTTGAGCACCATTGTTCCATTGACCAGCAGTGTTCCATTTACCAGCATTGTTCCATTGACCAGCAGTGTTCCATTAACCAGCATTGTTCCATTGCCCAGCATTGTTCCATTTATCAACATTGTTCCAGCAGTGTTCCATTGATCAGCAGTGTTCCATTAATCAGCATTGTCCTATTGACCAGCATTGTTCCCTTGACCAAAAGGGAAAAGGCAAAAATGTCAGTCTGTCAATGAGCAAAGCTGATATACATACCCCAAGCGACTTACAGCTGCAATCGCAGCTAAAGGTGGTGCTACAAAGTATTAAATTAAGGGGGCTGAAAGGTTTTGCACGCCCAATTTTTCTGTTTATTATGTGTTAAAGTTTGAAATATCCAATAAATTGTGTTCCACTTCATGATTGTGTCCCACTTGTTGATTCTTCACAAAAATTAGTTTTTTATCTTAATGATTGAAGCCTGAAATGTAGCAAAAGTTTGAAAGGGGCCGAATAGTTTGGCAAGGCACTGTAGTTGTCTATACAGATAGCTTTAACCTAAATTGCCAGTGTTGACATCTCACATGACATTTAGATTCACATTTTAAACTAAGCTTTCTTTTTTTATTATTTCAGATGAAAGGGTTCGGTTGTTTACGTGTAGGTATTTAAAATAATTGTTTAGATTTGGGAAAAGCTTGGAAGAAGTCACAAACTTCCTCTTTACGGCTATTGTGATGTGGATTATGTTTTGAAAAGACACTACTGTCAATGAAATGTGAAGTAAACAAACCCATATTATACAGATGTTTGGTATAATTGTTTTGTCCTAAGTCTTGTATTTAATTATACATTTCATGTCTGTATTTGTTGAAGTGTAATACATGTTTCTGTAAATGTTTTGTGTCGCTTTGTGTAACAACTGTAGAGGGAAAAAAGCCTACCTTTGTAGTTGGATAACGGGAGCAGCTGGGTGCATCATCCATTACACAGAAGCTTTTTGGCCCTGAAGATGTCTCTGCTTTTGGTATCTGATGAGACAGGATACCAAGTTAATAGATATCAAAACATAAGCAGAACAATGTACTCATCTGATACACATTTCAGAGACTTGATATTACACACACAAAATGCTAGATTGGTGAATAATTAAAAGAAAACCTTTTCAACTGGAAAACGAGGGCAGGTGGGTGCATCTGTTCTCTGCGCTTCAGAAGTCATCAAGTTCTTTGACTTTTGAGGAGTCTGTATTTTGGGAATCTGATGATACATGATACCAAATTCATTCATACATCTTAAATACTCAATTGTGAATCAAGATTTTATTCAAGTAGTTAAGAAAACATGAAAGTACAGCAATTTATGTTCTCAGGCCATATCTGTGTGTCCACTCTGAAGGGAAAAAAAACAAAACAACAACAATAACAACAAAAAACTACCCATACCTTGTAGGCTGGAGAATTAGTTGGGGTGGGTGCATTTGTCATCGCCCATAGCCGGCTGGTGGTTGGAGGTGTTTCAGGGATCTAATAAAATATGATATCAAGTATATGAAAACTTACTGTGTTTTTGGAACCTGATTACACTTGACAGGAATGTCATAAAATGCAACAAATCCAAATGTAGTTTTGTAACATCAGCACTATAACATTTACATTTAGCAGACCCTTTTGTCCAAAGTGACTTACAGCATGAACAGGGACATTCCCCCTGAGGCAAGTAGGGGGAAGTGCCTTGCCCAAGGACATAACGTAATTTAGCCACACTCGGGATTCGAACTCACAACCTTTCAATCATGAGCCCAACGCCTTAACCCACTGAGCCACCTGACTACACTATTGTGTTAACTGTCATCTATATACTGTACTTGTTTCTGTACCTGATGAGTGGAATTGGTTGGGCTAACTGGAGCAGGAGCTGCAAGGTCGAGTCTTGCCCAGCGCAAGCCTGGGATCGCTTTCCCTTCCTCGGCATCTTGAAAACAACTTTACACAATTTACTCACAAAATATATCACAATTGTAACTAAATTAAAAGCTAAACTATGTAAACTAAATCTACTCTTAATAGAATCTACTCCTAACCTAACAGTACTGTTTAAACTTAAATGAAATGTGCAAAAAATATGAAAAGTTAGCTTAGTCTGTCTTGAAGATGCTGGACACAGGAAACCTGTAAAAGTCAGAAAACACAGTGAATTGTAGACTAAATACTGTCAACCACACATGTAAATACAGCATTGTGTGAAACATTTACTGTAATGCAAACCAACAACATAACTGGGATGTCTTTTTAGGTTTTAGCCTACAAAAATAAGTAAATACAACATATTATGATACTGTAATACTGAATAACGATTAACCCCAATACACCTTTACTCTATACTTGTAAATCACTGCACATCCATCACAGAACAATGGTTAAAAGTTCTTAATTATCAATCATTGAGTGTTTTGCAACATGTAAACACATAATTAAATGTCTTACCTGAAAAGGTAGAGATGAGCAACTGGATAGTTGAGGTCAACTGGATGGATCAAATGAGGTCAAATGGACACCGAAGTGAAGAGCAGTGATGTAGCGTTTATCTAGAACAGGACGACACCAGTGAGCACCACAGACATGTAACAAAAACTCACACAGAAAAACATATGTAGTCTTGGCAAAACATATTTACCGATAAAGCAATGGTCAAGCGCTGTAAATCTGTGAGGCAAAAAACAGGATTAAAGACAGCTCCACTTGAGCACACTGCTCAAAAACTTTGTGTAAAATTACCTAAATACATCCAATGCCAGAATTAGGCCATGAATGGCTATGACTTTGGTATTAGAAATACTCCTTTTATCAAAATGATACCGCAGTATAAATATAAACTTATAAACTTATACAGCTGTTTCAGTGTAAATGTCAAATCAATCCACATGCAATCAAAAAACACACACATATATATACAGTATATATGTGTGTGTGCATACACACAGGGAGTCTGTACATTAATTACTTAATCATTAACTGTCAATCAACCCATTCAGTGCAATGAATCAGTTAGTAGCAGTTAGACACACAGGTTCAATCATCTATAAAGTAATTGACGCAAATTGATCCATAACATTGTACAAGTTTTTAAGACATGGTTGTTCTGACCCTCTATGAAAGGTAGCCAAAGCTGCAAAAACTATACGCAATATTTTCATACACTCAATGCAAACAACATTTGATAGCATTAAGGTGTAAGTGTGTACTAATACATGACGTAGCTAAATGTTTAACTTTTACATATACATTTGAGTAAGGAAAACAATTGTGAAGCTTAAGTTTGTTGTCTGAAATGTTAGTAATCGAAGTCACTCGTTCATGCGCCCCCCTTGCTTGCTCATGCGGTCCGAAATAATGAATATTAACCTCCGTGGAACCCCTGAGACTGACTCACCAAACAGCAGTTGGTTCGCTTGGCCAGAAAAAAACACGTTCTATTATCGACTAATGTATGATAATTCTCTCAATTTTATCAAAACGTGACAGTTATTTAGCTTGGCCAGAAAAAAAAACGTGTTATATAGTCCATTACTGTAGGCTCTTTCTATATTACCAACCACAGCTAATATATCTTCAGGCCACCTGCACGTGGATTCACACATCTATTAATTAATTAATCCAAAGCTGTTTATGCCTACGTTTTCACCTCCCAACAAATTAGTATTTTAGCACTTTTACACACTAACTAAATACACACAAATGACATTAATATTGGTCTCAGATACAGTATGTCCAAGATGACAGGATTTATTTTTTCAACCAGTTTCAACCACTAGCATCAACTCTACTTTGCGTATTCAACATTATTAACTGTAGTAGGCTATCGTCGATTTTTCACTCATATTTCCCTTATAAGCACATGAATAGCATGCTAGCTAGCAAAAAGTTGTAGACGTTCACTCACCTCAGACAAAGGCCAGAGAGGAAGAGTAGCATACATATCCACCCAAAGACAAAGAGAAAATTAGATTCGTCCAGTAAATGTCCTCCAATCAAAGTTATTAAAAGACAAACATGTCATGTGAAATGGCCACAGGCTGAGGTTGATCAGGGTTGCTAAGCGACCAATCAGCTGCACGTGGAACAGTTTGAAAATTAACAACTATAACAACTATAGTTGTTTAGACCACTGCTTAGCGCACCCCTCGAACAGGAAGGATTTCTGGCCAAACCGTGTTTCCAATGTAAAATGACCCAAATACATCAAATGCCAGAATTAGGCCATTAATGGCTATGACTTTGGTATTAGAAATACACCTTTTATCAAAATGATACCGCAGTATAAATATCAGATAACATTATAAACTTATACAGCTGTTTCAGTGTTAAATGTCAAATCAATCCACATGCAATCAAACATGTAACAAATCAGGATTCAGCAATAAGCTAGCATCAAAATTCACAAAAAGCATTAGGTCACACAGTTCTGATATCACACTAACAAAAACAGTGCTTTTCATCCAACATTAATTAAGAAAAACACACACGCACATACACACATACGCACACACACACACACACACACACACACACACACACACACACACACACACACACACACACATATATATATATATAGATAGATAGATAGATAGATAGATAGATAGATAGATAAATAGATAGATAGATAGATACATACATACATACATACATACATACATACATATATATATGTGCATACACACAGGCAGTCTGTACATTAATGACTTAATGATGAACTGTCAATCAACCCATTCAGTGCAATGAATCAGTTAGTAGCAGACTAACAGGTTCAATCATCTATAAACTACAGGACTACAGGACTCCCCATACAACACTAGCCAATAGTTTGCAAGGTCAACCAGTATCCAGACGATTATGAATGTTTTACAGCAAGCCCCCCCAACAATAGCAATTTCAAAAAGACCTATATTTAATCCCCACTGTTTCTCTATGGAGCGGCAACTTCCGTTCATAGCTGCCGATCCCGACCACCCGCACACCTGTCCGGACCCCACCACATTAACTCTGGCCTCAAACCCGTCTGAAATCCCCCCCTCCGAGCCCCCCGCAACGTCACAATCGCCGCTTGAAAGTGAAACTAATTTAATTTAATTTAAATAATTTGCGATTCTCAAAACTCTCCCCCAAATAGGCTCATATCTCATCAACCCAACCTCCCACACACCTCCCCAATATCTTGTTAGATTCCTATGGACCCCACCACATGAACCCTGCCCTCAAACCCCCCTGCACGAGCCCCTCGCCCCCCGCGAACGCCGATGCCCCCCCCCCTCCGAAAACGACCCTAAACGGTCAAAATTCACACAAATACACAGCCACAGTAAATATTACAGTAAACCGCAACTTTATTGATGCACAGGTAGAGAAGACGCGGAGAGACTGTTTATCCAATCAGAATGCAGAACACAATGCACGTGGAAAATCCGTGAAGTGAACCGTGATATCGCGAGGATTCACTGTACTGAACCATGATATCGCCAGGGTTCACAGTACTGAACCGTGATATAGCGATGGTTTACTGTAATGCAATAAAACATATTTATGAAACCTCGACGGCAGTTTGACAAGCAGTCTTCATCAGCATATCAATATAACACTTGGCCAGAGTAATAATAATACCACTTAAATCAATATTAAAAGACTGTTGTAGATTTAATTGAAATGAGAAATGACAATATACTAAATATGTGTAAATGTTAAATGCATTATAATTAAAATGATGCAACATATTTTAAAAGATCATGGACATGCTGTAAAACACGTGAATTCCTCACAGGATTGACTGCGGAAATGCAGGTGAATCACTAGGATTAATCTTAGCCTGGCTGTTAGCCTGGTCCGGAGCAGGCTAGCTGCGGAGAATAAATCACCATGGTAACTTGGCCAGGCTAAATTTTATCAGCTTTCGTGCAACCGACTTGAGGCTAAATTCAGCCAGGATAACCAACATAGCCCGGCTTAATCCCTTATCCTAGTTTTGTGCAATACCCCCCAGGAGGAGATCAAGAACTCTGTGTGTTTGTACACAGAAGATGGAATGCCTTTAACGGATGATCCTTTCTTCAACACGTTAGTATGCCATGAACTGCATTATCTTTGCATTGACAGCAGGCTTCATATTCTTGTGTTGATTATTTATGAACTATTTTCAGGGTCATTGAAAGAACGCAACATTGAAAATGGGTCTGTGCTCTATGCAATATTTACACCAAAGGAAAATTTGAGACCAGTTCCCCAAATCCAACAGCAAGTTCAAGCTGAAAGACTTGGTGAGGAAACCATTCGCTGCCATGTCATGCTCAAGGTGAGTTGCGTAGCATGCAAGCTAAAGGTACTTAGAGATAAGTCATGTATAAGATGTTACAGCCCGGCTCATTTTTGGAGAGCAGTAACATATTTTTGGGAAATTAAACTGGAGGCGGCAACTGGACAGGTTCTGGTTAAATGAAAGTGTTTACTAGGAAATTTAACACAAAAAGAGACTATATAAAGACTAGGATTTTTTGGGGGGGGTCTAATAAACAATAAAGTACAAAAAGTCAAAATATAACAAATAACAAATCTCAATCACAAATCTAGGTCAACCCAAGTGGTATGTGACCAAACTTAACTAGGCGAACTGATCACCGGTTCACAGCCGCCCTGAACTATGGACAAACAAACTATTTAAAGGAAAGCTAGGGTTGATTGCCGTCTTCTGATTGGCAGGTTGGGTGGTCTCAGCACCAGAAAAGGACCAATCCATTACAGGGAAGCATACACCTGAATTTGCAGTCAAAATTAAGTGCAAACAAAAAGGCAACCACCAGGGGCCGTAACAAAGATACTTACTGTGTATGTATAGATGTATGTATAGATGTGTGTATGAACTCTGATAACGGTAGTTACTTGAATTGACTAGAGTGTCACACAAATTGAATATATTATTAAATGAGTTTAGTAGCTTTTATCAGTGTATAAGGCATTAAACAAATCTGAAAATAATAATAAATAAATAAATAAATAAATAAATAAATAATAAGATTAAAATGACCATGTACCAATGATATCCTTTTTATTGTGTATTCTATTTAAATCAGTTGTGCCTCCTGGTAAAGGATTTTCTTATCTTACAACCCAGGAACGATTAACATAGGATGCATAGCATTTAACGTTATTGATCAGCAATTTCCAATAGTTCGTTAGATTAGATATACTTTATTAATCCCACAATGGGGAAATTCACTTCCCACAGTAGCAGAACAAAAGTAGAAAAGGCAAAACAAAAAAACGTTAATAAACAGAATAAACCAAAATACAGTAAATATATATACAGATAACTAACATGATCAATCCTCCGTCAGCAGCAATTTGCGATTGTCACAACTACAGGATTGTAGTGTACTTGTAAATGTATCTGAATTCTAACCGTAACTCTAAATTGGTCTGTGTGTCCTATTTTCCACCTTGATCCTGCTTTTGTATTTCTCAACAGGGAGACTATGAGGTCACAGTGGACTTGACATCTGATACAATGAAAGACTTGAGACTGAGGCTCGCCAATGAAACAGGAATTCCAGCCCATGTTCTTCATTACAAGTAAATGTTAATGAACTTAAAAGAGTATATCCAAATTGCTATGATGGGACGAAACATATGATTTTACTTTAAATAACAATGTTTACAATGTCAGATAAACATTGAAAACTCATAACTCATAATGCATTTAGGGAATGAGAGTGTAGTAGCTTTGTTAGTAAGGGACTGGATTCAGTATCAACAGCAGAACTGCTTACATCTGTTGGTGAACTTTGGGTTGGCCATTGTGAGAATACAATATTATACAAACATTTAAAATATAACCTACCAGTCAATTAATTATATTTTAATATAAATTAGCTTCCTATTTTCCAATTTCCTGTCTTACCTTATACCATTAACCAAATCTATCTTTGCTATCTTATGCACTTTATCCATGTTTTGGCAGCGGTGATTCTTACAGTGTTGGAGATACCTTGCAAGATTGTGGGATCACTGTGGAGTCAACTGTGCATTTTTATTTGACCTCGTTCCCTGGAGAAAGTTCAGAATCAGATTCCACATTTTTCACAAATGACTTCAGTGCAACAAACTCAGAAAGGACTGAGTGTGTTTTGGTCTACTTTATATTCCATTGTAAGTTATTTACATTTGCTATGAACTTTGTTTTGAATTATTACTGTGGTCTCTTTAAAAAGGCTTAATATATAAGATGCACTAACATACATCAATAAATGAGTCTAGTAAACAGTGTGTGAGGTCCTCACAAAAAATGCTGTTTATTATAGTCTAATAACAGAAGATGCCCTAACTAACTTGTTTATCAGTAAGGGCCTGTGTCTAGATGTTCTGTTCTTGTGGGGTTGCTTGGCAGCAGCAGGAAAATGCTTCACTCTCATTTAAAGCCATTTTTTAATGTTTCCCCAGCTGCTATAAAGCTCTCTTTGTGATAAGAACATAAGTGAAATCATCATTTCCATGGTTATTTTTACAGAAAAGGATGCATTCTGGACATGGGTTCAAGAAAGTGATATCTCACATCCGAAAACTTACTGGATGCCACCCTTTGGCCCAAAGTCTGTATCAGTTGCTGTGTTGAAATGAAATTGCAACCGTGACTCAAAAGGTGATATTTTCCGGTTATTCCTTCATTTTATGTAATTAGGGTTCCTCTGTACAAGGAAACATATTGTTTTTGTTAGTATTATTTTTATTATTTTCCTTCTCCATGAAATTGATCAATATCTCAAAAAGTCAACCCAATTGTTTACATTTGGGCCCAATGATACAACAGGTCACTCCCAGACAGCTAGCGGTCCACATACGCCCATAGGTGGCGCTATAAACCATGGCCAAAGTCTATGTGATTTCCCCAGTGCCCCATTATTATATGCCTTATTTATCATGGGGACAAAGCCTCAAGGACCTATAACGTTAGATATATGCATGACCTTGTACTTTTTACCATACTCCTCATATTTAACATTTTTGTACACATTACCTGAATATTTTTGGGTCAATAATGACATAATTTTGACTAATGTTTAAAAAAAATAATAGGGTTCAGTATGACATCACTCCGATGTACCATAAACAATTTTACCTTGATGTGTTAAAATATGATTGAATTACAGCAGTTTACTCTTTGGCCGAATCTAACTATTCTTGACAAAGGATAAAAAGATTACTATTTATACAGCATTTGACTAAATGCTAATTTTCCAGCACTGAATTTAGGTCAATGGGCTGAGACAATGCACTCTAAAGTGCAAGTTTGTAGATTCAAATCCAGACACAATCTCTGAGATTGTCAAGATCCTGAGTATCTGTTTAGTTCAACTGGATGACATCCTTTTGATGTACCATACGCAATTTCACCATATGTCATCATATGTCAAAATATGATGACATCTGTTTGACCATTTGTGTCCTTTTTAAAAGTGATGCCATTTGTACCCCTTTTGTCCTAGAATCCTGAAATTCATTACAGATGCCTTATTTGTCACGATGAACAAAAAAGTTAGCACAACCTATAGTGGCAAACCCATAGATTTGTCTGTACAACATAAATTTATCAATGTCTTTTTCAACCGTTTGTCCGCTACAGCCTTTTTAATTTGGCACAACTGAACAGGAAGTTCATCTTATGATTCCTATGAAAATCTAAAATCTTTGAGAAATCAACGCCAAACTTGATATGCCACCAACAACGCACTACAATATATACAACCCCATTCAATAACTAAGTTAATATCTTTCAAAATGATTTAAATAAAATAAATCAAATTTATCGCTAAGGCTAATTTAATGTTTATACAAGTGCCAAGCAAAAACTGATAGTCCGAATCAATCACAAGGTCGTATGTAGACTTTTGACAATGTGTTGTGTATAAATCTGAGAAAAAGTTGAATGTAAGATGAAAAGGAGATTAATGATGAATATTTGAAATGTGACTGCTTGGCTAAAGGCTAAGGCCTTGCAAATCCTCTCTCTGTCATGCCAGATCCAGAGGCTCCAAAAAAACTCACACGCACAAGAGTCTGTTAACACAGTGGGCTGAGTAAGCCCCCACCTTCACCCTGCTATTGGCTGCTGGATGGATCATGACACTAGTAGTCTTGTCTTGTATCTCAGCAAATCTTGGACATACTCACACCAGACTTGCAGGGTGCACTTTGTATTACAAGACAATTAAATTATTCTTGTAAGGTGGAAGTAAATGGCAGCCCTTAGACCAAAAGAGTAAAAAGTTGAGATTTTTGGCATGGTGTAACAGCACAACATTATGAACTAGCACAGCCAATTTCGTCCATGTGAGACCAATTTGAATCCCTTTTGTTGTAGAGTCCTGAAATTCATTACAGATTCCTCATTTGTCACAATGCAGAATAAAGTCTCAACAACTCATAATGGCAAGCCCTTAGATTTTTCTGTACAATATAAATGTAGGAAACATTTTTCTTTGCTACTACTCCTACAACTTTTGTCCAATCTTCCCCAGGATTGGCAGTTATCATTGTCTGATGATCAACCCTTACAAAAGTTATCAATAGGATTTTTGATGTTCACAATCCTTTGTCCGTTACAGCAGAGGGGGCACTACAGTCTTGGATGTATTCACACCAAACATGCAGATTGCATTTTGAATGACATATCAATTTCCTAAATTGTTCCAGGAGGAATCCACCATCGCTGCTTGCAGCTATATTCTTATCTTATATTTTGTCAAAATATATTTTTGTACTTTTATTTAGATTGCGATTGTAGAAGGATTATATATTCTCTTCAGAGAGCTGTTGCCAAGACTTCAGAAACAAAGCGATGGAAAGATTTTTGAAGACCATGAGGTCTTTGAAAGTGCAAACGTGTGTTGGGCTCACCTCATAGCTGAGGCAGAGGTATGTTTATATGTCTAAGGTTTATGTCTTGTTATTATTAAGTGTAATTTTGATCTATGCAATAACAGCACTGACAGGAAAGACACGTTTAGCAAATGGTTTTAAGAACACATTCTGGTGTGTTTGTTTATGGGCAAGGAGGCACTTCAGAGGGGTATTGCACAAAACCAAGATAAGGGATTAAGCCGGGATATGTTGGTTATCCTGGCTGAATTTAGCCTCAGGTCGGTTGCATGAAAGCAGATAAAACTTAGCCTGGTCAAGTTACCATGGTGATTTATTCTCTGCAGCTAACCTGCCCCGGACCAGGCTAACAGCCAGGCTAAAATTAATCCTAGTGATTCATCTGTATTTCCACCGTCAATCCTGTGAGGAATTCATGTGTTTTACAGCATGTCCATGATCTTTTTAAATATGCTGCATCATTTTAATCATACTGCATAAAAAATGTACATATATATTGTGATGTCACTAGAGGCTGGGTCCTGGAGGGGCGCTACATCCCCCTAAAATGGCTCCAACCCCAACCACTCAGGGCTCCACCTGCTGGTGGAGCTACAAGCCACACTTCTCCTCACCAGACCTAACAACCCAGCACACCTGCAGGTCATGACTGATTATTGGATGGCGGGAAGGACTATAAAAGCATGACAGAGACAAAGGGGGTGGAATGTGTATGGTGGAGCGGATAGTGTGGATCGGAAGACTTGCTGGGCTGGACTAACTCTGGTTGGAATACCTTATTTTGAGGAGCTGTTTGTTTTATGGACACTGGAAATCCCAGAAACCTGAATGTAAGGCTTGTAACCCAAAAAGAAAGAAACTGTTTGCACTGAGTTTACTTTCCGTTTAAGGCTTGGATGCCGAAGACTTGTTTTGTTTGGTTACAACTCAGGCTTCTTTTTGTTGAAATCCTTGTTTGTTGACCTGAGCAACTCATTAAAAACCCATAATTTTGAGATTTGTGTCCTTGTGCTGGTTGAACTGCCCTGCTAAGAACTATTTAGCCTCTCGCTACATCACAATATATATAGTATATTGTAATTTCTATTTTTTTTTTAATCTACAACAGTCTTTTTATATTGATTTTAGTGGTATTATTATTATTCTGGACAAGTGGTGTATTGATATGCTGATGAAGACTGCTTGTCAAACTGCCATCAGAGGTTTCATAAAGATGTGTTTTATTGCAGTACAGTGAACCCTCGCTATGTCACGGTTCAGGGGTCTCATTTATAAAGCTTGCGTACGCACAAAACGGGGCTGAAAATGTGCGTACGCCAGTTTTCACGCAAAGTCAGTGATTTATAAAAAACAAACTTGGCGGTAGAATGTGCGGTCCTCCACGCAAACTATGACCCTCCCGTAAACCTACGCACTTTTTGGAGACAGTGGGAATTGGAGACACATACTGCAAAAAGTAAAAGTCGGAGAAGCTATAACTCGTAATATTTATGCATTTTGTTGTTCTCACACACATTGACTCAATTTATGATTATAATGAAGATTAAATACATCAGTGTTATTTGAGCTTGCACTGCGTGACAATTGTTCCATACACATCTTGTACAATGCAACTCAAATTTGTAATCAATATTCAGCGCTGTCTGTCTCACAATCAGATTGTCCTTTTACCGCAGTGTAGGAGGCTGAAATGCATGTAACTACAGAACACAAAGTATAACTAAATATATTTCTTTAATACTGTGCATATATCATCATATGTCAAAAACTGGAAATACAGTTGTTAAGCTCTCGCGCAATCACTACACTCATTACACTTCAGAATCAGAATTCGTTTAATCGCCATGCAAGATACTTAAACATGGAATTTACTTCTGCAGTTGTTACCGCTTCTTCTCCGGTTCTGCCACTTGGCGCTGTCGCATTAGTGTTGTTTTTTGTTTGCCTTGATTCACCGTGAAAAAGAATCACCTGCCAGGTTCATGCATGATAATGATACTAGATTAGCATTCATGAGGTCCTTTGCATTGACCATTTATGGTTAAAAATGGGCGTGTTCAGGGCGGGGTGCAATGATACTTTACGTACGCACACTTGTGGTTAAGCTGTGATTTATAAAGCGAACATTGCCTACAGGTGTGCGTACGCACGGTTTTATAAATCTGAATTTTTGTGTGCGTACGCCAATTTACGCTTTTGGGCGTACGCACACTTTTAGTAAGAATTCTACGCACTCCTTTATAAATGAGACCCCAGTACAGTGAACCCTCGTGAAATCACAGTTCACTTTTTTTCGCTACTTCACCGATTTGCCTCGTGCATTGTGTTCTGCATTCTGATTGGCTAAACAGTCTCTCCGCGTCTTCTCTACCTGTGCATCAATAAAGTTGCGGTTTACTGTAATATGTACTGTACACGTACGTAACACACGTTAAGTTAAACACGCATTTATCCTGACTACCTACACCTGGGGGGTATTGCACGAAAGTAGAATAAAGAAAGCCAGAAGCAAGCAAGCGCGGCTTGACCTAGTCTGGCCGTCGTATCCTGGCTTAATTGGTTGCACGTTTGCCAAGCCAGGATGAAAAGGCGAGGCTATGTCAAGCCGGGGGGGTATTGCACAAAAACTAAGATAAGGGATTAAGCCGGGCTATGTTGGTTATCCTGGCTGAATTTAGCCTCAAGTCAGTTGCACGAAAGCCGAGTAACTACGTCACGTTCTGAGCGGACCAATCACAGCGCTTGCGACACCGACAACGCTACGCGCAGTTAGGATTTTTTGGAGGCGCGCGAGGGGCAATGCGGGAGGGTCCGCGTTGTCGGCGGAGCAATGCGGGAGACGAATCGCAGAAGCATAGATCGAGCTTTACACTTCATTAAAGCTCGATCTATGCGATCTATGCTCTATGCCATTGAACGTGACGTAGTTTTGTAAATAGTTGATAAGTGTGTTGTATCGTTTGAGTGCACTTTTTGCCGTGAGTTGCCGTAATTTGACTTTTTATATTACATTTATACATACTACAATGCATATTGTTGTTGTATTGTTTTAGTGCTGTGATTTTTTTTATTATACTTTTTGTATTACATAATACATGAGAAGAAAACACAAAAGTTTGTTTTCAAGCAGTTGTTTTGATATTTATTTTCAACACACACAGCACAACACAGTTTACACACCATGCATAGTTCACAGTTTATTATCACTCAATGAGTGTGCTTCGGGACACCAATCTGAAGTTCTAATCATCGGCCACCACTTTTCTTCACTCGCCAGGCTGTATACGGCGAAGAAGCTCGTCAAATCGGCCCGCTGACATTCGAAAGTATCGAAAGTGCATTTGTTCATCCAGGTCCCTCAGTGGGTGAACCAGTGTTGCAAATTCACCCGTTTCCAGCCTCGAACGATCGTATAGAACCTCCGCAAACGTCTTCTGTCGCCTGCGCTTCCACATCATTTGCAAAATAAGCATTTGCTCTTCAATAATGAGCAAGGATTCGGCTATAACCCTTTAAACTACACAGCCACACCCCCCTGGTGGCATGGCGGTGAATTGCAGAGTAACGCGGACCCTCAACGCAAAACTTCGAATGCTCAACAACCGCGCCACAACCCACGCGTAAGGTTTGACGCGGGAGCATAAACCTAGCTTAAGGCTGCTATCAAAGCATCCTGGGCCTCCATAACACCTCAGCAGTGCCACAGGCTGATTGCCTCCATGCCACGCCGCATTGAAGCAGTAATTTCTGCAAAAGGATTCCTGACCAAGTATTGAGTGCATAACTGAACATAATTATTTGAAGGTTGACTTTTTTTGTATTAAAAACACTTTTATTTTATTGGTTGGATGAAATATGCAAATTTTTTGAGATGGGGATTTTTTGTTTTTCTTAACTTTTTTGGCAAAATCATCAATATTAAAACAAAAGGCTTAAACTACTTAAGTTGTGTGTAATTAATCTAAAATATATGAAAGTCAAATGTTTATCAGTACATTACAGAAAATAATGAACTTCATCACAATACGCTAATTTTTCTAGAAGGACCTGTACATCATCATTCATTTACACACCTCAGTATACACATCATTCATCCACACACCTCAGTATACACATCATTCATCCACACACCTCAGTATACACATCATTCATTCACACACCTCAGTATACATCAACACTCATTCACACACCTCAGTACATGTCATCACTCATTCCCTCACATGCACTAGCAGTACACGTCATCACTCATGAACACCACCTGACTCGGCTAGTGCAAGCCCATTGGGCCTTGTCCGGGAAGACAGCCTTCAAAGGCTGCGCGGATATTCAAACACTCACCCTGACTGTCTAATGATCAGTGTTGCTGCCAGGTCAGGTTCGTTGTTTCTGCTGTGTCCAATCCCTCCGAATCTGCAATGGGGGTATTTTAGGGAAGCACTTCGCGCCCCTCAAGCGGAGGCTGGCCTCTGGGGATATTGGAGACGATGCTGGCAGCCAGGTTCAGCGTGGCTCGTGTCTAGCTCTGAAAAGGCCGGTTATTATGGATTGGCCGGTCTATTGAATTATCGACTGCTTATTCAGGCGGGGCTGCTTGTTGGGGATGAAACTACGTGGAACTTTAACTTTTTCATGGAATACAGAGACCGGTGTTGAAGAAAGTGTTTTGTCTGTCTCTTCATAAACAGAGTGACAGTTCAGTTGAGTTCTGGGTTTAATACGTATTTAAGAACCTGCAGATTGGGAGAGAAATGACCAGACCTCTGGCAAAAAATGAAGACAGTACAAGGCTTAGGTCTCAATCATGGCTCTCTCCCGGACAGAGTTACAGAGGAAAGCCCCGCCCGGCGGCATCCACTTCCCGTTCAGACCCTGTGCTTTCAGATGCTGGATATTAAAACTTGGCAGAAGAACGGCGCACCATTCCCTTCTCCCGCTGCCGGCATTCTCCGCCCATCTGAGGAGCCAAATCTTCGCAGGTACGGATGTGAACTTGGTTAAGATGCAGATGCAGATAAAACATCTATTTTGCTGTGTTCCTCTGACTCGGTCGATCAATGGGCGGTCGATTGCGGGGACCCGGCATGTTCCTCAGAGACAGTGAACCCCGGATGTTGAACTTGAGTCTGCGCGGCTTCAGTGTACAGTGATGCGCTGAGAGGCCTACCCTGACCACGGCATAGAGATGAACAGCTGTCTGTCTTTGATTTCTGATCTGGCTATGCAGTATGGCGGAACTGTTTTAAGAGTATCGCAAATGCATTCTGCCAAGGCGGCATCCCTTCGCAAGAGTTCAGAATCAGAATTAGTTTGTATTTACCATGCAAGTTACACAAACGCAGAATTACTGTGGCAGGATGGAGCAAACAAATACCATATATGGAACTCAGGTGGGATATCGATAAAGATAAGATAAAGAACAGAATGATAAATAAATTGTGCAGATGGGGGGGGGGGGGGGGGGGGTTAGGTTAGGTTCCAGCGCTATCGAGCAATATCCCTCATGCTTTAATTTCAATGACAGCATGTATCACTTTTCTAACTGTTGGTTCTGCATGCTTGCAGTTTTTTGTGGGGACGCTCATCCCCATTCGGTGCCCTCACGAAGAGGGAAAGCTGTACTGCTCAGTGAGTTTAACTTCGGCTGCGCAGCAGCGCATGCATCATTGACAAGGCGTTGGCCTCATGGCGTTGGCCTCATGTACGGAAGGTTGTGAGTTCGAACCCAGGCTGTGGTCATGCGATGTCATGTCCTCGGGCAAGGCACTTCACCCCTATTGTCTCAGGGGGATCGTCCCTGTACTTAAGTCGCTTTGGATAAAAGCATCTACTAAATGAAGACTTCTCTATAACGCGCTATGTGTTTGCGGTCTTTCACGTTGCTCTGTTCAGTGGCCAATGCTCTTTTGTGACGCTCTCTCTTGTAAATTGCTTGGATGAAGGCGCCCGCCACATGAATCTATATAAATGCTGGAGCGTGTCCTGTGGGCGGCTTCGGGAGCTGTTTGAACTGTCATCATCGCCAGGGCATCTCAATTTTGATATGCGCATCATACCCCCTAGGTCATGCATTCGTTTCCCATCTGTTGAGTGTAGCCAGGAGCGTGCCCAAGCTCGCTGATAGTGTACTGCTGGACAACGATGGCGGGTCGGATGTGCGTTTCCTGGGATTGTCGTGCTCCAGTTGGAACGCCATGGACTTTCTATCACGATTCCGTGGAGTCGTCCGCCTCTCTCAAATTTACAGACTCGGCTCCCTCCGTTGGATTGGGGGATATTACGAGAACGAATGGTTCACCAGCGGCCAGCAGAGATAGCTTCCCTGGATCCAGGGTCTTGCAACAGCGCTCCACGAGCTGTATCACATCTCAAGGTTGTCTTGCTTGTTTACTATGACTGTGCTAGACTAGGCCCAGGTGCACTGGAAAAGTATGTAGTGTTGGCTGGGGAATACATGCGAAAGGGGATTGCCCCTCCACATAAAAGCATATGACAGCGCATGGCTTAGTTCCGAATCGGCTTCAGTTCTATGCATGTGAACCCGCAGGTTCAATGAACGTGCTCATCGCCCATGGTTTGAATCACAGAAGCTGCATCGTCCACCATCAAAACACTGGTGTCGTGCATTCTATTAAATGTCCAGCGTCGGGGGCCGTCAGTGAGCAGCTGCGCTGGAGCCCCTGTATACGCCACTGATGAAGGGGCTCGAGAAGCGGCGTCCCGATACTAAAGATAAACTGCTACCTTTAACATTACCCATATAGCACTGAAACAGCTATCGGTGTCTCGTTTAGACGAGGGTGCTGGGTTAGGGTCAACGTACGTTGATACTTCTTGAGTCAGTGTTTCTCACAGGTTTAAGGTGCAGGGTATTCACCACCAGGTGCATGCGCCAGAAATAGGTTTACGTTGTCCTGTTGCATGCAAAGGTACTCATATCATGATTGCTCGAACTAATTGTGCGTTTTTGCCCACTTTCTTCTATGTCAGGAAACCTGCTATGTCGCCTACGGGCGATGCCATCCAAGCCCCTGTCCATCACAGATGCCGGCAACGCCACGATAAGATCCTGGTTAGCACAACGGCTCCGCTCTGCATGCTCACTGTGGATTATCCCCGGAGCAGTCTACAGCTCACTGATTTCGGATCGGGGCGGCCACCTGGGCATCATCCAACGTGCCCACAGCCAGGCTAAAAGCAACTGGACATCGGTCTTCAACGGCTTACGAGCATGAAATGCAATGGACATAAAGGGAGCTCAGACGTGTATGAGCTTATGAACGAAGCTCACGGCCATGCGGCCAAGTTATGATGGCAGTGTATAAATGTGTTTTGCAGATGGTGGTTGGGTCGGCTTTTTACCCCATAAAGGTAGAATATCTCTTTAGATTGTTGGGTTCAGATCTAAATCTAGATCACGAAGGAGAAAGACAAAACTACATAAAGAGTAATGGTACGCTCGACCTAGGGGTATCGAGGTTAACATAAAACAACGCAAGGCGAGGGATGCGATTAACAATTTATTTACAATTCAGTCAAGACACTCACGTGGTGATTGATATAAAGAATATTTATTGGTAACCATACATGGAATATGTTTGACTTTGGCAGAGTGGAATGTCTAAGGGGAAGCGCTCCCTACCTCCTCGAGCGACACATACGTTCATACATATATGACATGAGGCATGGAGCAATAGATATATAATCTCCCTGATAGACAGATATACATAAATTCAGACAAACAGACATACATAAATTCAGACAGACAGACAGACAGATATGCATAAATTCAGACAGACAGATGTGAGAATAGTGTTAGACAAATACACCCCCATACCATATATATATGATGTCCTTATTTTTGCCATAATTCGTTTATTAGTCATTCTTCTTGTTTTGTTTCATTTGGTAAACATTGTGCTCCATTTACCGTTACACAGGCCTATGTAGTACCTCATTTCCGCCACAGGGGGATTTTATATTGTTCTATCAAAGTGTTTCTCAACGGGGGCGGTACCGCCCCCCAGGGGCGTTCAGAGAACGTCGGGGGTCGCTGGTAACAATATTTTTAAAAGGGGGGCGTTGAGGTGCGGTTGGGGGGCATTTGTCTGTCTGTTTTTTAATGCCAATGTCGTCTCACCGACACCTACTCATTTTTACAGAGCCCCTCTGGGGTCACATAGGAGAGAGAAGAAAAAAACAATCTGTGCGCACGGTTTTGTAAACTGTGGCCTCGGATTCATAATCGTATGCACCTGATAACCCTAAAGCCGGTACGATCCGGTACTGCGTACCACTAAAAGATTCAATGGTGGCAGTACCAGGAAGAGGGAGAGAGCAGCTGCCTGCTGAAGCCCTCATTCAGAACCAGTCACGGCTGCACTTTGGGTCATAAAATAGATCTGCTAGCAATATGCAGTCTTGAACACTACTATGTCTGTTTATAAATTGCTTTTAACTCATTCCGAACTATCCGTGCTGAGTTTTGGTCCATGCTGGATGGAGCCTTGGCCGGACATCTTCTCTTCCTCACGGCTCTTGCCCTGCTTCTCTCCCCCTCCCTTCGGAGAGAGTGCGGTGCCTTCGAAACGTGAACTACGGTTAATGTCTTTCTGTCTATTAAAATCAGTAGGAGAGTAAACAGTTGTGTTTCATGTTATTATATTAAATTTCAACGACACAGAACAACTAGAAAAAAACTGCTTATGAGCTAACGACCAGAGATTTCGCTTAGCAGTACGTGAATGCGCATTTGATCATATAGTCAAGTGTTTCTAATTTCTGCCTACTCCACACAGGT